>ML675601.1:4061961-4225621 GCA_007922155.1 Mesoclemmys tuberculata | reverse complement strand
CAATTATTAAAAGATAAAATACATTTTATAAATGTCCCTTTTTGTATTTTAGCATGTATTTAGCTTACCTCCCTGTTTTATGTAGCATCCTATGTGCTGATGCAGCACTACTTTGTTTTCAATAAATGAAAGAAAAACACATCCACCCACATGGTACTTAGCCTAAAAAAATAGCTTCAGTCTATAACAATTCTGAGTTTTTTTGGAAATTTAAGTACTTAATGAGTTTACATTATTACAGTTGGCAAATTCATGCAGGATATTTATCCATTCAGTAGTTTTGTGGGTTTGTTATTTGTTCAGGTGGATTTTTACTGATTTTCCTTTTAAATATCATTTGGGTCTGTCTATTTAGAAACTTCCAGGTGAAATGCAGGGCTGATGTTTACGGTTTAGCATAGGGATTTGCTATGCAGCCTACGTAACATCATCCAATCACTGTAATACAGTTTAGTGGATTGTGTTTGGACAGATCAAAGTTTTAAAGTAAACTAATGTTTCAAATTAGACATATGAATGTTGTTCACCACATTCTACATGCTTCTACAATTTAAATAATTCAATATGTTTAGGAAGACAGCTCTCCAGCAGAAAACCATGTAACAATAGTAGTGTAACAAGTGAAAGCTGTGTGTGAAGTGAGGACCAATGAAAGAAGACCAACTTGAGAGTGCGACTGCTCTGACTTACTGAGATACTATCTTGCCTATATCCCAAACATCCCAATATCCCAGTGGATGGGCAATTTCTTCATCTATGGGATGAAGTTCCTCCAGCAGCTGTGAGTTGACAGAAGAGGGATGGTTGAGTAGCTCAATAAAGTGCTGCATCCATTTTTCAGAGATGCCTCTCTTGTCCTGGATTAAGGTAGATCTATCTGAACTCTTCAGTGGGGCTGGCCCATTTTGATGGGGCAAAAATGGTCTTCAGGGAATCATAAAAGATCTTTGTGTTGTTAGTATCAACGTAACACTGTATTCTTTAGCTTCCTTTTCCCATCAGTCACCTTTGAGGACACAAAGCTGTCTTTAAGCCTTGGCTTGCAGATGCTTGAATTTATCTTCATTTGATGTTGATTCTTTTTCACATTATTTTCCTTGAGGATCTTTTTGATTTCATCATCATTTTCATCAAACCAGTGCTGATGCCATCTTTGTTTTTCACCTAGAGTTTCTTCCAAGGCTTCAAGAGTGGTTGATTTGAAGATATTCCATTTTTTAGTGCATTCTTGGATGATAATGTAATGCTAGCAAATTTTTCTTCTAAGTTTTCCTTCAGATTTTCTTGAAGAAATGGATGTTTTAGCTTTGCTATGTTCAGTTTCAGCTTAATCTGTTCAGCATTGTTTTCACTTAGGGGCAACAGTAAATTAAAAATTAAATTAAATTAAATTGAATGTAAATTAAAAAGGTCTCTGATCATCCTGTGGTGATCCTGTGGTTAGTCCAACAGTTCGCCCCTTGCATTACTCTGATGATCTTAATGTCCCTGATGTCCCTTTGCCATATAATGATATAGTCAATCAGGTAACTGTGCTTTGATCTTGGCTGCATGCAAGAGGTTTTCTATTTGTTGGCTTGCCTGAAGATTGTGTTGGTAATAACAGCTCATGCTCAGCACACTTACTGAGAGGAGGAAACATTTGCTGTTCATTTCTCTGATGCCAGGGGGCTTTATTATACCACTTCAACCCTCAATATCTTTTGCAGCTCTGGCATTAAAATCTCTGAGAAGTATGAGCAGGTCTTCACTGAGAATAGATTTAATTATGGCATCCCAATCATGATAGAACTGTTCCTTTGTTTCTTCTGTACTGTTCATGGTTGGAGCATAAGCACTGATCAGAGCCACAAAGTGTGATTTTTGTATGGGAAGTTATACAGTCATTAGGCATTCATATTTGCCCATAGGTAATTCTTTCAGAGATTTCAGGAGACTGTTTTTAATGGCAAAGCCATTGCCAAAAATTCTGTCTTCCTCTGCTTGTTTCCCTTTCCAAAAGAAGGTATAGCCACTTCTTAATTCCTTTACGGAGATTTCATCTGCAATCTGGCTTAGCTCAGTGAAGCTCTATCAAGCAAGTTCCCTTGCAATTAGTGCTGTATGCCTTTTGGGTTTAAATGTGTTATCTCTATCCATTGCAGGCTGTACAGGGGTTTAAAAAGCCAGCTGCTAAGTGACTAGAGGGGCTAGCGAAAAGGAGCAGCACACAGGGGAATTTTGTGAGGGGGTTCTCCAGGTGAAGAGGAGAGACTGTGATCCATGGGGTAACTTTGTCTGTTTGTTTGTTGTGTGTTTGTGTGAAGATTATAGTGTGGTCTGTTTTGATGGCTGTGTACTGAGCCAAGTGGTTTGCTATGCTAGTTTGAGAATTTACTAGTGAGTCTCTAGCCTGCAATCATATGATCCTTAACACCTTTTTAGGATTCCTTGACGAAGGGCGGAGATAATGCAGGGAGAACAGGGGTTTAAAAAGCCAGCATCTATGGGACCAGAGGAGCTTGCAAACGGGGGTTTTGTGAGGGACTTTATTGAGAAAATGTGAGAGGTAGATACACCTAATAAACACCCTGTAAACTTAGGCCAATGCCCCCCCCAAGAAAAAAAAAATCTCTTGCAAGAGTAAATATAATGAATGCAGGCAGAAGTCCTGCAGCAGAATGGGGGCTATCCAGTTATTGCACTGAATGCAGCATGTATGATTAACTGCCTTGTGCGCAGGTAGCATATGTGTGCATTTGGTGCAAGTGACTAAACTGAAGGAGTTAGGATAGATAGAGAGGTACATAGACTTTCTGGGACACAGTACAGCGGTCCCAACTCTAGTCTGACAGCCTCTGTGCTTTTGAGGAGGATGAAAGTCTCCGGGAAGGAGAACATCAAGCTGGAGTGGAGGGAAATGATCCTATAGTCGGAACCCTCCTTCTAGAAGATGTTATGGTATCCTCTCAGAGTGAGGATACTCCTCCAGGGAGAGGACCCCAGTTGATAGGAAGAGACAGATAATAGTAATGGGGGATTCAATTATTAGAAACAGATAGGTGGGCTTGTATGGACTGGGAGAATTACATGACAAATTGTCTGCTGGGTGTGAAGGTTGCAGACATCTCAAGACATTTAGCTAGACATATGTGCTGTTCTGGGAAGGAGCCAGTGGCTGTGGTATGTGTAAATACCAAAGACATAGGGAAAAGTAGGAGAAAGGTCCTGAAAGCCAAATTTAAGCTGCTAGGTAGAAGATTAAAGTCTAAGACCTCCATGGCTACCATTCTCTGAAATGCTTTTGATTCCACATACAGGGCCAGTTTGAGAGGCAGAACTGGAGGGTCTCAATATGTTAGGAGAAGAGATTTAGGTTTATTAGGATCTAGGAATATTTTGGGAAGGAGGAAGCTATACAGGAAGGATGGGCTCCATCTAAACTAAAATGGAAATAGATTACTAGCAAGTAAAATTAAAAAGATCATAGAGCAGTTTTTAAACAAGCACCTGGGAGAAAGCCGACAGACATGGAGGAGCACGCTCTTTAGTCAGAGACATCCCTTAGGGGAGGATTATTAAAAGGGGTACTCTATATTGCAATAATGAGTAGAGGATAGAAGATGATGAAGTAAAGATAGGAACTGGAGATAAACAGTCAAACAAAAAAGGGTCCAATTCAATTATATTACATAAAGGCAGACAACTAAATATTGTCAAATTTTATAAGTGCTTGTGTACAAATGCTAAGAGTCTAAATACTAAGATGGGGGAACTTGAGTGCCTGGTATTAAATGAGGACATGCATATAAAGCAATCACAGAAATAATCAGAATCAATAGGACATGAGAATACCATGATACAAAATATTTATGAATGCCAGTATAGGCCATGCTGGCAGGGGGAAGGGCACTATATGTGAAAGAAAGCATAGTCAAATATAGTAAAAATCTTAAATGAATCAAACTGTATCATAGAATCTCTATAGATAGTAATTCCATGCTTGAATAAGAGTATAACAGTAAGAATAGACTATTGACCACCTGACTAGGGTGGTGTTGGCCATTATGAAATGCTCAGGGAGGTTAGAGAGGCTACAAAAACAGAAAACCCAGAAATAATGAGGTGTTTCAACTATCCCCCTATTGACTGTGTATCTGTGACCTCAGAATGGGATGCAGAGATAAAATTTCTAGAAACACCTAATTAGTGCTTCTCAGAGCAGCTAGTTCTGGATCCCACAAGGGACAACTCTTGATTTAGTCCTAAATGGAGCACAAGATCTGGTCCAACAGGTGAATATAGCTGAACTTCTTGGCAACAGCAACCATAATATAATTATGTTTAACTTTCTTGTAGGAGGTGTGACCCGTCCGTGCCCAGGGTAGCCGACTGATAATGCCAGGGTCAGGGCAGGCGGTAAAAGGAGAGCAAATTCTCCCAACACTGGTGGGTGACACTGCAGTCAGACTTCCCAACCAGCCACAAACAGTGCTTCTGATTCCCCCACACTGGTTATCAAGAAGCCACTGAGCAAATGCACACAACCCCCTTTACTGCATTTCAGTGTCTGGCTCCCAAACTGCCACTAGGTCCAGTAAAGAGGCCAGTCATTTAAACTCTATGCTCTTTACTCAAAAGATTCCCTCTGATCGCAAAGGACCAGCCACAGTCCCAGATCACTATACGTTTGGATCTTACCCAAAATACCACGCTGCCGGCCAATTCTTTAGAAACTAAAACTAAAGGTTTATTATAAAAAGAAAAACAAGCAATAAGAGAAATGTTAAAGGATTAAAACAATCAGATACAAAGAAATGATTTGAAAGTCCATATAGATCAGATTTCTAGGAGAATTGTGGAATTGCAGGCTTGTATGGTCCCTGTGGTATACATCCAGTACCTGGATGGGTCTCAGTCCTTCAGTTCAGTTGCAAAGTGAATTAATAATGAGGTGGGTAGGTGTATGTCTGCAGCTGGACAGGAACAAACACAAAATGGTTTCTGTGGTTTGATCTTATATACCTTCTGCCTCTGGTCATGCTGCTTGTGGAATTTTACAGGAACCAAAATGGAGTCCAGAGTCGCATGGGCCAATCCTGGTAACTCTTCAGGTATGCCTTTAGTTCTTTCCTGGGCCTTTTGCTTCTGTAAAGGTCTTGATGGGCCATTAAGCGGGCTATTGTCCTGCAGCCTCTCTGTCTGGGGTGTGTCTTATACAGCATAATTTGAAATACAGGTATATCAAAGATATCCATAACTTCCCTCACACGTATCACTCATGAACACAAATATAATCATCTTATTCAGCATATCATAACCTTTCTAACAGTACCTGACATGGCATGTCTCACATGAATCATTATGATTTTGACACATTAATGTCAAATAACACAAATGCCCCCCGCCTCAATCCAGTCAGCATGACACCCCCAACGCGAGACTTTAGAAGGGAGTAATCGGAGGTCCTGAATACACCTCAAGGCCCCCCCCCAATCTAGTCAGCATGACAGGACGGAAAATATGAAAGAAATGTTCCACGGTAGCATTTAACTTCAGAAAGGAGAACTGCACAAAAATGAGGAGGCTAGTTAAAGAGAAATTAAAAGGAATAGTCAGAAGAGTGAAGTGCCTGCAAGCTGCATGAAGACTATTTAAAACACACATAACAGAGGCTCAAATTAATGTATTAACATTTAAAAAACACAACACTCAGAGCACCAAAAATGTTACCTTGTCTAAACAATAGAGTAAAACAGGTAGAAGAAAGCCGCTCGAATGCTAAGTACTAAAGAGTTGGCTTTCAGCTCCATACTAATACTTAACACTTAGCTAGCACTATTAATCTTTGAAGCACTTTCCAAACATTAGTTAAAGCTTTTCTCACTAGATGGATTAGTAACAGCTGTTAATCCCAGAAGATTCCATATACCTCACTTTAGTGGATTATTTGCTGGGTAAGTGGCTCGAGCTTTGCCAGTTGCAGCGTTGTGTCAGCATCAAATAAATATCTTTCATAAACAAAGGTTGATTACCACCAGAGAGAGATTTGTGTGCCACCTGACAAATATGAAGTTACTTAGTGATATAAAAATATCACTTCTAAAAACATGCCTTGATAAATTTATTGGCTTTTTGGATAATTTAATCATGGGTTTGTTATAGCACATTTGTGGAGATGATCCAATTGCTTGAGCCTGTTTTATATTGTATTAGACATTTGAGCCTTTCTTAACATCTTTTCCCAAGGACAAGAAATAATCCTCTTAATCTGCAGCAAAGAGATGGAGGGTAGATATTAAGAATATCTTTCTAACTATTAGAGTAGTTAAGCTCTGGAACAGGCTTTCAAGGCAAGTTGTGGAATCCCCATCATTGGAGGTTTTCAAGAACAAGATGGATAAGCATCTGTCACGGATGGCTATGTTTTACTTGGTCCTGCCCCAGCACAACCCAATTAATGGTTTCTTAAGGGCTCTTCCAGCCCTACATTTCTCTGATTCTATGCAGTCCATTTTTCTTTGTATATCTGATCTCACTTTGTTACCAAATTATCTTGAGACTTTGGACCAGATATTTTGCCTTTTTCTAAAATATTACAGGTATCAGTCCCATTTAGTGCTTCATGTGCCTGTCTGTCTGCCTTCTGCAAATTAAATGTATTACATTTTTCATTTTATGTTCTTCCATTTCTTCAAGCTGCCCTTTATTGCCAAAGTTTTCCATTGTAGTTTGAAAAGTAGAACACTAAATTATCTACTATATTTCTGAATGACACATTAAAAAGCTCAATTGTAATTGCATTAAAGTTTGATACTTCATCTAAAATTCAAAAGACTTTATTCCAAGTTTACTTTTCTTTGCAGATGCTTGTTTGTCTTTTGGCTTCCCTTTAACAATCGTGTTGTGCAACATGCCAGGTAATTCACTTTTCTTGATGTTTTCACAAAGTGAAATAATGAACTGTAATCAAAATTTTAAAAAAAGACTAATAAAACATACCACCTTTGTTTTAATATTCCAAAATGTAAGTTTGTGAAATGAGCTTCCATAGCCAAAAAGGAGATTCAGCCCATGAAATGGATGTGTAATCCACTTGGACTAAACTTACATTTTTAATATACTGAATAAAGATATGTCACCAAAAGGAGAAAAATGTGTTGAGCAAAAATTACAATAGGAGCCCCTTGTTGAATCGAAACAGAATGCCTAGATCATGACCTAAGCGTTTGATTGTAGTAATGGAAAAGTTTGCTCAACAATAAGGGAATGATTATCCTGATTTGATGGAAAAATGTAGATAAAATCTAAGGAAAAATAATCCTCCATTGCTGGCAAACTTTCTGTGCAAAGTGCAATTCAAATATAAATTAATTATATGCAGCAAAGCATATCCGCAATCAGTTCTTTTGTCTTCATTTGTCCAGTTAAGATGCACCAGCACTTTCAGACAGAGGCTTCTACTTCTTTCTATTGAATCCTAAGGTACTGATGGATGTGTGAATTCAGCCGTCATGGTGAGGAGATCCAACTTCATCACATCTGAAAAAATTCTCCTGTCATCTGTGTTTAATCCTGTGGATGTCAAGTTCCACAGAAAAAGATATTTTGGAGTTGGTAAGAGATTTCTAGTAAAATCTACTTAGGATTCTGGGTTGCTTAGTAAAGGGACATAAGTAGCATCACCTTTTCACAAGAATTAAAGTGTAGACAGTTGATGATTTTGTTGGGAGACCATTTTACATTGACATTATGTAATTGTAACAGGTTCGTGCAGGGCCCTCCTGCTGCTCAGGTCTTCTGAACCCACAAACCATTCAGAGACCTTGGCTTTGTGCTCCCACCAGTGCAATTTATTCACAAGTTGCTTGCCCACCACTTCTGTGCACAAACAGTCCAGTTTACCGGCCCCAGGGGCCTTGCAGTCCCAGCCACCAACCAAGCAGAAATCACTCCACTCCACTCCACTCCACTCCACTCCACTTCTTCCTTTCTGGCTTCCCCCTCTGCACATCCTTCCTGTGAGCCTTGTATAGCCCCTGGCTAACGAGCCCAGCAGCTGCTCCCTATTGGCTCACTAAGTGCAGGATTACTCAGCCAGCTCCAATTCTCCCTTAATTAGGGCTCACGTGACACGGGGCTGGCTCAGCTTTCTGTTGCCCTGCACCCTGTCACAATAATTCAAAATACTCTATTTTTTGCCACTTTTACTATTTTTCTTCTTTCTCTTATATTACCCTTTCCTAGCATGCATCTCTCTTCCTCATTCCTTTCTTGTTTGGTTCCATTCATGAAAATCAAATGTCTGTGGAAGCAAAAAGTTCATCTTTTCAAGTTCTTCACATAAACAACTCAAATGAGAAACAGGACGAAAATTAGACCTCCTGAGTCAGATTCTCCATTGCTAAATATTACTGCTAACAGGTTGCATCCCCTCAGCACTCACTTTTATAGTGTTGTAAATTGCTATGCAAGGGGCAAGATGGGGAGACTCAAGCCTGCTGAAACCCTGGTTGTTGATGCAGTTTCTTCAGCAAAGGAATGATTAAATCTTGTGTAAGACTAGATGGACCAATATCATAATCCAATGAGAAATTCACTATCCCTTGAATAATTGATGTCGTGAGAGTTAAATGCTCCCTCAGCTGCAAAATTAGCATTGAAACCAGAGCATGTTGTCACCTTCAAGCCATGTATCCCATCTACAGTATCAGATGCAGAAACCTTATTAAAATGAGTCAGAGTCCCTGGATGGCAAGTTGAGAAAGTCAAAGACAGAGGGGAGTAATTAGGAAACTGTCTCAAATATACAGTTTGCTCTCTGTCTGAAGCATATTGAAGAAATAATTGAAGATAGTATTGCAAATCAAGTTTAATAGTGGATAGTCCTAAAAAAGGGTTGCAGGGCAGTTCCTTCCTCTATTAATAAGGATGGAAGAAATAAGACATCTTGCTACAGCAAGAACATTATGATATTTTAAAATATGCTGTTTCTATAGCTCAGTGTTTTTCTGCTGTGGAGAATGCCATTTTGCTTCAAGGTGTCACCCATCTGTTTTTAATGCCCTCCCGGCAGAGGTGTGCCAGGGACAGCAGCAATGGTGATGCTGAATCACAGTCCTAACAGGGATCTTTCATCTATAATAGTATATAATTGCTCAGCATAAGCTTGTGTGATACAGCAATAGGAATTGCAAGATCAACATCAGAAATCAATGAAATCAGTCAGCTAGGCTCTAAGGGCTGCCCGAGACAATTCTTTATAGAAACAGAATGAACAATGTAAAGGGGCCAGCTAAACTGGAAAAGATGCAAAAGCCTCTGAAAAACAGAAAAAGAGAAGCCAACAGAGATTACCAAATCCAGAGTGTGGCTCTCAATATGTGCTGCAAAGAATCATGCTGAATTAATTTAAAATAATCTAACTGCTTTGAAATTAAGAAAGGAATTGGAGGCATCATCTACAAGCATTAGAAAATATCCTACCACTAGAACCCTTGAAAATATGGAAATAGGTCTTCCGTCAAAAGCTCAGAGACATTTGATGAAAATCTAATGGAGGGCCTTGGTGCGGCAAATACTCACAACTGGGAAAGAGAGAGGCACAGAACAATCATGTATAAACACCCATAAATATTTCTGAGTGAATAGAAAAACTGATTTTAGAAGAAATGCCATCCCCGCACCCGATGTGCACTTCCTGAGGAATGGGACTCAAAAACACCAACAAAGAAGCTGGTGAGCAGGGGCCGGCAAGGATTGTTCAATCACCCTTGTATAGCTAAGTTTCACTAATACCCAGAATGTTAATTTCTGGATCCACAAATAAGCAATTGAACAAGAGAGCTTTAATCTGCAGGGTTCCAATACTGAAAACAGCTATTTTGAGTTCAGATTGTTCTGAACATAGATCTCTACCTTCGTTAATCTATAGAAATAACATATAACCTGAATTTTTCAGATTTGATGGGTTCACCTCGTGCTGTGTTTTGAGTCAGTGCCACCAACTAGTCAGGAAATCTGTGGAGTACTGTCTCTCCTTGAAAACAGCTATCCAATACCCTGCACACTGTTTTGCTGTGCATAGAAAACCCAGCTCTCCAGAATGTTTTGACCAGTTATAAAGAGAGGGACCATTTGCGAAATTTGGATTTTGAACAGCCTCAGTTTGGGGGCATTTGGATGTCAAATTCTGGCCAATTTCTACTTTGAAGATTAATTGTTATGAATATCTCCTGCTCTGAAATTCTCTCTCAGAACAGACTGGGCAGACAATGTAGTCCATATCTAAACTTGAGAACCAGTTGCCAAAACTTTGAAATTCAGGAAGACCTGAAAGACAAATTGTCATTTTCGATAACAGCTTTGAATAGTGCTGAAGTAGCTTCATCGTAGCCTGTAAAAAAAGTGGGAAGCAGAATATCAGGGCCCCCCTCTTTTCCTTCCTGCTTCTGGCATAAACCAGATGGCATTGCTCCTGGGGTGGAAAGTCCACTCAGAAGAGTTTGTAGCCCAGAAAACTGGCAGTAACTATTCCTCCACAGGGGATTCTACAACAGATTGTTGTGGCTTGAAATGTGAGTGGTGCCCACTAGCTGAGAATTCAAACCATCCCTTCAGCAGCCTCTACGACTGGGGGTGGGAGATGCCCATATGAAGCCCAGTGTGAAAACTAACATCCTGTCTCAGTGTAAGCCTGAAGGGAGGGCACTGGTGGAAACATCACTTGTCCTTTCCTGGTGGTGAATTACCTTGAGGCATAGTGGTCCTTGTATCATTTTGTACCTCCCTATATTGACTGGGGGTGAATTTAGTTCTGTAAGTGTATTGAAAGGTCAAAAAAAGTTCCTTGGCTTTCGATCTGTGGGAAATCTGGACACGATAAGTTCTAAGGTCACCAGGACTGGTATTTGCAGATGTGGATTTACAGATGGGTACATGCAATTATTGAACTGTCACCTACGTACAGTAGACTTTAATGAAGCATGCAACAGACACAGACCCTGAATCAGTACTGCATAACTGCAGCTTGTCTGTGTATTCTCCTGACATGAATCTATGCAATTTAGATCAGTGGCTCTCAACCTTTTCAGACTGCTGCACCCCTTTGAGGAGTCTGCTTTGTTTTGCATAGCTCCAAGTTTCACCTCATTTAAAAACTACTTGCTTATAAAAATAGACATAAAAATACAAGTGTCATAGCACATTATTACTGAAAAATTGCTTATTTTCTCATTTTCACCATATAATTATAAAATAAATCAGTTGGAATGTAGCAAGCAGCTCTGGCCTGCCACTGGACCTGGGTTTGAGGAGGGCTCCCTGTGCCCCTGGTGGACAGAACCCGGCCCTGCGAGCCGAGCCACCTGGAAGCAGAGGGGCGGGGCCAAGACCCAGGGAGGAAGTATAAGAGGCAGGCCAGGCAGCTCAGTCAGGGGGAAGCTGCTGACAGAGACAGATGTGCCTCCCCAGAGGCAGTGGCCCAGGCCTGACCCAGATACCGAGGGCGAGCCAGACAAACCCACGGCCGACGGACGCTGGTAGGACAGACCAGATCTGCCCGACCTCAGGGGGCGGCCTGCCAGACCCCCGCAGCTGGGGACAGGACCCTTACCCTGTGGAGAGAGAGAGAGAGACCTCCAGAGGCCGGCCCTGACCTGGAGGAGTTGCCTGCTGCGGACAACCCCTCCCCAGTGTGGAGAGACCCTGACCGCCCAGGAGCTACCCTTGGCTGACGACCTCCAGGAGTTGCCAGATCTACCGCCCACTGATGGCGAAGGCCTGGCCGGGCTGCCACTCACCACCTCCCCCCGTACCCCAGAGGGCCATACGTGGATGCAGTTTCTCCGGGGTTGGGTGGGAGGAAGTGGCCCAGGGAGGCCACAGCTTGTGGCCAAGATAGGGGCCAACCCCATGTCAGCGTGTTGCGGCCAGAGCCCTGCTGACCCAGTGGCAGTTCTCTCGTGCCACTGGTAGGGCCCTGGGCTGGGATGCAGTGGAGTCAGGTGGGCCTGCGTCCCCCTCCCCATCCCTAGACCACAAAGTAGTGTCCCTAGCCCTGATAACCCGATCCCGACATAGACTCCGGACTCACCCGCCCTCCCAAGGGCCGGGGTGATAAAACTGCTTGCTTGCCCGCCCTGCTAGGGGCCGGGGTAATAGACTCCTGACTCGCCTGCCCTGCCAAGGGCTGGGGCGATAAAACTGCTTGCTTGCCCGTCCTGCTAGGGGCCGGGACAATAGACTCCTGACTCGCCTGCCCTGCCAAGGGCCGGGGTGATAGACTCCGTGGCAGCCCACGGAGGAGCTAAATTCCCCCAACTACAGGACTCTGCTGACCTGGACGGGTCGGAATCGTTTACATGGAATATAAATATTGTACTTACATTTCAGTGTATAGAGCAGTATAAACAAGTCATTGTCTGTATTAAATTTTCATTTTTACTGACTTCACTAGTGCTTTTTATGTAGCCTGTTGTAAAACTTGGCAAATATCTAGATGAGTTGATATACTCACTGGAGGACCTATGCATAAATACACGTACCCCTGGTTGAAAATAACTGATTCAGATCATTCTGGTCATTCCATCCACCCGATCCTCTTCCTTTCCCGCCCCCCCTTCCTCCATGGCATTACTCAGACATTCCCCCGTATGCTGGTATTCACTCTGTGCTGTTAATGTGAAAACACAGGAATAAATATCCCATTCTCTAGCTTACAGATTGTACTTTCTTAACCTTAAGCAGAGGTTCTTTAGAAATAATATTTTAACTTGCTGGAAAGATAAAATAAAATTGTTACAATAATTCAGATGGAGACTTCAGATCACTGACAAATCTTGTACCTAAAAAAAAAAAAAGCACTATTATTGATATTCAATTAAACCGTGACAAAACAATACTGAGCCTTTTACTGGTTCAGTACTGATTTTTCACAATATTTGTAGCTCACCATATGCTTGAAGTAGGGTATAATCCTTATGGAGCACATTCAATTTGTTCCTTCCAAGCCTCAATAGATGCTGTTGAGTCTGTCTCTTGTTAGACAAATTGTTAATGAAAAGGTAGCTGAACAATCATTTTCTTCTAATATGCAATTCTGTCTCCTTAAATACAGAAGTCTGACAGAGTTGTTCAGCAGTTAACAGTTTCTCTATAGGAATGAACTCTGTCTGACCCTTAGAAACTAACAACTTTAGCATAAAGGGAAAGATGGAGGGAAAATGGCTAAAAATAAACATCCATTTGTAATAAATGTAATCCTGAAGTCCTGAATGTTGAAAGGAAAGAGCATTTATAATATTGTTTCTTGATAGCACACAAAGAACTACCTTTTGCAGAAAAATGAGTTTTTATGGATTTGTTTTATGATCTCTCTGGATTGCTCTGTGTGTGGCAGTTTTGCCTTAAGGAGACAAACCAACTGTCACCTCGAGGGTACCAAATTCATTGGAATATGCATTAATGTCATAGAATAGGAAAGATGTAAAGGAAATCTGTCTTTTTATCACTGATAAAAAAAGGAGTCAAGAGTTGAATAAAAGAAAGAAGCAGGTATTTTTACCTATTTTGTTATATTAAATTCACCTGTCCATTCCTCTAGATACAGGAACATACCTAAAACATCTCATTAACCAACAGCTTTATTAATATTTGTGCAACAGTAGCACCTAGAGTGCTACTCTGGTGTATCTTTTTATTTATACACAGCAGCAATATGAAAAAATTACATGGGCACGGGTGGATTCCGGCTAACCATGTTTACTAACTGTACACAGACATGCAAGGCCTAGCTACCAACATACTACATACTCCAGATCAGATTGGTCTCCAAAAAAGAACATAGTGAGCACCACTAAAGCGCATATTTATCTGAAGGACTACCATATGTCCTAGGTACTGTACAAACACATAGTGAAACACAGTCCCTGCCCCCAAAAGCTTACAGTCTAAATACACGTGCCTTACTCAACTAACTCATCCCATTCTACATGCATTCATACACCCCTCAGTGTATCCTCAGAAAAAGGCTGGGAAAATAAATAGGTCTTGCAGCATATCTGAAAGGTCACTGGACTCTGGGTCTATCAGAAAATACCTTGCCACCAGTCTCTTTTCCTTTAATTAGGATGAGCTGTTATACTAAGCACTAACCCCAACACACATACTGTAGCATCACATGAGGAGACATTGGCAAAAGGAAACACATTTATGCTTGGGCAAGTCAAACAGTGAGTCTGGGACATTGTTAGGAATAGAATCCATGTTTCCTGACACCTTTTCCCCTGCTTTAACTGTCCATAACATAGCCAGCAGACCAATTTCAGTGATCAGTGTGACTCATGTTTTTCAATAATTAGTGAAAAGACGGTTATTCCATCATCTCTCTCCCTAGCCAATGATCACAGGCAGTACCAGGATCTGCTACAGAGGGTAGCAACCAAGCTCCAGATACCGCTTGAGGAGGTCCAGGACACATAACATGGTGCATTGGACAGCCATCAACCCTCTAATTCTTCTAGGGTAGCCCTCCCCCAGTCAACGCAAGCCATTCTGGAACCCACTAGGTCTGTATTACACACCCTTGGCCTCCTGTGCCCCTACCCCAAGAAGGGCTGAAAAATGATATTTCAAACCCTCTAAAGGGGCAGAGTTTTTATTTACTCATCCGGCACCCAACTTGCCTATTGTGCAAACAGCTACAGAAGGTCCAGGATACAGCATCCCAAGACTACCCCAGTGGATAACGGTACTAAATGCTTTGATCTCTTGGGAGGAAAATATTTTCATCAGCTAGTCTCTAGTTCAGAGTTGCTAACTACCAGAAGCTGTCAGCAAAATATGATTTCCTGAATCATTCAAAATTCCTAGACTTTAAAGACAAACTTCTTCAGGAAGACAAGGGACAGTTCCAAACTCTTATTGAAGAAGGCAGGCTGATGACTAAGACATCACTCCAAGTAGCAGTAGACACAGCTTACACTGCATCTAAAGCCATTGCCACAGCCATAGTCATGAGGCATGAATTGTGGCTGCAAACTTTGAGGTTCCCCACAGAGATCCAGAATACCATAAAAGATTTTTCCTTTAATGAATATGACCTCTTTAATGAAAAGACTAATGAGCTTCTACATTCTCTTACAGGCTCTAGGACAACACTCTGGTCCCTGGGTATTTACATACCAGCCCTCAAGAAGAAATATCATAAGCAAGCCTACAGGACTGTACCTCCCCCTCATGTATTTTACCATCAGTGCCCTTATAACCCCCACACAAATGACAAAAGATTCAAAGACCTAGGTATACAACTTCCATCACCTCTACAACCACTACCCAGCCCCACCTATTGACTAGAGGGTTCTTTTGATGGCATGCTCGAGGACCACGTAGCAATCTGAATGCCATGCCTCATTGCCCTTATAACCTTGGATAGCCACCTTACCCATTTTGCTTACAACTGGAGGGCAATAACAACAGACAAACATACTAGAGAGCATTCATTCTAGCTACACAATCCAGTTTATCTCTCCTCCTCACCACAAACTCCCTTCCTGGGCCCTTCTGGACCATTCTCACAAGTAGATGCTCATGAAGAAGTAAATTCTCTCCTTCAGAAAGGGGATGTAGACCTGGTGCCACCCCAACATCAAGGGAAGGCATTCTACTTCCCCATAATTCTTGGTCCCCAAAAAGGATAGGGGATGGATACCAATTCCTGATCTATGAAAACTAAATGCATACATCTGAAAATTAAAATTCTGCACAGTCACATTGGCATTAATAATCCACTCCCTGGAAGAGGGTACATGGCTTGCAGTTCGCAACATGAATGATGCTTACTTTTGAATCGACATTCATCCATTCCACAGAAGGTTCCTCAGGTTCCTCATTGTGCAAGACCACTACCATCCAGAGTCCTTCCACTGGGACTAGCTTTGGCATCCAGGGTCTTTAAAAAGTCCTTTCAGTGGTGGTGGCTTGGATGAGAAGAAATGGCTTTACTGTGTTTCCGTATCTCAATGTCTGACTCCTGACAGGCAGATCCAGCAGGGAAGGTCCAGTTGGTGATCCTATTCCTACTCTATCTACTGTCTTTCCTGGGAATCAGTTTCAACTATGAAGAGCCCACTGCGACTCCCATGAGGTCCATTGATTTTATAGGAGTGACCCTGGGCTCGACTACAGTAAGATCCTATCTCCTGATGGAACAATTCTGTGCCATGGGTGATTTGATAAAATAGGTCACTCTCAGACATTGGACTTCTGTCAGAACCTGTCTTTGCCTCTTAGGCCACATGGCCTCATGCACCTACTATACCATTTGACAGGCTTCATCGCCACTGCTTACAAACCTGGGTTTAGTCCATCTACTTACCAGACAAAGAGAACATCAGTACCAGAGTAACAATTCCAGCTATGGCCTCTAGTGGCAGGTGGACAAACCCAAAGAAAGTTCAGATGGGAGTTCTTTTCCTCATACCTATGCCTGAAGTGATATCATCAAAGATGCTTCCCTCTTAGTCTGAGGAGCGCATATGAACAATTACACTGTACATGGCATCTGGATCTCTCGGGAGGCCAGGAGGCACATCAACTTATTATAATTAAGGGCAGTGCTTTGGACCTGCAACTCATTCTTTCCACTTATCTGATCCTGACATATCCAGGTAATTTCAGACAATATAAAAACCGTCTTCTATGTAAACAAATAGGGAAAGAGGGAAACAAGATCCTTCCCCTTTTATGTATCAGAAGCCATAACTCTCAGCAATACATCTACCTGGTGCACAGAATTCCCCAGCAGACAGAATCAGTAGACATTTTCCCACAGACCACAAATGGGAGATTCAAAATTCCATTTTGAATGAGATCTTCACCAAGTGGGTAACAGCATCTCAGGATCTCTGCCAAGTCCCACTCCACTTTTCCAGAGCAGCTCTGGGTGACAACTGAAAGGGTGAAGCCTGCTGCTCCCTAGCAGACCAGCTCAGATATGCCTTCCCTTCATCTCACTAATACCATAACTCCTGTGAAAAATCTTCATCTCACCCAACTGGCCAAGACAGTTCTGGCTCTTGAACTGCCTGAAGATTGCAACATGTCTGCCTATCAACATCTGATCATTTATTGATCTGCTGACGCAACACAATGGTCCAAGCAGGCACCTCAACATCTCAAGGCCTGGTATTTGGGTGCGCATCAGACAGAGTACTCAGACTCATAGATTTTAAGGCTGGAAGGAAGCATCATTTTCATTTAGTCTGACTTTCTACATATTGCAGGCCACAGAACCTCACCCACCCAGTCCTGTAACAGACCCATAACCTCTGGCTGAGTTACCAAAGTCCTCAAATCATTATTTAAAGACTTCAGTTAACAAAGACTCCACCATTTACTCTAGTTTAAACTTGCAAGTGACCCATGCCCCATGTTGCAGAGGAAGACGAACCCTCCTCTCTCCCCCAGGGTCTCTGCCCATCTGACATAGGAGCAAATTATTTCCTGACCTCAAATATGATCAGTTGGACCTACCAGCCAGACACCTGGGAAAATATTCTTTGTAGTAACTCAGAGCCCTCCCCATCTAGTGTCCCATTGCTGGCTGTTGGGGATATTTGCTAGTAGCAGTTGCAAGTGGGCCACATACCATTGTAGGCAATTTCATCATATCATTCCCTCCATAAACTTTTCAAGATCATTCTTGAAACCAGTTCAGTTTTTTCCCTCACTGTTCCACTTAGAAGGCTATTCCAGAACTTCACTCCTCTTATGATTAGAAACCTTTGTCTAATTTCAACTCGTTGATGGCCAGTTTATATTCATTTGTTCTTGTGTCAGCATTGGTGCTTAACTTAAATAACTCCTCACCCTCCCTAGAATTTATCCCTCTTATGTATTTATAGCGAGCAATCGTTTCTCCCCTCAGCCTTCATTTTGTTAGGCTAAATAAGCCAGGCTTTTTGAGTCTCCTCTCATAAGGCAGGTTTTCCATTCCTCTGATCCTTCTAGTAGCCCTTCTCTGCACCTATTCCAGCTTGAATTCATCTTTCTTAAACATGGGAGACCAGAACTGCACACAGTATTCCAGATGAGGTCTCACCAGTGCCCTATATAATGGTTCTAATACTTTGCTATCTCTACTAGAAATCCCCCTATGATTATATTAGCCTTTTTCATGGCCACATCACATTACAGCTCATATTAATCCTGTGATCAGCTAATACACCCTGGTCTTTCTTCTCCTCTGTTGCTTCCACCTGATAAGTCCCATCTTATAGTAAAAATTCTTATGTTAACCCCTAACCTTGCACTTTGCACTATTAAATTTCATCCGATTTCTATTACTCCAGTTTTCAAGGTCATCTAGATTTTCCTTTGTATTGGCAATATCTCCCAATTTTGTGTCATCCACAAATTTTATTAGCACATTCCTACTTTTGGTGCCAAGATCATTAATAAAAATATAAAATAAGGTAGGTCTCAAGTCTGATCCCTGAGAAACTCCACTAGTAACCTCCCTCCAGCCTGACAGTTACTCTTTCAGTATGACCTGTTGTAGTCTCCCCTTTAATCTTTTCTTTTATCCACCTTTCAATTCTCATATTAATACTCACGTTCTCCAATTTAACTAATAATTTCCAACGTGAAACTGTATCAAATACCTTACTGAAATCCAGGTAGATGAGATCTACTGCATTTCCTTTGTCTAAAAATTAATTATGTTCTCAAAGAAAGAGTTCAGGTTGGTCTGGAATGGTCTACCATTTGTAAAATCATATTATATTTTATCTTAGGCCCTGTCTACACTTACCTCTGAGATTCGGCGGCAGTCAATGGGAGTCACACAAGCTACGCAAAAAACTTGCATAAGTTCCGTTGACTTCCCTGCTTCTGTTCTGCATGCCGTCTTCACGGTGCTGCGTTGATGGGAAACACATTCCTGTTGATGCAGCGCTACACCACATGAGAAGGAGGTCTTAATATGTCGATTTCTGTATCGACTGAGTGGGTCGTTACTGACCACTCAGTTGATCCAGAGAAATTGATCTGACAGTGGCGAATTTGCCATCATCAGTGTAGCCTTAGTTACAGTTTACCTCTATGTCTACTTTCTCTTTTAAAATTTGTTCTAAGACCTTGCATACAATTGAGGTCAAACTATTGGGCCTGTAGTTTCCCTGAGCACTTTTTTCCCTTTGTTAAAAATAGGTACTATATTAGGAATTCTCGGTTATAAGGTATGAACCCCGAGTTTTTGCATTTATTTAAAATCCTTGCTATTGGGCTTGCAATTTCATGTTCCAGCTCCTTTAATGTTCGTAGATGGAGATTATCCAGGCCCCCTAATTTAGTTCTGTTAAGGTATTTGAGTTTGACTTGTTACCAGATTTGGCCGTCACTTTGGGGTATGCTTATTTATTAGGGTTACCTTCCTGGAAGAGGGGGTGTGATTCTATTAATGTGCTGCTTGTGTTACTTGTGTGTTCATATGGTTACAAGTCCCCTCCCAATGGAGCTATCCTGCAGGACCTAAGGTTTTCAGATTCAAATAAACCCCCCACAGATACACACAACCATTCCAGATTAACTGGGTGCGTCTGAGCAGACCGGGCTATCAGCACTCTCAGCTGACCCCTTATACGTCCCTGAACTCAGCAGGCTGGGTGAGACAGCACTGTCAGCTGTCACCCTCATGTGCCCGTTGCACCGCACCAGAATGGAGCACACTTATGAGCAGGCTGGGTCCAAACAGCACTTTTCAGCTGTTCCCCTTATGTGCCCCCTGGACTCAATCAGGCTGGGTCAAACAGCACTTTCAGCTGTCATCCTTATGCGCCTCTGGACTCCGTAGGCTAGGCAGAGCAGCACTTTTCAGCTACCCCCTTTATATGCCTCTTTGCAACACAATTGTTCTAGCAGTAACCCCCTTGATAAGCAAACCCCATAGGATTTTGGGCATTCCAGGGATCTTTGGCTTAGGTAAAAGAAGCGTTGCTGCAGAGCAAGGTAGGGAAGCCAAGAACACAAAAAGTAAATGCATTTAGAGAGAGAGAAATTGGCAACCAGCTTGATTACAATAGTTAGTTTATTGCCAGGTGTATAAAACTTATGATACTAATAGTGATGCCATACAAGGAGAGAAAAACAATCTAACACTTACAATACAACAAAATTACAGTAGGGGTATTGGAGAAGGCTTGGCCAGGTTTGATTACAAAAGCAGAAAGTTATACCTAGATTAAAGAGAGAGAGAGAAAAAGAGAGAATTGGGAAAGATTTGGGGGGGGGAAGGGAATCTCACCACTCCTTGCAGCTCAGAAGTTCCCAGGAGACAGGCTGTTCAGCTTAGGGTCAGGAACACTTGAGGGAGAGGCAAACCCCACAACAGGATCAGTCAGGAAAGCATTTGGGTCCAGGCATCAGAAGAGGAGAGCAAGAGAGAGGTTTAAACTTGGTTAGGGGTATTTTTTAGAACCAGGTTTTTTTGTGGGTAAACGATCTCTCAAGGAAGTACCCCAGGGTGGTTTTCTCTATGCTAGACTATAGGAGCTGATCACTCCCAGCTATGGTCAATGTTCCTTGGGGGAGCTCACAACAGCAACCAGGCAGATTCAGTGTTTTGCACATCAATACTAGAATGGTCTGATAACTGCGGAGCTGGATGGGTGTAGGTGTGAGTTTATTTACATGAAGAGCAGAGATCTCCCATAATGCAGTGTGTCCCTGCCTTGCCAATCCCAGAATTCAGTGTGGTTCCTGCTTTGGAGCTTGGTTCTCCATTCTTCATGCTAATTCTTGTTCCATCTTCAATGTAAATGAAGCTCCAGTTCTCCATGCAATGTGCTAATTGAGATGCCTCTTTTTACATCTTCTATGAGATGAGGCATGGGGAGTTGTCTCAATCCTATCACCCTTGTTGGGAGGGTTTTAGGTGTGTCTCCCACAGCCTTTTCATAGCTTTTGTTTCTGGTTCAAGCAGAGGCTGGGGGGGATTCAGGTGAGCCAGAGAGAGAATAGGGGTTTTTCACCCTGTTTCCCCAAGAACACAGAGCTGCCAGGTAACAGACTTCCACCTTGGATGTGTTAATTTCTACTTCTATATCCTCATTTCTATTAGCCACCTGCCGCTACCCCTAAGATCCTCATTACACTTTTTTGAAACTGAGGCAAAGTATTGCTTTAGGTGTTGGGCCATGACTACATTATCTTTAATCTCCACCCCATCTTCAGTATTTAGTGGTCCCACTTCTTTTTTTCCTTGTTTTCTTTTTATTTATATGACTGTAGAAACTTTTACTATTGATTTTAATTTCCTTTGCCAGGTCAAACTCTGTTTGCCTTTGGCAGTTCTCACTTTTTCTTTATACTTTCTGACCTCCAACAGGTAGCTTTTCTTGCTGATCCATCCCATTTTCCATTCCTTCAATCCATTCTTAACCAAAGCAGGAAGGATTCTACCAAGAGATGCTGTTTGACCAAATGGAAGTATTTCTTATCTTGGTCACGATAATGCCAGTTATCCCCTGAATCAGCTGGGATCCCTGTTATTCCATAATACCTATTTACTCCAGACAAGGGGCCTCTTTATCAGTTCCTTACGAATCCATCTTGCAGCAATCAGCACTTTTCATTCTCCAGTCGAGGACCATATGATCTTTACTCATCCTACACTTGAAGTTAGTTATTAGAACTTCCGCACCAATGGTGAAACCAACACCACAATGGTATCTTCATCTCATACTTTGAGGTCTCACCAAACCTCCCTTCAAACCAATAGCCTTCTCTTCTATGTTCCCTTCTCTTGATGAAAGTTGCCTTCCTGGTCACCACACTATCAGCCAAGAGGCTGAGTGAGTTGGGAGCACTCATGGCAGATCCCGGAGAGATCTTAATATCTTCTTAAAGAGAAGGTCTCTCTTTGCCTCCACTCAAAATTTATCCCCAAAGTAATTTTGGAGTGTCACATATATCAAATCATCCATTTACTGGTAATATTTTCAAAACTTCATGGCTCTGAGGAGGAGAGAGACATCCATTGGGCACTGGAATTTTATCTACAGAGAACAAAAGCAATTAGAAAAACATCTAGACTTTATCACCCTAGCAGAGAGATCAAGGAGTCAAGCTCTATCTGTGCAGAGATTCTAAATATTTCTCAGGTTGCATCTCATCCAGAGGGGGTGAGATCCCACTCCACCAGAGTGCAAGTAACTTCTACAGCATCTCTTCAAAATGTTCTCTTATTAGATATCTGTAGTACAGCTACCTGGAGCTCTGTACACATCTTTACAAGACATTAGGCCAGACTTCTTCTGCAGGTAAAGCTGTCAGGATGGCAGTACCACAGATATCTACACCATCTGCATCCTCATACCTGCCTCCTGATTAACTACTGCTTTTTAATCTTCCACATGTGGAATGCATCTAGGAATCATCAATCAAAGAAGTAAAAGAAGTGACTTATCTGTACTTGAAGGTCCTTTGAGATGTTTGGTCCCTATCATTATTCCACCAGCCATCCTCTGTCCCCTCTGCTGCAGACCATAACCAGATCTGTGGCAAGAAAAGGAGCTACTCCATACTGACCTTTATGCCTTTATGTTTGGAATATGAGGAGAACAATGACTATACAGATCAATGGACACTGCTTACTAAAAATTTCTGGGCTCAGGTGCACATGGGTACTATGGAATACAGATAGGGATCACACATCTTGAAGAAACTCTAGTTCTTCTTTGAGTGGCTCTGCATATTCCTACTACCTTGTGGCAGAACCCTCTTCTAGCAGTGTCTGGTAGAGCCCTTTCACCCCTCTCAGCATTCTGACTCATTGAGGGTAAGGCTATAAAGGAGGAAAAGCACCCTCCCAACCTCAGTTCCTTCCATCCATGTGCCAGAATGAATGTGAACCTCTTTGGATTTTTGACACCAAGAGTCTCGTTTTCTACGAAACTATTTAGTGTTAGCTTAGAGCAGTGGTAGTTAGCATATTTCTCCATTTCCAGGGAATGGCAGAATTGAAAAAAACAAAAAAGCCAGGGTTTAAAAAAGTGTGCTTCCTGCCTGGCCATCTTTCCAATGTCAAATGAGCACATGCAGTGCCTGAAGTGTCTGGGAGAAGGCCCTCACCCTCTGGTTGTTTGTGAGCTCTGGGGGTGCATATCCAACAGATCAAAGACAGGGACACTCACTTACAACGCTTTCTAAATAAGGAACCCTGCTGTTTATAAGTGTCTGGGGTCTGATGCTGTCCAGGCTCTATGCTGGACCGGTGATCCCTCTGCACCTCTGGAGGTGTTTGCCAGCTGGAGCCCAGGAAGTAAAATTGCTGTGCCACATGCATGGATTCTATGGGAATGGGAGCAACCCCCTGGCCCTACAAACCGCTACCAGTTCTACACTGCTGACAACTCCTTGGGCTGCCCGTGGCAAAGTGTTGCCAACTGCACACACAGTGGCACGGAGGAGCCACTCACGTTTTGTTATAACAGTAAGGCCATACCAGACTCCGTCCCATTCTTCTGTAAACCAATGTGGACTCTAGAGGGATGAACACCATAAAAAACAACCAATGACAGGTGCAACAGAAGGTGCATGATAACCCTGGTTTCTTCCACTGTTGGGGAGTGACTTGTATTCTTTTCTCTCTCTGGTTCCCTTGCCACCGATTTAAAATGGGGGTTGGTTGTATGAGGCGATGAGTAACCAGAGAAGATAGGCTACCACTCCTCCTATAAGGAGGTATATGCAGACCACCCCGAGGTCTATTAAACCCCTAGAGAGAGCCAGGAAGCCTTAAGGAGGAAACTTCCCCCAATCCCTAGCAGAATGATAGAAGCAGTTGGGAGGTTAAGGGGGTCTAAGAAGAGAACTAGAGTTGATCCCAATACAAGTCCTCCAACCACATACCAACAACACGGGAAAATTGTTAAAGAAATTTTATTATCCGCCAGTTTCCCATTGGGGAATGGCTTAAAAATTATAAAAAAGACAGACAAACAACATTTATCCTAAACCTTTTTAACTTCAACTACTACAAACCCACTATTTTAACTAAATAATACACAAACTTATTCTTTCTAGGTCAAGAATAAAGTACAATGGCCATAGGGTAAATACTCTCCTAAATTTGGTCGATAAAATTTTAACAACACTTAATTTCTCCCGGGGTGTGAGACGCCACGCTGGTAATTTTAGGCCTATGTTACAAATGAGGTGTCGATAGCCTTGTTGCCCTACCACCAGTGGCGGGATATAGCGACACAAGGTCTTGATCCTTTCACTTGCCAATATCCGCATGCTTTCCTTTTAGCTGAAAGATTTTTTGGAAGATAAGAGAGTTTAGAACAGGGGAGGGGCCGTCCCGATGTGTCCCCGTAGGGATCCTAGTTTAAGCCACCTCCGAGTAGGAAGGAGGAAATAGGGTGAGAGTTTAGAATAGTGGAGAGGCCGTCCCGATGTGTCCCCGTAGGGATCCCAGTTTAAGCCACCTCCGAGTAGGAAGGAGGAAATAAGGAAAGGAGGAAAGCAAGTGGAAGAGACAGCCCCAAGGCCTAAACCAAGCGGGCCGGGAGAAATCGGACTCAAGAGGCGAGACCCGATGACTCACCGTTTGTGAGTTGGTGTGCTGTTTAAATATCTTTTGATGTTTCCGTTATGCCCAAATAAGCTTTCGGTTTGTACATCATTCTTGACCGTTGCAGGTTTTCTGGCGCCTTTTTTACTGCCTCTTGCATTTCTGTAGGGGCCAGCGTCCATCCTGAGGACCAAGATAAGCTTAAGGAGGGCTAAGATAAGCTGAAGGAGGCCCACAGCCCTGGACAAAAACAACCCCACTGCGTATACTCCCATACATTCCTTAGAAGTTACCTAAGGGCCTAAAACCCCAGACAAAAGCCATTTTACTTCCTCTTGTATTTTTATGATCAAGCCATTTCATTCCCTCTTAAGCTACAAATTATATTTTTAATAAACACTTCTAAACTTCCCTTTTCTTTAACAACCTTCTTAACACTAACATATTCTTCCCCTATCTTAAGACATTTGAACATATTACTAACAACACTTATTCTAATTAACACAAACATTTATACTACTTAGCCAACATGAGGGGTAGGGGTGGCCGGAGGCCGGGGAACCCTACACATGACTATGCCCCTATGTGTCATCATTGTCGTTGGAACCCAGACACCATCACTGCCAGGAGATAACTGCAGCTGTCCCTGATCACTCCAGCAGGCAAAAATATCACATAGTTCCTCAACCCGGAATTGCTGAACTGGACTTTAGCTGGACATGATCGGATCCAGCAAGGTCCCCCAAACTAGGTAGTTCCACTAAAGGGCATTGTGTCAAGCTCATGACAACAATTTGGCTTAAATTCCATGGGCATATTGCTGTTTTGGAGGGATTCCATTAGACCAGGTTGTTTAGGGTGGAATTGGGCCAACAAGAAACAGTTTTAAATTTTGACCTTCTGATCACACCCCTCTGACATTTAAAATCCCCAATTTTGGGACCTCATGTATTAAAATTGGATCAACAAGAACAATTTGTTCTTCAACCTCAGATTTCTCTGAAGGAGGTTCAAATCCACCTAGAAGGCATGAATATCTCTCACATTGCACCTGCATGTGCTCCCTGAATTGGAACTAGCCAAAAGGGTTGGGATGAATGGGTAAAAATGTGGCAAAGGGCCAACTACGTAAATAGAGTAAAAAAGAAATTAAGTGATTGGATTGCACCTGTCGGAGCAGGAGTCTCTTTAATTGATGGTGCAAATATAGAAGTTCTGGCTAATAAACTGTTCTATGCCACAGAAAATATAGGGAAAATGGGAACCCCATTAACAGCATCTTTGAAACAGTTAAGTCAGGAACAGCAGTTAATAAGTAAAGGCATTTCCTGGGTGAGAAGGACTCATAGAAAAAGATGAAGGGTTAATGATGTCTGGTGTACAGTCCCTCCAAAATAATGTCTCATTGGCTTCGGTGTGTGAGGAAACTCAGGCTCTCACCCAGAACGTAATCATGGGAATGATTTGGCAATCCGCAGCGGGACAAATTCCCATGGAGGCAATCAACTTGATTTGGTCCCATGAAACAGAGGAAGAATTAGCGCTCCAGCCCTGGTGGAGATTAACGTGTCATGCAGTCACCATCAGCAGATTTTGCAGTTATTCCATATAACTGTGGCAGGTAAAGAAATTAGAATAATCCACCCTGTAGTCCCCTGGGATTACAGATTGATGATAACGCAGTAATGTACTCCAAAGATCATAACACTTGAGCCTGGCAGAAAGATAGGGTGTGGAACACAGTGAAAGTAAAAGGGTGTCGGAGAAAAGAAGGTTTGGGTTACATCTGTGAAGACAAAGCAAGCGAGGAACATGATGAATGCTTCTTCCCCCAATCTGGGAATAAATCTCACTGTTCCTTCTATGTTATCCAGGAGAAGGTATCCATTATTGTCTATGTTGGTAAAGTATGTGTGCGCATGAAGACAAGTTGTGATATTGTATTGATTAATGGACATTTGATTCAACCCCTGGTGTCTTATGTTATCGGTTTCTGTAACGTAACCAGTATTGCTAGCTGTGATATTAAGTTTATTGTGCCTATATGGACTGTACAACATTTGAATGCCTACCCTGAGCTATACAAGGAAGTTTCCCCCATCTCACTGGGAATGGGTCTCACTGCCATTAAGAGGCTGTTAACTCATCCCTCCTTACAAGCTGAGCTGCAGAGGCTCAGAACTTTGGGAGAGAATGGCAAACTTGAGATCCAACACCACAACCAGGAAAACTTTAGGCTTGCCACTACAGTTAAAAACACAGGCCATCACTCCTGGTGGGAGAATTTGCTTGGGTGAAGCCCCAATGCAACAGGTTTTTTTAATATCATGCTTCACCCCAGTGTGGTCATCGGTTTCCGAATTATACGAGCAATTGGTCTGGTTATGCTGGTTTTGCTGGAACCAGTGACTGATGTGGCGACTGTAATGGACTGAAGTTCAAACCTGGTACCAGGAGGAAGAATGTGATGGTATACTTGTTCAACACAAGCATGTCATCAACAGAGGGACTTATTACCTGTCAGCTCTGTGTTAATGGGGAACCATGGCACAAAACCCCTACTGTCTGACTCACCTGAAACCTCCCCCCAGCCTCTGCTTGGACCAGAATGGATCAGAATTGGATTTACCAAAAGCAATGAAAAGGCTGTGGGAGACACACCTAAACCCCTCCGAACAAGGGTGACAAGATTAAGGCAACTCCCCTAGCTTCATCTACATTGAAGATGTAAAAAGGAGGCATTTGCATTAGCACACTGAATAGAAAACAGGGAGCCTCATTTGCATCAAAGATGGAACAAGAAAACATCTCTATTAGAATACCGAATGAAGAACCAAGCTCCAAGACAGGAACCGCACTGAACTCTGGGATCAGAGAAGCAGGGAGGCACTGCATGATGGAAGATCTCTGCTCCAGATGTTAATGAACCCACCCCTGCACACACCCAGCTCAGCAGTTATCAGGCCATTCTAGTCATAGATCCTTTATTGATATCCAAAACACTGAATCTGCCTGATTGCATTGTGAGCATCCTCAAAGTAACACTGCCCATAGCCAGGAGTGGTCAGTTCCTATTGTCCAGCCTAAGCAAAACCACTCTGGTATACTCCCTTGAGTCATTATTTACCCATAAACAAACCTAGTGTTCTCCCTGGAACAATTGTTGTTTCCCTACAAAAAACCCTACCCAAGTTCAAAATTCTGTTCTGATGCCTGGATCCAAAAGCTGCATCAGTTCTACTGGGACTTTACCTTTTCCTGACTAATGGTGTTGGGGATCTGTCTTCTCAAGCACTCCAGACCCTACACTGAACAGCCTATCTCCTGGGAATCTTCAGCTGGGTCAAGCTGCACTGAGTGGTGAGATCCCAACTCACTCCTCTCTCTCTCTCTCTCTCTCTTCTTGGGTTAAGCCCACTTTTCCCCCTCAGACCTCATTTGATCTCGCTCTCTCTTAGTCCAAGTATACCTTTCTAAATCTGATTTGTAATCAAACTTAGTCTAGATTTGCTCAATACCCCAATTAAAACCATGTAATATTGTAACTATTTTGTTTATTGGTCTATCCTTGTAGGGCTATTGCTCTATATACCTGGCAATAAAATAACTTTTATAATCAAGCTGGTTACCAGACTCTCTTCAAACTTCATGTACGCCTTCGTATTCTCGGGTTATCTATCTTGCTCTGTAGCAATGCTTCTCTTACCTAAGCTAAAGATCCCTGTAGTGCCCAAAAATCCTGTGGGGTTTGCTCATCAAGGGGGTTACTACTAGAACAATTGAAGAGTGAGAGGGGACAGCAACGTGATGAACCTGTGGCATATAAGGGAGGCAGCTTGGCAGTGCTGTTCTGCCCCGCCTATGGAGTCCAGGAATACATAAGGGTGGCAGCTGGAAACTGCTGTGTAACCCAGCCTGTTGAGTCCAGGGGCATATAACAGTGTCAGTTTAAAAGTGCTGTTTTGTCACAGCCTGCTCACATGCGCTCTGTTAATTTGTAAATGTGGGTGTTTAGTTGAGTCTGGGGTTGGAGGAGCCCAGCCCAGAGAAACTTAGGTCCTGCAGGGTAGCTCCATTGGGAGGGGACTTGCAGAAGGGAGAAGTAAAGCTCCATGTGAAAACACAGGTGATACAAGAAGTACATTAATAGAATTACAACCTCCCCCCCAGGAAAAGTAACCCTAATAAACGAATGTACCCCAAGTTGATAGGCAAATCTGGTAACAATGAGCCCATGCATATCTTTGTATCTGCTGTCATTCCCAAAAATGGTCCCTGTTTCAGTTCCAGCTACTTCCTTGATTCCAAGGAGTTCCATCACTGTGGTGGCCCTACTCCATCCTTCAGCTCTGGTGCATGTCCTGGATCCAGATGTGCAGCGAATGATGCATAAAAGGAGGCATGTGTGCTCGGTTCCAGGGTCTTCTTTTTTGTCTCCAGTTAAGAAGAATCCTGGATCACCTCCTGGATCACTTTCTGAACCCTCTTCCAAGGACTCTGTCAGTGTCTGTGCAAAGGACTGCATCACCACTGCTTCCTCCAGATCCATTACTATCCCCAGTACATTCTTTCTGAGATCCACCCCTGGACCCTCTCCAGGAAAAGGATAAAAGATGAATACAGAGACCTGTAGCAAGGCTTAGACCATCCTTTGGTTCTTCTGTTGTCATGTTTCTGGGCCTCTGTGACTGGGGAGACTGGTAGCTATAGAAGAAGGACTTCATTATTGCCATTATATCAGGCAGGAGAGTGAGTGAACTGAACGCACTCATGGCTTTTACTTCTTTTCATAAGGACAAGATAGTCCTTAGACCTGCTCCTCGGTTCTTACTGAAGGATGATTGGTGTCTGATTTTCACATTAATTTATCATTTCCCCCCCTACATCACATTCTAATAAATGAGAATCTGTTCTCCAGACACTGGATGTTAGAAGGGCTCTGGCCTACTATTTGGACAGAACTAAGTGGTCTCATAAATTATCTAGAATGTTTATTTCATATACTAAGAACAACATGGGGTGTATTGTTTCTTCTCAGACTATTTCCTGGTGGATTAAGCAATGTATTGCTGTATGTTACACACTTGCAAAAGTTCCTGTGCCTTTTTCAATTCAACCACATTCCACTAGCACTGTGGCTACTTCCTTGGTTTGTCTGAGCCAGCTGCCAGTTGCTGAGATCTGCAAAGCTGCAACCTGGTCTTTGGTACATACCTTCATCAAGCACTATGCTCTGGATTTGGCTTCTAGAGTGGACACTGGTTTTGGCACAGTGCTGCTTCAGTCTTTATTCAATTAAATCTCTGTTCCCCTTCCATGTTAGTCTCAGCATTGCTTGTCAGTCTTTCCTATAATTGGGAATATGCAGTGCCACTCAAAGAAGAAATGGAATTTATTTACCTATAACGAGTTCTTTGAGATGTCTCTGCATATTCACAGTTCCCACCCTCCTTCCCCTCTCTGTCAGAGTCCTTGTAATTATGAGTCTGGTTTTACAGTAGAAAGATCTGAAGTGGGGAGAATGCTCTTTATTCTTTATAGCCTCACCTTCAGTGCATTGTGATACTGAGGGGAGGAAGGAGGTGCAACAGCGCTTTAGTTGATACTGTAAAAACGAGAGTCCTGTAGCACTTTAAAGACTAACAACTTTTATTTCTTCAGGCATGAGCTTTTGTGGGATGTAACCCACTTCATCAGAGGCAGTGAAGAGAAATCAGATGAAGGGTATATGTATATACACATCCAGGGGTAAAAAACAACAATGGGGAGGCTAGATGTTAGCAAAATCCATTCAGTTAGAGTAGCTGAGGCCTATTCACAACCCTTGATTAGAAGGTAAGAATGTGTGAACAATGACAATTACTTCTTGTAATGAGATAACCATTCCAAGTCCCTATTCAGACCCAATTTGATTGTGTCAAATTTGCATATAAATTCCAGCTCTGCAGTTTCTCTTTGAAGTCCGTTTTTAAGTTTTTTTTGTAGAAGTGTGGCAACTTTCAAGTGAGCTACAGAGTGTCCTGGGAGATTGAAGTGCTCTCTGACTGGTTTATGGATGTTACCATTTTTTATGTCTGATTTGTTTCCATTTATTCTTTTGTGTAGTGACAGTCCAGTTTGGCCAATGTACATGACAGAGGGGCATTGCTGGCACATGATGGCATATATTACATTAGTAGGTGTGCAGGTGAATGTGGTTATGGTGTGGCTGATTTGGTTAGGACCTGTGATGGTGTTACTAGAGTCAATGTGTTGGCAGAGCTGACAATGGGGTTTGTTGCAGGGATAGGTTCCTGGGTTAGTGTTCTTGTTGTATGTTGTATGGTTGCTTGTGAGTATCTGCTTCAGGTTGGGGGGCTGTCTGTGAGCAAGGATAGGTCTGCCTCCCACGGCTTGAGTGAGTGAGGGATCATCTGATAGAATAGGTTGTAGATCCTTAATGATACGTTGGAGAGATTTCAGTTGGAGGCTGTAGATGATGGCCAGTGGTGTTCTGTTGTTTTCTTTGTCAGGTCTGTCCTGTAGTAGGTGACTTCTGGGTACCCATCTGACTCTGTCAATTTGTTTCTTCACTTCTCCAGGTGGGCATTGTAGTTTTAAGAACGTTTTAAGGAGATCTTGTAGGTGTTTGTCTCTGTCTGAGGGATCAGAGCAAATCCGGTTGTATCTTAGGGCTTGGCTGTAGACAATGGATCATGTAATGTGTCGAGGCTGGAGGCATGAAGATATGTATTGCAGTCAGTTGGTTTTCAGTATAGAGTGGTATTAATGTGACCATCCTTTATTTGTATTGTAGTGTCCAGGAAGTGGATTTCTTGTGTGGACTGGTCCAGGCTGAGGTTGATGGTGGGGTGGAAGTTATTGAGATCCTGGCAGAATTCTTTGAGGGACTCTTTCCCAGGAGTCCAGATGATGAAAATGTCATCAATATAGCGTAGGTAAAGGAGAGGTGCTTGGGGATAAGTTTTGAGGAAGTGGTGTTCTAGGTTGAATATAAAAATGTTGGCATATTGTGGGGCCATGCAGGTGCCCATAGCTATGCCACTGACTTGAAGGTATAGATTGTCTCCAAATCTGAAGTAGTTGTGGGTCAGGACAAAGTCACAAAGCTCAGCTACCAGGTGTGCCATATCATCATCAGAGAAAATGTTCCTGATGGCTTGTAGTCCATCTTCGTGTGGAATGTTGGTGTAGAGAGCTTCCATATTCATAGTGGCTAGGATGGTGTTTTCTGGGATATCACCGATGGATTGTTGTTTCCTCAGGAAGTCAGTGGTATCACGAAGATAGCTAGGAGTGCTGGTGACATAGGGCCTGAGGAGAGAGTCCACATAGCCTGACAGTCCTGCTGTGAGAGTGCCAATGCCTGAGATGATGGGGCATCCTGGATTCCCAGGTTTGTGGATCTTGGGTAGTAGATAGAATAACCCTGGTTGGGGCTAAAGGGGTGTGTCTGTGTAGATTTGTTCCTGTGTTTCTTTAGGGAGTTTCTTAAGTAGATGTTGTAGTTTCATTTGGTATTCCTCAGTGGGATTGGACGGTAGGGCTTGTAGAATGTGGTGTTGAAGAGTTGTCTGGTAGCCTCCTGTTCGTAGTCCAACCTATTCATGATGACTACAGCACCACCATTGTCAGCCTATTTGATTATAATGTCAGAGTTGTTATTGAAGCTGTGGATGGCGTTGCGTTCTGCATGGTTGAGGTTATGGGGCAAGCAATGTTGTTTGTCTACAGTCTCAGGTTGTGTATGTCATCAGAAGCACTCTATGTAAAAGTTTAGTCTGTTGTTTCGACTGTCAGGAGTCCATGCATGATACTGCTCTATGAGGATTCTACCGGAAGGCCCCACAAGGTGGTGCAGTACCCATAATTGTGACTGTCCAGAGCCAGCTCAAAAAACTCTGGTTACAGGTAAGTAATGTCCATTTTCCATTGCATATTACATGTCTTTAAGTTGTAAACTCATCACATTTCACAAGATAAATAGAGTTGCACTTGCTCAGTACTCAGGTGACTAGGGCAGAAGGTCCTTCAGGCAAGCTGCAAGACATAATATACATGAATCACTAGGTAGCATTCTCTTTTCTGAGTCTATACTGAACCAATGCCTTACTATGGTATTGAGATCACTGTGATACTGGGGCTGTCATCTTTTGCTTGAGATGTAAAACCAAGCTCCTGGCTACTTGTTATTTTTTGTTTTGCTACTAATTTTTGACAAAAATGTTTGTGTGAATTTCATACTTGTGAAATGTTGCGGATACACACCACTGGAGACTGAAGTCCTCTATTTACTAATAAACCAGGTACAGCAGAGGCAGTGGAAATGCAAGCTTCACTGCCCTGTTACAATAATGTGCATCAACTCTGTTTTGGAGAAGTTACATCTAGAGGCAAGAGGTCAATTTGATCTTCATGCCTGGTTAGCACTTTGCCTCTACTGATGAGACTGCTGGTAGTGAGGGTGATAAAACGCTTGTCCAGTCAGAATTGGACTATGACCAAACTGTCTTCAAATAGGTAAACAAAAAAGCCATTTTAAAGTCATTATTGGCTCAATCCGAATAGGTTATGTAATAGTGAGAGACTCTATATCTCATTAGTTACCCTCAGCCATCCAGTACCCCATTCCTTACAATATTTTAGAAGTCAATGGATAATAATATTCAAATATATATGCAAAGAAATGGGGGAAGGGAGGGATCAGTAGTATGAAAAAAAATGAATCTGTTATAATCAGAATAAATGGTAAAACAATATAAGACAACAAAGTCAGTCAAGATTTACACTACCCAGTGACAACTAATGGTACATATACAATTTATGGTCATGCAAACCAGTAGTATAGCCTCTTCTCAGGAGGACATCAGAGCAGTCTGCAACCATTATTTTATGACAAACTTAAAGGATGCTGTGAATTCCAGAAAAGAGTGGGAAAGAGGAAAAGAGCTCTGCATTTCTTCTGCATCTAGTTAATCAGGTCCTCATTCCAAAAGCTGCTTTAGTCATTTTTAGACTCAACAATTTTTTGACTTTTTAAAATAATACATATATACAGTATTGGACTTCTTTCGGGTGTTTCCCAGAAATTTCTTGGATTGACCATCACTGTCAGAGTACCTAATGAGGGTTTTTTTAAAAAAAAACTTTTAAGATTGAAAATATAGCTCTATCAGATTCAGGGGCACAACCATACTCTTTTTTTCTTATTAAAATATCTTCTTTTGTTTCTTCACTATGTACATTATCCAGTCACAATCATTTACAAAGGGGCAGCAAATAACTCTAGTCTGATACCCTAAACATTAGTTTTTCTCTAGAGGTTCAGAAATATGTTGTATGCTATTCATTTTCCAGGTATTTTAAAAGATTTCTTTATCTTAATTGAGATATCAAAGGCAAATTACCAATTAGTTATTTTATCCTGGTTGAAGGAACCTTCACTTTTTGACTCCTTAGAATCCTTAGATTTTTGCTTATCAAAGTACTTCCAAACATTTCCTCTCTTCTCTACAGATAGGCACTCTCTTTAACTAGAGCACCAAGCCCTGCTTTAACATTGTCCACTTTAAAGTATTTTCTAGGTTTGGCATTCTAGAAGTAAAGTCATGGATTTACGATTCAAGGTGCTGTTCCATGGCTGGCATTACATGTAAAATTGCAGTTATGAATTTAAGAATAAGGGCACATTATTTTTCATAGATGGGTAATGACCTCATCCTTTCCATTCCATCAGGTGAAATGGCTCTATTCCTTCTGAGGTAGTCTTTTTCTCATGTAGGTTTCAAGGCTTCTGCATCTGTGGTAGCCCTTAACTCTTCACTCTGAGAGTGAGAGCTCTCAGTTTCCTTTCCCTGCACTGTCCTTCCCCTGCAGTTGACTCCCCACAAGGATTAGGCAGTCTCTCCCAATCCCATCCTAAAGAGACAGAAGCCTCAGCACTTACTGGGAACTCTTCATTCCACAAAAAGGAGTGTTCCATAAAAACCAGCTGTGCTGCGATGCTGTCAAACAAAGGAGCAAAGTTGTCTGCAGAATGCTTGATCTGGGTGGGGTGCTTATGGAGGACCACTCTTTACAGAACGCACATGTTGTTGTTGTTCATCCTTGGAGTTCGAAGATGACCAGGACATCACTGGTTGGTTTGGTTTCTGTGAACGTGTGAGTGGCTGATCAGACAAGTTTGAGCTTTGAACTGTCTGTGGCACACTGAACACAAGATGCCACTATGATTTACTTGATTAACAGAAGACATGCTGCTGTTGCGAGATTTACACTGCTGGTGCTTCTGCCCTGCCTCAGCAGTTCTCCTCTGCTTAGAGACTGTAGCTCCAGGATGGATGAGATTTCACCAGGTAGAACCATCATGAGCGAGATCTTCCCAGAACTCTGGGTCAATGTTGAAAATCCTCAAATATAACTTGAGGGAGTCCTTAAAACATTTCTTCTGGCCTCCCTGAGAGCTCTTTCCCTCCTTTTGCTCACCATAAAATATCTTCTTTGGCAGTCACTCATCTGATATTCTGGTGACATGGGGCACCCATCTCATCTGTGAATTAATCCAGAATATGGATGCTTGGAATGCCTGCCCATATGAGAACCTCAGTATCTGGAACCTTGTCTTGCCACCTTATCCTCATCAGTTTCCTCAGACTGCCCAAGTGAAGGTGAGTCAGCTTCATAACATGGTGTCTGTCCACCATCCAAGTTTCACATGCATACATCAGAGTTGGCAACACAATGGCTTTGTAGACCTTCAGTCTTGCATGTAGTCTGCCAACAGTCACACTTGCTTTGGCAATTATGGGGTTGGTTTCATCATTGATGCGAACTGCACATGACAGTGTGCTGCCAAAGTAGGTGAGCTTGTCCAGTGCCTGGAGGCTTTGGCCATTTACTCTGTGATAGTAGGCTGCATGTAAGGCATTCCTGGGGCAGGCTACTACATCATTTCTGTCTTCTTGATGTTGATTGTGAGACCAAAATTGTCATAAGATGAAGAGAAACAATCCATACTCGGTTGCACGTCAGACTCAGAGGTGGTATTCAGGGAACAGTCATCAGCAAACAGAAGATCATGAATAGTCGGTTCCTGAACCTTCGCCTTTCCCTGTTGTCTCGTCAGATTGAAAATCTTGCCATTAGTCTGGTATCTGGTGCCAGTCCTGGTGTCACAGTCACGAAAGGAATCTGTGAGCATTGCAGCAAACATCATAATGAAGAGGGTTGTGGCCAACACACAGTCCTGCTTGACTTCATTGGTGACTGGGTCTGGTTCAGATTATGCACGGTTGTTGATGATGCGAGTGAGCACACCTTCATGGAATCGCTGAACTATTGTGATGAATTTTTCTGGGCAACTGATTTTTGCCATGATCTTCAAAAGGCCCTCCCGACTGACTGTATCAAATGCTTTTGTCAGGTCACTGAAAATCATCTACAGGTTGGAATTTTGTTCCTGGCATTTCTCCTGAAGTTGAAGAGCTGCAAACACCAGGTCTATGGTCCCACAACCTTTCCTGAAGCCACACTGACTCTCAGGCAGAAGCCCTTGTTCCGTGCGTTACACAAGTAGATATAGCAAATTCTGGTGAGAATTTTGCCAGTTATTGACAACAAGGAGATGCCTCAATAGTTGTGGCAGGGGATTGTCTGTTACCTTTCTACTTGTACAAATGGACGACGGATGCATCCTTGTACTTCTGAGGTATAGTACCGTGAGTCCACATTGAGTTGAAAAACTCAGTCAGTTTCAGTGCCATGTGAAAGGCTCCAGCCTTATAGACTTCTGCTGTATAGCATCTGCTTCAGGTGCTTTACCATTGGACAGCTGGGAAATTGCTTTCACATTGAGGAATCAGGAAGAGATATGGTGATATTAATCTGGGGCAGTCGATCAACTGCCTCCTCACTAATAGATGATTGTTGACTGAGGATGTTGTTAAAGTGTTCTGCCCACCTTTGCAGTATCTTTTCTTTGTCAGTGAGCAGTGTGGTGTCATTGGCACTCAGTATTGGAGATGTTCCTGATGACCGTGGCCCATAGATTGTCATCAAAGCATCATAGAAGTTCTTTTTATCATTCCTGTCTGCATAGGACTGAATCTCATCTATCTTGTTGCTCAGCCATGAGTTTTGCATCTCTCTAAGCTCTCATTGGACAGTCCTCTTGATGTTGTTGAAGACTGCCTTCTTAGATGTTGAAGTGCTGTCTCCTAAACTGGCCTTATTGAGCTGATGTTTCCCATTCAATAGTCTCCTATGTCAGTATCGTTTTCATCAAACCAACCTTGATGCGTACATGTGGTGGAACCAAGGATGCTGGATGCAACCAAGTACAGAGTCTTTAAAGGATACTCAATTTTCCTTGATGTTACTGGAGTTCAGATCAATTGTTACAAGTTGGCTGCACAGTTCTTCAACAAAAGCCTGTTTCACATTTTCCTGTTTCAGTTAGGAAACATTAAACATTTTGGGTGCTTTTTAATCTTTGGTCGTCTACTATGATGTATCCAGATATTCAGTTTGGAGACTATAAACCTGTGATCAGTCCAGCATTCTGCACTTTTCATGGCCTTTGTCACTCTAACATTTTGTCTGTCTCTTCTTCTGATGATGACATAGTTAATGAGATGCCAGTTTTTGGAACACGGATACATCCAAGACATCTTGTTATGGTTTGACAGGTGGAAGACTGTGTTGGTGATGAGAACGTCATGTTTGGCATATTTCCTCAGCAGGAAGAGACCGTTGCTGTTGCATTTCCCAAGGCCATTTTTTTCCGATGATGCCCGCCCTGCCTGCTATTCTGTGTCAACTCTGGCATTGAAGTCACCAAGGATGATGAGCTTGTCTGCCTTCAGCACTTCTTTGATAAGAGATCCCAGGTTTTCATAAAACTTGTCCTTGATCACATCTGAGTTGGTCATGCTGAGTGCACAGGCACTGATAGTTGCACATCTTTTCCCAAACAGTGGGACTGTCATTAGCATGAGTATATCATTCACACCCTTTGAAAAATTCGTAAGCTTGTTAACTAGCTGTGTTTTGATGGCAAACCCAACACCAGCTTCACTCCGCTCTTCTTTACTACATCCACTCTGGAAGAATGTATAGCGGGCTCTTTTATCAATAACTTCTCCTTCCTAATTTAGGTGAGTTTCACTCTGGGCTGCTAACTGGATGTTACATCTAGCCAGTTCTCTATCAATGAGCGTTGTTATTCTCTCTGGTCTGTGGCAAACTGCCAGCCTCCCCCTGGTGGGTCTCACGCTTTACCTTCTTGTTTGTGGTCAGGGCACCCCAAACCACCTCGTCTCCCCTGGCTGTAGCGGAGCTCTGTCTCCTGACCTGGGAAGGAACCTTCTCCTCCAGCTGCTCCACACCTTGTAACACCTTCCCCTGCATTTGTTCCCTCCCCCTCCTTTAGGGAAGGTAGAGTTTAAATACCCCTGACCTTGCCCTCCATTGGGTCCAGGTGCCTTTAATTGCTCTGCTGTGCTTTTTCTTCTGCCTGCAAGGCAGAGGGTTTTTAACCTTCCAAGCCCTCATGCTGGCCCCAGCACACCCTACCCTTTTAAAGCCGTCCGGCCTGACTTTGTCATAGGTCCTTCTTCTGTTGTGCATTCCATTAATTTGCTCACATTCCAAGCTCCGATGGTGACTAATGCCACCTTTGTCTTTATTCTCTTTTCATGTGCTTTTCGACCACTGCAATGCAATCCCCGTCAGTCACTGTACGCTGATCACAAGGAGTGCTCCCTACAAACCAGCTGTGCTACAGTGCCTTCACTCAAAGGAGCAAAGCTGGCTGCAGAATGCTTGATCTGGGTGGGGTGCTCATGGAGCCACTCCTTACAAAACACACATATACACAGTGACAAAGTCTGGCTGGAGGCAGGTATGTTAGCCCTGGAATGATAAAGGCCCCTTTTCCTACGAGCTGAGAAGGGGTTACTTCAGGTCCATTAGGGACACCTGAGTCCAATTAAGGGCTTTCTGATATCTTTTAAAACCCCTCCTCTGGTAAGAGAGAGCAGAGAGAGACAAGCTGCTACAAGGCTAGTGGCAGCAGGGAGTGAGGCTTCTCCAGAGTGAAGGGCTGCTTTCCTTCTGCTGAGAGGAAACAAATGAGAGTCTGTTTAGGGACTGATACCCTCGGGTCAACAACAGGCCAACATGCCCCAGGGAGGGGATAGCTTTCCTAATCTCTCTTTTTTTTGTATGTGTAAATTTGTTTCTTTTTTGTTTGGTGGATGAGCTCCCCTTTGGGTCTACTCCAAGGCCTATCTTGAAAATACTGATAAGTAAACACAGAGGGGAAAAACAAGCACTGTCCAGAGTGAGGCTGATTTACTCAGGTCCCACCAATGCCAGAGGGGTTTCCCACCGGGGAGAATACTCAGTCCAGTGAGATGGAGACGGTGCCCTGCCACAACACACATATACACCCCAGAAATGCTGGGCTCCAGCCAAGAGGAAGGAAAGTCAGTTATTTCTGCTGTTGGGATCCTGCCTGGTATTTTCAGAAATTTCATATTAAATCACTGTGACAGAAAGTTGAACAGGTTAGTGGGGAGCCCCAACCTGGAAAGTTCCTAATGTGCAGGAGATTTTGTGCTAGTTCTCATGAGCAGGAATATCTCCCCAGTCATAAAAAAGTACCCTACTTGGTGATGAGGAACTGGTGCCAAGAGTGGTTCAGTAGAAGGTAGCTGATTCTGTTGGAACCTTCCTGAGTTTGTGGGATGGCTTAAAGGCTGACCAAAAGCCTGAAATGTAGATTTCTTTTCAGAGGCTCAGGTTAATGGAGGAATCTTCTCTTTCACACACTGAACTGATGACAGGTCAGACCAGTGTCTCAGCAGATCATCTGGAACAGCTTGTACAGGCAGAATGCACCCCTCATAAAGCACTGGTATTATCCAAATGGGAGAACATAGATCTTCTTGGTTAGTCCAATTTCAAGGAGATGCTCAGATACTGCAGTGAAGAGAGGGCCAATAAAAAATCCCAGCTTTAGACAAAATGAGAAGAAATGTCTCCAGATTTGTAGCCTAAATGATCACTCTTAAACCTGCCAAAAAGGCTGTCAGGAAACCTCGAGCCCAAGACCCAAAGATATCCTTGGCAGCCAGACATACCTTGTCCCAAGGCATGATTTGTCCTCCCTCCCACAGTATTGCCGGAGCTGAGCAATTTTCAGATTTTGCTCCTCATGCCAAACTGATAAACTCTCAATAACAATTTCGCCCAAGTAAGGATGAAGTAAAGATGTGAAACTTATTTATATGCAAAATACTGTTCCTTCTATGTTAATTCCTCCTATTATAAAATGGCAATGTGTGCTGGAATGAAAATAACACCATAGTTTGCAGTGTTTATACTGCTTTTATGTGATTATGGTTTCTGGAGTAAAGCTCATTTGCCAGCCCATTAGAATGAAACATTCTATTTCATAATATGGGCCTAAGGAATATGAAGAGTCATTTAGTAAATGCACTAGTCTGGACCAATGTTAGTAGGCATAGGTCCCTGAGGGGGGCATTGTGTCTGTCTTCTCTTACTTGATACTGCACTAAAGGAAAGATGTGCCTAATGTCAAAGAATTCAATTATTTTTCTCATGCTACTGGAACTTCCAGTTTGGCTGTGAGCTTCTAAAGTTCCAGTAACAAATATTCAAATAGAACTGGCTTTCCTTCTGAGCCAGCTAGAGAATTGTAAATGGAATGTTTGTGCAATATTTTGAATCACTGCCTCCTCTAAGAATTCTATAAATTCTCTAAATGCTTCCTTCAAATAGAAAATTCTAGCAATGCAGAATTATCAGAATGCAATGAAGCAGACAAGAAGCTGATTCAATAATATCCATTTATGCAAACCAGGCTTCTAGGGTAAGAAATCTGGAACACAAACTTTGTTTGATTGAACATGGGATATGTTTCTGTCTGTAACATAGAATCTTGGAAACTATTGCCCAGTTAACCATCCAGATAGAAAATGCATTGAAGGAAGCTATATTCCCTTGTCATTCTCTGTGGGGGCCAACATACACGCATGCACCCACTCCACCAACCAGTGAGAATGGGGTATTTGAGGGAATTTAAGTTGGGAGGGGGAAGTATCAGCCAGACACACTTTCTTCTTAATTAGAAGTTGTTTTGTGTTTCACTGATAGTTTTGGTTTTAGGAACCAAAAATGAAACCTGCACCAGTCCAACAGCCACTCTGGGAGGTCTTGAGGCTCGACCACGTAACACAGCTCTCAGTGATTTCAGCTCTTGGGGGGGGGGAGCCTCACCGCTAGTGCAGATTGGGTAGTCTCTTGCATCAGTGATACTGTCCCAAAGCAGGTCTAATGCTGAGACCTGATTATCAGTGATTTCAATTCTAGTGGTATGCAATAAGATTCTCAATTTAGTCTTCATCAGCTCAGTTATTACACTGTGAAGAGAGGAAGGGTCCAATGGGATCTAGGACCCTGAGTCAGGGCCCACACCACTAGATAGAAGCATCTATCCTTCCCCGCTCAACTCTACAGGCCTTTGTCTAGCAAGTGCAGTTTAGTTGAGAGTGTGTCCCTCAAGTAGGGTATGGCAAGTTCTGCTGCCCTTGATTCACGCAACAAAGATATCAGACTTTTAGCACCCCAGCCAAAGTGATTTGTGATCCAACGCCAGCCAAAAGTGATCATTTGTGCAAAGCAGTTCCATCATGCTAAGCAGTTAGGCAAGTTGGGTGTGCCCAGGCAAACGTCATCTCCTGAAGTCCTCTTCCCCAGCTCATCACTAGATGTCAGGAGAGAGCTCATTCAGACCCTGCTTACATTTATATGCACTTCCTCTGGGTTTTGGTAGCATCTGACATGCAGTGAAAGTGAGCTCCATTAGAGGGCACACAGACTCTTTAGTGGATATACTACCCTGTTTGTATCCACTACAGCAACTCTGACTCATGCTGAGTGGTACTCAAGAGAGTGAGTACTACTTCATGTAAAGGTGACAGAATGGGAATAAAAATGTCTAGCTTATTTCCCTGCTACGTCTTTCTTTTATTACATTGCATTGTTTCCCAGGTTTCTAATAAACGTGAACTGAAGAATGGTCCAATTATGCAGTTCCTACAAACACAAAACTCATAATAATTGAAGAACTGGGTTTAAGTGTATGTTTGTACACAGAGAAGAGTTGAGGTAAAACTGTTGTTGAAAAAATCTCCCCATTAACATCTTTAAGATGGTCTCTTTTTACCAGCCTTCAATGTTTATAGACTTTCCTCTAACACGTTACAATATTTTAAATAACATTTTCTTTACTAGTAAACAAATTGCTATGATTTCTTTTTGAACCCTAGAATTTAAATGGCTATAGAATGTATTATTTAAACAAGAATCAGCCTTGATATAAATGCCTCTAGAAAAATAATATGTTATAAGCTGGTGGAGCTAGGGTGACCAGATGGCAAGTATGAAAAATCAGGATGGGGGTGGAGGGTAATAGGTGTCTATATAAGAAAAAGCCCCGAATATTGGGACTGTCCCTATAAAATTGGGACATCTGGTCACCCTAAGTGGGGCATCTAGTTCAGCAACAAAAGAACAGTCCTTCAGTCCTTACTCATGAGATTTATAATGTAACAGTATCAACAAGAACAAAATTGCTTCATCTGTCTAGGAAATGAACAGAAAACCCCTAGTTAGGGTTACAATTAGTCCTGTAAAAACCAAGTGCACAGTTTTGCCTTCTTGAAGTCCATTGTAACTATCAGTTCATTGTTTTTATAGTCTCCTATACATCTTCTGAAGACCTGTCTGGATCTTAAGGGCTAGTTTGAATGCTTATTGAAATCCCTAATTAGATTGAACTCAAAATTCCCAGGTCTGCCTCATACGCCTTAATTAAGTCTAAGCTGGAAGCTAGCAGGGCTTTCTGACCATGTGACATGTATAAAATATTCAATGTATAAACTATTACCTCTTATACATATTTATATGACTGTAATTAAGTAAAAGCTTCTTAATATCTGTTCCTTTAAAATCATTTTACTTTCCATTCTCTTGCATTATTTAATTCTGTAAAACATTTTGCAATGCACTATTATGTAAGATACAAAATAAAGTTTAACAGAGTAGCATTAATATATCATAAATATTGTCTATTATAATTTTAAATACAGGAAAATAAAGGCATTGCCATTTAAATCCTCTATTTAGAAATAGACATAAAATATTCATTAGAGTAATTTGCTATAGTTTTTAGCTTCCATTGACCTATAGTCACTACAGTGGTTGCAAATGAAAACTGTTTCCCTTAACTGAATAAGAAATCTTAGCTTGTGTGCTAATTATTGGCAAATGTTGACTTTTTAATGGTAACCTCTATCCCGTGAAGACCCGATCCGAAGCCCATTAAAGTCAATGGAAAGGGGTCCCATTGATATTTTTTGGCTTTAGCTCAGGCCCTTAATGAATGCCATGCTCCCTGGATCCTTCTTGCTCTCTTGAGGCCTGATCCTAAGTCTGCTGAAGTCAATTGGACTGATATTAATGGGGTTTGGATCAGGGCTTTGTGCAAGAGAGTTAACAATCTGCTTGTGTTTGGCTTTATTATTATTTATATATTAGTAGCAGTCAAAGGCACCAGTCAGGATCAGGGCCCCATTGTGCTGGGCTCTGTACAGACACAGTATAGCACAATCCCTACTTTGATTAGTTTATAATTATTTTAAGATGTTTTTAATCTTTCAACTCTTGTGATTATCTACAGTATTACACCCCCTTGAGAATATTAAAGGTGGTAGAGCATAAAAGAGTGTAGCATACACATTATAAAGTAGTCTCCTTATAGAGCTTGAGAGAGATAATGAACAATAAATTGCATCAATTTCTTCTTCTTCATAGATTTTATTTGCAGATCAAATGGAATTAACTTTATTTAGATAAACCCTACATATTGCTACCTTCAGAATGCTTCACAGACATGAACAAATTCCCAAGCTTTATTAAGATAGAGACTGTAATTTATTTTAGTAAATGAGGTACTGTGTGGTCTGAGGACATTATTTGGCCAGCAGATAGAACCAGGGTGCCTATTTGGTTCTGTGTAAATGACGGAGTCTCACACCCACATCAGGAGGAAGAAAGATATTTAACTGAGTGAATTAAATATTTTCATTTTCACTTCTCAATTACAGAATTGATATAACAAACAAGTATTTAAGTGTTTGTGTTCTGCCCAGGGATGGTTGGACTAGTACATTTGCCTTTGTTCTGTTTCTGCTCTCTAGACTTTGTGATTTGATTGTGTGGCTTACGACAGTGAACTTCTAAGCAGTGGCAGATGTTTGGCACTAGTATGTAGATGCTGAGATGAGAAGATGTTGTAACCTCATTACTACCGTGGGATGGGGAGGGAGAAGTGTTTGATCTGTTTATAGAACATAGGAGATGAGATGTCAGTTTGGTGATTCATAAAAGCAATGGTATAATACAGAAGATTCTGTAACCAAGCAGATGGCTTCCAGGAAGGGAGAATGTTGTTTATACTTCACTGTCATAGAATCATAGCAATGTAGGGCTGGAAAGGACCTCATGAGGTCATCTAGTCCATCCCCCAGTGCTAAGGTAGGATTAAGTATACCTAGACCATCCCTGACAAGTGTTTGTCTAACCTGTTCTTCAAAACCTTCAGTGATGGGCATTCCACAGCTTCCCTTGGTAACCTGTTCCAGTTCTTAACTATCCTTGCAGTTTGCAGCAAGGAAGATTTAAGTTAGATATTAGGAAAAACTTTCTAACTATAAGGTTAGTTAAGCAGAGGTTGTGGAATCCCCATCACGGGAATAACAGCTATGTTGACTAGTACGTTGAGTATGGGAAGTTATAATGGGAGCATGTGGACACTGGAAACATAATAAAAAGTATGGTATGAGTATGTGGCTGTAAAGTTGTTTCCAGAATACATAAATATAAGTGCCACAGGAATCCCTTATACAGTCATGAGCTCTGTAGGAGGGCAGTTGCAAGTCTCTATGGGAGTTGCCAGTTGGGAGTATCTTCAGCAACTGGAAATCTCCACAGCAATCTCTGAGGCATTTGGAAGCTCCACAGGAGTCTCTAAAGTAGTCACAAGCACCAAATGGGGGACTTACAAGTCCTACAAGTTTTCCTGTGATAGCTATAACCTCTGCAACATACCCTGCACTAACAATGTTTATTATTTACTATTCCTTTAGTGCCCACAGTGAACGCAATGTGTTTCTAACTGTTGAATGAGTCCTTTCGGTGACATTCACAGATATTCCTCTGGTCATTATTAAAGCTTCTTGGAGCTTTCAGCTGCAGACATCTTAACCCCATTACACACAGACAACTTAAATGTATACTTTAAAAAGTCTTCAGCCTGTGACACTTGTAACTTTGGGGGGCAAGCACACAGGGACAGTGGTCTTAGCAACACTGTAAGGTTTCGAGTGTGGGCTCAGATCAACAGAGTTTCTCTCTGTAAGCTGGTAGCATTGTCCAGGCTCTGAGGAAGGCCACAGCACCTTCCTTTAGGGCAGGGATGTCAAACTCAAATACACAGTGGGCCAAAATTAAAAACTTGGACAAAGTCGTGGGCCAACCTTGATATTTATTGATGAAAAAATGTCTACAATTGAGGAAGTTTTTCCTTCTCATCAGATATAACAATGAACCTTTTCATATGGAAACAAACTTAAGTTTTGCTTAAACATTGAATCTGGAACAAGCAAAGCTTAATACTATAAACACATGTGAAATCGGTGCATGCGCTGTCTACTGGCGGGCCAGCTCTAGTAGACATTTGGTATTTTCTCGTGGGCCAAATATAATTACACTGCGGGCCAGATTTGGCCCGCGGGCCTGAGTTTGACATCTATGCTTTACGGGAATAAACAGTGCCTGTTTATAAGGCCTTAGCCCCAGCCCTAGCCGGGTGGGCTTCCTTCCTAGTCTGTAGCCCTCTGGCCCTCCCATAGGGCAGGGCTGATTCGGGGTCTGTAGCCCTGGCCTTCCAACAGGTGGGCTAGCAAGTGGTTGGGTGCCCTTGGCCCTCAGGCAGGGCAGGGCAGGCAAGCAGTTTGCAGTCCCTAGCCTGCAAGTCCGGCAGGGCTGATGTGGCAGTCAGTGACCCCCAGTTTTCCCACAGGCAGGGCTAGTAAAATAGTCTAGAGCCCCTGGCCTTGTGGGGCAGGTCAAGCTCGGTATCCTCTGTCTCCCAAACTCAGAGGGTGTCAAGCACTCCTGGGGTGGCTAGGGAAGGGGACACAGGCCCACCCAACTCCACTGCGTCCCAGCCCATGGCCCTATCAGTAGCAAAGCCATTTGCCACTGAGTCAGCAGGGATCCAACTGTAACACGTTGAGGGGGTTTAGCTCCTGCCCCGGCCACTTCCTAGTCAGCTGCCTCTGGGCCACTTCCTCCCACCCGACCCTGGGTACCTGTAGTCTCCCTCCAGGTCACTGGGGTAGAAAGCAAGCAGGAGTCCCACAAGTCCCTCACCATTGACCAGTGGCAGGTCGGGAAACCCCTCTCCGTCATCAGCAGAGAGCAGCTCCTCCAGGTCACAGGGTCCCTCTGGTCCACAGGGTTCCCTCAGCTCCCAGGGGTCCCTGGCATCAGGCAGGTCCTCCAGGTCAGAGCTGGCCTCAGGGGGTATTTCCCACCCAGGAGTCTCAGGTGGCCCATTCCAGCTACTAGGGCTCAGCAGCCCCACCCAATCACTAGGGCTCAGGGCCCCCTCCAGTCACCAGGGCCCAGCAATCCAGGCAGGTTTTGGACACTCCACTTGGTGGGACAGTGGCTCCAAACAGCCGCTGGGTGTGGATGTGGGTTCAGCCTCCAGGAAGACCCATCTGTTCCAGCCACAACTTCCCCCCTACTGAGTTGCCAGGCTGACCTTTTATAGTCCTTTTACAGCCCTTCCTGCTTTGGCTCCATCCCTTGTTTGCTGGGCAATTTGGCCTGTAGGGCCCTGTTCTGCCCAGCAGGGGCATCACGACCCTTCCTCGGGCTCAGGCTCTGAGGAGGGCCACAGCGCCTTGCTACACTCTCCATATTCATTTCAGTAAATACAAAATGTTAAGTAAATAACCAGACCACATTTAAACTGACGTGCCAGTTTGTCCCATATTTTAAAAGAAAACCACCCATTTTGCTTTGCTCAGTAATCTGAAAATGCACAGTCAGACGCACCCTTCAACACAAATCTAGGGGGAACTATATGTGAAAAATAAAGTGCTGATATTCAGAGGTGCTGACCATCCACAGCTTCCCTTGTCTTCAACCGTAAAGGAGGTGCTAGCAGTCTTGAATGTCAGGCCCAGCCTGTTAATTATTGTTGGTACCAGATTCAATAATATGTGTATTATATTAAAAGTTTAAAAAATGATACCTGCCATGTATGCAAAGCTTCCATCCATGAAAGAAAAAAGTTCCTATCTAAACAAAAGATTGCCTGAATCAAAGGCATGGAAAATGCAGTATGATACTGCATCAGCATGCTATGCTAATGAAACACAGGCTGTGTGCTTTGATTACAACTATTTACAGTTCTTTTGTAGTAAGTGACACCGTACGCTTTTCATTCATTAAACTGATTTTTTTTTCCAACTTACAAACGCTATACGTACAACACTGTATCCGGGGGGAAGATTTGTGGGGGGAAGGGTGAATGTGCTCATCCTCTAAATAAGCTTTACCCAGCACCAGAAGCAGCCCTAGCCATTTAGTCAGCCAGGGCGGAGAATGTTTTCAGCACACCCCATCTCCTCCCAAGTGGCCATGCAAAAAAACCAAACCAACCAACTGAACAAACATACAGCAGCTCAGCAGCACAGCAGTACAGCACCCCTGGAACGGCTCTGCTCCCCATAATCCCAGACTAACTGGTGTTTGTCTAAAAGTGATCTGCAAAGAAGCAGGTTACAGTGTTAAGATTTAAATTGGCATGTTGGAATAAATCAGAGTTACCAGTCCTACGGAGATGCATGAAGTCATTCAGACTTCCCTTAGGACCAAATTCTGCCCTCCTCTCTCCATAAAGGCTAAACTTGGTATACAGAATCTAAGCGAGATTGAGAGAAAAAGAAACTTAACTTCCTAGCATACCAGTGGTTTGGCTGCATAGTTGCTCCACTGCTGTTCCAGCCCGTGCTACCGTCGGGGCTCTCCCTCCCCTCCACCCCCAGTCTTCCCCCACTCTCACCATACAGAATGGTCAATGGGTGGCCCTAAGCCCTGCAAATATCTAGGGATCTGCTAGAAGCACAGGCCCAGTGGTGTGGAGTGCACCCCTGGTTTCCTTCCGTTTTTCTGTCAGTGCAGCTCCTCTGCCTCAGACTTCATTAGTCACCCAATAAACTTACTGCTGATTGACATTGCACTCCAACCCCCCAGCTTTCTCTTCCTCTTCCAGCCACTACAAGGAACTTCTGGGGCAGGGAAAGACAGTGCCACAGAGACAGCTGAACACACCACATTGTGGGAAGGAGTCACTTTGCATCCTGGGGGAACAATCAATCTCTTTTGCCTATATTCATCATATAGCTCATATTTTCAGTTGCTCATAACTAGTACATTAGCCATTACCATCCCACACCAAAGGCCACACTCAGCCCAGACAGTAATCCACATCCCCAGGTTTAAAATGGACTCCCCATCCATTCAGGATCCCCTTCCCTCTTCCCCACCTGGGACTTACAGCAACATTTAGGAACATTAATACTGCAAATAAAACATTTTAACTAACAACTGTCTTTTATTTCTTTGTCTTTTTCTCTCTCCTTCCATCTCTAAATTTATTTCCCCTATTTTTCTCTGTAACACTCTGGTTTGCATCTTTTCAGACCATCATTTCTTTCTCCTCGCTCTCATTACATCTCTGTTCTTGCACTGCACTTCTCCCTCTTCTATTCCCATCCCTTTCTTTCCTCAATCTCTTTTGAACAAACTCTATAATCTTCAGCCATCTTTGCACCTCCCATAGTCTACCCTCTGTCCTTAACTTCTCTCTGGCTATTCATCCTCCCCCACTCAAAAGTGTCACTCCATTCATCCTACCTTCCCTAACTCCTTTTGTCCTTCACACTGATCCCATCTTCAAATCATCCTGTGTCTACCTCTTTGTCTTTCCCATGGTTTCTCCCCTGAATCTGTCTGCCTCCCTTGCCAAAATGCCTTTGTATGTTTCCCTAAAACCATATACCTCCTCCACAAAGTCCTTTCTATAGTTTTTGCCTTCTGTTTACCTTCCCCACACACTGTATACCTGTGGGACCTTCTGATGGCTGCTGTATGGACTCCTGGAGCTCTGGCTTCTCTGTACAGGCCCTCACTGTGCTTGCCACAAGGGGAAATATGAATGCTAGTAGGAGTTGTGCTCCTAACTCCCATTTATTACTTTGAAAATCTCCCCAAGGTTTAGAGAGGGTCAAATTAGCTGCAAGTGTCTTGCCCAGCCATGCTCACCCTTGCTGGGATGATGGTAATCAGCAGGCCAAGTCAGGAACAGCCATTGCCATGGGGAGCCTGGGATAAGAGTCATCAGGTCTGGGCTCCGAGGAATGTAGCACATAGACATTGCTGGTAAGGCAGTTATGCCATGACAACAAAATGTGCTTGCTCAACTTGGAAACATTGCTAACTTTCTCAGAAAATGACCTTCTACCCTGAGGTTTCTTTTATGTGCTCTCAAACTATCAACTTTCTAAAGGGAAGTTTAATAAAAACATCCATTCAGGCGTTGTTTTGCTTTGCAGTTTTCTGAATGTGGAAACAAGGGTTGTTCAACCAAGGTATTTTTTCCAGAAGTTTATGTTCAGATAAAATGCTCAGCTTTTGTTTGAAAAGATAGTAACGTGTTCAGCACCAAAGAAAGATGGGGTCATTATTTCACCTCATCACACAATGTAAAAACAATACCTCTTCGAAATCCCAAATGGCTCTTATACAACAAGGGATTCTTGTCATAATTGAGAAGGCAGCATGCCTTATTGCCCATTTAGATTAATATATTGGACCCTTATTCTAATATATCTTTGCCTTATTTTGAAAATGGATTCTTTGGGACACTCTGCTATTTTCCAGATTTCCCAGCATGACCGATAATTTTTCTGTTCCCAAGAGACAACTCTAATCTAGCTCATATAAAAAAAGATATGAAATTGATTGTCTGATGAATAAGCACCCTCTCATCTCCAGAATGTGATGCTCCCTTGAGGTCATTTCATTATTTTTGTTGTGTTTCCTCAGCTACATGTTGGACTGAACTAAAAGTTCAATCAGTCAAGCCAGGTAAATGGATTTGTGAAGTGCATTTAATTAATAATATTGTCAAGAAGGTTGATATATCTGGTGTATCATAACAAGCCTAATGCGGAAGATATTCCTTAAACTATGCATGTCGTTGTATCAATTGATGGATCAGGAGAACAAATTACAAGTGGCATGCAGATGTTGGAATACAAAGCACCAGCTGTGACAGATGTGTCTATTATCAGATACTGCTTTTCCTGGCTTTGTTTACAGTAGATTTGATTGGTTTGTACTTTGTATTTTGCATCAATATTTGATTTGTTAAAAGATTTGAGGTAGTTCTTCTTATAAATCAGAGCCTGAAAATAAAAAGAATGTCTGAGAAAAGAGATGTCTTATAGCTACTACATTGTTAAGCCACCATCATGGGGCTCTCAAACATATCTTCTGCCATTGACCCTACAGCCAGAAGGGTCTTTTAAAAAACTACAGCAAATCCAAACCAGGAGTAAATCACCCTGTTTTCTTTAGTGGCCAGGGCACCTCAGCCATGTATTTTAGAAACCAGTTGGAAGCGGAGGTGATATTACTGAGGCTTAGCCATGGGTTTTAGGCAAATGTGTCTGTGAGCTATCTAAGCTTTGTTTTCTTTTATGAACTCATGAAAAATGGTGAATTAGCTGCTCTGGGAACTGAAGGCACAGAACAGGTACAGTAAAAACAGAAGCAGTCCAAGTTTCCTTACTCTTTCTACCAGTATAACTCCAGCCTGAAATCTGTGGCAGCTGCAGCTGAATTACAGTTCTAGATTTTTATTTAATTAAATCTGAAAATGAACAATGCAGTCAGTGCAACATTTCTTGTGCTTTATCTTTTGATATTAAATTCAGTTTATTTATTTTTTTGCGGCTCCAGAAAGTTCAGTTTTTAATGTGCCACAGATTTTTCTATTCATAGCACATAAGTACATTGTGGAAGTTACCATGGGAGGAAGCTGGAATTATTAGTATAGTAAGAGCATTTGCAACCCAAAAGCCTAGTGGAAGTAGATTGGAGTTTTGATACTCAGGCACTAGTTGAGGCTTTGGGTGGGTGCGATGCATTTTTTCCTGCCCCTTTGACAAATCATTTAGGCCCAAATCCTCAAAAATATTTGGGTGGCTGCAGTTTTCTGATCTGTAAGACTGCAGTGTTGCCAATTATAGTGCTTTTATTGCAAATCTCATTATATTTGGTGTTTTTGATAAAGCCCTGCTCCTAGCTTCAATTGATTATATGAGAATTTTAGCTTTCATTTTTTCACAAGGCAAGTATCTAGCCTCCATGGTGTAACCCGTCCGTGCCCAGGGTAGCCCACTGATAATGCCAGGGTCAGGGCAGGCTGCAAAAGGAGAGCAAATTCTCCCAGCACTGGTGGGTGACACCTCAGTCAGACTTCCCAACCAGCCACAAACAGTGCTTCTGATTCCCCCACACTGGTTATCAAGAAGCCACTGTGCAAATACACACAGCCCCCTTTACTGCATTTCAGTCTCTGGCTCCCAAACTGACACTAGGTCTAGTAAAGAGACCAGTTGCTTTAACTCTGTGCTCTTTACTAAAAGATTCCCTCTGATCCCAAAGGATCAGCCACAGTACCAGTTCACTATAAGTTTGGATCTTACCCAAAATACCACGCTGCCAGCCAATCCTTTAGTAACTAAAACTAAAGGTTTATTAGTAAAAGAAAAACAAACAATAAGAGAAGTGTTAAAGGCTTAAAGCAATCAGAGATATACAAATGATTTAAAAGTCCATATACATCAGGTTTCTAGAACAATTGTGGAGTTGCAGGCTTGTATAGTTCCTCTGGTATACATCCAGTACCTGGATGGGTCTAAGTCCTTCAGTTCAGTTGCAAAGTGTGTTAATCCAGAGGTGTGTCCGCAGCTGGGCAGGAACAAGGACACAAGGCAAAGACCAAGACGAAGACAAAATGGTTTCTGTGGTTTGATCTTATATACCCTCTGTTACTGGCCATGTGGCTTGTGGAATTTTACAGGAACCAAAATGGAGTCCATAGTCACATGGGCCAATCCGGGTAACTCTTCAGGTATGCCTTTAGTTTCTTCCTAGGCCTTTGGCTTCTGTAAAGGTCTTGATGGGCCATTAAGCGGGCTATTGTCCTGTGGCCTCTCTGTCTGGGGTGTGTCTTTTACAGCACAGTTTGAAATACAGGATATCAAAGATCTCCATAACTTTCCTTACACATATTACACATGAACACAAATATTATCATCTTATTCAGCATATCATAACCTTTCTAACAGTACCTGACGTGGCATGTCTTACATGAATTATTATGATTTTGACATATTAATGTCAAACAACACAAATGCCCCCCCCTCCTAATGCAGCCCGCGTGACACATGGTTATAGAGAAAAACTTGAAAATGTTATCCCTAAGAGCTCAGAAATCAGAAGGCAAATAAAAAGAACCTAAAATGTATTCTTTAAAAAAAATTCCATGCTTTTTAAGCCAAACTCATTATTGTCTTGGGCTTGACTCATTGTTTTGGAATGTTTAGGGTTGGCAATACTGAAGTTAGGATTAATATTTACCTGCCTCACAGTGTTGTTGTGGGGTTAATTCATTCATGTTAATAAAGCCTGTTTAGATTCTATAATGTAAGTTATTATGCAAGTGCAAAATTAGATAATACCTCTTCTTGCTATTGCCCCTACATTAATATGTTGATGGCTATTATGCTATTGTAGCTCTGTAACATCAATTGTGAGAAATCCAAATGTCTATTTAATACGAAGTTTTTTTTCTAAATTAGTGTTTATTAGAGGGAGATGCTTTTAAACTGGTTAAATGTATACAGTGGTTTATGTGGGAGTATTACAGGGTCTGTTCTGGGTCCTTCCCCTCCTCTTTTCCATCTTTACTCTTCCCTTGGTAACATCATCCACTCACAAGACTTTAACTATCAGCTTTATGCCCAGGCCTCCTAATCTCTGTCTCCAACTATACCAAAGTTTTTTCCTTAGCTGAGTCTGACGCCTCTTCTGGCTGACTGTCCACTTGCTCAAACTCAATGGTCCTGACTCTGATCTCCCTTCTACAAATGTAGGTCAGCAGTAATGCCAGCAAAGTCAGTGGAGTTTGTCAGGGAAAAGCACTTTCCAAGCTACCCCATGCAGCTTTGTCGACGTTGTAAAACTAAGCCTTCACCTGAGCTGGGACTCCTAATTGCACTGAATTGCACCTGTTCAGAACAAATGAAAGTAGGAAAGGACTCCAAGAGAAGCTAGCACTTGGAACACAAGCCAAATTTGATCTTTAAGCTCCAAAAATGAAAAGCTAGTACTTAAAGCATTCCCTTCGCCTTTTCCATTTGGTGAACAGATGATACCCAAATTGAAAACATCATTTTCCTAGCTCCTTTGTTTCTTTTGAAGTCTCTTCAAGGTTTTGACTTTGTTTTGGTTTTTTCCCCTTCTCATCTTGTTTTGTTTTCTTAAAACCATAGCTCACTGTCGGCTTTCTCACAGTCAAACTAAAAAGGTTGTCCTGATGACATGCAAATCAATGGTATGAATTGACAACCAAAGGAGCCACTTAAATTATTCAGAAGCACCCCTCTTTTTGTGTGTGAATATTAGAGGCTTGATCCTGCAGCTGCAGAATTCAATGGCAATTTTGCCCATGTAAAGAGTGGTTCAGGCCTTGACCCAACTACAATACATGTAACTAACAAAACAGGGCCAATTCTTCGCATACTGATTTGCTTAGATGTTATATCCCCTTCTCCTCCCTTTGTCTGTGTCTTTAGACCGTAAAGCATTTGGGGAAAGGATTTTCTTTTTTCTGTGTTGTACAGTGCCTAGCACAAGGAAGCCCCAATCTAATTTACTACAGTAGAACCTCAAAGATAGGAACACCAGAGTTACGAACTGACAGGTCAATTAAACCCATGTGGAACCGGAAGTAAGCAATCAGGCAGCAGCAGAAAGGAAAAAAAAGAAAGCAAATATTATACTATGTGTGTATTGCATCTTAAAGGTTGGCATGCAGAGCAGAAGGCAAGGGCGCTGCTTCACCCCCTCTGACCGTATTTGACGGGGAGGGGGAAGCTGTTTTCGCACAAACCCCCTCTGAGCCTGGGAAAGAAAGCAGGGAGCTGCTTTTGCTGCAAGGAACTGAAGGTTGCAGCTAAAACCTGGCCTGGAGCTGGGGTGGGAGTCAGAGTCCGAGCTGATCTCTGCACACTGCGCTCCGGAGGAATTTTAAAGGGCCACAGCCTGTGCATTGGTGTAGCCCAAGCTTTGCTGGTGGCTGCACTTTGGGTCCTGCCAGCACTTCTGGGAGTGCAAGAGGCAGGGGAGGGAGGGGTGCTGGCAGTGGGCTAGCACCAACTCCCTGCCACGTGCTGCCTCTGGAGTACGGTGAGCCATGCACAGAGCAGAGCGAGCCCTGGGCAGAGGCGGATGAGGGCTGGGGCTTGTAGTGCCAAGGGTGCAGGGCAGGCCCCCCAGTTCAGCCCAAAGACAAGAAACAGGAATAGGGGAGGGAGCTGCTTGCGAAGCAGGCAGTGCTGCCAGGTGTCAGCTTTGCAGAGATCTCTCCCAGCCTCAGCTGGGAGACACTGAGTGCAGGGTCCTGCACCATCATGTTTTGTTCAGAGTTACCAACAACCTCCATTCCTGAGGTGTTCGTATCTTTGAGGTTCTACTGACAACTATTACTACTGCTGAAAACTAGGGCCACTAATCACTGGCAAATTATCTGAGATAATTAAATTAGGCAGCCGCTTTTCAGTTACAGATGGATGGAGGCAGTCCCCCAGTTATCCATTACATTTCTAATAATCAGCTTTTTGTTTGTTTCCTAGGGAAAGTAAAAACCACTTTATATCGGGAAGACATTGTCATTTCTAGAGAAATAAGTCAACTTTAAATGAATGCATGTCCAGAAATGGGTTATTGTAGATGAACACATATGTGCCAGGAAGGAAGTAAATGCCTTTTGTGATGGGGTATCCAAACCCCATACTGGCCCTGAAGGGTTAAAAGGCAGTACTGGGCCCAGGGAGTTCCTTCCCTTTGGGTTGTTGAGCATGCTCCAGCTGGGGGAGCTTGTTAAAAGGAGCTCAGAAGCCCTGGTAAGGCCAAAAGCCTGCCAGAAGGTGGAGCCTAAGATGGGAACCAAAGAATGGGTAAGGCCCATGACAGCGCCTTTTCCAACCACCACCCCTTCAAAAAGCAGTATGGGGCTTTGTGATGTTATTGACTGTTTGGACTATAGGAGCCTCACTCCAGACTGAAGGGGCACATAGGTAGGAAGTAGGCCAGGGTGACAGATTTGTGCTGTCTGTGGTGGGGTGTCTGAACCAGAGTTACTTCCCATGGGGTCCTGGGCTAGGACCTGGTGGAGAGGGAGGGCCTGGGTCCCCCTACCATGCCTCACTTCAGAGCCAAGGTCCCAGACACAGTGGGGAGGCCCAAGCACTCCTCGCTTGGGAACAGGCACTAGGCATTGCTACGCCTCCTGCCAGCAAGACAAGGGGCTGGAGGTCTGTGGCACTAACCACCAGGACACCTGACCCTCTGAGGACCCTATCACACCTTTATAGAGATCTAATACTCTTTAAAATTATCAATATGTTGTTCAATATATGCTGATAAAACACTGATCCCCAAAATAAATGGCTTTCATTACTTCAGTACAAAATATCCCATCTCTGAAAGGTCAAACTTTTTCCTTCTAATATCAAATGTAAATTTGTATTCTGACCTCTTTTAGGACATTAAGTTTACACATCTCTCAAGGATTCCTCTCTCTCTCAACTTTCAAGGAATAAGGAACAAAAGTTAATTGTTTTTCTTCAACATGTGATCCAAATGGTGAACTGAAAGAGCATTCTGATGCAAAAGAAGGCAAAGGGAATATAAGTACACGGCTTCTAAATTAATCAAACAGATACAAAACAGAAGTCTGGGGAGAGCTTTTCTCATTCGTACTGTCTCTATGTTTTGGAATTTTAAAAGTAATCTCTTGTTGCTTTGTTTTAATAGTCAGATATATGTCTGCTGAAGGGATGAGGAAGAACATCAATGCAAATATCAACAAGAAACCATCAGCAATCCATTCATCCTGGTGGGATTGTGTGCCCTCTATTGCCACAGCAAGGACAGCATACCCCAAATGACACACCAAAGCAACTTCAAAGAATCAGTTTACAGAAGTGCTTTTGCTCACATTCACATGGAAAGATATAGAAAAAAAATGACACATAAACTTTATATTAAAATGGGTTCTCTTCCTGCAGTACAAAAAAAGCTATTACCAATTACTCACTTTGAAAATCTTGACCTGAAACACTTTTTTTTTTGCACCTGTCGTTCCTGTGATTATAGAGAAAAAAAGATTCAAAGGGGAAAAAAGCATAAAGGAATACTGCATTTTTTGTTATGCAATAAACTAATGATCAAACTAAAATTGTCTGTACATCCTGAACACAAAGATGTGCATCTCAATTGACTTCAAAGGAATAGTTCCACAGCAAAACTCCCCTTTCACATTAAACTGATTATTAGCTTAAAATCATCATAGGAAAATGCTGCCTGGCCCTATATGGGTAAGCAGTGGTGGAGCTAGGCAGAAAAAGCCTCCCCACCTAGTGTCAGGAGCCAGGCAAAAGCACAACCTTATATGCCTGGACCTCAAAGATTGTGTGACACCGGTGCATACATCAGTACTAGCTCTATAAAGAGCAGGGGTTAGGAAAGGAGCAATGATACTGCACTCTTCCTCGTCAGCCGTAAAAACTGAGAACTTTTAACTCAAAATAGGTTCTAGGAATTGTGGGGAGGTTCTCTGGCTTGTGTTATACAGGACACAATGGTCCCTTCTGGCCTTGGAATCTGTGAACAAACCCTGCACAGGATGGGGGGAGCTCGTGCTGCATTGGTTAGAAGGATGTACTAGTGGCCACACCCTACTGGCTTCCCCGAGCCCTTGGAAGAATTGTGAGTGCCTAAGGGATAATGACCCTGCTCTTAGCCCCAACAGAGAAAAGTATCAGTGTGTGGCTGGAGTGCACTGCACTTTGGTTATTCTCTGATTCTTAGAGCCCAGAGAGTTTCATTGGAAGCCAAGCATAAGCTAGAGACAGCCTGGGGCAACTGTTACTTGCGCTGGGGGCCAGGCAAGCCTCTTCATGGCCTCAGAATACCACAAGTGCAAAGGTGACTTAAGTCCACCTCTGACCCCTACAACCCATCCCTGCCCCACGAGCAAGAACAGAGCTACTAAGAGTCAGGTTCAATGTATCATGGTGCTGCTATTGGTAGGGAGGGTGCTCCACCTCCTATGTAGGCTTGTGCTTTGAAGGCATAATGTAGTCCTTAGCTTGTAAGCAATATTGTCACTTTAATATTTGAAACAGGCTCATGTACGAGATGAGGCTTTTCACAATACACAGGGAGATCTACAACACCCGCTGCTGAAAGCTTTCTTCATCAAGACACAAACAATGCAGCACTCTATGGCAAATCAAAGGCTCCTAATATAGGTGGCTTCATCTTTCTTCTTCTCACTGTCTGGATCCTCCACAATAATTTTAGTTTCTAACTTATTTTCTCCAGTAGATGCCTGACAGACTTCACATTTCAGAAGATGAAAATCTCATTGCAATGCTCAAGTCGCCATCTCTTTCGAAACACTTACTCACTTACCTGTAAAGACCTGTCCTCCTGGGAAAAGCTCATTTTTACTGGACCATCTAGGAAAAGCTGATCCTACCATAGATCTTGACCTCTTCTGTCTTCAGGATTCTCTAGGGGCCTAGTGCATCTGACAACAGCATGATAATAGCAGTCCAAAATCCCCTGATGTCCTTGACCAGCCTTCACTGTGGATGTTCTCTCAGTGTAAATTGGCCCAGAAGTGATGAAATGAGGGTTTTGATGAATATATCAATGTCCCAGAGCACTTTATTTTCCAGTAATCATTAGAACACTGACATTTCAGTGTCACACATGACAGGCCAGGTTTTCTACTCACTCATTACACAGAATACTGGTTTTTCCATTATGTTGTTAGGAGGGTGAGCAAGGGCGGAAGATTGCTTGGCTCTGAGGATTGATAGTGGGCTATGGGACCAATCATCTTTGGGTTGCTTGTTTAAATCCAATCCAATTCAGGAATGACCAAAATAATAACTAGCTGATGGATGTTCAGTGGCCTCCGTTAACTCAGTTGGTGGTCTTCTGAAGGCTCCCAGTGGACACACACAACAGCTGGCCAGATATTAAAATGTCCAGATATCGTGCAGCTGCAGAATTTGCTACAGATTCAGTTCCCCATTACAGAAATGCCTCAATTAAAAACAAAGGTTTTAGCCTAATTATTACAAAAATAACCTTCCGAGTAGGAATCAAATATGAAGTACTGCAGTGCTATCTTTCTGAGCCCAGAAACTACCATGAAACAATAGCTTTTGTAAAGTGTGAACTGCCCCATTCGTCTCAGTGAAATGTGAACTCTGAATTCTGATGTTGAAATTGTAATATCAACATTTTGTTGATTATTTCATCGCTGATCATTCAGCAAAAACATCCAACTAATATATTTATCCACTTTGGTGGATATTAGGATGGGAGCCAGTGGGGTGACTAGTTGCTAAAGGTTTCTGGGGTAGGTAACTGAGTTTAAGCCCAACCCCCAAAATTTTGTCATTCCTAATTGTCCTCCGATATTTTGATAAAACTATAAAATAATCAGTAAGTAATAGAAAGAGCTTTCAGACCAAAAGGTAGATTGGAGGGAAAATGTAATCTGAACCAATATATCATAATTTAATTAATATAGTTATCCACAGTGGGACATTTCAAGGTTTCCTTTTTAGTATAATAAATATCCTTAATGAATACCAGAATGCAGAAATATAGGTTAAAGATTATTATTCCTTTTGGGAATTATTCCCTTTGGGTGAGAGAGGCGTCACCATGGATAATCAGTCATTGTCCTCACCTTTGCTGCCTATTCGTTAGCTGGTGAGACTATTACCTGCCTTTCCGCAGCTTTTAAAGAATGAGAAACAAAAAGTAAAGTGGCATTTTTAGTAAGCTATTACATGTCTCAGCAGGAACAGATCTATGTAGAGAAAAAGGCTCATTGATCAAAAATACAGTGACATACTGTGTGTCTGCAGCCATATTACATACTGTGTGAGTAGGGATGTTAATCCTGATGTCCTGGCCAAATACCGGTTTGGTTAACTCCATTCTGCCCACTTAAATTCCCTGTAATGTCAATTGAATGGATTTTTTCATTTCCAGATAGAGGCTCTTCCTCTATATTGCTCTGTGGTGTTAATGAGGGGCTATGATATACTCCAGGTGTGGATGCATTAGAATGGTAGGAAAGGGGCTCCTTATGTCCCCTGCTGTCGAGAATCATAATGTTTGTTAAGCACTTTGACAGCCTCTGCTATATGGTGCTATACAAGAGCAAAGTATCATTACTACTGCTACAGTAATAACATGTCCTTCTTTCATAACCTTCCCTTGCTAGTGAAAAAAGGTAAAATCAATTTCACCTCATTACATTTTTTTGAGTTTACAGCATTCACTGTAAAATTTCTAGAATGTTTCACACCTGAAAGAATGGACTTCTCTACCACTTCCTAATCTAGCAACAGGGATCTGTGCCATTCCCACGTACTCGGAATTAGAGCCTGGACAGTTACGTTCTTTGAAATGCCTCATTACTGATGAAGGAAGATCCCCATATTTTATAGTGGGGCTATGCCCAGCCATCCGTGTTTTTATTGCTCTAGATGTCACACATTCTGTAAACTATAAGCGTCAGGCCTGAACCTAAATTCAGAGCCTGTATGAGAGGAAAGACTGTGGCATTTCAGTGGAGATGGGAAGGAAGGGAGGGGAGAGGGTGACAGGAAAAACTGGGAGTTTGGTTTTATACACAATGAATGTGAGTTGCTGATGGGACATTCTGATCTCCCTGAAGTTCAGAGGGTGTTTCGATGCAGAGTTCTGCCTTTTACAGAGATAAAAGCAAAACACAAAGTTCTGATCTGGATCCAAAGTTCCCTGAAGGCCAGGGTTGGAGAAAGCATTCAGCAGAGAGGTTTTCATTTGGATTCTCTGCTACAGGCATCATACCACAAAATACATTTTTCAAATTACATGTGATCCTTGCTTTTCTAATATATTTTGCTTGTATTGAGCAAAGAAAAAGGAGTGTCCTCTAAGACTGTGATCACGTGTCTTTGATAGAGTTTCCAGATGTGTTCGAGGTAGAGCTCTAATTCTGAACACCTTCCTTAGGCAAAGCACCCAGTGAAGGACCTGGCAGTTTTGCTGAGTATGAATAGGGGAGTAGGGATGAAGTGTGAAAAGTGACTTGGGTAAGGAGATCAAAGTTTCCTAAAGTCCACCTATATTTGCACATTCATAGATTGGTGTATTCCATTTTCTGTTTGCTTCTACATAGTGAAGATAACAAAATTAAAGGGGCGTTTATTCATAAATTTAAGTCATTCAATCACAAATGTCTCCGAGCACTTTCCCATAAGAGGTTCAATGAATACTCTTTACCTTCTGTTGCTATTCAGCTGGAGCAGTCCGATTCAATTCTGTATTTCTTTCTCTTTTCCTTAAATGCTCAAGTCATTGTAGTTTGTGATCTTTTGCCAAAGTAGATGAAAGGTTTTTATATTCCTTACAGTCTGCTTTGCAGCTGCTTCAGGACTGGAGTGACTTTTATCCAGGTCAGTGGAAAGATTCTCACTGAAGTGAATGGGAGATGCACTGGGCCCTTAGTGATGAATACTGGCGTTTCTCTTCTATTCGATTGGCAATTTCACTTTCAGTTACTTTTGCATACAAGAAAGAAAAATGTTTTCTACAAATAAGCAATGGATCTTTTTGAAAAATAAATATGAGAGTCAAAAAGTAATTGATAAATATTATCACTGAAATGATAACCATTATTTGATTGCTGTTATGGAATGGCATTTTCATCCTGTACACATTAGTTTCCCCTCCCCACCCTATTAGTGCTTCCTAAATTCTTTTGGACTGAAAGTTTTCATGCTCAACACAAAAATAATATTTTGGGAAATTTTCAACAAAATCAAGCATGCTTTTTCGGGGAGAATATAACATTTGATCTATTTCTATATATATTTTTAAAAAATGTTTTCACTGGGTTTGGTAGTTTGTTTGCTCTTTCATTGCTCACATGACTTGCTTTTAACAGTTCACACTTGCCATGGTGTTTGTTCTGTGTCAGGCCAAGAGCACCGCCATTGTTGGAAAAGATTTGCTAAAAAATGCAAAAGTTGTGAATTCTTTAATCTTAAAGATAATACTAATTGCTTTAGTAATAGTAGACTCAATCCTGTTCCCTTTAAAATCAATGGGCATTTTACCATTGTGTAAAATGGGAGCAGGATTAAGACTTTTCACTAACAAATCTTCATAATATTCCCGTGAGGTAGGTCCTATACACAGATAGAAAAATCCCATTTTTACAGATGGGGAAACCAAGGGAATCTCAGACATATTAGATAATAACGTATGGAGTGGCAAGCACCTCTTGCAATAAACCTTACATATTTCCAGAAGGCTTTTGACAGTGTACACAGATGCAGTCTATGGAAAATTATGACATACTATGGCATACCATAGAAATAATTAGACTAATCAAGGATTTATATGATAATCTTGAATGAGCAGTCAGAGATGATAACCAAAGGGTTACAGTGACATCTGGAGTAAGGCAAGGGTGTATTATGTCTTCACTTTTGTTTGCACTGATCATTGATCCTGCATAAGGACACTAACCACAGAAGGCAACCAAGGAATTTTACGGGCAAATGATAAAGCACAATTGGATTACCTCATTTTTGCCAATGACATTGCCTTGCTTAGTTCAAAACATTGCTTAATAGATGCAAATATCCAGTTTTTGGCAGATACAGCAAAACAAGTTTTCTTGTTCATCAACAAAGGGAAGACAAAATATATGGCTATCAATGCACCAAAAAATAACCATTAGAGTGGATGAAGAAACACTAAAAGAACTAAGTCCTCTTACTTGTCCAGGGACTGCAATGTACAATGTTGTGATACTATGATAGTTGTCAAGCAATGAATATCAAAAACAGCAAACAACTTGCATTAACTTGAAAAGATTTGGAAAAGTAGAATGATTGGTACTGCCTCCAAAATATGAATTTTTAATACCACCATCATGTCTATCCTTTATGGAACAGAATCTTGGAAATCTACAACAGAAATTGATAAGATCAATTCATTCCAAAGTAAATGCTGTGGAAGATCTTCAGAGTCCATGGGAAAGAATTTCTTGCAACATCAGAAATTCTAAGTAGAGCAAACCAATCTAAAACGTCAGATATGATAAGAAGACAACAATGGACATATTTAGGATACACTTTAAGGATGCCACCAATACAACTTCCATTGCAAGTGATAATATGGACACCATCTGGAAAGAGAAAAGGAGAGTGAGCTAGAGAAACATTATGCAGAATAGAGAAAGAAGCTCAATCCATCAACATGACCCTCAGAAACCTGAACAGACCAGCACCACACTGAAATAAGTGGCAGAAACTGGTGGATGTCCTATGCAACTGACGGCTCAGGAGGATAAAGAAAGAAAAGAAGGAAAAGAAGGTAAAGATATTTAAATGAGTTGCAGATCTCTGAATCTTTGCTGATGCATGCACATGTCTTAATTGGGGAGGGATGAACTGATGCAGATAAAATATGAACCAAATGAAACTTCAATCCAAACTTGAACTACACTCAATTGATCTTCTTTTGACGTTAAAAATATTTTTAATTTCTGTGCTCCTTGGTATATTGAGCTGTGTAATGTATCTCTTGTACCCGACTGATCAGGTCTTTGGAACAGCTGAGATGCTGTAATATATAAATAGATAGATACAGAGTGACATATATACACACATACAATAATTTATTTGGAACAAATCCCTCCCTCATTTGATGCTAAGGATAGAAAATGACCACTGAATGGATAGCTATACAATATTTTTATCTTGTCAATGTGTAGCCCCGTGCCTTATTTACTGCATGAGGCTAATAGAAACAGGAAAGAATCCACTGATTGTCATTCATGTGGGAACAAATGATATAGCTAGATTCTCCCTGGAACATATCAAGGGAGACTATGCGAGGCTGAGGAAGATGCTTAAGGAAATGGAGGCTCAGGTCATCTTCAGTGGGATTCTACATGTCCCTAGAGGTGGAGGATGAAGGCGAGACAAGATTATGATGATCAACAGATAGCTCAAGGAGCCTGGGTAACAAAATGGAGGAACTAGAATTACTGGTAAAGGAAGTGAAACCAGATATTATAGCAATAACAGAAATATAGTCTGTACATAGGAATAGCAGTCATGACTGGTGTACAGGTATTAAAGGGTATGTGCTGTTCAGGAAAGACAGAAATATAGACAAAGGTGGTGAAGTAGCCATGTATATTAATGATGAGGTAGATTGTAAAGAAATTAGAGGAGATGGAATGGATAAGACAGAGTCTCTTTGGGCCAAAATCACTTTGGGGAAGAAAGCTACTAGAGCTTCCCCTGGGCTAGTGCTTGAGGTGTGCTACAGACCCCCAGGATCCAATTTGGATATGGATTTACTATTAATTAAATAAATAAGAGTGGGAATTTTCTGATTATGGGAGACTTTAACTTCCCACATATAGATTGGAGGACAAATAATGGTACTAATAATGGTAGTATCCAGGTTTTCCTGGACATGATAGCTGACAGACTTCTTCACCAAACAGTCGTTGAACCAATAAGAGGGGATGACATTTTAGATTTGGTATTGGTAAGTGATGAGGAGCACACAGAAGAACTGGTTGTAGGGGACACTCTTGGTTTGAGTGATCATGAGCTAATTCAGTTTAAACTAAATGGAAGGATGAACAAAAATAGATCTGCAACTACTGTTCTTGACTTCAAAAGGGCAAACTTTAAAAAATTAAGGGAAGTAGTTAGGGAAATGGACTGGACCAAATAACTCAAGGCTCTGAATGTGGAGGAGGCTTGGCATTGCTTTGTCAAAATTGCAGAAACTAAGTGAAGCCTGCATTCCAAGCCCAGGGAAAAAATTCCCAGGGAATGATTGCAGACCAAGTTGGATGAACAAAAATCTCAAACAGGAGATTAAGGCAAAGCAGAAAGCCTACAAGGAGTGAAAGATAGGATGGGTCAGCAAAGAAAGCTACCTCTTGGAGGTCAGAAAGTAGGGCTGAAATGAGAACTGACGAAAGCCAAGAAAAGTTGGACCTTGCAAAGGAAATTAAAACCAATAGTAAAAGGTTCTATAACCATATAAATAAAAAGAAAACAAGGAAAGAAGAAGTGGGACCACTAAGCACTCAGGATGAGGTAGAGATTAAAGATAATCTAAGCATGGTCCCACACCTAAACAGTTTTTAATATGACTAATGAACATCTTAGACATAGTGGCAGGGTGGCTAATGAGAACAAGAAAATGGAAGTGGAAATTACCACATCCAAGGTGGAAGTTAAACTCAAACTCCTTAATGGGAGTAAATCGGGGGCCCAGATAATCTCCATCCAAAAATATTAATGGAACTGGCATATGAAATTTCAGGCCCAATAGCAAGGATTTTTAATGAATCCGTTAATTGAGGGGTAATACCCTATGACTGGAGAATTGCTAATATAGTATTATTTTTAAAAAAGGGAAAAAAGTGATCTATGAAACTACGGGCCTGTTAGTTTGACCTCAATTGTATGCAAGGTCTTGGAACAAATTTTGAAAGAGAAAGTAGTTAAGAACATAGAAGATAACAATAATTGGGTTTAAATAAAACATGTTTTTATAAAAGGTAGATCATGCCAGACCAACCTGATCTCCTTTTTTGAGAAGATAACAGATCTTTTAGACAAAGGAAATGCAGTAGATCTAATGTATCTGGGTTGCAGTAAGGGATTTGATACAGTTCCACAATGGAAATTATTAGTTAAATTGGAGAAGATTTGGATTAATATGAGAACTGAAATTTGGATAAGGACCTAGTTAAAGGGAAAACTACAATGGGTCATGCTGAAAGGAGCGCTGTCAGGCTGGAGGGCAGTTACTAGTGGAGTTCCTCAGGGATCAGTCTTGGGACCTATCTTACTTAACAGTTTCATTAATGACCTTGGCACAAAAAGTGGGTGTGCGCTCATAAAATTTGCATCTAACACAAACTTGGGAGGTATTGCCAATACAGAGGAGAACCAGAATATCATACAAGAATATCTGGACAACCTAGTATATTGGAGTAATAGAAGTGAGATGGAGTTTAATAGTGCAAAGTGTGAGGTCATGCATTTAGAGGTTAACAAGATTTTTTGCTATAAACTGGGGATGTGTCAGTTGGAAGTGACAGAGGAGGAGAAAGACCTGGGTGTATTGCTTGATCACAAGATGACTATGAGCTGCCAATGTGATACGGACATGAAAAAGGCTAATGCAGTCCTAGGATGCATCAGGTGAAATATTTCCAGTAGAGACAGGGAAGTGTTAGTACCATTAAACAATGCACTGGTGAGACCTCATAAGGAATACTGTGTGCAGTTCTGGTCTCCCAAGTTTAAGAAAGATGAATTCAAATTGGAACAAGTGCAGAAAACGGCTACTAGGATGATCCAAGGAACGGAAAACCTGTCTTATGAGAGGAGAGTCAGAGAGCTTGGCTTGTTTAGCCTAACCAAAAGAAGGCTGCGGGGAGATATGATTGCTCTCTATAAATACTTTAGAGGAATACGAGCAAGGGAGAGGAGTTATTTAAGTTGGCAAAAGAATAAATGGATATAAACTGGGCATCAACAAGTTTAGGCTTGAAATTAGATGAAGTTTCTAACCATCAGAGGAGTGAAGTTCTGGAACAGCCTTCCATGGGGAAAAGTGGGGGCAAAAAAACCTAACTGGCTTCAAGACTGAGCTTAATAAATTTATGGAAGGGATGGTATGATGCAATTGCCTACAATAGCATGTGGCCTGTGAGCAACTGCTAGCAGCAAATATCCCCAATAGGACATTAGATGGAGAGGGGTCTGAGTTACTACAGAAAATTCTTTCCCAGGTGTCTGGTTGGATGCTTTTGCTCACATGCTCAGGGTCTAACTGATTTCCATATTTAGGGTTGGGAAGGAATTTTCCTCCAGGTCAGATTGGCAGAGACCTTGGAGGGTTTTCGCTTTCCTGTGCAGCATGGAGCGTGAGTCACTTGCATGTTTAAACTAGCATAAATGGTGAATTCTCTGTAACTTGAAGTCTTTAAACCATGATTTGAGGATGTCAGTAACTCACCCAGAGGTTAGAGGTCTATTACAGGAGGGGGGGGGGGTTCTGTGGCCTGCAACGTGCAAGAGATCTGACTCGATGATCATGATGGTCCATTCTGGTCTTTACATTTTGTGGGTCTGTGGATTTTGCAGCATCCTTTTAGGAGTTCTGGCTGGCATGGTGGAGGCAGAAGTATACCTTTCCCTCTGCACAGAGGTTACAGGATGTGGCGAATGTCCTCACCAGACTCTTCTGCTGTGAGTACCCTCAGGGGGACAGCCAGAGGGACACAGTGATAGAGCAGCTGGAGGGGGAGGTTATGGAGCTGAAGAGACAGCTGGCCACTTGCCACAGGGATCCATCCCTCTGCAGTGTCAGAGCTCCCATCCTTTGGTGACCATTAGGTCCAGGGCATCTTCGTTTGATACCACATCAGCTTCTTTGGGCGATGGATTGGGCTCACCACTTCCTCTACACCCTGGAAAAAAAGAGAGGTGTGAAAAAGCATATCACTTGCCTCCTGGCAGAGGACGGCACCCCTCTCGTGGATCTGGTGGAGATGCAGTGAAGGGTCAGAGCCATCTACAGCAGTGTCTTCTCCCTGGATCTGACCGATGCTGATGCCTGAGCAGTCCTGTGGGACAAACTCCCTATGGTCAGCATGGGTGACCGGGACTGCTTATAGCACCCTCTTGCTCTGGCCAAGTTCTCAGATGTGCTCCATCTGATGACCACCAGCAAATCTCTGGTCATGAACAAGATGACCATGGCATTCTACCTCACATTCTGGGGTCTCCTTGGCCTGGACCTTCCCACCATCTGGGGCAATTCTTAGAGGAGCAGGGTGCTCACCCTGTTTAACAGGTGGACCCAGCTTGCTCTGCTGCTTCAGAAGGGGGTCCTCTGTGACCTGAAGAATTGGTGCCCAGTCTCGCTCCTCAGCACAGACAGACTACAGGTCACAGCAACAGCCCTCTTGATGCATCTAGGGTCTGTGCTGGCAGATGTGATCCACCCTGACCAGACCTTCACTTTTCGAGTGTATCTTTAATAATCTGTATCTGATCCAGGAGCTTCTCTATAAGGCATGGAGGGATGCACTGTCTCTCGCCTTCCTGTCCCTCAACAGGAAAAGGCATTTGATAAGGTGTATCATGGGTCTCTGACGGGAACCCTGTGGACATTCAGCTTGGGTCCTCATTTTGTGGGATTGCTCCAGATGCTATACATCTCTGCAGAGAGAATAGTTTAGCTCAATGGGGCCATGACCAAACCTGTCATCTTTTGTCAGGGAGCATGTCAGGATTGTTCTCTGTCTGACCAGTTATATACCATTGCCATCAAGCCCTTTCTTTTTCTCTTATGTAAATGACTGACAGGGTGGTTCTCAGTGACTTAGCATTGAGGGTGGTCCTGTTGATGTATACCAATAATGTGGTCCTTTTGGCCCAGGATCCAGAAGACATGGTCAGGTGAAGGCCTCCTCTGCCCAGGCCAACTGGGTCAAGAGCTTTGGTCTGACAGTTGGGGAGGGATGGAAGGTGAGCACCCTCCTATCCACACTCCTCACCATCTAATGGAGCGTGAGGTTGATACTCTATCTGGACATTTACCTCTCAGCCACTAATCCTTGCCTGCTGGGAAATTGGGCCAGCTTGGAGGACAGGGTGTCTGGCCAGTTGTGGGCATGGATGGGACTTCTCCAGTGCCTTTCCCTTCAGGCCTATGCATGGAATGAGACAAGGGTTCTGTGGAAAAAACATACATGATCATGTAATTAAAGATAATATCAAATGCATACACACAAGGCGACTGAATTAAAGTTGCACTGGCAATCTTAATTCTGGCATTTCAAACTTTTGAGCACTTGCCTTGCAACCTATTTTAATGTCATTTTTCTGTATGTAATCTCCTAAATTTTTAAAAAAATCAAACAGAAAAAACAAATATTGGAACCATATTGACCTCCACATGGGTCATCAACAATGCAGTCCTAGTTGGTAGCAATAAGTAGGCTGTTATCCTCTATGTGGAACAGCACCAGAGTGGAGAGAGACACACACTTTGTCAGTGGGTTTCACAGATATTTGCTAGACAGCAGAAGAATGTTGAGACTCAGGAATCCTGGAAGGGCCAGGTTCTGGAAGGGAGTGTGCCATAGAGGTTACAGACTATTCTGCTCCTCTCCTCTTCCCCCGCCCAGCCTGTCTCTGCCTCTCTCAGTTTCTATTTCCTACCTGGTCTCTGTTGTCCCTGCCTCATCTCAGCTCCTATCCCTCATTATTCTCCTGTCTCTGAACCCCTCAGCAACTATTCCCTGCTTTCCAGCTCCTGTCCTGGCCTCCAATTGCTCCTATTGCTTCTAGCCTACCCCGTCCCTTCTCCCCCAATTTGCCACCCCATTGCATGGGTGTCAGGCTGCTTGCTCCGTCTCCTCTATGCTGCGTGGGCATAGCAGGGGTGAAGTGGAAGAAGGGGCCACTGGTTAGTTTTTTCACCACAGGCCCCAATCTGCTTTCTCTCTTAGTTAATTAAAAGCAAGGCAGACAAGAGAGAAGTTTTTCACATACATTAACAATTCAAGATCACAATTAATATGTGTCTAACTAATATGTTCTTTCTGTACAAGAAACATGTTGTGACAGAGCCTGAACTAAAGTAAGAAAGAAACATAATGTTAAACTAATGCTTGAAAAGAAAGAAAAGGGGTCACTTGTGGCATATCCTGTTTTAGTCTGTGATGGTGAGATAGATTAACATTGTCACTTGCTTAATTAGTACTGTCATTTTCTTGACTTTTAATTTGGAAATGTATTAAATGGGGTGATGCAAAAAGAATAGTGTATTGTAGTATCTTATCTTTGCTATGTCTAACCTGGTAAAATTATAAAGCAGTGGTCTGATATCTGAGGAATTCTCTAGTTTAATTCAAATGTTATAAATCTGTAAGAGTCCATTGTCTCTTCTTATCACCAGGGCTTTCAAAATGAATGCTAAAATGTTTTGTCAAGGGTTTCCAAGGTAATTGGCATGTTGTATTTCTAGTTAAAGTACATTTGAGTAAAATGTTCCTCTAAAGAAAACACCTTAAAACAGTTGTGATGTGTACATGAATTCATTCATGTGCATGTCATGAAAATTTGCTGTCAGCCTACCAAACCTAGAGGTGTGTCATGGTGTGCTGTGAATTTACAATATATCCATTTAGACATTTTGCACGTTCACTGTGCTTAACTTTATCCCACAGGTAACTAATACAGAAGCGGTTGCTTTGCTTATTTAGTACCTGAACCTGTCCCACTGAAGTCAATGGGACTTCAGTGGGACTTATACCTTGATTAGCTAAGGAAAGGGAGGATAATGAGCTAAGCTGGCTCATGTGGTCCCCTGCTCTCAGAGTGATTACAGCTGAATGCCCAGGGGTTCCCAATGACATAGGTGATCTGAACAGATTCTCCTGCCTGTACAAGCTGAGTTTTGACAAAACCCATTGCACTAATATTTGGACACAACCAACTCCACTATACTGAATATCATCCCCTCTTCTAGCTGCACAGATAAAGGACACTCTCTGGGAGCCTTACACCCCATGATCACAGCAAGACCACATATCTCCCCAGTCACATTCCATCAAGGAAAGAGTGCTTGAGCATGTTGTCACTGACCACGAGCAAAATAGAGAGCAGAGGAGTCTGGTGGCTGCCCCAGTGACTCTTGAGAGGATTCATTTTGGCTCCTCCCCAATTCCCTTACTGTGGTACTTCTCCATGATGCTTCCTCTACTTGTCCAACAGACTGTCCCTCAGTTCAAAATCTCAGCTGTGACCATTATGGTCTTTCTGGTAGCTTGGCCTCCATATAGTCCTCCAGTAGTTGCATAGCTTTTGCTAGTATGTGCCAGCATGACATTTAAAACACAAGTCTTCCCCAGTCTTGGCAGACTTTCTAATGACTTCTCCATTCATGCATCCATTAATTCCCGTACAGTCCAGGTCTCAGGTTTGTCAACTCCCAGTCCCACTGTGGCTAGTGAAGGGACAACATTTATTAGCAACCTGAGCAGTGCACCTGGCTTCACATAATAGCTCCTGTTGCACTACAGCCTAAGTTGCTGTTATTCCAAGAGCTGTTGTTGCAGTTGGGCTACAGCCACTCTTGCTGTTGCTGCTCTGGCTCCCCTATAAATTGCAGCAAGGTTTACTGCTGTTGGTTCTGTTGTTCCATCATTCATGTGACAGAGTTCTGGGTGAGAACAGCCTGAGTCAGCCCTCTCCCCCTGGAACCCTAATTAAGGGGGAATGGGATCCAGCTGAGAGAGCCTGCAGCGACTGGGCTAAGGGGGAGCAGCTGCAGAGTTCATTAGCTGGGCATTATAAAGGATACCAGCCTGAAAAAGAGATGCCACACTTAGATTGATTTTGGATTATCGGCAGATAAGTCTGCTCAATGGTCTGTGGGAATGCTGGCTGGGATGGGAACTGAGTTACTGCAGAGAAATCTTTTTTGGGTGCTGGCTGGTGAGTCTTGCCCACGTGCTCAGGGTTTAGCCGATCGCCATATTTGGGGTCGGGAAGGAATTTTCCTCCGGGGCGGATTGGCAGGGGCCACGGAGGTTTTTCGCCTTCCTCTGCAGCATGGGGCATGGGTCGCTTGCTGGTGGATTCCCTGCAGCTTGAGGTCTTCAAATCTCATTTTTGAGGATTTCAATAACTCAGTCATGGGTTCAGGGTTGTTATAAATGTGTATGGGTAGGGTTTTGTGGCCTGCCTTGTGCGGGAGGTCAGACTAGATGGTCATATTGGTCCCTTCTGACCTATGAGTCTATAAGGTGACTGTCCCTTAGGGCTGGGAAGTGGGCCCCAATGTAAATAGTTGGTGGTGGGCAGAATGCTGGAAATAAACAGCACTGGTGTGAGCACAGAGCAGAGGTTTCTGTGTGGTGTTTGGGAGCAGAGATGGAGCAGGCCTGTGTGAAACTGCTACAATTCATTTCAGGACCTTTTCTGTTTCCCCTTTTATAAGGAGATGTTTTCAATCTCATTTATGTGTAAGCATGCAACAAACAGATCTGCTCTGAACAGATATCCAAGCAAGGTTGAAAATGTATCTCCTTCCTGGGCTGTACAAAACAACAACAAAACAAATATCAGGCTAAGCTGTCTCCTCAAGCTTAGGTCTTCCTATGGCTTGCTATACAGGATTCCTCTCTCTGCCTGTCTGGGGGAGACCTTTGAAATTGTCTCAGACTCCTAGATAGGAGCTAGATGGACACTAGAGGTCTAACCTCATGGTGACGCAGTAAAAATATCTCTGCATCCATGGGTAGGATCCCTGACACCAGGCTGGCTCTGTAGGAGAGCATTGTCTCCCTATGCAGGGACTAAGAATCTGCCACCTTGTCAATCTCTTACTGGACTTTTCAGCAGGGAGTATATTTTTTGTTCTTTTGAAGGGCTCTGTTTAGCTCCCTATTAGTTTTAAGGCCTCACACTATAAATAGGTACCGAAGAGCTAGATGGGTCTTTTGGAAGCTAGTCAGCATCACTCCTAACTTTGGCCAGAGATGTCCTGACAGGATGACATAAGGCTACATCCACCCCAAAAAGCTGATCATAGGGTCTCTGCAGTACTCCCATCTCCAGTGGCCAGGGTGTTAGAGACTGCACATGGCAGGGTCAAAACTGGATCTCTTGCATATATGAATGGAACACAACACACCTGGACTCTGGATTAGCTTAATGGTTGCACTTTTGGACACCTTGTTTTTTCTTAGTAATTTTCTTTCTTGTGCTTTTATCCATTTCTTCTTCTGCTTCCTGTATCCGCTTTGTTTTAGCTGAATTGTTTCCCTTCTCTTCCTGCTAATCTAATTTTTATTTGTTTGTTATGCAAAAAGAGAAATTGAGAGTACACAGGAGAAAATGCCTAGAGTAATTAAAATAGAATCAGCCCTACTTCTCTTTCCTTCTCTACAAGTGTGCCTCAAGCCTTACATCAGAGAACCATCATGGTATGGGTAAAAAAAGTAACTCAACAGAATAGCTCTATTAACTTTAGCATTTCATTTGTGTTTTGGAAGGAGATTACAGCAGCACTAGAATCACTGTTTCAAAACCTAATGGGACATTTTACAGTCACAGAACTTTGCATATGCCAGTTGACAGACTAAATAAATACTCCTGGTAGCAGTTTATTCACTGTCACATGTGGTCAGGTAAGATACTCTCATGTTAAACAAGGATCATGCAGAAATGACTAAATTAACATTATTCAGTTCTACTCAGGACAGTCATCTAGACTTTGTCAGTGTGCGGCGGGTGTGGGATGCATTATGCCTTTTATTACATCAGTTGAGTGCTTTTAAAATAATCCAGAAAAATTGCTGCCTGTAACAGAGAGTTCAGTGCTGTAGAGTCTGCAGGCAACACTGATAAATTAAGTTGTACGGTTTATAGTTAGTATCCATTTCTAATATGGTTTCTAAAGACACACTGCACATATTTCTAAACAAAAAATTGGGCCTAGTTCATCTCTGAATGTAATGTGCATCAAACATAAAAGTTTTCACTATTGTACAGTCAGGGAAGCAGAGATTAAAAAGTTGAAAATGTGCATCCCATAACAGGAATATTCTATTGCTATTTTCACTGATTTCCTTGGTGTATTTACATATTGGTTTTACCCCTCCTGAACAACTTTCTTTTGTAACAGGAAGTCTCCCTGTGCTAGTAATGTAACTATAATAAAACCACTCAGTCAGCATATGGAATATTTTTTCTGTTGTGGGCTTAAGCAAGACATCACACTTTACTTACTACTTTTGACTTCAAACCACTGATTGAGCAATCAAAACAATTGATTTCAACAATTTGGATGCCTCAATATCTTTCTTTAAATTTACTAATCTCAAAACAATTATATTATATAGCATGCTCTTGATGTTGTATCTTTATACCATCCAAACAGGAATTAAATCAATTTAGTAATTTTTGTTTTAGTAAGAAATCTAATTATCTTGTGTTTTTTCTTAAATGAAAGGCACCATATTTAAAAGTGGTCATTATCAAGAACAAATCTATTACAACAGTGAAGTAAGAACTCTGTGCTGGATTGAGACACTGTAGTTGTCATCAGTCAATCAGATTTGTGGATGCTTAATAAACTTATCTAGGGTCTGTGACTGAAAAATGACAGCTGATCTGCATTCTTACTGGCTGTTGGTGATGTAATGATGCATACATTTAATGGCTTATTCTGTGGAGTATACAGTAAAAAATAAATCACTTCAGAATAAATGTTCATGTCCTTGTCTAATTCCAAGCTCTTACATAAGAATAGCCATACTGGTTCAGACCAATGGTCCATCTAGCCCAGTATCCTGTCTTCTGACATGGCCAGTGCCAGATGCCTCAGAGGGAATGAACAGAACAAGCAATCATCGAGTGACCCACCCCTATCATCCACTTCCATCTTCTGGCAATCAGAGTTAGGGACACCCATTGCGTCCCTGACCACCAAGGCTAATAGACATTGATGGACATATCCTCTATGAATTTATCTAATTCTTTTTTGAATCCTGTTACAGTTTTGGCTTTCACAACATCTCCTGGCAATGAATTACAGTGGTTGACTGTGTGGTGTGTGAAGAAGTACTTTCTTTTATTTTTTTTAAACCTGCTGCCTATTAATTTCATTGAGTGACCCTCTGGTTCTTGTGTTATGTGAAAGAGTAAATAAGACTTCCTTATTCACTTTCTCTACACCATTCATGATTTTATAGGCCTCTATCAATCTACCCCTCTTAATCATCCCTTTTGCAAGCTGGAAAGTCCCAGTCTTTTTAATCTCTCCCCATACAGAAGCTGTTCCATAAACTTAATAATTTTTGTCGAACTTTTGTGTAGTTTTTCCAAGTCTAATATCTTTTTCAAGATGGAGTGACCAGAACTGTGTGCAGTATTCCAGGTGTGTGTATACAATTTATATAGTGGCATTATGATATTTCTTGTCTTATTATCTACCCTTTCCTAATGATTCCTAATGAGCAGGGGGTTGGACTAGATGACCTCCTGAGGTCCCTTCCAACTGTAATATTCTATGATTCCTAACATTTCTTTAGCTTTTCTGACTGCCGTTGCACATTGCATGGATGTTTTCAGAGAACTATCCACAATGACTCGAAGATGTCTTTTTTTTTTTCGAGTGGTAACAGCTAATTTAGACCCCATCATTTTATGTGTATTGGTGGGACTATGTTTTCCAATGTGCATTACTTTGCATTTATCAACATGGAATTTTATCTGCCATTTTGTTGCCCAGTCACCCAGTTGTGCAAGATCCCTTTGTAATGCTTCCCAGTCTTCTTTGGACTTAATTATCTTGAGTAGTTTTGCATCATCTGCAAATTTTGCCACTTCACTGTTTACCCTATTTTCTGGATCATTTATGAATATGTTGAACAGTACTGGTCCAAGTACAGATCTTTGGGGGACACCACTATTTACCTCTCTCCATTCTGAAGACTGACCATTTATTCCTACCTTTTGTTCCCTATATTTTAACCAGTTACTGATCCAGGAGAGGACTTTCCTTCTTATCCTATGACTGCTTAGCTTGCTTAAGAGCCTTTGGAACCTTGTCAAAGGCTTTCTGAAAATCTAAGTACACTATATCCACTGGATATCCACCTTTGTCCATATGTTTGACCCCCCTCAAAGAATTCTACTCGAGTGGTGAGGCATGATTTCCCTTTGCAAAAACCATGTTGATTCTTCCCTAACAAATCGTGTTCATCTGATAATGTCTGATGATGTCGTGTCTGATAATTCTGTTCTTTACTATAGTTTCAACCAATTTGCTTGGTACTGAAGTCAAGTTTACCAGCCTGCAATTGACAGGATTGCTTCTGGAGCCTTTTTAAAAAAATTGGCAACACATTAGCTCTCCTCCAGTCATCTGGTACAGTCGCTGATTCAAATGGTAGCTTACATAGCATGGTTAGTAGTCCTGCAATTTCACATTTGAGTTCCTTCAGAATTTTCATTCTACCTCCTGGGATTCTTCTTTGCCTTACAAGGAGCTAGACCCTTCTTTCTAGTTACCATCCCCCTGCCCTTTACCTCCTCCCCCTGCTCCCAACTGGTCCTCTTGGAGGACTTCTCTTTGTTTTTGTGGTCCTTCTCCATGGACCTGCTTGACATACACACAAGGGAAAAATATCCAGGGGAAGAAAAGGTCAAAATACTCCCTGGTGTCATTCTGAGATAGTTTTTACATCAATATGTAGAGCACTTTAGGATTCAGTGTAATATATGAACATAAGATAACAGTATTAATATTATTGCTGTCTGCAGTGTTGTTGTAGCCATGTTGCTCCCATGCAGTAGAAATCAGGGTGGTGGTGGATTGTTACTTTGTTTTTTGGTTTGTGGTCTTATATAATATCCTACAGATGTTTTGTTTCTTTGAACTGTTTTACTCTTCAGTAGACAAGAAACAGATACTATAGTTCTGAGAGTCTGCAAACAATTGCAGCAGGCAGACATTAAGGTTAATGCTTATGGACTTAGTCACCCCTAGTCGAGAATGGTGTATGCCAGTTTTGCCCACGATGGGACAAACTGTTTATACTTATAAGTGAAAGCTTCAGAGGATGCAGGGGAGGGAGAGAGAGAACTTGCCTATCAGGGAGGAAATAAAGAGTTTCTTACTATAACAGAAAATATTTACTCCCTGTTTGGGCAGCAATACTCCTTAGAGAAGAAGTGTGATGCAGGGTCATGGGGGAAATTAGAAAGAAGAACAAAGAATGCTTTTCAACATTGAAAGATGATTTCTGAAACTTGGCAAACCTAAATCAGTTTAAATGCTCATTTTTTCTGAAATCAGGCTTTTGATGGTATAAACCATGTCCAGCTAGGTTATTTAGGGATTGTTCTACTTTTACTGTTTCCACCTTGTGGGCGTATGATTTTACAGATTTGTAATAACGAAGACTGCTTTAACCCAAGGACACTGGGGGGCTGGCATATGGCAACTGTTTATGTAATATAGCACAAGTATTTAGAAACCTATGCTCAGAACTGAGAATTCTAATCCTGGCTTTGACACTGAGGATTTGTCTTTGCTGCAGAGTTAACTCAGGTGATGAACATCTGGGTAGCTAGCCACGCTGTGAGCAGCCACACTGCAAAGCCACGCTCAAATTACTGAATCCTCCCTGGTGCCCCACTCACCCATTGGCACCAGCTCACACATTGTAAAAGAGTCAAAGAAGGCAATAATGAATGCCTCCTTAAATAAAATTGCCTCCCTCCCACAGTTGCAGACCCACTGCAGAGCCTTACTAACCCTGTTAGGGTTTCCAGTGTTATGGGTAACCTGTCATCCCCCTGGTGCCTCCCTTCCTGGACCACTTTTCTAAGAGTTTCTGCACTATGAAACTCACATGAGCATGGAAAACTCACCAACCTACTCCAGTAGGACAGGGTCACTAGTTGTCCAGAGACAGTGAAGGGAGCCAACCTGTGGTGGGTCAAAGTCACCACATATTGCACCAAGTGGTGTGTTGGTATGGGCCACTTACTGTGAAGCCCTTTTTGTGTCCCAAATTCTGTGAATACTGACAGGCTGTCCTTACAGGCCCTCAGAGTCTGTGAGGCACCAGAGTCCTCTATTAGTCCTACCACTGTCATGAGCCAAGGTTCCAGAGGTGTTGGATCATTGCTAGCCAGCGCGGTGGGTTCCTGGAATCTGTCATCCTGAAATTAAGAGAGAGAATTGGCAACATCATTATCCATTCCTGGAACAAGCACTTCATGAAAAAGGCTGTTAAATGACAAGCAGTGTAAAATGAAGGCGCTCACCAGCTTTATTACCCAAGCAATCTTAGCTTACTGTCTTAGCTTACATACATTTATAGTATGAAGCATGCATTGGCTGTCACACCAGAAATGGATTTTTTTCTTCTGAAAGTTTGCTCCCCAAATAGTGACTGTCACCAGTATAGGGAAAAAAAATCAAGGCAGGTGATGTCCTAGAGAATACTCTGAGCCACCCAGTTTTCTGGCCACATCTGGGCACAGCACTCTCCTTGAAAAGAAACCACAAACCCTATGCCTCCTGATGTGTCAGACGTTATCTGCAGCTCAGTTTTGAGCCACCAGTCTGAATGCCATATTGAAACACCAGTAAACCCTTCCAGGATCTCTCCCACACTTCTAAGTCTTCTTGCATTCCCCTTGTAAATGGAAAGTGTTGGGGTTTTCACACTCCAGAGAAGGCCAGATGGGTACAAAATGCCTGACTGGGAACCAACACACAGCATGCAAAATGTAGATGCCCCATGACCACCTGTAGTTACCTCAAGTAGTTTTCTTTGCCCCTTTGAGAGCCCATATCAGTGTCCTGAACAATTTCAACTTCTCTGTAGATAACCTAGAAACACTTGAACTGTGTCCAGTTTGATGCCCAGGCACATTAAACTTTGGGTGGGGCCTTCTTTTCCCATGGCCTGGGGGACACTGAGGCACTTGGTTAGGTTCTGAAATGTCTGAAGCATGTACTCAGAGTTGCTTGTCCCTAACCTTCCTGCAAATTGGAAGTCATCAAAGTAGTGCACCATGTGAGGTAGGCTAGTCTCACGCACAATTGCCCACTTCAGCATGGAGCTAAACCTTTCCAGCATGGCACATGACACTGAGCACTCCCTGGGTGTGGCTTTATCAAAACCGTACTGGCCTTCAAACTGAGACCCAAGCAAGTTAAAGTCCCTGGAAACTGGCAGTGGAAACAACAGAACTATGTGACATTTTGCCAACAGCATCCCAGGGCCACACTCCCTAATTTGGTTACCGCAGCATCAAATGAAGAATATCTCACTGAATGCAGTGGGGGTCAATGTGATCATTTACCAATGAGTCCCAAGGGTAGGACAGGTGATGCATCAGCCGGTATTCCTCTTTGCCTTCTTCAGTACCACACCTGTGGGAGATATGTTGTTACCAGATTTGCCCGTCACTTTGGGGTATGCTTATTTATTAGGGTTACTTTCCTGGAAAAGGGGGTGTGATTCTATTAGTGTGCTGCTTGTGTTACTTGTGTGTTCATATGGTTACAAGTCCCCTCCCAATGGAGCTATCCTGCAGGACCTAAGGTTTTCAGATTCAAATAAACCCCCCACAGATACACACAACCATTCCAGATGAACTGAGAGCGTCTGAGCAGACCGGGCTATCAGCACTCTCAGCTGACCCCTTATACGTCCCTGAACTCAGCAGGCTGGTGACACAGCACTGTCAGCTGTCACCCTCATGTGCCCGTTGCACCGCACCAGAATGGAGCACACTTATGAGCAGGCGGGGTCCAGACAGCACTTTTCAGCTGTTCCCCTTATGTGCCCCCTGGACTCAATCAGGCTGGGTCAAACAGCACTTTCAGCTGTCACCCTTATGTGCCTCTGGACTCTGTAGGCTAGGCAGAGCAGCACTTTTCAGCTACCCCCTTTATATGCCTCTTCACAACACAATTGTTCTAGCAGTAACCCCCTTGATAAGCAAACCCCATAGGATTTTGGGCACTCCAGGGATCTTTGGCTTAGGTAAAAGAAGCGTTGCTGCAGAGCAAGGTAGGGAAGGAGGCTGGGGGGATTCAGGTGAGCCAGAGATAGAATAGGGGTTTTTCACCCTGGTTCCCCAAGAACACAGAGCTGCCAGGTAACAATGTGCAATTCTGGCATTGGAATACATCAGAAGGGGCCTGCCACTCTCACTGCTGCCACTTCTGTGGTGCCCTTTGCCCTTACTATATGTTCAAAGCCTTTAACGGATTTCAAGTTCTCTTTCCAGAAGTAGCACCTCATCCTTTCAGAAGGGATTGGAGAACTGGCCAAAACGCCATTCTATAAATAAGCATTTTTTTCTTAGGGTAGTCCAATAACAAGTTCCATAACATTGGTATTTTAACTGGAGAAGGAGCCTTTTTCATGGTTACAGCCTCTCCTAAAGCATTGAGACCTTGCAGATCCCCTTTCCCTACTTTCCTACTGGAACCATCCTTTGCCCCCATAGAGAGCGTTATGGTGACCCCCCATACCACCTACAGCACTATTTGTACCTGCATGGGGAGCAAAAACATTTCCCATTGTTAAATGCAAAGCACCCATTGGCTTTTATATCTGCATTCTGAAGCTGAGGTTTTGGCACTGGCAACCTGCTGTCTGTGAAAGCCAGCTGTGTGGGTCGATAAGAAGTCACACACTCCAGTTCCTGCTCTATTTTACTCCAGAGTAAATCAGGCTTTTCTGCTGCCCTCTGCCTAAATTCTCTGTCAGACCTTAACATTGCTGCCACTCATATGTAGCACTAGCCCTCGCTGTTAAGCCCCTGCACTGAAGAAAGGAAATATACCTCTTAGAGCTCCTCATACAAATTATACTTGCATAAATGTGAAAGGCTGCAGGCCAGTTCTCAAGAGTTTGAGGCACTTTAGGTCTGCAGGGATTTTCCTCCTCATTTTTGTGCTTTTTGCCACCTTCCTCTGACTGCTCTTCTCTGAACAGTAAGGTAAATAAACCAACAAATTTCCCTTTCAAATCTTTTCTTTAACCCCTTTAGACAGAATATTCCCAAGTGGGCGATGAGATCCTGCATCAGCTCCAGGGACATCAGCTCTTGTGTCTCCTGCCTGTGTTTCTCTAGGTATGTTGCCACCAGGAGATGGTGGTGTCCCTCTCTAATTGTTCCATATTTCTTAGCAGGATATCATTCCCACCCCAAACCAGGGACAGTACTACCCCCCCTCATTTGAGAGGGGCCCACTCTTATTCGGCAGGTTGCCCAACCGATGGGCCTATCAATGCCAATGATTTTGCCAGGCTAGCCCATGTTCCTTGAAGGGGTGTTTCCAAAGGAGGAGGGACTTGGGCAGCCACCCTTACCCCAGTGCACTGAGGTTCACAGTCCCCTCCTTCAGTGTTTGAGGGCAGCTGACAAACCCCACTGCTGCATCCTGAGGAAGCCTGTCCTGAACAGGTCCTGGGCGTGGGGCAAAGGCCATTCATCCTTGTCATCTTCATCCACCTCTTTGAGGCTCAGACCCTCATTATGCTCAAACTCAGACCCTGAATCCATCCCGTGTACCTCCTCTATGAGGGTTCTGGGTCCCAATCAGGAAGGACATCATCTTCCGACTCACCACCCTCTGCAAAGTGTTCTGTCCCCGCCGAGGCCCCAGCTCCTGCCCAGCTGCTACCTTCAACTTGTGACTCTCTTCCTGCACCTGTTGCAGGCCATTGGTCCTCTCCTGGCTCCATTCATGCAAAGACTGAGTACTTCCTTCCCCATGGGGCTGCAATCCCAAGCCCACAATTCCCTGGCAAAGCTTCTCGAATGAGCACTCATTCACCACTCTCGGTGCCTCCATTAGGGCAGGGCTGAGTCCCTCCTGCCTGCAGGATGGCACTGCTACTACTGCTGTCTGACTCCTGCTGCCTCAGCCCACGGGAGGTGGGGAAAGGGACTGTGTGTCCTTTCTGACTCTTTCAGAGCAGCTTCTGGAGGGGCACCCGCAGGCAGTTGGCCATACCCTTGGCCAGAGCCCCACAAACTCTTCCCTTCCCTCCCCCCCCAGAAGCCAGATGCTCAGGATGCAAGGAACAGTGTGCTCTCACATCAGGGGCAGGGGGGGTCCGAAGCAGTGGGCCTGGCTTTGTCAGGGATGAGGAACCCAAGGGCCCCCACCAGCCACAGTAGCAGCACCAAATGACACCCCCCAGCAAGTAGTGGGAGGGGAGGGGGCCAAAGGAACAGTCCCAGCTTGGACAGGGCTGGCCAGGGACCCAGGCCCCCTCCCTACTGTTATAGATGCACCACTAGGCTCCCAGGAGCAGGTTCCATAGTTCTATCTCCAGTAGGGCTGCCTGGGCGCACAGAGACAGAGCCCTTCTCGCCACCATAGTGGGGGTGGCATGACTCCTGGTCCTCTCCTCCTCCAGCAGGGGGAGTGGGGAGGGCCACATCAAGGAGCTCTGCTCCAGCCACGCCACTCAGCTCCACCATGTGGCCCCTGGCCTCCCACCCCACAAGCAGGAGGGCCTTGGCTGCAGGCACAACCCAGGCTGGATCTTTCTGAGACCTTGGGGCCCCACCTGCTTCCCCATGCTGCCCCCTTTTCTCCCCTCTTGATCAGGGAGGGCAGTCAGGAAGCCTGGATGGCATCCATCCCAATGGGGACTCCTTCCAATAGCAAGTGGATGCTGGGGGACAGGGGTACAAGCCCCCAACAGGGGATGAGCCCCAGAATTCTCACCCATCGTCCTTTGCATCCCGAGGAGGAGGAGGATGACAACTGCTGGTGCTGCTGGAAGCTGGTGAGAAACTCTTTCACTGCTGGAACAGAGCTGAAAGAAGCTCCACATGGCTCCTGAGCTGAGCTAAATCCTGGGAACCAGGGAATGCTGGCCAATCAGCACCCCTCCCCCCGCAGCTGGCCAATGGGTGCCAGAGACTCCCCAAGGAGGAGCTACCTACTGTTCCTTGGTATCTCCCTCCCTTGCCCCTGTGAGTGTATGGGAGAGTGGCAAAGTACACTGTCAAAGACAACATGCACTCCCTCATCCCCTTTAATGTTAACACAGTAATCCAGCAGAGAAAATATATTAGATTAAAAAATTTAAAGAAGTAGAGCACAAGTAAGAGAAATGCAATCAGGCATTTACCACATACTTCACACTAAAGTCCGACATTTCTGTAGTTCCGTTTATAGGCCTTAATCACAGCCCACTGAAATGAAAAGAAACACTCCCATTGACTCAAGTACAGTGTGTATGAGGCTCTACATTAATACAATATAGGCAAAAACTGCTCAAAGAAAAGAGGTCAAGAGTGGGTAGAGGGATTGCAAAAAGATGGCAAAGTAAAATTATGTGGTGATTCTATTATTTAATATACAGCTTGTATTGTTTCATCCAGCAATACTGTGAATATTGTGTCTGGAGTGGAAGTAGTCTATAAGGTAATCAGTAAATGGTGCCCAAATAAACTAAAAGTCTATTTCCTCCTAAGCTTTTACTTTTTTCCCTCCTCAAGGGATTAATTAGATTGAAGGTTTTTCCTGAACTCTGTTGAAGCAAATGCATCCTCTGGATTCATACATACTGGGGAAAATTCACATCATAATTATTTTTTCTGTTAGTTCAGTCTAGGTATTTAATTTATCATAAACATGACTTTGTATCTCAGTTTTTTTAAAAAACAGACATTTATAACACGACAGTATTTTTTTCTTGTGTGATACCAGTTTAATAAACTTTCTGTTTCTGTGCTCTCTTGTTCTGTATCCTCTGGGTTCTTGAGATGGAGTGAGCCATCCCTGCATGGATCAGGGGCCTGAAATTTTGAAACATGCTTCTTTTTATTGATCCTACATAAATGCCTTCCTTTAAAAATTAATCATATTAATTGCTAATATCTCAAACACCAGAAGGTGGTCTTGAACTGAAAATGGTGCTTTTATTTAGGGTCTACCATAAGGTCTGTTAAATTGATAATGTAAAACTCAATTTGAATTATATCTGTGAAACTGTATTATCCTAGATATAATTCCAGTGAAAATATCATAAAACATGATGATTTTTTTTAATTTAGCTTTTAGTCCAATTTCTTCACATTTTTATTCCAAACTCATCTTAAAATACTCCATAATAATTTAATTACAGCTATAAAAAGTGCATTATTCTAGCTATAATTCCTTGTCATAACACATTACCATTATTTTTTCTTTAGGATTTTTTTAAATTGGATTTTCTCCATGTTTCTGCTAACAACAAGTCTTATGCTTTTTCACAGTGCTGAATAATCTTCCTATGCTTTTGTGTCACTGAATTTCAAAATCAATCTCATTTTCAAAGAACTGGGACCATGAACGTACATCTGGACTGAATTGCATTGATTCCAACTCCATTTTTAACTGGGGAGAAAGGTAGGGTGACTATGGTTCTGATTCTGCTATCCATTACACAGGTATGAATCAGGATTAACTCACTGGAATCAGTGGAGTTGCACCAATTAAGACCAGTGAATGTGATGACAGAATAAGGGCCTGTGACTCCTATCTAATGTGTAACACATAGTTCCATGTCTGAAGAACCCAGGTCTTTGGTTCCATAATAACTAAGGGTAACAGAATAACTACAAGCATTTAAAAGGTATCAACACCCAAGAGGATAGTAAATAATAATAGTGATCATTTAGTGCTTTTCATTAAGAGATCTCAATGTGCTTCATATTAGTAGTTGAATATCATTCTTCCCATTTTACAGTTGGAATTGTTTAGGGTTGTATAAGGAATTTGCTATAGGGAAACCAAGATTAAAGGGATTACATGAAAGAGAGAAATCTAGTTTGAATATCAGGAAACACTTCTTGACAGTTAGAGCTTTTAAATGGTGTAATAGTGTCCTGAGAGATATGGTAGAAGCCCCTTAGCTAAACTTGCTTGAACAGAGGACTTGAAAACACACCGTAACAATCTTGCCCTGGCAAAAGTGTGGACAACAGGTTTAACTTCAACAGTTCTATGAACTCAGTGCAGTGAGTTCCTGTGATATAGAATCTTTGTACACTGGATTCCTGGGAGAAGAGAGGTGGTTTCGGATGATTTAAAGTTCTTTGAAAACATCCACTCAAAAAATCTAACAGAATGTTAGGAACCATTAGGAAAGAAATAGATAATAAGATAGAAATTATCTTAATACTGCTATATAAATCCATGCTATGCCCACATCTTAAATACTGTATGCAGCTCTGGTCACCCCATCTCAAAAAAGATACATTAGAATTGGGAAAGGTACAGAGAAGGGCAACAAAAATGATTGAGTATGGAACAGTTTAAGAGATTAAAAAGTTTGGGTCTGTTTAATTTAGAAAAGAGATGACTAAGGCAGGATATGATAGAGGTCTACAAAATCATGAATGGTATAGAGAAAGTGAATAGGGAAATGTTATTGACTTTTTTACATAACTAGGGGGGTCAACTGATGAAATTAATAGGTAGCAGGTTTAAAACAAACCTAAGGAAGTACTTCTTCACACAATACACAGTCAGCCCGTAGAACTTGTTGTCAGGAGATGTTGTGAAGGCCAAAAATATAATTGGTTAAAAAAGAATTAGCTAAGTTCATGGAGGATAGGTTCATCAATGGCTCTTAGCCATGGTAGTCAGGAATGCAACCCCATGCTCCTTGACTCCCTAAACCTCTGACTGCCAGAAGCTGGGACCGCATGGCAGGGGAGGGATCACTTGATAATTACCTTGTTTTGTTCATTTCCTCTGACGCATCCGGCACTGGCCACTGTTGAAAGACAGGACACTGGGTTAGGTGCATCATTGGTCAGACCCAGCGTGGCTATACTTATGTTCTTAAGCATTCATACACAGTGCTGACTCTTTCATCAATCTCAATACTGGCTGGGGCAATGCAGTGCTTTCCAGATCCATAAACATCACAGTTACTCTTCTCTAAGCTTTAAATCAGAAGGGAGTTTCTATGATGCCCTTGAGTATTTTCTGAATTGGTGTTTGCATGAATATAGTTGATTAAACATATTTGGTAATTGTAAGCAGTAATATTCGTGTAGCTATTAAAAGTATTGAATGCTTTTGTCAGGGCTGAAACCTAAGCCATGTAGATTCACTTTGTTGTTCATTAAAAAAGCAATAACCTTTGAAAGATTTGCACAGTACTGCAGCACCTGGTAATGAACAGTGTTATGTATTAGCTTGTTTCTTTCTATTATCAGGAAGCCAATACTTCTCCCTAAGTTGTGCAGTGAAACAAGAATTGATTGTCAACAAATTTATGGGACAGCTGCAACCAAAATTAAGCTGGCACAGGGAAAAAATGGCCTTTTAGAAAGTGCTCATATACTTTTAATAGAGGCATTCCATCTATGACACAGCTGATTAGAAATAGTAAGTGTTCTGGTAAAGAAGTGCACAGTAGGTTGACTATAGCACAGAACTCTGCTGGATTAACTAAGGTGAGCCGCTCTTTAGGCAGGAGGCACTGAGAGCACTCATTAGACAAACTGGAAACATACATTTCTTCTCACTAGTGATTTGCAGCCCAGTCTTGCCAGGTGTGTTGATTATCTCTTGATAGGTGTTCATCTCCCACTGAAGACACTGTGGGAGAGATCCTGAACCATGCTGCAATTGGTTTGCATTGCTATGGTGGCACAAAGCAGCCTTCAACTTGGCTATTTGACTGATGTAGAGACACTGTAGTAGCTCCAGTACTATCTCCTCTCCTTGCCCCCAGAACAGAGGGGTGGCCCAGAGTAAGAGGGTCCAGCTGGTGAATCCCTCAACCTCCACAATCTCCAGTTTAGCTATGTTATTTTGAGGACTTAAAGAGGGCACAAGTGGTGCATCGGCTTTGTGCTGGCCTGCTGCATGGAAATGAATGTCACTATGAGAATAATATTTTCTTATAGTCAGAGGTACATTTTCCAAATACACTTTGTGCAGTTAAAGTTTGACCAAAATTCAGACAGCGTCAGGCCAGACTGAGAAATTCTACAGAGATCACTTCTTTTATAACCCGTGAGTATTAAATAAGTCCATCCAGGTGAGACATGGGTACATTTCTCTCATGTCTGGGCTCCTGGACAGTTAGTGTGCTGAGAGGTCACTCTTGTATTTTCTTTGTGTGTGTGTTAAGTAGAGATTGGCAGAGGATGTGGTGTTGGTATTTGTATCCAGATTAATACAGGGTTTAGAGCCACATCAGGTATTGGTATTAGGTATCGGTGTGGATTTGATTGGTACTGAAATATCACAAGCTCTTCTCATGAATTTCAAGGTACTTTTATTTAAAGCACCTGTAATCAGGTCTCAGATGGTCACCCCATAACGAAATGCATTAACTTACACTATTTGATAAAATACTGGATTTATTTATTCAGAATAGCTGATTATTCGTGGAATTTTCCAGATATTAGAACATGTATGACCTTTATAGGATTGTTTAGGATTTTTTTGCTATATCATTTTACTAGTGCTCTTTTGAAATATTTTTCCTGTGGTTCATTTTTTCCCTTAGACTTTTACTTCAAATCTATATAATTAGTTTTAGAAGGCTAAACTGAAAATAAAAGTGAATTAATGGATGTGTTGAAGGCACATGTAAAATCTCTCTGTTGCAATTAGAAAGATTTCTCAAGGACTGGTCTTTCAAAGGTAATTATGGGCCAAAGGTTGAGTTTTCTGTTTTAATGAGCTGTTCTGCTTGCCTCTCTCAGCTAACATGGAAGTACAGAATGTAATCAGTAGTTCTAATTATTTAAACTGCTCCTCCCATTTATCTAAAGTCAAATTAGTTTGATACAGTATGTCGTGGAAGGAATCACGCAGCCACTCCAATTCAGGTGAAGATCGAGTAGAACTTTAATTTGACAGACACACATACAGACAGACCATAGCCATGAGGGAGACCAGGCAGCACTTTTGTGCTGGTCACTGGCACTCCGCCGGTTTCAAGTTACAAAAAGGTTTATATAGGTTAGTCAGAGTTACATATTACAGGCAGGATCGTATAGTGGTCTCATTAGGGTGTACCTAATTGCTTACAATGTGTCAGGTCATAAATAAGGGGGGGCTCTCCTGGCGCTGGCAAGTCCGGAGGCACCTGCATTTTATGATGACCTGTAGGATTCCTGACCCTGGGCTGGGGGGAGATGCTGCAGCTGCACGATAAGGACCCAGACACTTGGGCAGGGGAGGCTGCAGCCAAGGGAGATAAGGTGATGTTTTACAACGCCTCTTATGTTTTACAGCGCATCCCATCAGGATGAATGGATGGTGTGTCCAGCCCAAGGTTTCCTTGTTTTAATTAAATTCCACAAGTAGAAACATTAAAACTATACAAGGGCAGCCACTAAATCCTTAAAAAAGTCGTTCCATGTTAGGCTGAATACGTGTGTTTATGAAGCGTGTTTACATCTCTCAGTAAGTGTATAATTTATAATATAATGAACTGGAATCTTTAGTTGTCTCTTGCTAGTTCAGGTCCTTGTCCAAACCCAGTTTTTAAAGTTCAAAAAGGGAAATTTATTTGGAGGACTCAAATATAGTCATAAATGGATGGCATTGTAATCTGCTACAAATGAAGACAAGTTTTTAATATAAAAGGCAAATAGGGGGATCATTACTTAAAAACCATAACACAATCCATTAACTTATTTTCATCTAGTCACGTAAAAGTAATAAAGGGCTTATTGCCGCGGGGTTACTTAATGGGCCAAGCATTAGGTTGGGACCAGAGGTTTAAATGCTGAGGTATTTATGCTTTTGAAGTGGACTCTTCGAGTACTGTACTAACTGTGTCCTTTTGGGTAAGATTGTATGACATGAGATCTTGTCTGCTTTGGGTGTGTGGACCTTAAAGATCTCCTGGCACTTCTGGTCGTAGAAGACGTTTGCCAAAATTTGCTTTTGCTCTGTAGTTGTTCAGAGACCTATGCATAGGCATTTGGCTGCTAAACTCTGTCCTAGAAGTAGCTGTGTTTCATTACTGAGGTAAAGGTGTAGTTTGTGAAATCCTTAGGGATGAAAGATGTCAAAAAGTAACACATTATTTATATAACACTCTTACTCATCTATATAGAGATATACAGTATGCCTTAATCACAGACCAATTGAAAACAGGACCATATTTCTTGGAAGTTTCCTGTCCGTTCAGACATTTGAGATATCTAAAATGTTACCATGACCTGTGTTATTAAGGCAAAGTTATTAAGTACCCTTATGAAGTTTTACGATTTTTAGAGAACTAATTTCCTGGCAATCACAGGTGCCCTTAGAAGAAATATCTACTGTAATTTATTACTGGTTGGTAAAGTCTTATAGCACCCTAAAATGAATATCTTTGGGTCATTGGGAATATCCACCAAAGGATCACACTTCTTTTCATTATCTCCTCCCAGAAAGAGTTCCCCAGAGGGGAACTCCATAACACTCCATGTATGTAGTACGGACCAAATTTTCAGAGCTGCTCAGTATCTGCTGAAACACCTGCAATTCCCATTGTTTTTGGTGGGTTTTCAGTGTCTGTCAGGATTTGACCTTGAGTCTTTACTGCATTCTACAATTCTATTCTCTACACCTATTTTTCCTGTTTACCTCAGGGCCTAGTGTGTTCTTAATGTAGGGCCAAAGTATTCTCAGTTACACCAGAGCAAATTAAATTGAAGAAGATTGAATGACTGTAACTTCAGCAGCAGGATCATCTTTGTTGAAAGCATTTAACTCCTAAATATAATGAGGATTTATTAATGTTTTTGTCTATGCTGTTCCAGGACAGGATGAGATGTATCCCAGCAGAAACAAATGTCATGTAAAAAATACTTGCCACCACTCTGCAATTTACCCTGGCTTCCCAATTTACCAACATCACAACTTATGTCATCACCTCTTCATCTGGTACATTATCTTTATGTGCTGAATCAAACATACTGCATAGTAGGAGACAAATTATTATTGAATAACAGACAATTTAGATGGGAATGCATCTTGTCGAGGGCATTTCTCAATATTTAAGGAAGATAGGCAAAATTCACTGGCGTTAGTTCTACAGACTTGTACCCACTCTGAGCAAATCTGACTTTGGCCCATACTTTCCAGTATAATATATCATTATTTTCAAATGGATCTTCAAGGTTATCATTTTGTTTTTTATTTATTTGTGTTCTGTGAATTTTATTTTACAAAAAAGGTAAATTTTCTTTTGCTTGGTCTACTTTCCTTTGGATGAAGACTTTGCCTTAATTCCATGCTTGAATCATAATAAGAAAGCAGTAGGGATATACTACCAAGCTCTTGACCAGGATGGTGATAGCGACTCTGAAATGTTCAGGGAGATTAGAGAGACTATAAAAATGAAAAACACAATAATAAAGGGGGATTTCACTTATCCCCATATTGACTGGATACATGTCACCTCAGGACGGGATGTAGAAATAAAGTTTCTTGACACCTTAAATGACTGCTTCTTGGAGAAGCTAGTCCTGGAACCCACAAGAGGAGAGGCTATTCTTGATTTAGTCCAAAGTGGAGCACAAGATCTGATCCAAGTGGTGAATATAGTTGAACCACTTAGTAATAGTGACCATAACATAATAAAATTTAACATCTGTGTGTGGGGGGGGGGAAGGAAGAACATCAAAGCAGTCCACTGCAGTAACATTTAATTTCAGAAAGGAGAACTACACACCAGTGAGGAAACAGAAATTAAAAGGTACGGTGCCAATAGTGAAATCCCTGCGAACGGCATGGAAAGTTTTAAAATACACCATTAGAGACTCAACTTAAATGTATGCCCCAAGTTAAAAAACATAGTAAGAGGACAAAAATAAAGTGCAACAGTGGCTAAATAACAAAGTAAAAGAAGCAGTTGGAGGCAAAAAGGAATCCTTTAAACAGTGGAAGTTAAATCTATTAAATCTATTTGTTGTAACTGATAAAAATATATTCTGCATTAGACTGGTATATTTGGTTTACCTTGTATCTAGCTTGCATTATCTCTGCAAGTATTGTTTGGCTTAATTATCAGAGAAATGAGAATTTCACCCCTTACATTGTTTGAATTCTAATCATTTTTTGTTTTTGTTTTCATGGCTGGAAAGGCTGGGAGTCCTGGGAAAACTGAGGAAATAGTGTTGGTTATTCAGCACATGGCTCTTTTCACTCTGAGTTAATACCTGAGCTTTGGCACCGTTGTGTTGATGGTGCTATCTTTACAGAGACATAAAATAAGGCTCTCATCAATTGTTGTCATGAAAGTGCCTGTGGCACTTTTCTAAAGAGATGGGTTTTTAACCCAGGTGTCCTGGCTAAATAAAATAACTACTTTGGGCCACATCTTCCCTAGCTAAATCACATTTCAGGTTAAATATAATAAATTAATATTCATGTTCTTAAATATTGTGAAGTGCTGCCCTATACCATAAAAACAGTTGCTGCATTCCATCCCAGAGGTGACTGCCTTTCAGTGATGGATGAAATAATCCCTATTTGTATGTTCTCAGTGAATTTATGATGTTTGTAAAGCAATTTGAGGTACTTCATAATTAAAGGCACTTTATTAAATGGAAGAAATTATGTTATCCTGAGCCTTGAAAGTGTCTCACCAAGAGAGCAAGCTTAGCTGACAGTCTTCATCCATCTCACAGAAGGTTTTATCTGCAGTATTTATTAATTTCTGGAAACTTTCACTATATAAGAGTTACGGATGCTTTGAGTCAAAGGTACATGGGGGTGTAGAGGTGGCGGTTGCAAAAGTATTCCATCTGTGGAGGAGAGAAGCAGGCAGAATGCATTCCAGGGCCACGATAGACCTCATTCATAATCAGCAATGACTAAAACCTTTCATCTGGAAGGTGTTTGCTCTTGTATGTGTGTGGAGGAGGGGAGGGATAGAAGAGAGCCCTTTCACTCCCTTGGTGCATCCATGCAGGAGGCAGCTGGAATGTGGTGCTGGCTACCAGGACAGAGGCAGTCCATGCTCCTCAGGGTGTGGCCATAGGCTCACCTCACCTTTTACAATCATTATTGTCTGGAGGCTGGGGCTGGGGGCATGTATGCTACATCCTTTTAAAAGATAGAGCTTTATCTGCTTCTGAACACACAATCTTGGGGCACCTGCAGGCAGAAGGGCTCTGGTAACAGCCGCTCAGGGCTACACGCTCCACACTACTCCACATCATGGCTTTTGCTTCCAGATGCAAACCAGAGGCCTTGCTCTACACATAGCGCAGGTCTGCATCTGTGAGTGGGCCTGGAGGAGCCTTGGAGCTGTGGAGCACTCTCTCGCCTACCTCAGTGCCTTGATGCTTCAGAGAGCACAAGCGCTAGCATTATGACTGCCCTTTGCATGGTGTGACAGGGTCAGGCCGGACGGCTATGAGAAAGTACTCCTATTTGGAATCCGGGGTAGGTGGGTGGGCGCGAGCCCACCCACCACTAAAGGCTCCCCCCCCAGCCTAGGGGCAGAGCCACTGGACCCGGGTCCAACTGATTACGGGGGACAACAGATGAAGAAACAGGAAAGGGTGTGGGGGTCACAGGTTAAGAAGAAGAGAGCCAGAAGGGGACACCGAGCAGAGAACCCCGGACAGCGCCCACTGCTGCTCAAAGGTGTCCAGGGAGCCAGCGGACGCCGCCCAGAGGAACTCTGCCCGGAGACGTGAGTTGACCAGGGAACGGAAATAGGCCCCACAGTCGCAGGGAGCCCCCCCTGCCAACCTCCTCTCCCTGGTCCTGTAGATGGTTAGTTTGGCCAGGGCTAGGAGGAGGTTGACGAGGAGGTCCCGCGAATTTGTGGGGCCACGGATGGGATGTGCGTGGATGAACAGGTGCGGGGAGAAGTGCAGCCAGAACCTCAACAAGAGGTTCTGGAGGAGCCGGAAGAGGGGCTGCAACCTGGCGCACTCTAGGTACATGTGCGCCAGGGTCTCCCTCACGCCGCAGAAGGAGCAGGTGTCAGGGTGGGAGGTGAACCACGCCAAGTACACACCCGTGCTCACGGCTCCGTGAAGGAGCCGCCAACTGATGTCCCCGGCGGGCCGTGGGGTCAAGGTGGAATACAGACTGGCCCACCGGGGATCCTCGCCCTCCAAGGGTGTTAAGAGGTCCCGCCACTTGGTGTCTGGGCGGGACGCGAGGGCGAGGAAGTGAAGGGTGTGGAGCACGAGCGCGTACAGATGGTCCCTAGGCGCGGTCTGGAAGAGGGCCGGCTGCAGGTCGAGCAGCCGGCTTGGGGCATAAAGATGGGGGGGCCGAGGGGGTTCACGGGGCCGAGGCCTGCTGGTAAGCACCGGAGGGCCAGGGCTGAGGGGGGGGGCAGGGAGCACCCTCCTGCAAGACCCGCTCGAGGTACGTCAAAGCAGTAGGGGGCAAGGCTGCCTTCACCTCCTGGAGTACATGTCGGGAGGTTCGAGGGGTGGAGAGCCCCTACGCCGAGCTAGTGCATGGGGGTCCACCCAGGCCCCCCGGGCGTAGTCCAGGAGGTCTCCGACCCTGGTGACTCTTGCCAGGACCAACCGCCATTGCACCGAGGGGGCCTCCACCACCTGCACACACAGCTGCGGATTGTGTAGCAGGGGCTCCGCGAGGAGATCCTCCCCCTCAGTGACCGCAAGGGGCCTGGAGGCCGAGACGAGCCTCCAGGTCCAGAGGAGGTCCTGGTAGAAGACCGGCAGCTCGGAGAGGTCTCGTGGAAGACCTCTCGGGTGGAGAAAAAAGAGCTGCCGGTCGTATCGGAGCCCTCGGAAGCGGTGGAGGAAGATGCGCGCCAAGTGGCTCCACGCTGGACTACCTGCACCATAGAAGAGTCTCTGCAGGGCCTGGAGGCGGAAGGTGTGGACCTGGCTGCGGATGCAGCACAGGCCCTGCCCGCCCTCCTCCAAGGGAAGACTCAGAATCCCTGCAGAGACCCAGTGCAGTCCTGGCCAAAAGAACTCCAGAACTATCTTCTGGAGGTAGGCCAGGAAACTCGGGGTCGGGACCAGGGTGTTGAGCCGGTGCCAGAGCATGGACAGGACGAGCTGGTTGATCACCAGTGCCCTCCCCCGGAGGGAGAGGCACCGGAGCAGTCCTGTCCATCTCCGCAGCCGCCCAAACACCCTGCCCTTCAAATCCTGCCAGTTCTCCGCCGGGGAGGGATGGGTGGCGGAGAAGTAAACGCCCAGATAGAGCAGCGGACCCGCGCTCCACCGGATGGCTTGAAGCGCGGGTGGGAGGGAGCTCGCCTGCCACCCGGCCCCAAACCGTCAGGGCAGAGCTCTTGACCCAGTTGACCTGGGCGGAGGAGGCTGCCGAGTAGACGGCCAGGCAGTACTCCAGCCGCACCAGGTTGCCCGGGTCCTGGACCATGAGGAGCATGTCATCGGCGTACGCCGACAGCACCAGCCTTAGCTCTGGCTCACGGAGCACCAAGCCCGTCAACCTCTGGCGGAGGAGACAGAGGAAGGGCTCTATAGCCAGAGCGTACAGCTGGCCGGACAGCGGACAGCCTTGGCGTACTCCACGCCCGAAGCTGACCGGTTCGGTCAGGGTCCAGTTGAGCTTGACCAAGCACTCTGCGGAGGCGTACAGCACCCGGAGAAATCCCACAAAACGGGGTCCGAAGCCAAACGCCTTCAGGGTGCCCAGGAGATACCCGTGGTCCATCCGGTCGAACGCCTTCTCCTGGTCCAGGGACAGGAGGGCGAACGACAGACCATCCCTACACGCAAGTTCTAAGGGGTCCCGGACCAGATACAGATTGTTGAAGATGGTGCGGCCCGGGACAGTGTAGGTCTGGTCGGGGTGGACCACGTCCTGCAGCACGGACTTCAGCCGCAGCGAGATGGCCCTAGCCACTATTTTGTAGTCCGTGCCGAGGAGCGAGAGGGGACGCCAGTTCCGGAGGTCACGCAGGTCCCCCTTCTTCGGCAGTAGGGTGAACACTGCCCGCCTGCACGACAGGGGGAGCACTCCGCTAACCTCGGACTCGGCCCAGACGGTGACGAGGTCCGGGCCGAGGACGTCCCAAAACACACGGTAGAACTCCACGGTCAGCCCGTCCATGCCCAGGGATTTATTGGTTGGCATGAGGCGGAGGGCTTCCGAGAACTCGGCCAGAGTGAGAGGTTTCTCCAGCCGGTCCCGGTCGCCTGTGCTGATCGCGGAAAGTTCGTTCCAGAGCACCCGAAAGGCGGCGACGGTCGGCCGGCTCCGGGGAGAAAAGGTCCGCGTAGAAAGCCCTTGCCCTTCCATGCATCTCCTCCGGGTCCATGAGGGGGTTGCCGTCGGCAGCCAAAAGGCAGATGACATGTTTCCGGGGCCCCCTCCTTTTCTCCAGGGCATAGAAGAAGCGGGAGCCGCGATCCATCTCCCGAAGGAGATGGATGCGGGACCGGACAAAGGCACCTCGGGCTTGAAGGTCTTCGAGGGCTCTAAGCTCCTCCCGCTTCTCCTGGCACGCTCCGCAGAGGGACGGATCATTGGGGCTGGTGGCCAGTCGCCTCTCCAGCTCCAAAACCTCCCTCTCCAGCTGCTCTATCCCCACATCCCGCCGCCGGCTGGCCCCCCGAGTGTAGTCACGGCAGAAGAGCTGGGTGCGCACCTTCCCCACATCCCACCATTGCCGCGCTGAGGGAAAGGCACCTCTCTGCCCCCGCCAGGCCAGCCAGAACTCTCGGAAGGACACCATGAAGCCCACGTCCTCCAGCAGGCTGTTGTTAAAATGCCAGTAGGCCGGCCCCGGCCTCTCCGCAGTGAGAGAGGCCGTCACGGTCACCAGATGGTGATTCGAGAACGGGGCGGGCCGGACGCTGGAGGAGTGGGCCTGTGCAAGGTGGTGCCTAGAGATGTAAACATGGTCCAACAGGGAGTGGCGCGACCGATCTTCCCCCACCCGGACAAAGGTGAAGATGATGTCATCATCCGGGTGGTGGTCGCGCCAGACATCCACCAGGGAGTGATGGTCGACGATCTCCCTGAGGACGTCCCTGGCGGCCGGGCACTGCTCGGTCCCCATGCGGTCCCGCTCCTCGAGGGTGGTGTTGAAATCCCCACCCAGGACCAGGCATTCTTGAGGATCCAGTGTGCCGAGGAAGGCAGCCACCTGCTGGAAGAACCGCACCCTCTCCGGGCCCGCGTTGGGGCGTAGACGTTGACGAGATTCAACACCAGCCCCTCCACGTGGACCCGGAGGTGCAGCAGGCGGCCCGGCATGACCTCGGCAATCCCCAGCACCTCGGGCTGCAGAGCAGGGGAGAACAGGGTGGCCACTCCGCCCGCGCGGGCGGAGAGATGACTAAGGTGCACCCCGTCTCCCCACTCCAGCCGCCAGCTGGCCTCGGCGGCTGGGTCCGTGTGGGTCTCCTGCAGGAACGCTACAGAATACCCCCCCTCCCGAAGGAAGGAGAGCACCTGGTTCCTGCGGAGACCCGTCCTGCAGCCCCTCGTGTTCAATGTGCAGATGTTGAAGGGCATTACGAGGAGGGCTGGGGTGGATCCTGGTGGGCAGGAGCGCTAGCGGTCCTCGTCTGGCTCCGCAGCAGCCCATGGCTGGTGCCAAAGATTTTGAGGGCATCGCGAAAGCTGCGGGCCCGTTGGTAGGCTGCCGCGCCCTGCCGCCCGGTCCCTTTCCCCTCCTTCATAGTGGCCCTCACGGCCCGGAGGACGCGGTGAAAGTCCCCCCAGCGCTGCAGAGCGAGCTGCACCCAGTTCCGGGCACCACGCGTGTCCCGGAGAAAGATGCGCAGCTCCTCACGCAGCGCCTCAGGGGGGTCATCCTCCGGCTCGGCCCCCGCAGCAGCCCCATGGCCCTTTGGGACAGGGGCTGGGGAGGACGGCAGCGGCTGAGGGAAGACAGCATCCCCGAGTGGGCTGGGAGTGCTAAAGTCGAAAGCCGCCTCCTGGAAGCTCTTTAGGGGGAAGGAGACAACCCCAGGGGCGGCAGATGTATAGGTAGAGGGGTGTGGGGGAGAAGGTACGGGGACGGGAGGGGTGAGGTCAGAGGAGAGGTTGAGAGCGGGGAAGGGATCAGGAGTTGGGGTAAGGGAGGGGTTGGGGGAAGGAGCAGGAAGGGGGTTAGGATCAGACTTAGGGGTGGGGTCCTCAACCAAGATGGCCGGGTTGGTGGGGTGTGCAGCCTTTTGGCTGGGGCCGGGAGCTGAGGGGAGGGGTATGAGTCGGATAGTGTCCAGGGGGCCTGACTCTAGGGTCAAAGCACCCCTGGTTCCAGAGCCCTGTGAGGGGGCGGCTGAGGAGGCTTCAGGGGGGAGGGAGGCCAGCTGGCCCAGAACAAGGGGCGGGGCATCCGGTGGCCCGGGGCTCGGCCTTTCGGCCCCCGCCGGCTCTTCGGGGGCTGCGGCGATGGATCCCACCTCCCCAGCATGGAGGGTAGAGAGGCTGAGGGGGGCCTCGGTGGTGGGGGCAGGGGAGGCAACTGAGGACAGGAGGGAGGGGGAGAGGAAAAGCAGTTCAAGGGTGCCCTGCCCTAGGCCCCCCGTACAGGGGCCGGGGTCAACCCCAGGGAGTCAATCTCCTCCATTAAGGAGGAGAAGAAAGCCCCCCCTGCCACCCCGAGGTCCCCTCCGATACCAGTGGGGGGTTTAGGTGGCATTGGGGCTGGGGGGGCTCCGGGCGAGGACTCCTCCAGTAAGGACTCCAGGGGGGCGATGGTGTTGCCCACGTCTGCCACCACGACTTCCTCGGTCGGTGCCACCCGCTTGGCCTTATGGGGGCTCTAACTCCCCTCGGCCGTGGGCTGGAGGGGGGGCTGGGTTCCGGCCTTGCAATTGCCGCGCCTACCCTGCACAAGAACCCAGTCCTCCAAGGTGGAGGGTCGGGCAGCGGGGGCAAGGGCGGGGGGCAAGAGGACAGGAGTCAGGGTGTGGGGAAGTGGAGGTGGGGCAGCAAGGGAAGGAGAGGCCTCCCCCCGGGGCATACCCCCTCCGATGCCCGACCCTGCCGGACCTGGCTCCCTCCCCTCCGCAGGCCCCACTGGACTGCTCCGGGCATCAGCGGGGCCCGTCAGCTCGCCCGGGTGAGCCGGGGGGGGCGCCCCCGGGGCCCAAGCGCAGGTGACAACTGCCGGCAGAGGGGGGCGGCCACAGGGACCGGCCGGCTGCTGGGGGCGCCGCCGATGGTCTGGCTGGCGCCCTCCTGGGTCCCGGGGGTCCCGGGCCTCCCTCCTGCCGGGCCAGGGGGCAGTCCCTCCGAACGTGCCCCGCCGCCCGGCAAAGGTAGCACCGGGCCTCCCCCGAGGTGTAATGGACCCGGTACTGGGCCCCTTGATGGGGCACAAGGAATGACCCCTCGAGCGCCTCTCCGCCACGCGCCACCGCCGGCAGCAGCTGGAGCTGTACCTGCCGGCAGAACGAGAGGACGTGGCGGAGGGCGGGGTCCTTGCAGCCGAGGAGAGCACGAGACCCACGAGGGTGGAATATCTCTCCCCCCCCGCCCCACCTTGTCACAATGGGTATGCAGAGATAGCGGGCAAGGTCTCCCTGCACTACCTTTCCCACTTGTACCCCAGCACGTGGACAGCCAAAGTCTAGCCCTGAGCGTTTTGTCTCCATCCGGGGTCGATTTTGGTATATTGGGACTGTCTAACTTCACTTCTGAGGTAGACGTGATGTAAAATCTCTGTGGTTCCTGTGGAAGGAGTTATGAGTATGTGGACTAAAGTGAGATTGTCGAAGAATAAGGCGATTAGCACATCTTCCAAGGAAATACATTGCCTTAGAAGAGAGAATCAAAGCCACAGAAATGCTTACGGATGAACGTTCATACGTGCTTACGTTAGCTGACAGAACCGGAAGAGCCCACTGATGTTTTGGATATGGAAATAGCTTCAGAGTTAGGAAAGTGAACTAACAAATCACGATTTTTTAAAAGAGAGCATATGTAACTACAGAGACGAGGTGGGTGAGATCGTAAGAGAAAAATTTCCAAGCTTTGTAGCACTCTTCTTCAGGCAGTTGTCAGCTCTCTGCTGCTGGAGGTTTTCTCCACCACAAGGAAAGACTTTGAGAGGTCTAGAGGGGGTGTTATGCCGGGCATTGCTGCTCACAGCTGCCTGCAAGGTTCTGGATACCAGGTGAGGAATAAACACACCCACACCAGCTAGATGCACTTATCTTTGATCAGAGCTTACATTCCAAACAACAACTGCAGACTCTAGGAAGTGCCGTGAAGTGGGCTGTCGGGAGATTTTGCCACACAATCTAAGTGGATTCATGGCTGAGTATCATTGTGCAATTTGCATTTCAAACCTTTATGTGCAGCATATCTAAGGTACAGCTAGCCTTGGCAAATTTACAGCACGTGACCTTGCTTCCTAACTTCTCTCCTCCTTTGGCACTACAGACACATTCACATGGCCTTGCACAGCCTGTTTACCAGGCCAAGCAACTCCGCTTATCAAACTGGTTCTGACCAGACCCCTATCTCTGTTCAACGCATTACAAATCTCTTCCGCGACCCTCCGGGGAGAAGGCAGCAGGGAAAGGCTGAGTGCTGCAGTGAAAGGCTCTGGCAGTGGAGAGCAGCTGAAGCCTTTCCCTACTGCTACCCGTCTGCCAGTGACTTTCACTGATGTGTAGCTACACACTGCAGTGTGGACATGGTGTGCTTTTTGCTGTGGTGCTTAGCAACACGTACACTACATGATGCCAAAAATGGTGTGTAGTGTAGACTTAGCCTTAAAATCCAACCTCCAAGGGAAGTTCCCACCCCACTACCTCCAGAAGTGTTTACGTTTGTCCCAGCCATCTCCCCCTCACCCACAAAGCCCTGAGACAGGGATCTCCTATACTTCACATTAGATTCCTTAGTGGATGTCCAGTGGATGCTTACTCCTTACTTCTTAGACCTGAAACTTGGAAATAGAAGGGTGGGCAGATGACTTTTTCCTCCTGTATGTTGTTTGCAGACAGGAAGTTGACAAGATGGTCCACTACCCCTTTTTTCCAAAGGTCTTACTGAGGAGAAATTGTTTTCCCATGATAGAACAGTGAGGGTGGGGAAATGCTTCCCTGTCTTATGCTACCAGTCACAGTTTCTCACCATGAGTGCAGTGACAAGGATTGTGAGATGTGACTGAAAGGATTATGGGACTAGGGTCATGACAAAATAATCATGGTTAGTTTGGGGGACTCAGATGAAGAAGCTTTGAGAACCTCTGTAATAGACAATATAACTCCTATTCTCTAAGCTGTCTTCAAAGAAGAGTTTGGTGGGTACCTCCCAGGGTTTCTATGGTGAGCGGTCATGCTCCTTTTTACTGGAAAACGTATAAAAAAGAAGACTTTTACCAGGATGTTACAGGGTTTACAGGTAACAGGCAAAATTTTAGTAGAAAACTGTAAAACTTGGATGCTTTGAAATGAACCTGCTTTAATGAATTCACAATCAAAGAGTTCTGATGACAGCACTGTGCTGGGCACATTTTCAGTAGAGAACTGCAGAGGCTAACACCTGTTCTGACACCCCATTTTTTTTATTCGAAACTCAGCTCTCTGCAAAACTCTTTGTGCATCTTCACTCAGTTAGTGAGGGCAAATTTGAGAAAGCAGTATTACAAAGTAATTGGCCAGGCGTTCCACATAGGATCTCTAACACATTGCCAAGCAATCCTCTGGTGTATAGTTCTAAGTGCATTTGTTCTGCATATTAATCATATCCATAAACTCTGTTATAGGAAAATAAGGGACACTACTAAAGTTAATCAGGGACAAAGGACCAATATGGCAAGGACATTGTGACAGAAAAGTGGTAATGAGCCACTAGGTTTAACAATCTGGGATTTTAATTTGGAAAATGATGCAATATTCATTTGGTTATTGACATCTTTATTTGCTTCTAAAATGCTAGGGTTAAATGATGGATGACAAGAACACTTGGATGAGAGAAGTTGAAAGAGTTTTCAGGAAACCAAGGGGGAGAGAAACAGCAGGACATGGGTGAATTCTAATGTGATTTAAGATTCAAAGATCTTAAATGCACTCTCTAGTTTTCCATCTTTTTTAATTTTCAGACCCCTAAAAAAATTTAAATGGGGCATGGACCCCTTTGAAAATCTAAGACACAGTCTGCAGCCCCCAGGGTTCTGCGGATCACAGGTTGAAAACCACTACTATAGTGAATGTTCCTGACCTGTGGCTGGAGAAAGCCGTGCTTCCTAACTAGTATTGGTAGGTTTAAAAAAAGCCAGAAAAACAGATGTGAAGTTGCCACATCAGAGTTTTCTGATTTAGAACTAATAGAAAGCTTCTGAAACTTTTCTACTTAAAATGGATAGCTTAGAGGTTATCCAACAATTATACACAGCGCAGAAAAGAAGACTTTGAAAATGATCGCATGGCTCTTTGCTAGAGCTGGGCAAATAACTTATTTTTTGGTTCACTGAGAATTCTGAATTTTTTAAAAAAAATCATGCAGTTTGGGTGAACCAAAATAAAAAATTCTGAAAAAAAATTGGTAAACTGAAAAAGTTGACCAAATTTTGTTTAGGGTCAAACAAAATGTTTCATTTGGCTCCATTTGGGGGCATTTTTAACTTCTTAAAAAAATAAAGGCAAAGGAAATGAAGAGCCTTCTCCTCCCTCTCGTGATCTTTAGCCCGGTGGGTCGGGCTTTCACATGGGCTGTGTTCGATTCCTGCTCTGGAGTAGGAATTTGAAGTAGGTCTCTTTAGCTAAATGAGTACCCCAACGACCAGGCTATTCGGAGGTAGATTTTTTTCAATCTCTCCTGGTGAAACTGTTACACTTTATATCAAATTCCTGAAGAGACATTAGGCTAGAGTGTGAGAGTGACTCTAATGGTTAGAGCAAGTCCCTGTGCCGATGACTAGTTAGTTGGTTATATACAGTGGAATAGCTTCAACAGGAGAGACCGAGAAAGCTCCCATCCAGAATAGCTAATAGCCTGTTGCTTAGGGTGCTCACATATGGGGCGGGGGGGACCTGGTTCAAATCTCTGCTTCAGAGCTGGGATTCAAACACATCCCAACTGAGTGTCCAAACCACTAGGCAAAAATTTATAAGGGTGTATTCCCGCTCATGGCCCATCCCCCTGTTTTGTGAATAGCACCTAAGTCCTGTTCTGAATCTAGCCTGAAGAAAAAGCTGGGGGATGGAACTACTATGCAAATTTGTGTCAAATTTAGGAATAGTTTTGTGTCAATGAAACTGTCTTTTTTGTTGCATAAACTGTATATCTGGAAAACTTCATCCAGCTCTGGTCTTTACCATTTTAGTGCATGCAGATTACCTCTCTGCCATTGAGGTTGTTTTATCAAGAAGTGTTGGATATACACCTAAAATTGTAAATCAGCAAGTATTGGATGGGTAAAAAGTCAGGTTGAGCTAGTGCTGAGAAGTATCTAAGGTTCTGGAGAAACCAGTTGGAGCTGGTTCTTGAAAAAATCCAAAAGGATCCAGAGACTCATTTGAAGCTGTATGAAGTGGCAAATGTGGTTTGAGTCTGTGGTGAAGAAGGAATGAGCAATGAACTTAGGAGTTGTGATCAAGTGTTGATCAACCAAACAAATTACAAACCTCAACCCAGTCTGAAAGCTTTAAATTAAGATTTTGATGGTGGCTGGCTAGGAAGCTTCTCTCCATTGTCTCTGTTTTCTGAACAGAGAGCTGTGAATCCTAGAGCCAGCGTAACACAGTTCTAAATACAGCTTTGCTGATGACTTGTGTAGTTTTTGTTGTTACTAACGCTCCCTGCCTCAGTTTCCCCATATGTAATATGGGATTACAAAAATACTTCACAGTGGCATATTGTGTTGAGGATGAATTAATACCTGTAGGGCACTTTGAAGAAGTTAATTAAGTCCTAACTGATATAATTAAAGACCACTTAGAAATTTCACTTCAAAATGTTAATCAGTAGACTTATTCTTTATACTCACACATTTGAATGCTCAGTATCTTGGATTTCCTTACACTTTGCAGCGGGTGCATAATATGTCTTTTATGTAAGATCTTTGAAATAGCTGCTCCGTGTAGGATGAATTTTGGCATTTTGAAATATACATGTGTGTTGTTGAGAAGAGTGACAATGAAGCTGGAAAGGTTCTGAGTTCCTCAAATAAGTAAATTATTCCCTTCTTCAGAGCTTCTCCTTGGCTGTTGTTTGTACTGCAAGCTTCACAGTCCCCAAAGTCTGTGATTTGCTGGACTGAATGCCTGGCCCTGGCAGTAACTAACTCTTTCAGGACACATTGATCCTTTTCTCCATTTATAAGCTGATTTTGCATATTGCTTACATAAAAAAAAGTTGTTATTAAAAATATTTGTGCCACTAAATAGTTAATCTGATTTTAAGTGCTTGGCTGCTCCCCTGCTACAAGTGCTTGCGGGCGGATTTTCTGGGTCAAAATATTTGTCCCCAAAGGCAACTTTTTTCGTGGGTAACCCCCTTTGATAAATCCTTTGCAGGAACATTTTTGGGCTATGCCCCCTCATGCTCCTTCCAGGCACAACTTTTTGCACCTGGATTCCACTTCCACCTCCACCCCATTTTCACCTCTCTTTGAAAATGCAGAGTGTCACAAACTGTACCTGTCCTCAATTTTTGTGGGTGCAACTGTCCAGCCGAGTGTTGCATCTGGACTTAATGTTGCATTAAAACAGTTTTGTGTACTTATTTGGAAACTGCATGGGGAGTTGCACAGTAACCAAAGAGTGACAAAAGTAAAGTATCTGCTGGTCTGCTATTCTGAATTTCCTTTAAAAACTGGTATATCCAGCTGCAGATTTCATCTTACAAAAGCGAAGAATATCAGGCTGTGTAAAATATGCAGCAACTCCCCCTCTTGATTCCCTCTGACAAAATGTCTTCAGTAATATTTGAGTTTTTTACTCTTGAATCAGAATATTAGTAGAGTCTTAGCTCGTTATTGAAAAGTTTGTTTTGGTGCTGCTTTTTAAATATGTTTTATCTAAAGCTATTGCTTTTGAAGCTGCTAGAAGCTGATGCCTATTATTTTACTAAACATTTGTTTATCATCTTCGTTAACTGAGTACCTGCATCTGAGCTCCATCTGTTTTAGTAAGTTGGCTTTTTCAGTAAATTAGCAGGGTTTGAACTATGGAGCCTGATTTTTTTCACAAGTCTTTAGTACTTTAGCTATAGGCTGGGAAGGGTTGGAGTTTTATTGGGAAATTTTGGTGAACTTCCATATCACAACCAACAAAAAAAGAAATAAATCCCTTGATAACTGAAATGTACAGATCTGCAAAGTAAGAGAAACGCTGCTTGAGAACTTCTTAGAGTTTGATTTAAGGATATTTGCTATGTATATTTGTCACCATCACATGTCAAATGTGTGTTTTAACGCTTATAAAGCTTTAACACTTTGAATCTCAGTGTCTACTCTCATTAAATAATCATTGTATGCCGGGTATCTTTTCCAGACTTGAGAAAGAGCTCAGTGTAGCTCGAAAGCTTGTCTCTCTCACCAACAACAGTTGGCCCAATAAAAGATATTACTTGACCCACTTTTTCTCTATTAAATAGTTATTGTCTGTCTCCTCATCATCTGACTCTCCTCAATAAATTCCCACAACTGACTATTTAAATCAATAAACATTGAAAAAAACCGTATACAGGCCATAATTTTATGCAACTGTGAAAATATACATCAATAAGTAAAAATGCTTAAAAATAAACACTGATATCAATAACAATAATTTATGAAATAAAAATTGAATTCTGCTATGCCTATTTATCTGCATCATCTGCATTCCTCACTCCCATGTGTTCTGTCTTGAAACTAACACACCTAACCTTACTGATGAATGCAAGGCATGGGGACAGGAGCTTTTTGGTCAAGCTGGTATTTTAAAGCAAAATGGAAATGAAAGGTTACTGAAGTAACATGGTTGTCTGACATTAATTAATTATTAATTATTATTAGTTTTTTATTTGTATTCCCCTGTTGCCTAGGATCCCCAGTCATGAACCATTGTGTAGGATGCTGTGCAAACACAGCACAAAAAGACAGTCCCTGCCCCAAGGAGCTTCCAGTCTAAGTATAAGACAAAAGACCTTACTGGATACAGTCATACAGGGGAGTACAAGGACACAATGAGACAGTATTGGTCTCCATGACAGCCAGTGGTCTCAGAGCACCAGAGGCCTAAATGTTGTGGAGTTTTCTGAAGGCATTGCAGCAAAGAAGAGTTTTAAGGAGTGTGACAAGGTGGGGCGGGGGGGGAGAGATATTCCGCCCTCGTGGGTCTCGCGCTCTCCCGGCCTGGCCGGTGGTGCAGCTGGGGAAGGGTCAAGGGAGGGGCTGGGACCCGCTCTGCCCCTGTGTACTGCTACCTTCCCCTCGGGGTAGTCTGTGGTCCGCTCCCTGCTTCCCCAGCCAGGTATTCTGCCCTTCGGGGCTGCGGTAGCAACCGTGGAAGCTGCAAGCCTCTGTAGGCTGCAGGCCGCAGGCTGCAGCCTGCCAGCTCCAAGCCGCCAACTCCAACTGCAGGCTTTCGAGCTGCAAACCTCCAAAGCTGTAAACTGTAACTCCAACCTCCGTCCTCCACACCTCCTCTCTCCAAACTCCACAACCCACACTGCCTGCCTGCCCCTGCAGGCTTTTAAGTGTTTGGGGCGGGGCTCCTTAATTGGCCCCAGGTGGCCTAATTGCCTAAACTGCCCCAGGTGGCCTAATTAGTTAAACAGCCCCAGGTGGCCTAATTGCCTAATCAGCCCCAGCTGAATTACCCAGGGAATAGGGCTTTGTTGAGCCTGCGGCTAATATACATGCCTTCTAATACTTTCTCATAGCCGTCCGGCCTGACCCTTTCACAGGAGGGATACACGTTCTTTATAATTAAAGACCACATTCTACTCTGTTTACTCATACAAGTAGTCCCACTGAAATCATGGCGCTAGTGGCACGAGTAAGGCAAAGAGGATTTAGCACTAAAAGTCTTCAATAAGGTTAAAGAGTCAAGGAATTTAGAAAACAGAGAGAGAAGCAGCAGAATCTAGTGGCAGATGCACAGGAATAGGAACTCATGAAGTCTAACTGAAGCCTTGTGACACTGACTCACTCTATGACCTTGAGCAGCTCACCTAACTTCTTTGTGCCTCAATTTCCTCATTAGTAAAATAGGGATAATATACTTATCTGCCTCTGTAGGGTATCTGGGTAGTGACTGAATGTGAAAGTTCCATGTATAATATTGCTAAATTTAGAAAACAAAGACATGCTTAGTAATGAAAGTGCAAAGATACACGATCAGTAAGACACAATGGTAAGTGAGCAAACACTTTGTTTAACAGCTTAGAAGATCATGTGTGGCCTGTTCAACAGTCAGAGAGAGGGAGGCCGCCCAGGAGATCGCAAAAAATGCTCCATCCCTAGGGCAGGTCCTCATGGCGACCCACAAAGGACAGGGAGGAGGCAGGGCTGTGCCCTTTCCTCTGCAACCCTCCAGTGTGGCATGGGCACACCGGGGGTGTGCCAGCTGCATCCCATAATGGGTTGTAGCTATGGACATGCTCCTCTGTGTTCCAGGGAATCCTGGGGGGCATCTCTCGGGCGTGCCTTGGGGCAGCGCAGCCCTGCACGAGCCCTTCCTCTGGACTGAGCCTAACAGGCACAACCTAGCCCTGCTTTTGTCTTTTTAAAAGGAACAAACATTCTGGCCAACATTTCCAAACCTGAGTGCTGCAAGTTAGGCCCAAAGCCATCTTTTGGGCACTTAAATAAATGTGGCCTGACTCTCAAAGGTGCTGAGCTCCTGTAGATCCCACTGATTTCACTGGGATTTGTGAGTACTCCGCAGTTCTCAGCTTGCTGCTAACTGTTCCCACGGGCTCAGCTGCATAGCGAGGCAAGCTACAGAAGCAGAAACGCTTTTCTTTTTAGCTCACGTTCTGATTTCAAATGCAGATGATGTGCGAGGCCAGGCATACAAGTATTGACGTAGCTGCAAAGCGCCCAGGAGCATGTCTTGATTCATTTGTTTTAGGACAATTAGATTTAGCACAACTCAGTGAGAATGGGACTCGGGTGGACAGCTTGTGGGCAGCTAATCTTCATTTTTCCTCATTTACACAAAATTATACATGTTTGAAATGTCTTTCTTCACCTATGTCCAGTGTAGCAGAGCGGAGCCAGCCTGCATAAGGACGATTCTCATCATCTAGCCCAGCCCCCTTCCTGCACTCAGTATTACAGCTGCCTGCTCTACCTAAGCTCTGAACAGGAACCTGCCTAGACCCTCCCACAGAAATAAACATGCAACAGGTTTCAAGTCTCTTCCTGCCTTTTCTCCCTGATGTGTGATATGGCGCCTGGACTACACAGACCCTACAGTTGTAGGAACTGAAATGTTGATGTCCAGTCCAGTCCATGCTGATTATTTCCCCATATTACCAGTGCAAAGGAGATCATCCACAGTGATCTCCCTCTTCCTGTGCAGAATGAGTGGTCACCTGCTCCCACAGCATTGTCTCCCACCCGGACTGGATCCCACAAGAAAGCCCTCTTGAGGGTGCATTGACTGTTGCACGGCCCTTACCTACACATGGAAAACTGCTTAATTATGATCTTGAGCACATGAGTACTCAGAATTTCATGGCATCACATCTCCAGTACAGCCACTCTGCCTGGGAACTGGCACAAAGAGTGGGGCTATTGTGGGAGCTCCTCTGCCTTCTGTGACCGACTGCAGAAAGGGGCTGGTGGAGGAAACCAGGCAAGCTGGAGATGACTAGTCGCCCACTTAGTCAACCCACTAAGCCCTTCACTAGTAGCTCTGCACTAGCTTTCGCAGGCTAAGGCTGTGCCTTAACTTGTAATAATATTGGACATCGTTACCGCACACAGCAAATCCCTTCGGCTCCTGTTCCATATTTTGGCCCGCAGATTGTATCTTTTCTTTATTCTTCTCTTGTGTCAAATCCATTGTAAGGCATTTTTCTTTCCTCTCTGAGTAACAATTTGTGGCTTTCCAGAGGAAAGTCCGACAGCTATAGAAGTCCACCTTGCATGTGAAGTCATTGCTATTCTACCTAACAGAGGGGTTGGCTCTATGAAAAAGCAGCTCCAGTTTTCCTGTGCAGGTCCCTGTCAACTCCTGACCTCTTCTCAAATAATTTTAAACCATTTGCGATGCAGCATGAGAACATTTAGAAAAAAGCTGGCTTTAAATTAGTGGGGAAATGAATGTCTGCTGCTGGTTCTCTGGCCTCTGTTGTCTGTAAATACTTTTTAATCAGCCAAAGGGAATATTGACACCTCACAGAGACTCAGCAATAACTCCCAAGGAAGACATTGCTTCCTGATGAGTCAGTGCATTTTCCAGTCTTGACAAAAAATGTTGAATCTCCTTCAAAAGGATTTTCGTTGGCTCTTATTGATGATTCGTCTGCAAACGTTAAATCATTTACACTGCTATTAGATTATTTCATCTAACTTCTCTTTTTTTTTCTCAGTATGTGGATGTGCAAGAAAGCACATCATTCTGTTTTAAATGCTGTTTTCATCTTCCTGTGCATTAGAACAATTTCCTGCCTCTAGCTGATTGATTCTCTTAATGATAAGAATGTCCCTGATACAGTTTCTTGTTATGAGAGCTGCCATTCAAAAGTTTCCTCCTTCAGCATTTATAAGAGCCATGAGTTCATCATTTAATGAGTGACTTGAGAATCTGTTTTTTCTTTTCTCTCTCCCCTCTTTAGATGGCCAGGCTCCCTGCTCTCTGTCCTCCCAGATGACTGTGTCACCCCAGGCATGTTCTTCCCCTGTGTAGCTGAGATAGATCTAGAATTGCCTCATATTTGTGCACCTAACCGCATATATTCAGTAAAGTCCAATTATTACATTTGTTTTTCTCTTATTAAAATATGAGGCAACCTCAGCATCTGTAAGCAGATCTAATTAAGATACTCTTGGTCTAGGCCATAATCGTTAGTAATTTTAATTAAACTAGATATGTTTTTAAGCAAATTATTTTTTTCAACGAGATAACGTATTTGATTTTCACACAAAATGTAATTTATTGATCAGAATTATTTTTTGGGCTTATATTTCAAAACTTTGTTGGAAAAGCATTGCACTGAGCCAACCCAGTATTACTGCTCTGTTCAAGTCCTGACCCAGGCTGCTTCTTCCCCAAACTGACATGGACTGAAAATGTTTTAGAGCCTGTTTCGGTTCTGATTTACATGGAATATATAAGTTATAAGGAATAACTCCATTAAAACCATTGAAATTATACAAATTTAAGCCTGAGGTGTAAATTAGACCTGCATCAGGCCTACTGCCTCTGAAATTCACCCCGATCACTCCAGCCCAAGGCATTCAGTCCTTAAAGTAGAAGGTGTGCCTTGCAGTGCTGAGCAAAGAGACATCTCTGGCCATTTTAAAGTGTTCTGGAGAGATTCCCATCTAGTTTTCTTCAGCCCTAGGAGTTCCGTGGTGGGATGAAGGTTGAAGAGAGAGTGAAAGGATTATCAGGAAACTAGACATGGTGGAAGGTAAAATTATACTATTTTATTTATTTTATTACATTAACTAAGAATTGTAACTATCCCTGCATCTAGGCTGCACATGGGTTCTGAGTCTGTTTCCTAAACTTGTGGGGGTCTGGCACACTTCCATGGTGGTGTGGCTAGGGCCTGGAACTGAGAGCAGAACCACTTGCTGCCTAAAGCAGAATTAGTACCAGATTCCTGGGGACCACTTCTTCCTTCCTGCTGGAAGATGACTGCCAGATTTGTTACTCTCTGTAAAGCAAGGCGGGGAGAGGTTCAAAGGTGCAGAATACTGATACCTAGAATGAAAAAATTCTTCTTCGAGTGACAGTTCCCTATGTGTATTCCACACGGCATATGCCTGCATCCAGAATTTCTTAAAAGCAGCATCTGTTGACCTGCACATGCACAGCAGCTTCCCTAGTGCTCCCAAATGACGATGTAAGAAGCAGTGTGGGTCAATGCCTCTCCTGTTCCTTCTTACTGCTGCATGGCCCAAGTTGGAATCGTATCCTCTTTCACTCCATGCCTAACCTGTAAAGTAAAACATTTGTAAACAGTTTTTATATATTAGCTTGGTAGTTATTGTAATAGTGAGCGTATAGAGCATATAATAGCTCCCCCCACCCAACTGGGGGAAATCAAATAGAGTTGTAAACGGGAGTTTGAGTGGACCTTACGGGCAGTGGGTGACTTGTGGAGTTGTGTCTTTGTTGTTGTTTTGTTTTCTTCTGTTTGCAGGAGCTGGTTCTGGGTGGTGTACTGAGATCAGCTGACTCTAATTAGGGAAGAGTGCTTCCCTAATTAGGGGGCCTATAGAGGCATCCATCCAATCAGGCAGCGGCACAGCTGCAGCAGCACAGGAGCCAGCAAACAGAGCTGAAAACAGAGGAGTTTGAGTGGGAGTTTGAGAGGGAGCGTGTGGTATTCTGGTATTGTTGGGGTGCTTGTTGGGGGTTGTTGTGGTGGGATTTTTGTTTTTGTTTTTGTGTCTCTCACTGACAGGAAGTAGGGGGAAAGGCTATGACAGATACAGAGGCGGTAGTGGTAGTCAGTCAAGCAGTGGACGAAACAATGAAGATGACTGGATGTGGAAGCTGCGGGATGTACATGAGGGGGTATCTCAAAAGAGCTTTGTTTGAATGAAATGCTGCCTCATAGAGCTCATGGAAAAGAAGATTCGAGGGTTGGAGATGCAGGTGGAAACTCTGGTTGAGTTTAGAAGGAGGTTCAAGCAGATGATGGAGCAAAGGAATGAGGAGGCTGAAGGGAAAAACCCAGACCCACAGATGGAAGCAGGATCAACAAACTCTGAGGGGAGAATGCTGGGTGCGGAAAGTGGCCAGTGCAAGCATGTGACTGCAAGAACCCAGCAGAGGAAAAGACGAGCTAGTGAAGGAGAAATAGAGAAACAGGTTTGTGGAGTTGGAAAACGAAGGAAACCAGCAAGTGGTTACTGAAGGTGGGAGGGCAAGGAAGAAGAGAAGAGCAGCTAGTTCTATAGAAAGAGGGGATGAGCCAATGGAGATATCACCAAATAAGAGCCCCAGGAGGATACAGGAACGGTTGCAGAGGGTTGCAAAGGAGAATAGTAAACAAGTTGACTTGCAGACGGAAAGAACAGGGGATAGGCTGGAGAATCACACCATTACCAGGAAAAAGCAGGTCTAGGTGATTGGGGACTCCCTGGTGAGAAGAACACAAAGGCCTGTAACCAGAGCTGATCTGGAGAACAGCTGTCTGCTGGGTACTAAGATACAGGATGTGGACCTGAGGCTGAAGAGGATCCCAGTGGGAGCAGGAAAGAATCCACTGATTGTCCTTCATGTGGTACAAATGATATAGCTAGATTCTCACTGGAACATATCAAAGGAGATAATGCCAGGCTGGGGAAGACTCTTAAGGAAATTGAGGCTCAGGTGATCCTCAGTGGGATTTGGCCTGTCTTTAGAGGAGGATAACAAAGGTGTGACAAGATTCTGATGATCAACAGATGACTCAGGCAGTGGCGCTATAAGGAGCGTTTGGGGATGTATGGTCACTGGGAGGCATTCATGGATAGAGAACTGTTCTCTTGGGATGGACTTCACCTGAGTAGAGATGGAAATGCACTTTTAGGATGGAAGCTGGCACAACTGATTAAGAGAGCTTTAAACTAGGGAGTTGGGGGAGCTGGTTGGGAGATCCCAGGTAATCTCCATTCCTGGTTTTAGTATTGAGAGGGAGGAAAATGAAGTAAGAAAGAACAGAGCAATGGGAAGCAGAATGGCCATTAAGAGGAAGAGTAGTGCAGATATCAGCCTAATAAGCGATACTGGCAGTAGAATGACTGTGCCAGATCAGGTAAAGAATGTGAATGAAGCCAAACAGCAAAAATTAAGATGTTTATATACCAATGCGAGGAGCCTGGGTAACAAAATGGAGGAACTAGAGCTATTGGTGAAGGAAGTGAAACCTGATATTATAGGGATAACAGAAACATGGTGGAATAATAGTCATGCTTGGTGTACAAGTATTGAAGGGTGTGTGCTTTTTAGGAAGGACGTATGTAAAGGCAAAGTGGTGGAGTAGCATTGTATATCAATGATGAGGTAGACTGTAAAGAAATTAGAAGTGATGGAATTGATAAGACAGTCTGCCTGGGTAAAAATCAGACTCGGGAAGAGAACTATTAGCATTTCCCCTGGGATAGTGTTTGGGGTGTGCTAAAAACCACCAGGATTTGAACTGGACATGGATAGAGACCCCTTTAAGGCTTTTAATTATGTAAATACTACTGGGAACTGTGTGATTATGGGAGATTTTAACTTCCCAGATATAGACTGGAGGACAAGTACTAGTAGTAATAAAAGGGCCCAGATTTTCTTGGATGTGATAACTGACAGATTTCTTCACCAAATAGTTACTGAACCAACAAGAGAGGATACCATTTTAGATTTGGTAGTGGTGAGTAGTGAGGACCTCATAGAAGAACTGGTTGTAGGGGACAACCTTGGTTTGAGCGACCATGAGCTAAATCAGTTCAAACTAAATGGAAAGATAAACAAAAATAGATCTGTGACTAGGGTCTGTGACTTCAAAAGGGCTAACTTTAAAAAAATTAAGGGAATTAGTTGCGAAGTGGACTGGAATGGATCTAAAGATGGAGGAGGCTTGGAATTACTTCAAATCAAAATTGCAGGAACTATCTGAAGCCTGCATTCCACGGAAGGGGAAATAATTCATAGGCAAGAGCTGTAGACCAAGATGGATGAGTAAGCATCTCAGACAAGAACCACTGCAATCCTTGCCTGAGGCATCCAGAAACCCTGAGAACCAGGCAGGGTCCCTGGTGTGTCCAGACCCTGCACCAGACTCAGGGTTTTGGGGGACTATGTATCCTGAGGAGCCCAGAAGTCCCAAGGACCTGTGGACCACCATGTTAAGAGACAGAGTAGGAAACAGCCCAGGGAGGGGGCAAACATCCATGACCCCTGGGAAGAGTCAGCATATTGTGGGTGTATCCCTACTGAATCAGTGCTAAAAAACCTTGTCACTGCCAGGGACCTGCGTTGGGACCTGGTGGAGTAGGGAGAGCCCAGCTCCCCCTATCTGGGTCATCTACCCCTTGGCGGCAGCGCCCCCCCCCAATTTTTGACCATTGGGCCCCCCATCCCTGATCTCTGGGGCAGCTAAATTGACTCTGGCCATTCGACCCTACTGTCCTGAGTCCAACGACAGTCAGACAAGCTCTAACCATGGGACCACCACACTCCCCAACCCACTCCACAGAGAAATGGGGACCTACCCCATGACAGTGCACTACATTCCAGTGAGCTCCACTGTTCATGGTTTAAAAAATGTATAATAAAAACAAAATGTATTTAAAAAAATATTAAAAAAAAGTGTTAATTCTTTTCCAGTGCCTATGTTACTTCAGTTCTGTGATATAGACACTTAGGGTAAGTCTACACTACAAACTTGCATCGGCACAGTTGTGCTGCTGTAGCACTTCTGGCAACAACATTCTAAGCCAACAGGAGAGATCTCTCCCATCAGCTTAATAACTCCACCTTCACAAAGGTGATAGCAATTTTGACAGGAGAAACGCTCCTGCCGACTTAGTGCTGTCTACATGAGAGGCTAAAGCTGGTATAACTACATTGCTCAAGGGTGTGGATTTTTCATTTTTCCAGAGCAATGTAGCTATACCGAAGTAAGCATGTAGTGTAAACTTGGCCTTAGCAATTGGGTGAGCTTCAGTTTTGATCACTAAAACTTGAAATGTTCTGTGACGAGAGCTTCCACCCACTGCTGGGGTGCTGCCTCCTCCGAGCCACTCTGGATTAGCTCATGAGGCCAATGCCCTTCCCTGTGGTTGCACGCTATCGCTCCATCTTCCTCTCTCGTCTGCAGCGCCTCTCTCGTTCCAGGATTGCAATATCCGCACTGTGACTTGGCCCTCCAACCAGGCCACTCAGCATCCCCCCATTTCCAGGGTATAGTCCTTCGAAGTCTTTGTCACACCCACAACGGCCCAGACAGTTTTCCAGTTCACTGATCCACCGGTGCCACTTCCCCAGTGGCAAGTAAAGGAACCCAGGTTCCAGCCCAGGGGTACAACACGCAACCAAGTTCTGCTCAGTCCCCAACCTTGCCGCTTACTCCCTGGGCAGCTTCTGACCCCAGCATTCCCCCCTCTCTGGGGCTTTCTGGCCTCTCTGCTCACTCCTCCCAGTCAGCAGCTGTGGGCTACTTGTCTCTATGGCCTGCAAACACCCCCCTTCTCCTGGGGAATGGCTGCTGGTTGCCTTCCTGCAGCCCACTTCCTACTACCAGCTCCCTGGCTTTACAGAACCCCTGCCTGTTCCCAAGTAGGTGAGCTTCCTCTCATTAGGGGTTTTCTGTCAGCCTGCAGCCTAACAGGTTAATTGGCCCATCTGGCCTCCATTAACCCCTTCAGGGCAAGTGTGCAATGACAGGCAGTCAATGGGCAGCAAGTGAAAATCAGAACTTTTGAAATTTAAATTTTCTATTGATTAGAAGGCTCTGCAGCACTTCCAGTTCCATATTCAATGACTGGTAACCAATTATGGCTGCTCTTATGCAGTGTGCACTGTTGTAATGAAATACTGTACACCTTGCAGATAAATTACAACCTAGTATGAGGTAAATTAAAATATGTTAATACATTCAGAAACTGTTAATGCAACCATTAAACCTGAAAATTTAAATAAAAAAGGAAGGAAAATTCAAAAGTAAAGGTTCCCACAGCAACAATAACTTGACCACATTGATTATTATGTAGTATCTTAGATTACCATTGGCGCTATTAACTGTATACGTTTATATGTAAAATGTGTGCGGTCTGGCTGAGTTAATGTTGCTGTGGGAACAGTAACTTTTCGATTTCCTGACTTCTGTGTATTTAAATACGCTGCCTTAATGTTGCATTAATATAGGATTCTGCATTTAATTTCCTTGTATATAAAAAAATGGCACCTAAGTCAATGACACAACTCTGTGCATGAATAGATACGAAATTAAACTATGCGCTCAAAGAATAGCAAATATGGCCGATTACCAGGTTGGTTTAACAAAGAAATCTTTGGGGAGCTTAACCACAAAAAGGAAGCTTACAAGTGGAAGCTTGGTCGGATGACTAGAGACTATATTCTTGAGTATAAAAATATTGCTCAAGAATGCAGGAGTGAAATCAGGAAGGGCAAAGCACAACTGTAATTGCAGATAGCAAAGTATGTGAAGGGTCACAAGAAGGGTTATTATAGATATGTTAGCAAGAAGAAGAAGACAAGAGAAAGCATAGGCCCTTTACTGAATGGGGGAGCAACCTAGTGACAGATAATGTGGAAAAAGTTGAAGTACTCAATGCGTTTTTGCCCCTGTCTTCATAGACAAGGTCAGCTCCCAGGCGACTGAACTGGGCAGCACAGAATGGGGCAGAGGTGAGCAGCCCTCAGTGGTAAAAGAATAGGTTCTGGACTATTTAGAAAGGCTGGTTATGCACAAGTTCATGGTGCTGGATGCAATGCATTGGAAGATGCTGAGGGAGTTGACTGATGTGATTACAGAGCCATTGACCATTATCTTTGAAAATTCATGGCAATTGGGGGAGGTCCAAGATGATTGGAAAAAGGCAAATATAGTGCCCATCTTCAAGAAAGGGAAGAAAGAGGATCTGGAGAACTACAGACCAGTCAGTCTCACCTCAGTCCCTGGAAAAATCATGGATCAGGTCCTCAAGGAATCCATTTGAAGGCACTTGGAATAGAGGACGGTGATCAGGCCACTAAGCATGGATTCACCAAGGGCAAGTCATGCCGGACCAATCTGATTGCCTTCTGGGATGAGATGACTGGCTCTGTGGATGTGGGGAAAGCGGTGGATGTGATATATCTTAATTTTAACAAAGCTTTTGACATGGTCTGCCACAGTATTCGTATCAGTAAGTTAAAGAAGTATGAGATTGATGAATGGACTATAAAATAGATAGAAAGCTGTGTAGATCATTGGGCTCAACAGGTAGTGATCAATGGCTCGATGTCTAGTTAGGAGCCGGTAACAAGCAGAGTGACCCAGGATTCAATGCTGGGGCTGGTTTTATTCAACATCTTCATTAATGATCTGGAGGATGGGGTATTACACCCTCAGCAAGTTTGCATCTGACACTAAGCGAGGGGAAGTGGTAGATACTCAGATACAGAGTGACTTAGACAAATTGGAGGATTGGGCCAAAAGAAATCTGATGAAGTTCAAAAAGGACAAGTGCAGAGTCCTGCACTTAGGATGGAAGAATCCCATGCATTGCTACAGACTGGGCTGACTGGCTAGGCAGCAGTTCTGCAGAAAAAGACCTGTGGGTTACACTGGACAAGGAGCTGGAGACGAGTCAGCAGTGAGATCTTACAGCCAAGAAGGCTAATGGCATATTGAGCTGCATTAATAGGAGCATTGCTGGCAGATTGAGGGAAGTGATTATTTTCCTCTATTCGGCACTGGTGAGGCCACATTTGGAGTATTGTGTCCTGTTTTGGGCTCCTCCCCCCACTACAGAAAGGATGTGGACAAATTGGAGCAAGTCCAGTGGATGGCAACAAAAATGGTTAGGATGCTGGAGCACAAGACTTATGAGGAGAGGCTGAGGGAACTAGGATTGTTTAGTCTGCAGAAGAGAGGAGTTAGGGGGGATTTGATAGTAGCCTTCAACTACTTGAAGGAGAGTTCCAGGGAGGATGGAGCTAGACTGCTCTCAGCAGTGGCAGATGACAGAACAAGGAGTTCAAGTTTCAGTAGGGGAGGTCTAGGTTGGACATTAGGAAAAACAGTTTCACTAGGAAGGTGGTGAAGCACTGGAATGGGTTACCTAGGGAGGTGGTGGACTTTCCATTCTTAGAGGTTTTAAATGCCCAGTTTGACGAAGCCCTGCTTGGGATGGTTTAGTTGGGGTTGGTCCTGCTGTGAGCAGTGGGTTCGACTAGAACACTTCCTGAGGTCCCTTCCAACCCTACTCTTTTATGATTGTAGGCCTTCCTTTTGTAGGGTTCCCCTCCCCCTGAATAAACTACTCAGTGTTCTTGTGGTTCTTTTCTAGGTGGCAGAGTCAGGATGGAGTCATTGTCCTTGTTGCCACTGTTAAATATGCAACTTCCATATGAATGAACATACCAGCTACCGCTCAGCAACAAGCTTTTTGCGTTATCTTTTTACATAGAGACAGATGCAGCATAGCTCCAGCCATTCCTCCATTTTAAAATTCGATATCTATGGTTGTCTATTAATTCTCCTCAATACCCAGCCCGAATAGCTGGGCTGGAAGTGGGGAATCTCTAGATTGGAAAGGAATTAACTGGGTATTTCATTTTGCTCTCAGCTCTTCTGGTGCAACTCACATGTACTCCAGTGGGGATTACACTCGTGGGACTATGAACAAAATTCAGCCCTGTACGCTTATCATGCAATATTGCTATATGTGTACATGTTACTAAAGCATCCGTTCTGGTTCCTTAGATTATACAATTTCAATTATCTCCAGTGGTAACCTCACTTAGAGCCAGATGCTGTTTCACTTATTCACCCTGAGTAATACTTTACTCTGTGAGTGCTCCCATTGATTTTAGTGGGACCATTTGTGGAGTAAGGTACTGTGTCATCCAGAGCAGTAAGGGGTTGTGTCACCACCTGCCCCGTAACCCTGGGTGCTTCTGTGCTGTGTAGAGCTTTGATACCAGCAACCTGCTCACAGCACAATGGCCTCACCGTGGCTTCCTCCAGATTGTTTACTCATTGCAAGGTGACACCAGCAGCCCTCCAGTCCCGAGTCTCCCCAAAACCATTACCATCTGCAATGTCCAGTCCCTCTCTCTGGGACCTCATGGAAGTCATCAAATTTGCTGCCTCCAAAGATACAGAGCACACATTAGCCTGGCAATTTGGCTGAGGATTTTATCTTACACAGCACTGAGATGAAACAAGAATAAGTTTATTAACAAAGAGTAGATATGTAAGTGATAATAAATGCAAATAAAAAAGGCAGGTATAGTTACAAGACAAAACAAAACCCGCTTCCTCGTGACTAAAACTTAATGCCAGCAATATTTGTCTAACCAGGTTTCACACCTATAGTCAGTTTCCAGCTATTGTTGATTCACAGGCCAAAAGGATCCATTTTTCATGAGCTCAAAGAATGCTGCCACCCTATGTCCCTTTGGCTTTTTGCCTCTGCTTATCTAATTGCTGTTTCAAGAGTCAGAAAGGCTTTCTGGAGGTGCAGTGTCCCTCCCCTGTTGAGATTAAGTGGACATTTTCCCCCACTCACTTGCCTGATGGTTTTATTTATCTTATGTGTAAATGGGCTTTTCATTGTCTTTGGTCTCATCTTGTTTAATTTACATTGGACACAGGCAAATTAGTGAAACAACACTCCTTTGCCTAGGACGGGCTGTGCCTGGATACTGTTTGCCAAACACATTTTAGAACATATTTCTGGTGTGCATCTATAATACATCTATACATCACCGATACATACATCAGGCAATAATATTAATTACCAACACGTTCCCAGTTTCTGTGTAACACCTTACATGACCCTTTTTAGGTATGAATTATGACCATAGTGAGTTGGGGCAAAGAGTGTGTCAGGCCTAATCAGAGTTATGGTATGGTGTGCCCTCTACCAGTTGGCACGGGGGGGTACCTGGTTCACAGGTACTTCTCAGACTGCGTACTGGTGGCAGAACTCGATTTTTAGCAGATCAGTTGAATGGTGTTTTTATGGAGACTTTACAAGTAAAATAACAGGAGTTCCATTTTTATCTGTAAAACAGTAACAATAAGCAAGCCAAAGCTTTACTACAGTCTTGAGAGCATGACTAGCAGTTCAGGGGGTTGGCAATCTGGCGCTTCTTAGTACATTGTCTCCACGTTTAATCTATTCATAACAATTTAGCCTGTTCTTTATTTCTACAGTCAGAAAAAATCCTCATGGCTAAAACTGTCATTTCAGCTATGAATCAAAAAGAGTTCATTACATTAAGAATGCCCACTTACATTTCAAAAACGTGAAACTCAAACATACTATTTAATATGTTATACATAAAAAAACATTTGTCATGGTAACTCAGATACCTAGAAAAGTGCAGTGTGGGCAGGCAGAGATCAGTGAGGTGGCTTCTGAATGGGAATTCAGTCAGTTCTTTCTAACAGTGACAGGCCCAAACAAGAGTTCTGTATGCACTGCCCCAAACTTTGGAGCAGTTCAGATCTCAATCAGTACGTTATGAGTCAGGCTCATCTCTACTTTCACTAAGAAAGGAGTTTTTCCTCCTCAGAAAAAGTCTCCATAAATGCTTTTTACTTACCTACTGATCCAGCTGCATCAGTTTTTCGAAACCTGTGGTTTTTTGGTGGAAATAGAATAAGATTAACTTGTGGAGTTTGGTCATAGTTATCTGTATTACGGTAATTCCCAAAGGCTCCAATCAAAGCCATGGTGTTCGACTCTGTGAAAACACAGGGCGAGAAGATCCCAACAAGTTTACAAGCTAATTTGAAAGAAGGTGCAACAAATCAGAATAACAAAGTCAAGAAGGAAGAGGAGAAGGGAGGAAGAAGGTAATGACCATAATATTATAATTTTTAAATTTTTAAAAAGAAAGAAAGAAATACCACCCTGTCCCCAATTGTGGTTTACTCTGGCTACTTTTAGTTGGCTAATTTCAGCTCTGCCCCTACTTCGCCTCACTCCAGATAACCCATCTCTGGCCCTTGGCTCTGATTTCTGATGTCTGCTCTGACCCTTGGCTCTGGCCTCTGACTCTGGCTCTGACATCCTGAGCTCTGATTCTTGGCGAGTGCTGCTTGCTGTAATCACTAGGGATGACTGCCCACTCTCTGACAAACTGTGAGCTGTAAAGGGCAGGGACTGTCCTTTAGGAGGAGATGGGGTGATGGGTAGGACTGCGTAGTAGTGGTGTGGGAATTCAGTGGGGAACTGACTGAATTTTCCTCTGTCTATCTTGTGTTATTAGCAGAGGTGGTTAAAACATTTTGGTGAACTCTAAGTTAATTGAACTATGCTGTTTCATCGATGCTGAAACGTTTCATGGAGCTATATCCAAAGCCTTAATTGAGATAGACAAAGATGGTGAAGTAGCTTTTATTGGACCATCTTCTGCTCTTCTTGTGGTCTGTGTAGCTCAAAAGATTGTCTCTTTCACCAGCAAAAGTTGGTCCAATAAAATAAAATATATTACCGCACCTGCCTTTTCTCTCTAATATTTGTTTTCAATTTGAAGATAGAATTGTGTCAAAATTGCTGTTTCATCAAAACATCTGAAATGTTTTTTTTCATTCCAATGTGGAAGGAAAACAAATGTCAAAATTTTAAAAGCTGTCATGAAAGAGGATTGTCGTCCACTGGTCAGCTCTGGCTATTAGATCTTGGGGTAAATGATGGGCCTCTTTATTTATTAGTGTGGTTTCAAAAGGTTGCCAAGGGTGCATAGGGCTTTGGATGGGTGCTCTTTTGTTATGCCATAGCAAAAACCTTGATAGGTTAATAATAAATACATTGATTATGTTTGTACAGCACCTAGCCTAATGGGACTCTGACCTGGCTGAGGACTCTAGGTAGTAGTGTGAAACAAATAATAAGAAATAGCAAAATACCCTGAGAAAGGCTATCCTCAAGGTAGTTCTGCACTCACCTAAATAAGCTAGTACCAGAAATTGCAAGAACCTGTTCTCACCATCACTAAGTGTGCTTGAAGCAAGGAGAGGCTGGAGGTAGCGTCTGGCTGCTGAACAATGCAAACTCTTATTTTAATGCTGATGTGTTTGAAGTATTCAATAAAGAAGCAACCTATTGAAGTTATAATTGCACTTGGCACAGTGAGTTATGGTAAAGTGCCTGCTGACCTCATGCAGAAATTGTTGAAGAGATGCACAGCTTGGAGCAGTTCTGCTTAGGAAACAGTTTTTATGGGGATATTAATGTTACCATATACAAGGACATCATAGAGCACCAGCACCTGGATTAATATGCCCGTATAAAGTGTACTGAGAAGCTACCCGGGGAGAGAGGAAAGAAAGCAGAAGATCCTGTTGATTCAGTTATGGCATTAGTAATTCATTCTCCCTTTTCACTTTTGTAGAGATAGAAACGGTGTTCCTTCACTATGTGATGGGAGGAAGAGTCAGCAGAATGTGCTTCCTAGAAGCAGACTATCACCTGGCTGAGTGATATCTGTTCAACTAAGAGAAAAGGCAGACACGGTACAAAATTAGTTGTTGGTGATATTCTGCTCTTTTCTGGAAGTAACACCATCAGCCTCACTTGCCTTTTTGTTCATGAGGCTATTACACAGGAAAAAGATCAATACGTAATGTTGTCTCTCCCTACATACAGCTGTGTGAGTGGGAAAGGAACACAGAGAGTATCTGAAGAGGAGTGCAGTGTTTATGGCTCTCACAAATGGGTTGGATACAAGGAGCCTTGGGTGGTAGAGTACCTGGATAACCCTATATGTGGGTGCCAGAGAAACCTACACATTCCAACCCAAATTCACTGCTCAACACTTCCTCTTCCCCCAGAAAGGTAGCTTTTAAAACCTCTCTCTTTGTTTGCTCAGATTTATTTCTGGGTGAAATTCATATTCTACCAGATTCAGTTCATTAAGCTCCTGCTGAATGGTTCATTCTGCAGCCACAGCACATGCTGCACACATACTGCTGCTTTTTTATCCACCTTCTAGCAAAATGTACTCTGTGCAACCTTGAATGAACTGTGTCTGTCTCTTGTGCTGCTGAGTAGCTTGTATCTGCGGTCCCCTCTCAAATCCAACATACTGATTTCTACAACCACAAGAGCAAAGCACCTTGAAAGATGCCCTTCACTCTTTCCCTCAGTTCAGCTGCATCCTTTTACACCCCATTCTATGTTGTCAGCAGGAGGTTTTATACGCTAACTACTAGACTTCTATCAGTGCTGTGTCCAAGTTCTACTCAGTAATTTATCCACAAAGGGCCTTAGCCTGGGTTTAGGATCTGGCCCTATAGCTCCAAACCATATGAGGGAGGACTCCTACCATATGAGAGTCCTGGGTTACAAATGCGGAAAGAGCAGCAAAGGGTTAAAGGAAACAAAATACTTGTTCATAAGTTCTTATTGTTTTGGAAGCTTGGAACTTAAATCTATTTTCTTACTGAAAAAGTAATGGGCGTGCATAACAGCACTGACTGTAACAGCCCCATAACACACATTCCATCTAAGTTGGGCTGTTAGCCTTGTTTTATTTTTTTTTAAAGTAACATTCATTAAAGCATTTGTTATGAAAAAATAAAAAACACACCATCACATTTTTTAAGCAGCTCTAAGAAGAAAGCAGCTCACATGCTGGACCTTCTGCTTTGACCCTGCCTATGTTAAACAGAGAAGAACAGATGTGGGGAGCAGTTATTGGTCAGAAAGTAGGCATGGGAACCAACAGCATGCTCTTGTCTAAAAAAGGTGGATTGGCTGTGCAGCGTGAGTCAGAGTGTGGCACTGAATGTGTTCTACTACTTGCCTGCCTCAGTTTGTTTATTTTAAGGCAAGATGGTGCAGTGGGCATGCTAGTTAAAATCTGAATTAATGGCTTCAGGTCTGAGGGATGGAGTGAGAAGAATGTATCAATAAAGTCCATTGGCTCACAATGATGCCCTTGTGACACCATACCGAATCAGGGCCCCCTTCCTTACACTCTTCCATATGTCTTACACAATCTTCATAAGGTTGCCAGTCATCCTCCACTCTTTGGTAAGCTTTTATGTACTAGTAGGGCTATGGGAAGTTTAGTGAGTGGTGGTATTCTGAAAAGTAACTCTGTTAAATTATTTTTGTAAGGTCACAAGTAGAGATGGTTGAAAAATATCCAGATAACATCTTTCATTGGAGAATGGAGTTCTGTTGAAAGTGAAATGCTTCACCGTATAAAGTCAATTTCACCAAAATTTTGTTTCAGAAGAAAAACAGGAAAAAAAGCACCAGCAACATCGAAATGTTCCATTTCAACATTTTTGCAATGCAATGTTTTGATTTTTCATTTTGAAATGATGGTTCATTTCAATGTCTTTCATTATATGCAGTATCATATAATATATACAATTTTTAAAACGTGAATCAATTTGATTCATCCAATTTTTTCCCCCAGAATTTTCTTTCACAGAATTTTTAAAGTTTCAGGTTTCATTCTGATTCAGAATGAAGTCAAATTTCTAAATCTCAAAATCCTTAATGAAATGGGATTTCCATCCTTCACACAGCTCTAATCCAAAATTAACTGCCTCTTAAAACTCCAAAGTCTTACTTGCCTAGTAAAGTAAAAAATCTGCCAGCCCTAAAAACTTATTCTGGGGTCTGAAAGTCAAGTAAAGGTTCTCCAATTGGAATTTATATCTGCTTACTTTACCTACATATATACCTTTTACTGCTTTATGCTCCTGTTAGCCCTGCAGAACCATCATTCCAGTTATGGAAGAGCGAGTTGGACTGGATTTTCACTTGTGTATCATTTAAAATAAATAGCAAAATATAGGGGAGGAAGATCAGAAACTGTAAAATGTTAGTGATTTGATACCAATATAATAAGCCGAATGGGCTAGTCTCCCATTTATTTTGTATTATAGCAAATGCTCCTGGTCTCTGACCTTGTGTGCTGGAGCTCACCCCACAGCAGTTTTGAAAATGTTTTCTTATTTCTTCATGATTAACTCATAAACAGGGTTTTAAAATGGAAAAGTTGGTACAATAACAGCTCAAGTGGTACTGCTTTACTACTGTGGCCCCACTCAAATTGATACCTCTCAATTACAACCACTCCCCTCCTGTGAGTGGAAACCATGTATTAACTATAGATAAAAAATGTAAGGATCTTGTTTCCTGCAGCACACTCAGTAAAGTCTCTCGGTAAATGAAATGATGTTTTCAGGTAATATACTGACATGCTACACTGGAGTCAGCTGTAAATCAAACTGACCTTAAATTACCCTTCAAACCAGCAGCATTTCAAAAGTAATTACTGCTCCAAAAAACCCTCTTGCTAATAAATTTATTAAATTGAAATAATTTTACTTTATCAAATACTGAAGAGGGAAAGGGGCAATTTCTATTACACTCTGCATGGAAGACTGATGTAATAATAAATAAATGAAAATGTTGTTTGATTCCCATATATCTTAGAAGCAATACCGCTCTACAACACTCCAAACTGAGATAAGAAATAGAAAAACTGAGAAGAAAGCAAATTACAGTCCAAGACAGTATTACCACCAGAACCACACTGAAATCAAGGGATGAACTTTTCATATGGCTAATAAAAGGCAGAAGAGTGTCACTGTTGAGTCTCTGCTAAGAAGCGCTGAAAGAATGCCAGTAGTTAGTGTGACTTCTTTGTATGTGAATGGGTTAACTGCAAGTGTTTGACCTTAATACAGCTCATTATGTATTCAGAGAAAATAATTTTCTGTTTGTTTACATACTGAAGTAAACCTATTGTGCTGTAGTGAAATTTGCAAGATGTATTCACAGACTCACCATCCTAACAAGAAAACCAAGTCCATGGGGCCCTTTCCGGCACAAATAGACTATAGTGGAATTGTACCTGCTTACTCTTGTGAGGAATTTTGCAACAGTAGTCTCCAATTTCACTGTTTCCATTGGTTTTTATTCTTGCAGATTGCCGTGCCACTAGACCTTCACTTTTGTGTTTGGTTTGTCTTATTCGCTTTGATGCCTGTGATGACTGGTGTTTGTTGGAAGCATTGCCTAGTGGTCAGGGAATCAATTGCTTCTTAATGTGGGTGGACGGCTCGGTAAGGGAGCCTGAGCCCTCCCACTCCACCAGGCTCTGGCCTACAGCCCTGTGAGGGTTACCAAAGGGTCATCACCCAAGAGCACCTTAAGGCTCTAACCGCCTACCCCTCACTCTATGGTCCAAGCTTTGCAGTCTGCAGCAAAAGGTGCTAAAGAAAAGGTTCTAACTGCACTGTCTGTCAGGGCCCAGCAGATAGGGGCCTCCTTTTCCAGAGAGGCTTCTGCAGCATCCCTTCTCAAGCACTTGTAGGATAGGTCCTTCTCTCTGTCTTGTCAGCTCCCTTCTGAGCTGTCTGGCTTCCTTTTAAGCCCCACCTCTCCCTGGAGCATGCTCTGCGGGTGTGGCTGGGTGCGGGTTATCTGGGCCCAGAGTTGCTCTTTAACTCCTTTTGTCCCATCACACACTTTCACCCACAAGGTCGGTGTTGGGGTACCCCCTGTGGTTCTTGTTCTCTCCAGACTCGTAAAAAAAGATGTGTGTTCTTATAGTCCCTCTCTGCTCGGTGAAGTACTTGAAAACTCTAAGAAAACTGCAAGGAAAAGTACCATTGCATGATCCTTGGATTGGTATCCTTCATTGAATTGATCCAGCAGAGAGGAGTGTTGTCTGTCACTACAAGGAAAGGATTCCCCAACACATAATATCTTAAGGCATATACAGTCCTCTTCACAGCCAGGGCCTTCTTCTTGATGACTGAGTAAGATGTTTCACAAGGGAAGAGCTTCCTGTTGATTTACAAGATAGGGTGTTCTCTGTCAATGCACTGTGAAAGTACTGCCCAAGACCTGCATCAAAGGTTGCAATCTGATTCATTTTGAGAAGTCTGGGTGTGAGAGCACTGGTTCCTGGCTTAGCTGTCCTTCCAGCATCTTAAAGGCTCTGTCACACACTTTGGACAACTGAATTTCTTAGGGCTTGTGTCCTTTATCAGGTTTCTTAGAGGGGCTGCAATAGTGATGAAACCTGGTAAAATGTGCCTGTAGTACCTGTCAAGGCCCAGGAAGCGATGCACATGCTTTTTGGTGGTTGGCTTGGGGCACTGCTTCAAGGCTTGTTGCTTATCAATTAGTGGCGTCATACAACCACCCCCTACCCTATAGTTGAGCTAAGTTTCCTTCTGGCTGGCTAGTTTGCACTTGGCCAAGTTGTCTGTTATTCCTGCCTCTTGAAGGGATTGTAGTATCATGGTGAGGTGTCATAGGTGATCATTCCAGTCATAACTATACATGACAATATTGGCAATGTATGCCGTGGAATATCTCCCATGTGATCAAAGTATACATCCATCAAGGGTGGAAAGGTGGCCACTGCTTGGTGCAGGCTGAAGGGCATGGTCTTAAATTGCTAGAGACAAACTGGTGTTGAGAACATGGTCCTCTCTTGTGCTTTGATTGTCAGAGGTATCTTCCAATAAGTACATACAGTCAAGAGTGGATATATACAGTCAAGAGTGGATATATACCTGGCCGTGTTGGCAGCCCCAACACTACCTCACAGATGATCTACTCTATGCATAGAGTACATACCAAATTTCAATATTGGATTTACTTTTTGGATATAGCTGCAGAACCAGGTTGACCTATTGGGCTTCGGCACAATCATGATGGGTCTCCGCCACTTGCTATGGGACTCCTCAACCACCCTAAGTCTAACGTAGCCTGTAGTTCTTGGCCAACCATTTCCCGCATCTTTCATGACAGGGGTCATAGTCTTTCTTGGACCCTTTTTCCCAGTTCAGTGTCCATTGATGGTAGGGTAGGTCAGTGCATCCTGGCCGGGCTGAGAAGACTGAGGGGAAGTCTTCCATCTGCTCTCATAACTGTTGTTTTTGTTGAGGCTGGAGTTCCTCTACAATGGATATCGGTCCAGTATAGTGGCCTAAGGTGGCCTGTGGGCCAAGCCTGGGTTAGGGTGGAGCTGTCACTATAAGGAGGCCTTCCTGGTCCTGGCAAGCCTTTAGCAGGTTCATGTGATAGATCTGCATTTCTGTCTTCTTCTCTGGTTGGCAAATTTCATATTTGACTGTTCCAACATTCCCCGCCATTTTGAATGGACCTTGCCACTCAGTCAGTAGCTTTGATTCCAAGATCTGTAGTAACAACAAGACTGTATCCCCAGGTCCAATTTCCCACATCCTGGCTCCTTGGTTGTAGACTTGTGCTTGGTTGTGTTGGAACTTCAATTGTTTTTCTTTCACAAAAGCCCCCAATGTCTCCCAAATTCTCCCTCAAGCAGATTACATACTATATCACATTGATTTTTAAGGGACTGCTCCTCCATGGAGGAGGTCTAGGATCTTGTTTGGTTGTCTCCCCTATATTAGTTCAAATGGGGAGAAGCCTGTTGATGCTTGGGGCACTTCACAGATGGCAAAAAGGAGGCATGGGTGTAACCGCTCCCAATAACAAGTGTTTGAGGCCACACATTTTCTAAGCATCTCTTTCAATATTTTACTGAAGTGCTCCACCAGCCTGTCCCTATGAGGCTAATAGATACAGGTCTTTAAAGCCTTGATCTTTACAAGGTCACACAACTCCCCCATTAATTTTGACATAAAGTTGACCCCCTTGTCAGTCAGTATCTCTTTTGGTGTCCTTACCCATGGAAAGGCTTTCATCAGTTCAGTGTCAATGCTAGCCACAGTGGTTGAATGAATGGAAGTAGCCTTTTGGTAGCACATGGCATAATCCATTATCATCAGGATGTACTGATACCTGGCCTCCCTCTTTTCTAGGGATCCTAACATATCCATTCTGATCTCCTCAAAGGCCACTCTGAGCATGGGGAGGGAGACTAATGGAGCCTTTGGGGGTCTTTTGGGATTTTTTTTATTGGCATTCTTGTCATGATATGGAGTAGCCTTTGAACATGCTGTGTACCCACTGCCAGTAAAATCTGAGTTATCTTTTCTAGAGTTGTCTCTCACCCACAGAGCATTGCATGTGCCAGTTGTAATACTCTTCAGTGGAATTTTTTCAGGACTAGAAGTTATACTTTCACTTCCTCAATTTGGGAATCTTTTGTTACCCAGGATAGTGTCTCTTCCCTGAATTTAAAGCAGGGCCACTGCTTCGTCAGTTGTGGGTCTAGCACATCTCCTTTTATTGGTAAGTTGCTCATACACCCTGCTCAGTTTCAAGTCGTCTCTTTGTTCTCTTATGATATCTATGTCCGCTGTTAGTAGGTTCAAATCAGGAGAGGGTGAGATCTTCTGTTTTCCCTGTTTGTGGGGGTGGGAGACATTGTTTCTGTCAGGAGGTCCCTCTGCTAGGATCCTCTGTCTCTCCAACCACTGCCAGCATTCGGGGGATTTTTGTTCAAGGGTTCCTCCTTTTCGGCCATTCCCTTTCAGGGGTTCATCACCCCACGATTTCATGACCTCCCTGAAAAATTCCCAGTCCTATGTGCATGTTGTATTGTATTATATAAACCTGTTAAATTTTACCCCAACACATGAGCCGAGTGCCTCTATGTAAGAGTATGCACAACAAAACTAGTTAAGGTAGCGACAGAATTCACCTTGTGCAGCCATTTATAAGTGTGCAAAGTTGGTGTAAAACTATTGTTCGGATCTGGTTGCATTTTGCACCCCTGGTATAAGTGAAATGGACTGCATGGGGTGCAGGGCATGGGAGGATCAGGCCGAGTGTAGCTGAGTTCCTGATAAGTTTTGAGCATGAATAAACTAGCTCATGTCAGGGAAGACTGATAAGGTGCTCAGGGGTTCCATTTTTTCTGATTGACAAACTCTATGGTAATGTCATCATGTCCCTCAGAATTTCCCCATTAGAGACATTCTTGATTAGTGAAGAATGATCCACAGAAGTCACTGTTACCTTCACACCCAAACACAGCATCCTGGCTTCATGACCATAAATTTTCGTCTTTGTGTTATAAACACAGTGTGAACTGTAAGATGTAACATTGCTTCTGGTATGGTTTGGTTTAAATTACACTATTAACTAATGCAGGGGTCGGCAACCTTTACTATCAAAAGAGCCATTTGCGGCTCCAGTCTGGAGCCGCAAAACATAGCTTACCGCGGCTGAAGAGCCGCATGCGGCTACGGAGCCGCGGATTGCCGACCCCTGAACTAATGCCTCTCACTGGTGTGTCAAGTCTAGTTCAAGAATTAGTTTCATCTGAGTTTGGTGGGCTTTGCCGAGTCCATGAGCTATGATATAGCACTTTAAAGAGAGGAGTGAACAGGATCAGAATCAGTCAAGGAATCAGTAATAATTTGTACTTTATACTAGCAAGGGCTAAAACCCACTACTAATGAATAAAATATGTTTTTCAGTTTAATTTGAATAAGCAAAAAAAACTTCCTGTGAAGACTGAAAAAGAAATAGTTAATACATTGGAATAAAGTTAATACATTAGAAAAAACACATTCATTCTGCAGACTTGACCATGAGAGACCAAACCCCTCCTCTCCACAAATAGTAATCCACTACCTCCAGTGAGTAATCCACTAACTCCAGTATCTTTAACTCGGGGGCTGTGAATAGGAGTCAGAGGCTCATGATAACCCTGGCCATTCCAGATTGCTAAATGGGATGGTGTGGTTGTGGGGAGGGTCTCGGGTAGACAGGAGGGAAGTCCTGGTATGGAAGAGGTTGAAGACACCTAGTTGGTTTAAAAAAAATGTTTCTTCTGCATTTATTTTCCACCAGGATGGCCTTTGGAAATTACAGTTTGAAAATTGCAGGAAGACAATTGGAAGGTGAGATAACCAGACCAGGTCACCAGTGCCACTTCTCCTTTCCAATTTCCTGCACAAAACTTTTTTGTTGTGCTTCTGTGCAGTTAAACAGTTGCCACACTCCACCCCAAAGGTAGCCGCTTTTCAGATTAGATGAAATGAGCTCTATGTTTATGAATTTCTATGTAAATTGTTAAATCTGTAAAGTACCTTGGGTTGAAAGGCTCTATATAAAAGAAAGCTAGTATTATTTATACTTGACCAGATACCCTCAGCTCTTACCTGCCCTGTTGGACTCCATGAGTTACTCCATTTCCCTCCTCATTTTCAGCATTGACCATAGGAGTATTTTTCAGCTTTACATTTTAAATGTTTTATTTGATACCTTGCACCCACATCCATGTTTTCCAACTCATATTTATATTTAGATATTTGTAATCTCCCTTATGTACATGTAGGGTTTTTTTTTGACATACATGACTAATTTGGAGTCCAACTGCACATTACTTTGAATAAGTCTAAGTAATTGCTAATGTTTTCAAATAGCCTGTCTCTTTGGATGAGGTCTGTGCTTATATAAATTAGGCTGTTATTGTGACTGAGTCCACTTGAATAAGGTGTCTCATAGAGAGGGAAATTGTTGTATCCAATCATGATCAGAAATTTTTAGCACTTCCTTGTGTAATTAGGGAGCACATTGTTGTAAAATTAGCAAATTAATTATTTAAGTATTTAGGGAATGCAACGTAGGGCACTCTTTTCGAGAACTTGTATTAGTTTTATGCCTTATTGCTATATTTATGCATTAGCATTTTAAGTAAAGGATCTCTGAATGTGGATCTTGGTCTCTCAGTGGCCTTTTCTCCCTCTTCATTTAAAACGGATTTTGAAAAATTGGAGAGGGTTCAACAAGAAGCCACAAGAGTGATTCATGGTCTGGAAAACACAGTGAGAGACTTAAGCAGCTCAATCTATCTATCTTGTCAAACGGGAGGTTAAGAGGTGACTTGATCACAGGCTCTACCTATGTGTGGAGAAGCCTTCTGATACTAGTGGGCTTTTTAACCTAACAGATGAGCCAATGGCTGGAAGTAGAAGCTAGACTGATTCAGACTAGAAATAAAGTGCAAGTTTTTAACAGTGAGGATGATTAGCTATTGGAACAATTTACCATGGGCTGTGCATCCTAGCTGCTAATCCTACACAGTGGAGGATTAACACACAGGCCCGCATGGCCCATGCCCAAAGTTCCCAGCCAATTTGGGGGCCCCCTGGAAAAATGGGTGCCCCAAGCACTGGCAGAAGCTGCCAGGGTGGAATCCCCAAGCCTGGGTGCTCCAAGCCCCAGCAGGGAGCCCTGAATCGGACTCCCAGCCAGGCTGGGGAGGGATAGCACTTACTCTTCCCTTGCATAACTATTCTCAGGGGGAGATCAGATACATCTTCAGGTACCTCCCCTAGCTGCAGGAAGTTCAGGGCTGCAGCAGCCCAGAAGTGGGACATCCTCACTTCTGTGCTGCCTCTGGAGGTGGGTCTGATCTCCCCAATGAGAGTGATCAGACAGGGGAAGGGCAAATCCTGTCCCTCTCCAGCTCGGCTGGTACCAGCTGTTAGGAGCCCCCGGATGGGGCACTCCCAGCAGCATGGAGGAGATTGGACCCACCTCCACCTCTGGAAGCCTCCTCTGCTGCAGGAAGTGATAGGGCTTCGTCCGAGCCCCATAGCTTCCTGCACAGGCTGATCTCCCCTGAGAATGGCTGTGCTGGACTAGCAGCTCAGAGCTCCCAACTGGGGTGCTCCCAGCAGCGTGGGGGGTCAGATTTCATGGGAAGGGCTTATTTCAAGGTCCATGACACATTTTTCACTGCCATGAAATTAGTAGGGCCCTGTTTATGCAGGAGGTCAGATTAGAAGATCACAATGGTCCCATCTGGCCTTTAACACCCTCTTCCCTTGTCACGACTGCTCCAGTTCAGGCAGATACCTGTACTGAGTTCACATGTGGGACCTCCCTTTCTTTCAAAGTGGTGATAGAAAGATGCTGTCAGGGTTGTCGATAAAGGGTAGTGATTCAATATAGGAGGAAATAAAGATTTGCTGCATGGACATACTTAGAGCCAGACTCTGTGTCACCTTTCCATTGGTGTACAGAGATGAGGTCATAAGCAGCCTTCCTGCCTTTTACATCCCTGTTTAGGGGACACAGTCCTTGGACTCTCCTGCATATGCCGAGTGCTGCCCCCCACTCTCTGACCAACAGAGCTGACTGACCCTGGTCTAATGGAAGATGCAGCAGGTGTGCACTTATCTTTAATAACAAGAGAAAATCCCAGAAGAGAAAGTTGGCACCAGGCATCTGTGTGGGTCACATTCTCCTAGGCTCTCAAGCTTCTTAAGGTTCATTAACTAAACCGAGTGAGAAGTGAATGCTGCTATCATGTCTGAGGTTGCTGTGTCCAGTGCAGTTGGGGTAACCACCATAATAAGAACATTTTCTATAGAAAAAAAAACAAGTATTCACTGTCCCAGCAGAATGCTAAAAGACCTACTCTAAAAATGAATGATTTATAGTTATTACACTAAGAGGCATTTGATGTTCTACATTTGCACCCATTTGATCCTAACCAATAACAGCGCCCCTTCCTTTACAAGCCCTGTCCCAAAAAATGGAGAGGGGGGGCAGGGAACACTCACACCACCTTCACTGCAGGCCCACCTCAGTCAGCGCCAGGCTCAGTCCCTGCCCTGGCTTGGGCAATGCCACCAACCTCCAAAGCTCCCTGCTCCATCAAAACTCCAGCAAGCTCTCAGTAAGAGCTTTGTGACTCCGGCAGCAGCAGTCAGCCAGCAGCTTCCAGCCTAGGCTGCACTCCACCCCACCACCAAAATGGAGTCCCCCCCACATGTTTTTTTCTCATTCCCTGGAAGGGGAAGAGTCTCCCTCCTTTTTCCCCAAGGCATCATGGGAGTTGTCATCTCCCAGAATCTTCCCAGCTGTAAAACTCCCAATTCAGTTCCAAGGCCCCTGAAGTACAGGGTGCCTATAGATACAATACTTCAAGAATAGAGAGCCTAAATTTAAAAAAAAATAGTTCATCTGTGTGTGCAAGTTAGGTAACGGTGCATGTAAAAGGTAATAATTAACCATTGCACATGCAAATACCCAATTAGTGTGTACAACTGGAGCTGCACCACAAATAAGGCGTGCAAGTGGACATACAATTCCCCATCTAATTTGTTTAGAACTCATGCTTATAATATAAACAATAAGTTAGAAACCATAATTAAAAGGCTATATAATAAATACCATTTGAATTCCAAATATTTTAAAACAACATATGTATATTTGGAACTAATTCATTGGAATTACTTAGCTAAAGTTTGTACTACAGGAATACCAAGAGTTATTTATTTACTCAGCTGTCTACATTAAAAATAGTTTAAAAAAGGAGTTTTGTAGGCCTGAGGGGAGGAACTAATATGTTACTCCAGTTCTGTGCTGGTGTAACTCCCCTGAAATCAATGTATTTTAAAAAAATATATACTTACTTTGAGAGCAAATTTTCTATGTTTCACAGATGTAAATCTGGAATAAATACAATGAAATCAATATAATCTTTGAAAAGGTATAGGAATCAGTGGAGTTACTCTGGATGTACAGCATTGTAACTGAGGGCAGAATCTAAGCTTGAGCCTGACCTCTTCAAAAAATGTTGGATCCTCTGTGAAGTCATTCAGTTGGGATCTCACTCTACAAAGCCTAAGATTCAGTGTATGGCCTTCTTGCTTCTGTCCATTCAAACTGTGGGAGGTGGGGGTATTGAGTGCAACAGGAACAGGTGGTAAGAGAATAAATAATGGGTCTAGAACTGGTGTGTTTGTAGAGAGAAGGGAACAGTGCATGGTGACTTCCTTTTAAATCAGAAGAGATATTTTTGTACAAATGACTTACAGTAATAGGATATTTTTCTCTTTACATTGTAAACAACATTAACGTTTCTTTATCAAACAAATCCATTAATTTTCTAATACCATGACCTTTCCACAGATTAGAAAAGAAGTTTGCAATATGTCTGAAAGCCTCATATTATTGTTCAGGGAAAATAATCTGATTTCTCAAATGCTGGGGTAAAAACATTATCATTTGTCTTCCATTTCTTCTTTTGGAGCAAAGGTTAAAAATGCAATTATAATCATTGTGCATCTTTGCCAGTACTGGTGTGCTCTGGGAAATGTTTTTGTGTGTGATATATTATTATTATGACTTTATAATGTGTTCCTGATCAGAAATGAGCAATCATTCAATAAGACTACAGAAAAATAATATCCACACTTTCCAGCTCAACTGGATTTCAGAAGCAAAAGCACAGTCATTGATTTCATGGCTTCCAATTGCACTTGAAAAAGGAAGGTCCGCTCTCTGAAGATGGACACAGGACAAAGTGGTTTTGAAAGTCTTCATGCACTGACTGAGGTCAGACTTCCAAACATAAAGGCCTTGCCTCCACTAGCAAGATTCCTAGCCATAACTCACTGCCGTTCAGTGCAGCTTCGCTGGTGGCAGCAATGGCAGAAGCTCCAGGGTTGATCTGGTATGGGTATTTTTACCATTGCCCCATCTCTAATTAGCTAGCTATATATACATACACACTTCCAAATGCACAAATAAACACTCTGCTAGGATCAGCCTAATCTGTATATATTTTGGGAACATGGTATAAACTAGGGCTATCAATTAATCACAATTAACTCAAGGAATTAATGCAAAATAAATTAACCAGATTTAAAAAATTATTTGCAATTAATCACACTTTTAATGACATTGTTAAACAATAATGGAAAACCAATTTGAATCTATTATAAATATTTCTGGATGTTTTTCTACATTTTAAAATATATTGATTTCAATTACAACACAGAATACAAAGTGTACAGTGCTTTATATTATTTTTATTACAAATATTTGTACTGTAAAAGAGATAAACAAAAGAAAGAGTATTTTTCAATTCACCTCATACAAGTACTGTAGTACAATCTCTTTATCGTGAAAGTTCAACTTACAAATGTCGCATTTTTCTTTTACATAACTGCATTAAAATATAAGACTATAAAATAATAACTATAATATAAAATATAAAATAAATATTAATAAATGTACTTAAAAATATAAAATATATCAATGTAAAACTTTAGAGCCTACAAGTCCACTCAGTCCTACTTCTTGTTCAGCCAATAGCTAAGACAGACAAGTTTGTTTACAATTATGGTATATAATGCTGCCTGCTTCTTATTTACAATGTCACCTGAAAGTGAGAACAGACATTCGCATGATACTCTTATAGCCATTGTTGCAAGGTATTTATGTGCTGGATATGCTAAACATTTGTATACCCCTTCATGCTAGATAAGTTCCTAAAGGATAGGTCCATCAATGGCTGGGAATGACCAGGTAGGGATTGCTGTTTGCCACAGGCTGGGAATATCCAATAGGATTGATCACTTGATGATTACCTCTTCTGTTCATGCTCTCTGAAGTACCTGGCATTGGCCACTGTCAGAAGACAGAATACTGGGCTAGATGGACCATGGACCATTGGTATGACACAATATGGCCATTCTTATGTTCTAATGCATTAATAGGACTTCTTTCTTATTTCCTTTAAGTCTCTTGCTAGGTGTAGCTCATTTTGTGCCTTAGCCTTTCTGATTGCCGCCAAATTTTCAGGTAAGTGTAGACCTGGCCTCAGAGGTTGAGCAGATTCCCCCACTCTAGTTGCTCTTGTGACCCTATTGTAATTTTCCTTGTCTCCATCCCTCCCCCAATATCTAACATGACAACATAGAAAAGGAAGTGAAACCTGATTTAATGAAGGGGAATTCCCACCCACTCAGTTAAGGGCTGAGAGAGTGCCTGTCCTCCATAGTCCTCCAGCAAAACCAGGAAAGACCAAATTTGACATTCCTGATGTTTCTAATGTGGAAAATCAAGGAGAAAACAAACACCTCCCAGCTGCCACACTCACAGCCACAAAAACACCCAGTCACTGATTTTTTTTCTTTATATATCAGAAAAAAGCCAAATAAAAGGGCAAAAAACCATTTTCTGTCCTTTACAGGCCTTTTCAAAATGGGAACAAAAATTAACAGACTCCCCAGTCTCTTTGCCCTACTTTCTGTAAGCACATGCCCCTCTGCTGGGAACCAGGGTTTATCAGAGACTGAAGGAGAAGCTTTTTGTAGGAGCCCGTTCTCAAAATAGCAGTAGCAAATCACTGATTAGCTCATGCATCTCCAAATATCACATCTGCTGTTATATCAAATGGGCAAAGAGGCTATCTCTGTGGTAACCGGGGTCTAAATCATTTTCAGCTTTGTATGTAAAAAACAATTGAAAACCAGTTGTCATCAATACAGGTCTTGGAACTCAGTATAATGGGATTTGTGGGAGAAGTACTACTTCATAAGTGGGCCACCTCAGTTTCTGAACAGTCTTTAAGTGCAACTCCAAGTAGAATGCACTACAACAGTCTAATCAGAAACTGACCAAGGCATGAATAACGTAGCAAGGTCCGCATTTGAAAGAAAAGACTGCAATCTTCTTACTAAGGACAGATGGGAAAAACACTCTTGGCAGCCTGTATATAAATATTCTCTTTCTGTGTTAACAAAATATCTTCCATTATAAACATATGGTACAAATATAATATTTGCTTGGTCTAGCTTCCTCTAACTCTGTTTCCTCTTTCATGTTTTTCTTTCTTCGGTGCTTCTCAGCTGGCCAAAAAACCATTGCAGGCCATGTTCAAGAGTTGCTGTAAACTGATGCAACCTCACTCAATCAACTGAACAGAAAGGGAACTGACTTTGGTGCATTTGCAACCATTTATATCTGGGTATATCTCCTTCCTTGTTTATGCTTTTCCGTAATGGAAACTTAAAATTCAGTTTATAGCAAGTTCAAACAATACAAATACTATGCATGTGAACATGGAAAATGACTCTTGCTGCTGTTGAAAACCCTCCCATTGCATATCCAAAATGAACACAACATTTTACCTTTTGCCTTTTTTGATCCTTCTGCATATGCACATTTTCCCTTATGGTAATTTTGATTGTCCACACCACAGCCATGATATGACTGTAAATGCACAAAAAATCAGTCCCTTTGTGATTATTGGTTTTCCCCTTTGCTTTCTTCTCTTGGAATCATAGAAGATCAGAGTTGATAGGGACCTCAGGAGGTCATCTAGTCCAACCCCCTGCTCAAAGCAGGACCAACCCTGACTAAATCAACCCAGCCAGGACTTTGTCAGACTGCACCTTAATAACCTCCAAGGATGGAGATTCCACCATCTCCGTAGGTAACCCATTTCAGTGTTTCACCACCCTCCCACTGAAAAAGTTTTTCTAATATCCACTGAAATTTGTGCCCTTTACTCCTAGTTCTGTCATCTACTACCATTGAGAACAGCATAACTCCATCCTCCCTGAAACCTCCTTTGAGGTAGGTAAAGGCTGCTATGAAATCCCCCCTCATTCTTCTCTTCTGCAGACTAATCAAGCTTAGTTCCCCCAGCCTCTCATAGGTCATGTGCTCCAGCCCCCTAATCATTTTTGTTGTCCTCCTCTGGACTCTCTCCAATTTGTCCAAATCCTTTCTGTAGTGGGGGCCCCAAAACAGGACACAAAACTCCAAATGTGGCCTCACCAGTGCCACATAGAGGGGAATAATCACTTCCCACAATCTGCTAGCAGTGCTCCTCCTAATGCAGCCCAATATGCCATTTGCACATTGGCAACAAGGGCACACTGTAGACTCATATCAAGCTTCTTGTCCACTGTAACCCCCCAAGCCCTTTTCTGCAGAACTGCTGCCTAGCCAGTCAGTCCCCAGTCTGTAGCAGTGCAGAGGATTCTTCTGTCCTAAGTGCAGGACTCTGCACTTGTTCTTGTTGAACTTCATCAGATTTTGTTTTGGCCCAATCTTCCAATTTGTTTAGGTCACTCTGTATCCTAACTCTACTTTTCAGCATATCTACCACTCCCCCCAGTTTAGTGTCATCTGCAAACTTGCTGAGGGTGTAATCCACTCCAATCTCCAGGACATTAATGAAGATGTTGAACATAACTGGCCAAAGTACTGACCCTGGGGCACTCCACTTGTTACTGGCTGCCAACTAGACATCGAGCTGTTGATCACTATCTGTTGAGCCTGATGATCTAGCCAGCTTTCTATCCATCTTATTGTCCATTCATTCAACCCATACTTCTTTAACTTGCTGATAAGAATACTGTGGGACACTGTATCAAAAGCTTTGCTAAAGTCAAGATATATCATGTCCACCACTTTCCTGACATCCACAGAGCCAGTTATCTCATCATAGCAGGCAATCAGGTTGGTCAGGCATGACTTGCCCTTGATGAATCCATGCTGACTCTGCCTGATCACCTTCCTCTCTTCCAAGTGCCTCCAAATGGATTCCTTGAGGAGATGCTCCAAGATTTTTCTGGGGACTAAGGTGAGGCTGACTGGTTGGTAGTTCCCCAGTTCCTCCTTCTTCCCTTTCTTGAAGATAGTCACTATATTTTCCTTTTTCCATTCATCCAGGATCTCCCCGGTCTGGATCACCATGAGTTTTCAAAGATAATGGCCAATGGTTCTGCAATCACATCAGCCAAATCCCTCACCACCCTTGGATGCATTGTATCCGGCCCCATGGACTTGTGTATGTCCAGCCTCTTTAAGTAGTCCTGAACCTGTTCTTTCAGTCTTAAGGGCTGCTCACCTCCTCCCCATTTTAAGCTGCCCAGTGCAGTAGTCTGGGAGCTGACCTTGTCTGTGAAGACAGAGGCAAAAACTGCATTGAATACTTCAGCTTTCTCCACATCCTCTGTCACTAGGTTGCCTCCCCCATGCTGAAAGGGACTCACACATTCCCTAACTTTCTTGTTGCTAACTCTGTAGAAACACTTCTTGTTACCCTTCATGTGCATTGCTAGCTGCAACTCCACAACTTTTATTTTAAAAAATTAATCCTATTAGCTTTAATTAAATTAGTAAAGAGGTATATGTAATATTTATAGCATTGTTTTCTTGCATCTTCATCATTATATGAGAGATTAATTAATGTTTAATAGCACTATTGACTTTTTATTAGCATTACTCTTGTCTTTACCAAAAGTGATTTCATATATTTCCTTACAAACCGTTCCTCTTCACATTATCCATTTATTTACCTTCTGGCAGAATGTCTATCTCCACCATATCTCCCCCACCTCCTGCAATCTCTGGTACCACATCTGAAATTTTCTTATGGTTTATACTCTTAAATCCAGTTTCCTTCCAAATCTAATGTGCTTTATACACAAATTTACCACAAAATTCTTAATCCAGTTAATCTATGGTGCATTAATTTTCAGCAGTTCCACTCATTCTTGTCAAATAAAAGGTGTTTATTTTATAACAGGTTGTCCTGGGGTGGATTGGGGAGACAGAACCCTTTATTGCCTGCTTGTTCCACCTCGACGCCGCGAGTGAGCCATGAAGGGGTTACTTTACAATTCTTTTATTTATAACAGTATGTAAATGTATACATTTCCAGCAACTCCCCATAGACCCTTATTTGGTTACATTAACACCTATAAAATGAATATTAACGAGTACATGATGAATATAGTTATACCTGCCCCTGTTTGTTGTTTACAGGATTCCCATACAGAGGGAAGGCACATGACCTTAAAACCTATTAATTTTACACTAATTACATTACTAATTATTACTAATTGACATTCTTAGAAGTAAAGGTATACCAGGGGGAGAAGGAAGATAATGCTTTCTTCCCACCAAAAGGACTTGCACAGAAATGGCGATAGTTATTTTATTAGCCTCATTCCCAGCACAGATGGCCAGGAAGGGAGGAAAAGAAGAGAGAGAACAGATTCTAACTAGAATTCACACCAATTAACAGAAACAAGGTTTGCCCCTGCCTTGACCCCATTCCCTGTAGCTTAGGCCTGACCACTTATCCAGTTTTTAACTCTTTACTCTCCTACAGGTGTATCTACATTTTAATTGGATGATGGTGAAGAACTATCAATAAATCCTTCAATCCCTTTCTCCTAGCTCTTAGTCTCAGTCTCACTTTCATCTTCCACTGTCTCTGAAAGGAATAAACACAGCGGCCTGACATCTTTGTTTAAGAAGTGTTGGACTTAGTCGTTTAGACTAGCTTTACAGAAATGAATTTATATAATGACTAAACATCTCTTGCACATGAAAGGTTCTTACTCCTTCAGTCACGGTGGGATATTGAAAATGGAAGAAAACGATGCCCTAATTCATCCATCAAGACTAAAAAGATAAGTGATTATTAAACCTGTTTGCTGTTATACTTGTTGTGTTCAATCAAATGTGTATATTTTAATCCTAATCAATTTGGTCCCTTTAAAAGAAATGTCATAATTACATTCCATTTAGACTACAGAGGTAAAGAGGTGGAGAGATAAATAATTGTGATCTGATCTTCCATCTGGACAGATTACCTGATGTGTTGCAAAGGTAATCGCCAATGTAAAAGTTTTCCCTTTAAAAACCATAGATAAATCCCTGACTGAATTATTGTACTGCTAATTTGGGAATTTTCTTAAGTACATCCCTGTACATCTGATCACCATAACTCTAACCAGCCCACAGACATTAGGCAGGACTTGCCTACAATTATTAGGTCATATGACAGTCACCACGTTGGTCATAAGGCATGGCTGGCAATATATGCATTGTCTTCAGGGCTGGCTCAGGATAGATGCACTCTGCATAGACACAGTCTGAACAAGTGTGTCATGATGCACTCAAAGTAAACACTTTCTAGATAATGTGCGTATGTGTCAGAGTTCCCTTCACACATCCATCACTGATACTTACAAAGGACACAGCTCTGTTGGGCTGGGGAGCACACTTGTACAACCACACAATGCAGGGTAGGAGGTCTACCTTAGAGTCAACATTACATAGCAACTTACTGGAACGATGAACAGACTGTAGCACATGCTCACGTTTTACCTCTGCTCAGGAACAAGACCATAAAGGTACTGATGACAACATCGCTTGCATGTTATATATAAACAGTCAACAGGGAGCCTTAAATGAACATCTAGAGAAGGTGCTCGGATTCACCACAATACTCGTAATGTTGTGACAAAACAGGGAGTGTGTGATTGGCTGCCAAGTCTTTCCCTTTAATTCTTGAAAGATAACGTGGTCTCCTGGCACTTCATAACTATGCAACAGGTAGAACACATTGTAATGTTATGCTGGTGGCTGAGTGAAAAACTAATTGAAATTGAGGGATATAACTGTCACCATTCATTCAGGATAAATGTAAAAAAGCAAATAATCTCCTTTATGAAGAGATTGCTGACACAACAAGAAGCCCCACCCAAAGTGCAGGCCACATGAAGGGTTCTGAATTATGTGGGCAGAGTTTCACCAGGGACTGGACACTGTTGGATAAAGCTACGTGCGTGGGCGACAGAAGAAGCAGAAACAACATGGAAGGATACAGAGAAGGCAGCAAGGAAGAACTGGAAACAAACACTTGTAGAGTGACATTGAAATAAAGCTAGGAGACAAAGTTTTTGGTCAGAGTGATGGCTAGAAACTATGACCAAATCTTTTGCTGTTTGATTCCTACTGTATTCTGGAAACAGGACTTTGTGTACACTCTTTGTAAATAAACAGAATTGCATCAACAAAATACCTGATTCTATTGTTATTCCCTTCCCCCCAAGGTAAACAGCCCTCAAGGCCACAAATATTGGCTAATGGCTGAGGCCAAAAAGGGGTTACAGTAAAAGATCTTGCCATGTATTGGCTGAAGTCTAACAAACAAGATATAAGCATCCTGTAGTGTGGATGCTTGTGGATGGGAAGTTCATAGTTTCAAGTCACCCGCAGCAGTAGCACAATGTCAGAGTTGAAACTCCGTAGTGTATATGCATTAGCTTATAGTTGCATGCCAACATTACTGGCTAAATCTGGTTTCTACTTTTGGCTAATAATTCTCACAGTGGCTATTGGGCATTCCTTTCCCTGATACCTGCACTTTAGTTAGGTTTCAGCTGTCACTGAAGTGCACCATTTTTGCTGTATCAATGTGTGTGCAAGATGACCTAACAGGCTTTTTTCATCTCTGATTTCTATGGTATCACTTTAAAATGTCAGATCTGCTCTTGCTGCTTTTTGTCTTTGTCATGTAAAATGGTTTAGTTTATTTTAAATTTCCTTGTACTACTGCTCTGAAAATCTCAGTGGGAAATCTGTGCTGAGTTCTGCTGCATTAGGCTGTCTCCAGAGAGTAATTCAAAAGTTCCTCCAGCTGTTTAATTTCAATAAGCTTTGCCAAGAAGAGGCCCACTCAAAAGCCGCATCAGTTTCACCCATTCACCCAGAGGACATCAGTTAATTCTCTGACATAGACCAGCTATCCCTGCAGCAACATGTTAGATACAGCTGATGGCTCATATGGCAACATTAGTTCTTGAAAATATTTCTAAATGTATTCATCTGAAGCGGTTTTTTATACTTATGTGAGCATGGTATTCTAGGAACTGACACTAAATGGAAGGAAAAGAAGGTTTTGCGTATATATAGAGTGACGTTAAGGTTTGCAACAAGATGAAAAATATTCTTAAATTTCTTACTAGTATAGAGGAAAGGGGAGGGAAAAGGTTAAATAATTAAGCTCTGGATGACATGACCACATGGATAACCATTTCAGAATGGTGACCTCCCAACTTGCTGAATTATGATACTGAACATGGAGAACATCACTCACCCATCTTTCATTGAAGCAAGGACATAAGGACAAGGGGGGAAAAAAAGTCTGATTAGAAGCTTTTGCAATACTGAGTAAAATGGTGATCAGTTATCCAGGCCTGAGGTGAGAGTATCTGAAACTTATAGCCTTTAGTCCATAACAGAGACATCGAAGAGAGAGTGATGAGAAATAAACTTTACAAATTTTTTAAAAATGTACACCGTATACTGTATCTTTTAAAAATGTATTCAAGTGACAGATGCTACATGCCACAGTGCACTGTACAAAGAAGGGATTGTATGACTATTTAATGTCTTTACTTGTTCATGAATAATTTCTGTATTTGTATGAGAACTGACTGTGAATCAAAGAGTCATCACTTCCCAGGTTCAGAATTACATTTCCAGTCCCTATGGTAGGTTCTTTTCTCCCTCTTACTCCTTTTCCTATCCTCATATGTCTTCTGCTTCTTACTGAAATGGACATGGCAGCTATCTAGTAAGAAAGGCTGTATAGTCTTCTAGCTCTCAGAATCTATTTCCACTTTTCTTTCTGGTGTCCCAAGACATTGTCACTCATGGAGTTTCTTCTGAAGTTGCTGCTATGGTCACTTTCCAAAGAAGAAAAGAATAGGGACCAGAAGTTCCAGACCAAACAATAATTATAAACGGAACACTTCTTTCACTTAAGTTGCTCTCTAATTGCAAACTATCACCTACCAATCTGTATTTGCAGATTTCTGCAATGGCATTATGGGTAATAACATAAAAACAGCCATATTGGTCCATCTAGCCCAATATCCTCTCTCTGACAGAGGATATTGCCAGATGCTTCAGGAGGACTGAACAGAACAAGGCAGTTTTGAGTGATCCATCCCCTGTCATCCAATCCCATCTCCTGGCAGACAGAAGATTAGGGACACCCAGACCATAGTGTTGAGTCCCTGACCATCTTAGCTAATAGTCATTGATGGACCTATTCTCCATGACTTATCAAGCTCCCCTCTTAGATGTCTCTTTTCTAAAATGAACAGTCCCAGTCTTTTTAATCTCTCCTCATCTGGAAGCTGTTCCCTACCCCTAATCATTTTTGTTGCTCCTCTCTGTACCTTTTTCTTTTCTAATATATCTTTACTGAGGGGGCAAACAGAACTGCACACAGCATTCAAGTTGTGGGTGTACTATGGATTTATACAGTGGCATTATATTTTCTGTTTTTGTATCTATCCCTTTCCTAATGGTTCCTGACATTTTGTTACCTTTTTCAACTGCTGCTGCACACCAAGCAAAGGTTTTCAGAGAACTATCCACAATGATGCCAAGATCTCTTTCTTGAGTTTTAACAGCTAATTGAGACCCCTCATTTCTGTATGTATAGTTGGGATGATATTTTCTACAGTACATTACTTTACAATTATCAGCCCTGAATTTCATCTGCCATTTTGTTGCCTAGTCATTCAATTTTGTGAGATCCCTTTGTAACTCTTCTCAATCAGCTTTCAGATTTAATTATCTTGGGTAATTTTGTATAATCTGCAAATTTTTGCCACCTCATGGTTCTCCATATTTTACAGATCATTTATGAATATTTTGAACAGCACAGGCCCCAATACAGATTCTTGAGGGACCCCACTATTTACCTCTTGCCACTGTGAAAACTGTCTATTTATTCCTACCCTTTGTTTTTTATCTTTTAACTATTTTCTGATCCCTGAGAGGACTTTGCCTCTTATCTCATGACTGCTTAGTTTGCTTAAGAGCTTTCAGTGAGACACTTTGTTAAGGCTTTCTGAAAGTCCAGGTACACTATATCCACTTGATCACCTTTGTTCGCATGCTTTTTGACTCCAGCAAAGAATTCCAAAAGATTGGTGAAGCATGATTTCCCTTTCCAAAAGTTGTGTTGACTCTTCCCCAAAATATTGTGTTATCAACATGAAAATTTTGTTCTTTACTAGAGTTTCAACCAATCTGCCTGAAACTGAAGTAAGGTTTACTGGCCTGTAATTGCCAGGACTTCCTCTGGAACCTTTTTTTGAAAATCAGTGTTGTTAGCTATTCTCCAATCATCCAACAAAGAGTCTGATTTAAATGAAAGGTTACATACCACAGTTAGTAGTTCTGCAATTTCATATTTGAGTCGCTTCAGAACTCTTGGGTGAATACTATCTGGTCCTGGTGACTTATTACTGTTTAATTTATCAATTTGTTACAAAACCTCCCTATTGACACATCAGTCTGGGACAGTTATCTTAGACGATTAGGGTTGGAAGGGACCTCAGGAGGTCATCTAGTCCAACTTCCAGTTCCTCATATTTGTCACCTAAAAAGAATGACTCAAGTGTGGGAATCTCCCTATATCCTCTGCAGTGAAGACTGATTCAAAGAATTCATTTAGCTTCTCAGCAATGGCCTTGTATTCCTTAAGTGCTTCTTCAGCACCTTGACTGTCCAGTGACCCTACTGATTGTTTGGCAGGCTTTCTGCTCCTGATGTACTTAAATTTTTTGCTTTTAGTTTTTGTGTCTTTAGCTTGCTGCTCTTCAAATTCTTTCTTGACCTGACTAATGATACTTTTACAATTGGCTTGCCAGAGTTTATGCTACTTTCTATTTTCCTTGGTAGGATTTGACTTCCATTTTTAAAGGATGCTTTTTTTCTTCTTACTGCCTTGTGCTGGGATGTACCTGGACCGTCCTGGCCCCCTTTTGTAGTCCTTACAGTCTGACTACACCCTGCCCCATGAAGGAGCAGTGAAGGTCGGTCCTGAAGCCCTGACTAGAAAGGCTGCACAGAAGCAGCCAGTCAGAGCCAAGCAGGCTCAGATGAAAGGAGCTGCAGGGCCTGAGCGGTTCTGTTCTTGGCTGGAACCACAGGGGTGAGCAAGGTAGTGCTTCTTCTCTGGTCAAAGGTGCTCAACTGGCTGTATTAACAGGACCTGGGAGAGAAAGGACCTGAGAGCTCTAACCCTAAGGTAATGGGCGAAGGTAAAGGAGCCAGATGGGAAGAGGCCTGGGAATGCAGCAGCAACTAATTATAGGAAGCAGTATATGGCTGCTGTTTATATGGTCCCTGAGTTGGAACCCAGAGTAGTGGTCAGGCCCAGCTTCCCCATCGACCACTGGTTAAGTGGTCTAAGCCCCAGGAAGGGGACAAGACTCCTTTTTAGCTCAAGTGAGAGGTGGGATTTAAAGGGCCCAGAGAGGGGAATGAAAACACTTGTGATGGCTGACAGACTGTTGAGTTCTTTGCTACCACAGAAGGGGTTCATTTTTTGACCATGTGACTTGGTTGAGGATGAGCCTCTGAACACCTGGCTACTGAGGTCAGCAACCTATGGGGGTGCCAGGAGTGGGGAGTACCACACTCAGCTGCTAAAAGGTAAACAGAAAGTGAGTACCTCCATTACACTCCTCTTTTACTCTGATGTTGAGCTGTGGTGGCATTTTTCGTCCTCTTACGTTTTATTATTATTATTATTATTATTATTATTATAGGTATACATTTAGTTTAAGTTTCTATTATGGCCTTTTTAAATAGTCTCCATTCAGTTTGCAGGCATTTCACCCTTGTGACTGTTCCTTTTAATTGATATTTAACTAGCGTCCTCATTTTTTGGATAGTTCCTCTTTTTGAAGTTAAATGCTACTGTGGTTGGTTTCTTTGACATTTTCCTCCTACCACCTACCAGGATATTAAATGTAATGACATTATCATTGCTGTTACTGAGTAGTTCAGCTATATTCACCTCTTGGCCCAGATCCTGTGCTCTGCTTACACCTAAATCAAGAATTGCTTCTCCCTTTGTGGGTTCCAGGGCAAGCGGCTCCAAGAAGCAGTCATTTATAGTGTCTAGAAATTTTCTCTACCTCCCATCCTGAGGTGACATATACACAGTCAATCTGAGGATAATTTGAGGGTATGATTGGCTTTTATGTTTTTGTAGCCTGAGAATTTCACAATCACTGTTATCTTCCAGGTCAGATTATTGAAAGTAGATTCCTACTGCTATACTTTGATTGCTCAAGCACATAATTTATGTCCATAGAGAATCTATAGTATAGTTTATTTCATTACAGATTTTTATTATATTTGATTCTATGCCCTCTTTCACATATAGTGTAGCTCTCTCACTAGTGTGACCTACTCTGTCATTCTTATATGTTTTGTACCCTGAGATTATCACATCCTCATTGATTATCGTTATCCACCAAGTTTCTCTGATGCCTATTATAACAATATCCTCATTTAATGACAGGCAATCTAGTTCACGCATTTTAGACTTGGTCTACACTACAAAGTTAGATGTGCATGTATCTACACTTAAATTTGTATCCACTAACGTAAGCACCCTGTTACAGGAATGCCGTAACACTATCTCCCCGAGTGGTTGATATACTGAGGTTGACACAGTACTAGTGTAGGTCATGTATATGTTGACCCTAACAGTCTTCCAGGAGACGTCCCACAATGTCTGACACTGACTGCTCTAGAAACAATTGTGAACTCCATTGCCCTACAGTCACAGAGATTGGAAGCCCACCCACCGCCCCTTTAAAACTTGTTTGCTGCAGTGCAGTTTACTGGTTGTCCAGGCTGGCAAGCACACCTAGCAGCTCTCCATTGTTGTGTGCAACTGCCCAGCCAACCATGCTGGCTGCACACTCCAGATGCACTTTGCCCTGGAGTAAACAAGAGGTATTGGATCTCCTGGACCTGTGGGGAGAGGACGCTGTGCAGACACAGCTACAGACCAGCCGTAGAAATGTGGACACCTATGAGAAGATTGCACGGCAGATGCAGAAGGGGTATGACAGGGATCAGCAATGATGCTGCATGAAAGTGAAGGAACTGTGGCAGGCATACCAGAAGGCCAGGGAGCCAACACTCAGTCTAATGCCAAAATGAAGACCTGCTCTTTTACAGAGAGCTGCATGCCGTGCTTGATGGAGACCCCACGTCCTCGCCGTGTGGTAAAGTCAGGCAGATGGTACCAAAGAGTATACCAGGGCTGGTACATGGGCCCTGGAATGATAAAGGCCCTTTTTCCTGCAGGCAGAGGAGAGGTTACTGCAGGGAAATTAGAGACACCTGGACCCAATGAAGGGGTACTTCAGGTGTACTTAAACCCTGCCTTCCCTAAAAGGGGAGGGGGGGAGCAAAGGAGAAGGAAACTGTCACAAGCCTTCTGGCAGCTGGAAAAGAAACTTCCCCCAGATTAGGAGGTGGTGCTTCTTTGCAGCCAGAGGAGCAGAGAAGGAGACAACCCTTGGCCCCAGCCAGCAGGAAGGAGCCACAGCAAGGTACCTCCTCGGGCCCTGAGGCACATGCAGGGGCTGAGACTACCTGCCCTCCCCGATGGGGTGAAGGACACTCCTCAGACCTGAAGTAAGGCCACACCAAGCCCTCTATGAGAGAGGTGCTGAGGAGACGGGACAAAAGACTTGTCCAGATTGGGGACAGAGTTACCGCAGGTCCCACTGATAGAGGAGACTGCTGCCAATAGGCGAGACTAAGGGTGGTTACCATACCACAGCAGACTACCATGGATTCAACAGCAGAGTACCATGCTCCTGTCTCATGTCTCTCATCTGACGTGAGGCTGGATGATACAGAGCTTCGCAAAGCTATGTGTATTGTTATCAGGACTTTCCAAGCAACCCCCCTGCCATGGCTACTGACACTTAGCAACATAGCACTGCTCCATGCTCACTGTGAGAAGGCCTCTGTCAGGCTGTCATGTTGGCTAAGATCTATGAGAATAGTGACCTGCTGTTGTATGCAGACCTCTTCAACCACACAACAGCTCACCTTTTTCTAGACACCCATTATTGTAATTTATGCCACCATAGAACATGACAGTGGAATCTGCTTGGTGCAACAAGTGGTCAACGATGACAGTCGTTAATCATTCTCTCATCACTGACTCAACCATCTGTCCCACCAGGTTTTGATCTGTCAGGTATCTGTGGTCATCTCTGAACCATTTTTGAACAGCACAGAGGAACTGTTCATCCAATCTCTTTAACTATGTTGCATATTATTGTTGAGTGCCCACTGACTTATTTTGATGGTGGGCTGTCAGCTCTCCACCTGGCTAATGAAGACACCATTAAATGGCTGGGCATATTGCATATATGCTGATATCATGGACACCTCCAAGACACAGGTCCTGGTGCGAACAATGAAGAAGAGGAAGAGGAGCAGGATGGGAGACATGCAACGAGGGGAGTCCAGCTATACTATGAACCAGGACCTATTTGGGACTCCACTGCAGTCTAGTCAGTTCCAGCAGTTGATCACTGGTGAGTTCAATGAAGGGGAAGGAACCTCAGATCAATCTTTAAATATATTTCCTATTACACTGATGTAAATGATGCACCCAGATTAGCAGGGAACAGCTATTAACTTTTCATTCATTTACTCGTACTAGAAGGGGTAGCAGTACAACAGAGAGATAGCGTTGTTATCTGCTTTTCAATCCCTTGTAGAATTAGGCAAGGGAGCCATGTGGAACAGCTTGTTTATTAACACAGGGATGTCCCTTGAATCGTCCTGAGGGATCTTGATGAAACTTTAATAGAGGTACTTCGTAATCCTATCCCAAATGTTTCTAGAGGTGACAGCCTTATTTCTTCGTCTGCGGTAGGACACTTTGCCATGCCAATCAATGATAACTTTGGCAGACACCATTGCAGCAGACAGGCTAACAGCATATGGGCCCAGGTGGCTTTGGTGCTCCAGCAGCAGCTGTGCTCTCTCTGCCTTTGTTACCTGCAAAAGTGAGAAGTCAGGGAAAATCACAACCACCCGTAGAAAGCAGGGCTAGTATGCAGTGCCATGGCCCTATACTCATAGTTTCATGCAACCAAACAATTCCATCCTCATTTCCCTTGCCCCTGGTGGGCCATAGTCAGCATGGTTGCAAAAGGAACTTGTAAATGGAAATAAAAGACAATGAAAAAGTTAACCACACATTTCTGAAAAACAAAAATAAAAGTTGTTTTCTAATTTTGTGTGAAGGCTTGTGCTGCCTTTTTAAATTGTATTTAAACCTGATTGTTTGTTCTAAATGATAAACAGATTACATATGTTTGTGTTTTTATTTCTTGGCTTTGGCTTTGAATTCTAATGACATAATATTTATTCCAAAACCAGCAGGCAATCATTCTGTGGTGAGATCTTTCTGGTACCAAACAACACTTCTTCTGGGGGGAGACCCCAATTCTACATATGTAAATAGTGTCTGTATGTACCTTTGTAGGACAGGTGTTTTAAAGTATGCTACTTTAATGCACACCATCATGCTGTTTTTGTTTATAGTACTGAGTGACAGTAACTAGAGGCAACCCATTTATTTCTGCACAAGAAGAAAACATGCCAATGTGATTTGTAATGGGTCACCTCTACATTGCCTCGCGGCATTAGATTTTATGTGCGTGCATGTCACCTCAGGACTCTATTGTTCTGAAAGCAGATCAATACATGGTTGGCATTCAGGCAGATTATAATGATTATCAATTTACATGGCACAACCAACAAAAATCAACAAAAAAATAAAATATAGTCATTTGGGACCCAATCATTTAAAAAAAATGTATTTACCTATTGCAAGTATTGATGTTTTCAGTATTGTGGTTATAACAGTCTTACCAGGAGAATAAATGCAGATGCACGGGTAAAGTGTCCTTTTATATAGTAGTTTCTGACTTTATACATGTCTTGTTAGAAAGAAACAAATAACATGTTTAATTAAAGTCCTTTTTTTTCTTTTTGGGAAGGCTGTCTTTCTAAAGACGTACTGCATTTTCCTGAATTTTTTATTCAGACTTCCTTTTAAAATTAAAAAGAAAGCCTTTCTCAAAAGACTGGCTGATTCAGGGGACAGGTATTACAATACAGATACCAGATTGGCAGTGACTGAAAGCTGCTACCATCTGATGGCAATTAGTGGTCTCAGTCCAGTTTCTAAATGACAATTAATGACAAGTGGCCCTGATTGGCAATTATAACAGAGCAAGGGATCATGAATCCTACGACTGGACTCACAAGGTCTTAGAGTTTGTTGTGAGTTCATCCCTCTGGGGTGGAATAAAACCTTTCTAGGCTCATAGTTGAGCAGCGCTTCATTATGTGAGCGTTGCCGTTGACTGGGCCCCTGACTGCTGGGTTTGTATTAGCAGACAGGGCTTAAATAGGCACAGAGACTAAATTGCCTTCTGACCCCAAGGCTCATCTATACTCTTTTAAAAACTTGTCACTCTTGCTAACTTTGGCTCAGTTCAACTAATGACAGCACCATTGAGAGCTCTAGTGTAGACACTCCCGCCAGCTGAAGGCATGTTGATTAGACCCTCCCCAACCAGTGGTGGCAGCAGCCAGAGACCCGTCAACACTAGGATGCCCATTGTTGCTAACCCTAGTAGAAATGAACTGATGTTAGCAGCAAAGGCAAGTTAGTGAAAATTTTCCCTGTAAAAAGTAGGTCCCCAAGTGCAAGAGATGGTTGAAGTGCATTGGTGGGGCTTTCTGAGATGGCTTATGCTTTTACTGCTCTGTCTGTGTCCTCCTTGATCTATGGATACAGAAAACTTCAGTCTCCAGGGCTGTCAAACCAGCCCCTTTCTTTCAGAAGTATTCACTTTAAGAAGAAACTGCTTTCCTTTGTGTCCTTTCCTCTTTTTCTGTCTCCTTTCCCTAATATGCATGGGCTTTCCTCTCTGCCAGCCAGATTCTGATCAGAGTCAGGATGATGTAAACATGGAGCAATTCCACTGAAACCACAAAGCAACTCCAGAGAAATAGGCAAATAAAACTGACCGGAATTTGACCTGTGGCTGCCATCCATCCCCCCTTCCTACTCACGGAAAAGGACTGATTCCTAAAAAAGCAGACTGTCATTAAAATGACTGGCAGGATTTTATCTGCAGAGATACAGCAGATAATCCTGCCTTGCCAAAAAAGACTGAAATCTGTAAAGCACCCAGCTTCTAAATGTTTAGATCCTGTAACTTTCCAACCTATTACTGTAGCTGGGCACTCTCCAATGCAGCGCTTGGTCTCTTGCCAGTTAGAGAATCATTTATGATCATTGTTACACTGTGCATCCAGCCTGCTGTCTTGGAGTTGTTTGAGAATGGTCCTGAGGGCCAGCAGGGGAAGCCAGCCTTTAATTCCATAATGAGGCATGCAAGTTATTGATTTATATAATATTTCTGAATAAAAAGAATTACATGCTGGGTCAACACAAGTAAGGAGATCAGTAAAGCTTCCATTTATCTCCACTGAGCCATCCAAAACAAGCAAGAATTGAAGAGGCTGAAGGGCTGGGGCTTTATTATTCCTTGTGTCAGCTGAAGGCTGTCTTAATGTTCTGTATGCAAAAGACCATTTCATGGTTACTGAAATCGCTGGCTAAATCAGCCAGACCTGACATATCCATCAGAAGACTAAGACATCATCTGAGTCAATGAAAATTATCAGACTTTGGTCAACATCTTGGTGGCTAGCTTCTCAATATACCGAGTCAGCTGAAAGGGACTGTCAGGGCATTTATTCCCATCTCAGGGTTTATACTTATATAACACATTTTACAGATGTGCTCTCCAGAAAGTCTAACACTAATGCTTCCTCCTTTTCTTGCGGCTGGGGGAGCTCTGTTTTAGCCATGCCATTACTCTGTGAGAAATTGCCATTTTTTAATCTGCAGACTCTTTTCTGCAGCAGCAGCAACCATGAGAGATCCAAGGCTGTGGATTAGGCCCAGGTATTCAGCATCAACACCCGCATGTGGTAGAAAGAGGATTTCCCAATTACCACAGGGTACGTCTTCACAGGGATAAAAGACTCACATCGGTGGGCCAGATCAACTGACTCGGGGAGGGAGGAGGCAGGTCAGGTGGCAGGGTAGGTGTTCATGCTTGTGTGGGGGACTGAGCTCTGGGACCCTCTATTCTCTCAGGGTCCCAGAGCTCCGATTCCAACCTGAGCCTGAACATCTACACAGTGCTTTTTCAGCCTCACAGCCCGAGTCAGCTAACCCAGGCCAGCCATGGGTTTTTAATCTTTGTGTAGACATAGACACAGAGGCTTCCAAAGGGGAGAGAGACTTCATTCTAATATTTCTTTACTCCTATGATAGAACAATAATGTTTAAAGGAGAATTGCGGTGATTTGTTTTAATACATTAGACAGCTATACTTAATACTTACTTAAATAGGGGCTAAATAATGGATGCTGCAATATAGAATGGGCGCTGGAGTCTGTAGTAAAGATGTACTTCTCATTTCAGGGCAGGGATTGGGAAGAGCCTGTGTGGTGACACTAGACACTACACGCTGTGTTTGATAGTCTGGGAGACAGCCAGCCAGGGAACACCGGAAGTTCCTACAGCCTCAGTAAACAATCCTCTTTATCCTTATTACAACCAGCTCTTTATTCTTCTCTGCTATGATGGACATGCAGGGACTAGGGGAAAGAGGGTGCAGGGGTCCCCTCTCTCCCCTGGCACTGCTGCACAAGTAGCCTGAACAATAGCAGCCAGCAGTTGCGAAGGGAAGGATGCTGCTAACAATGAACCCCAGTGCGGCTGTGTCTTGGGAGGATGGAGACTGGTTTCTGGAGGCGTCGTGCCTGTTCCTGCCCTACTTATGCAAAACACCTCCCGCCACCACTGCTGGGAAGGGGATGGAGGGCAAAAGGAAGGAGCTAAGTCTTTGGCCTTTCCTGATGGGACTCTGGCTCTACAACCTTTACTTGAGCTAACTATGTGCAGGTGCTGACCAAAGCCTTCTCAGAAACCCTGAGCTCGTTGTTTCAGTATTTCCCAGGAGAGAATGTGGACTACTGCTTCCCGGGGAGAGGGAGGGAGGGGCTTCAGTTTGAATGACACAGCTGTGCTCTCCCCAGAAAGAGACCAACCGTAACAAGCCAAATACAGGTCTGGAAAATGAAGGTCCCATTAGAAACCACTGGAAACCAGAAATCTTCAAGGTTACAGTAAGGTAAATTCAATCTTTTTTATATATAAATAAAATTGCATGATGTAACAACTGAGTCACTAACTTTTTCTTAAACAGTAAATGATTCATTTGTTACATCAGGCAATTTTCTTTCCAAACAAAGAAAGAAAGATTTAATTTTCCTTACAACAACTTTGAAGCTTTCTGATTGCCAGTGGTTTCTAATGGTTCCTGAATTCTCTACCCTAGTTAGCCTTGTGGCAATGTCATGATGGCAACTTCCTGGCTCATCATTGTTTTAAAAAATTATATATCAGACATTTGAAAAAAAAGTATAGTGGCTTTTCTTTGTAATTAGCTGAAAAAAATTAAAACACTATTACATTATAAATTGCAGGTTTGTTTTAACCAGCATCTTTAAAAGCCTATGCCAAAGAAGTTAAGGGCACAATTAATATTAGCTCTGGGTTAAAAGCTTGCACCGAATGTTGAACCTGCTTGACCTAAGCCTGGCTGGATGTTTCAATATGTTTTGTGATCCAGGAAAGAAAAATAGCACAGTAGAACAGTCACAAAGTACTCTGGACTATTATCCTCCCAACTGGTCATTCACCTTAGAAATGGTGAGCTATAGGACAGGAAATGAGAGGGCAGGATATGACAAGAGAAAAGGGGAAGCTTGTGCCGACAAGGATACATTCCTAATGCTGAATCCTGCTGCAGAAATTTGTCAAGTCTGAATTAGGGTGAGCCCAGACCTTATTGAGTGTGTGAAAGGGGAAAGACATTCTCTAGGAGGCCTGAATTTATTGAACTTGAACCTCCAAGTATACTTGCAAGGGTTATTTTGCTTTCAGTACCTCAAAAATGAGCTGCAAGACTCATTTTGCAAACCTCTAATGACCTGAGCCCTTCAAGATTTCCTCAGCTATGGCCATCGTCATGGAGACTCTGCACACTGCTGTTATAACATTTCTGGATGAACATCTTGCCTGGGATATTCAAGGCTGATGTATGTATTGGTTGTGTTGCATGCCTATGCTGAGGCCCATCTGCTTGACTGGCATGATGCCCACTGAGAAGGTGTCATGCCAGTTTCACTAAGCTATATTTTTCAGCGAAAATGTGTTCAGAAAAGCGGTCTGTAGAACACAGCTAGTGTCATCTCTTTTGCCAGAAGAACCTTCTGCATGAGAACAACGGCAGCCGAGGACCACATGCTTCATTACAATGGATCACATCTGCAGAAGGGATGCTTCTGTAGATAATAGACTCTGAATGGCTTTTTGCTGTGCTCTTTTTTCAGCTTGAAACTGAGTTCACAGTGAGCCCAAGTTAGAAGGTGAAATCCTGGCCTCACTGAGGATATCTACACTGCAATTCAACACCCGCTGCTGCCCATGTCAGCTGACTCTGGCTTGCAGGGCTTGGGCTGCAAGACTGTAAAATTGCTGTGAAGATGTTTGAGCTTGGACAGGAGCCTGGGTCCTGGGATTCTCCCCCATCGCATGCCCCACTAAAGCCAATAGGAGTTTTGCCATTGGTTTCAATGGAGCTGGAGTTTCTCTCACAGTATTTTTACCTTGATAACCCTGAGCAATTACAGGTCCTCATGGATTCAGTGCCACCTTCTACCTTCCTTTCCTTTGGAAACTAAACTCAAAGAAACAATAGTTTCACAGTATAGCATCCTTCCTTAAATTAAACAGATAGTCCTTGGGAGTGCAGCCGGGAAAGATGCAGGAGGCAACATGTCACCAGGTAGGTTTATTTTCCCAGAAATACTGTTGAAGAGTTAAATAGACCATAATCTCTCTTCAAATATTGCCTGAGCCAAATGTGCCACCTCTGCAACCCGCTGAGGAATTAGCAAGCAGGACATCAGGAGGGTGCTACTGTTATAGTGCATCTTTTTTAAAGATCTGGGCAAACAGCACAGGATCCTAGTTTGCAGTGTGAGCCTCAATTTTTTGACACAGCATTTGTGCTCTAGTCATAATCGGTTTGTGACTGCAATAACCACCAGTGATGGAGAATTTCCTTGGCTTTCCTAATGCTCTAAGAACTATGGTCTGTGCATCCTGGAACTCTGAACCACTTCTACTGAAACCTCCAGCACAGAGGGTGTTCCAGTGTGGGCCAAGGGCATATTGGGGGCAGGCTGCAGGAAGGAGGAGGCAGACTGTGGGGACAGGACTTGTGGCCAGGAGCCATCTTGAACCCTACTGTCCTATAAGGGTTTTGGAAAAGGGGATGCAGCCCTTGAGGGATACTTTATCCTGCACTGGTGCGTGAGGCAGCCTCCAGCAACATCCCATTATGGGAGATGCAAGCAGCCCCATGAGACTCTGCTACCCCAGCACTGAATTCCACAGTATGTTTCTTTCTCTTCTTTTACTCTGCGGACAATGCTAGGTCCATTTCTCTTTTTGTGGCAAGGAAAAAAAAAAGGTATCATAGTCTTTAATATTGTAAAAACTACCAGAGAACCTCAGACATAGGGTGCCAAAGAACCAGAATTTTTATTGACAATCTCATCACTATCCGATGTGCTGGACTTCATTCTAGGACTAAAAAGCTCAAGGCTATTTCTGAGCTTCATTAGAGTCCACCAGGTAGCTATCATGGCTTTCCATTTGCCAATAGATGGTTATTCCATATTCACCCACCCATTCCTCAAGGAACTCAGAAATCTTTTTCCACACGTCAAATGTCCTACTCTGGTTTGGGACCTCAGTCTGGTTCTTAAATGCCTTATGTGATGTTCTCCTCTGCAATCTGGAGTGGTGAATCACTATGTCACCACAATCCCCCACTCCTGGGGTGCATCTCACTCTGCCTCACTGTGTGAACTCCCACTTCTGGGCAGATCACGCACAACCACCAGAAAACAAGTTGCTCCCAACTCAGTGAGTGAGTGCCTCTAGCGAGCCACTCATGGGTTATGTATAGTATGACCCCAATCACTATCCCCAGTCCCAGATACAATCCTAGGAACTGCCATCTTACAATATTCAGTGCTGCCCACTGAACACTGCAAGTTCATATGTTGATCAATTTATCAAAGAAATTGATATGCACCAGCTCTGTCACTCCAGATGGAGTCTCTAGCACACTTTAAACCAAATGCACTGCTTTAGATCAAAGAAACATACATATTTATTAAGTACAGGAAGATTTTAAGTGATTATAAGTCAGAGGAAAACAAGTCAGATTTGATCAAGATAAACAAAACCCAAATGCATTCTAAACTAAGCTTAACACTTTCAGTAACCTTATATATTCAGATGATTCTCATCACAGGCTGGTTGGTCTGTCTTCAGCCAGGCTCTCCCCCTGTGATCAGCACTTCAGTTGCTTGGTGGTGTTTGCAGATGGAGATGGAAGAGAAAGAGACCTTCCAAAAAGTCTCTTATTTTTAAAATGTTCCTACTTCCCTCTAGGGCCTCACTTCCCAACACCTTTAGCGTCAGGTGACAAACAGTGTCCAGGCATGGTTCCCTCCATGCCCTGCGTTACCGTGCTCCTTTGTGGATTCGTTTGTTGACGTCTGAGCCAGTCCTTTGTTCTCAGAATGCTGATCTGGGTTGTTTTATACAAGTTTTAATGAGGTGTGAATTGCTCTTCAGCTTTGTAGAGTTTTTCAGAGATCTGGCTCAAGCCATGAGGCATATATTTGGTAATATTACATAGCGATGCCTCATAACCATACACATGGCATTGCAACAAACATATTACTATAACAATAATGTGCCATATGAAGTGAACATTCCAAAAACATCTTACGTGACATACTTTGCATCAAACAACACACAATTACACTATAAGGGGGAATATGAATGACACACAATTACACTTTTATGGGTTGCAGTGTGTCATACCTTACAAAATCACAATTTGAACCAATGGCTATCTGCTCACGCCACCATTTAAAATAAATGAAAACATCGTTTCTGGCAGCCATCACATTGGCTAGACAAGTTGGGGAAATAGGAGCCTTTATGTCATACCTCCCCTTTGAAAGACAAGGTCACATTGTGACCACCTACCCCCAAGTTACCAAAAATATCTTCCGAGTTCCATATTAACCAAGCCATTCACCTCCCAATCTTCCACCCTAAACCTCACCAAAGCAAAGAAGAGATGCTCTAAGACACATTTGATGTCAGGAGAAGGCCCTGGCCTTCTATCTTGACAGGACTAAACTTTTCAGAAAGATTTCCAAATTATCTGTCTCAATTGCAGACAGATCAAAAGGGTCTGCAACTTCTAAACAAAGACTTCTCAAGTGGATATCTGATAGCATTAGTTGTTGCTACCACTCTTGTAATCTCCAAGCATCCTGGGACATAGGAACTCACTCTACAAGATCTATTTGCATTTCTACAGCCTTTTTCAGAAATGTTCCCATCATTGAAATATGTAGAGCCATGACTTGGACCTCTATACATATTTGCTGAGTGCTATGCAATAACTCATGACTCTGCTTCTTATGCTGTGTTTGGCTCAGCCATACTTTCCTCAATATTGAACTCTACTCTGAAGCCCCCTCCTCCTTAAGGGGAACTAGTTAGTAGTCACCTAGCACAGAGTATGCGCAGGAACACTATTTGAAGAAGAACAAATGTTTCGTCACCTGGTGCAGTAACTGTGGTTCTTTGAGATGTGTCCCAATGAGTGCTCCACTACTTGTTGTCTTTTCCCTCTCTTTCTGAGATCTCTGCTGTAGAGTTTTTCAGTAAAGAAAGACCTGGGGGCCGTTCACCTGCACAATGCTATATAATAACACAGACCATGAGACTAGGTAAGTCTCATGTGCAGGCTGACCTGACACTGCTATGAGAAATCTCCAATCAAAAGTGTAGGGGACGCAAGAGCACCTAGAGTAGAGTACCCATAGGGATACACCACTTAAAGAACCACAGTTACTGCACAGGGTGTGTAACATTTCTTCAGCAGCTGAACCAATAAATCTGGAAAAAAAAATTGTATCAGGCCAAACACAATATTTTGTTATACTTGAACTACATTTTTTTCATTTTGGGGGTGGTTTTTTACTTTTTTTCTTGTTTTGTTTTTTAAATGACTAGCTAAATTTCAAAATGAAACATTATTTCAAAAAAAAAGAGAAACATTTCATTTAAAAAATGTTGAAATAAATTGTTTCAACTTTTTCAAAAGATATTTCCCATTTTTTTCAGCGGAAAATATTCACTGTATTTGACCCTAATTCACAAATAGATTCAGTCGACCCAAAACTACATTTTTCAGTAAATAATCTATTTAGCTGAAAAAATCCATCCACCTCTATTAAGAATATGTTTCATCAGAATCAGAGGGATTTCATATGGAAAGTATATGATTTCATATTGCAATTTCATATGATTTCATGCAAATGCGACACTATCAATGTGAAATCATACCCACATGGAATCAGAATCAGAAAATGATTTCCTAAGGACACGAGATCTGTATAAAACTGTATAATATAGTAAGAGAAAAAATTTATGAGCCTAAAAATGTTGCCACTAATGTCCTGGGTTTCATTTGGAAAGTATGGTAACCAGCCCATCCTCCATTTCTGTAACCACAATTTTGTGGGCAAGAGAATTGTAGGAGAAACTTTGCACTACACGTATGTGCAAACAGAGTTTCTTTCATGTTAGGTACCTAATTTCCATCCTGGGCTCATGTGTCAAGTAGTTAGACATCTAAGGGTATGTCTATACTGCAATTAAAAGTCCACGGCTAGCCCATGCCAGCTGACTTGGTGGGAGGGTCCCAGAGCTTGGGCTGCAGCCTGAGCCCCAACTTCTACACTGCAATTTAACAGCCCCTTAGTCCAAGCCTCATGATTCTGAGTCAGCTGGCACAAGCCAGCTGCAGGTGTCTAATTGCAGTGTAGACCTAGCCGTAGTGACATTATCACTTGCACCTCCATGTGACTTCAGGCACCTGCAGTTATTTGTGCCCCAAAATTATGGGTTTAAAAATCTAAAGTTCTTTTTATGACTCACTAAAGAAGGTTGGAAACCAATGTTCTGTCTCTTGCACAAAGCACATGCTGTGCAAGTGAATTTATATCCGTAGTAAGAAGTACCTCTCCCCGTGTGAACTTTCAAGCTAATGGGCTAAGCAAAATGGGTATAGTTTTCTTCTAAAATAGTAATAACATTTACAGTGATGAAACTGTCTAGACAGCTATTAATACCCCAAATTAAGCCTTAATATCATCTTTCCATGCAGAAGATGGTACTTGATATGTCCTTTGGGAAGTCCATACAAAATACTCTGCTTAATTTGTAATTGGAATTCATGGCTGTGCTAACACAGTAAAGGTGGACAGTTGGCTTTGTTCCCCCATCTGCAGCTATGCACTGGCAATGGACAGTTTCAGATAGAGCTGTGGGAAACATTTGATTCAAATCTCAGTCACGTATGGTGTCATCCTGAGTCTGAGTTTGACCCATATTTCTGAACCACCAGTATTACCTTTCATTTGGGGGAGGGATGGCAGCAGAGGTAGAGAAGAGGAGGGAGGCTGCATGTTTTACATTGAAACTGGATACCAACATTTCTGCCTTAAGTAACTGGATATCTGTGAATAGTTTGATGATTGCTTGTGCAGTGGGGGGACGTCACATGATCTCTTCCACATCCCTGATTGGCTGAGCTTACTTTCTGTAATGAAGAGGGTCAGCAGAAGTTACTTTCACTCAGTTACAGGAAGGAGTTGAGAGAGTGGGGGGAGGGGTCCTGTTTGGCAGAGTTCTCCAATCACGCGACAAAAAACCCACAAATGAAAACATTTTATTCCTTTGATAATTTGTTACTCAAAAAGGAATGTCTGGTTATGTGGGTTGGGAAGGAAGGCGGAAGAGTTGTAATTATTTTGCCTTTGGAAAATAATTCTTTCTAACCGTTCTTTCTAAGTGGAAAACACTGATTGTTTTAGGTTCTTTTAGGCTCATTGGGAGTAAAATCAGACCCTTTGTTTGCATGCAGAAAGGCTGCCGTGCTGCAGCAGAAGGGGTCTTAGCCTGTGTGTCAGCCAGAAGGGTGAATGTTTGGGAAAGCTGGCATCCTGTGCACAACCTTACCTCTATCAGTTAAAGAAAACTCTGAACTGCACCATTGCAAGTGCAGTGAGCAACGACAGTGTTTAAGGCTGTACATAGCACGCCAGCTTGCCCAGACTTTCATCTTTCTGACTGACATTTTATCAGTGTTATCTATTGTGAACATTTTGGGGGAAGTCTGAGGGAAAACCAACCATATCTGAGTTATAAGAACATCAACAATGCAGTTTTCCCTTTATGAAATTAAGTTGCAACAATTTTCTTCAAAGCGTGAGTAACACCTGAAACTTTTTATTTGAAAATTGGGATGCAGGTAGTACTTCATGTGGATATAGTAGGTGCATCTCAGAAAGCCTTGGCAAATCATCTCAAGTCATGAATGTTTGGGAAAAGTGCTACTGCACATAGATGGTGGAAAATGACTGTCCCTCTTTACAAGCTGGGACACCATTGGTGACAATTTGCCACATTTAAAGTTTCATAGTTTTGAAGCCACTTTATGAATTTTTCTTCTAATCTGCCTTGCAGTTTATGTACTCAGTTGCTAAGTGGCCAGGAACTAACATAGGGACGTGCATCCCAGCAATGCACCCGTCCCCCACTGCATTTTGGAAACCCCATCATGGCAAATCCCTCCACTATGTCCTGCACATTTCCAAAAGCCACTGTCCTTTGCAGCAGAAGTCAACTGATGGCTCTGCATTCTTGAATCACGGACTGCAGATGATTCATTACAGCCTGCCGCAATCAGGAATTGTTCTGCTCAGTGGCTTGTAGCAGGGCAGCCTCGGTGGCATCACTGTAAAAAAACAGCTTGAAAATACTTTCCCTGTTTGTTGGGGGGGAGAGGGGAAGAAGGAAGGGGGAATTAGCGTTGCATCATGGGATGATGACACTCTTCCCTATAGTCTCCGTGGCTAGTTGCACTGTGGGGTAGCTACCCACATTGCACTGCTTTCTAATTCGAATTAAGGTTGGCCCGTGTGAATGCAAGAGACCAGCTCAATCAGTGTAGCGTGTACACTCTGCTGCGATTTTTATAAATCGGCTGCTGAAAGTCGAATTAAGCTAATTCGAATTAGTGCTGCTGTGTAGACATAGCCTTAGTAAGTATAACCCTATACTCATTATAAATGCTTAAGGCCTTGATTCAATAAGGTACTTGAGCACGTGCATAACTTTGAGAACTGGGCCAAATTTTCAAAGGTATATACATTGAAATTAATGGGAGTTAGGCAACAACCTGCTTAGGTGCTTTTGAAACCCACACAGGTGCCCAGCTGCATCTTTAGGCAGCTAAATGCTTTTGAAAATCTGATCCACTGACTGCAGTGAATCTACTCAGGTGATTAAAGTTAGGTGTGTGCTAAAGTGTCTTGCTGAACAGGGGCCTAGATGAGTTGCTGAGGTATAGAAGAGGAATGAACTTTCCATTACGATGCTATTGTTCTGCTGCCTGCACTTCCGCACATGCAGTTCAGCTAAGCAGACTGAACTACCATTAACTATAGAACATTGCTCTCTGTCTTTCTCTCTTTGTATGTTAGAAATGGGCTAGATGGATCAGATAAAATAAGAACTAGTTTGAATCTTTACCACAAACTCAAGTCCAATCTATATTGAGGTTGAACACCTTGAGTGATTTTTTTTTTTGGCTTCCACTCTTCCTGCAGCAGGGCTGCTCTTGTATGAGTTCCAACATGACTGGGTATAGGAATTCTCACGGGAAAACCTGTCCTTGAAAAATGTCTATCCTCATTTTGCAAACCTAAGAGCTGTGGACAATTTTGCTATGCTTCAGATGAGCATCCAAACTGTTTGGAACTTTTTGAGAGGCACACCTCACTAATTATTATGTATCTGTGCAAGAAAGAGAGCAGAATATTTATGACCTGGTTCAAATTAAATTTGCACTAGACTTAGTTTGCAATAGCATGGCTGGATCTCCTGTGATCCTGATCCTGCAAGCTATTGAGTATGAGCACAGGGTGTGCTTCTGCAGAACAACGTGCAGAATCAGGGTCTTAAACATTAGAGAACCCAAAGAAATTAATCAAATTACATTTTACATTTCCACTGTGCACTGATGAAAGTATTGAATAATTCATGAGTCACTGCATATAAAATACTTAAAATGGGTTTTGTGAAATTTATTTTCAGTTTTGTAATGTAGTAGGTTACATTTTGGAAAATCTTAATTTAAAAATTTTAATTCATTAATGGTTATAAAAGTTATTACTAGTTCAATACATCTGCATTTTAGTATACTCTTTATTAAGCTTTAACATTTGGGGTTTTTTAATAAAGCCATTTTAGTAGTAGAAAAAATAATGCCTCAGTGTTAGGATCTCTCCAGAAATACTACTCTTTATCCAAAGCAAAGAAGTAAATGAAATATGTTGCCAAAAACATGCTATTTTACCTATCTCTCCAATTAAAAGTGTCCCCACTAAATGGTAATGTCACATCATTTTGAAAAAATATGTAAAGAGTGTGACAGTTTTGCTCATTATAAGTTTAGCTATGTGTCAAGAGCTGAATTGTGTCTTACATTTATTGCAGTTACTTAAATTTATTGCAGATCTCATTTACACTAAAGTAAGTCAGGAGCAACTTCACTGACACTGGTAAGAAATTGACTTTAGCTAAATTGATATAGGCTCTTAAATTGATTTAATTGTCCATACAAGGGTGTTGCACCAATATAACTACAAAAGCTATTAAACTAGTGTAGTTAAGTCATTACAACTTTTGGGTATAGACAAGGCCTGAGTGTCTATCTACATGCAGAGTTGCATAGGTTTAAGTTAAGGACTATGTGGTGGTCACTCTTATTTCAGATTTAGAGTGACTTATTTTAATTTAGCTTAAATCAGGTAGGAATAAGTTTAAGCTAAATTGAAATAAGATACTCAAACCAAAATAAGCATGCCCACAGGATTAGCACACATTGAACTAAGCCAGTGTAATTAAATAAGTGGCAGTTTGTACGTAGACGAGGCCTTAGGTCATGTCTTCACTGTCAACAAATCTGTGGTTTCACATGCAGAGCTAACAAAACATAGCTAACTCAACACTGTAAAATCCTAGTAAAGGCAAAGCACAGGCAGTTTTTACCTCAGTGTAGATCAACCCCCATCTGGGGCTTATCTCAACTAGCTACACTGAGGTAAAAATTGCAGTGCCTTGTCTCCACTAGGACTTTACATTGTGACAGCTATCATTAGCTACCCCAGTGTGAAAACACTCCCTTTTGGCAGTGAAGACATAGCCTTAGTTTCCTCATCCGTACAATGGGGATAATACTTCCCTCCCTCACAGATAGGTGCAGTCGTGATGGGTAATGAGTGCTACGTCATCCCACCAATTAAATCCCCTCTCCTTTCTTTTTCTAACTAATAAAACACCTTTGTGACAGGTGCCTTTCTTTCTTGCCTACTCTCCAGTGGAGTGCATCCTCATTCTTGTCCCTCATCCTGTCTCTCTCTTCACAGTTCCTCCCTTTTCTCTGCCCATCCTTGCCCCTGCAGTCTCCCATCCCATTCTTCAGTGGAGCTGAACTGGTTCCCCTGGTCCTGCTGTTCTCTGAGGCTGCAATGCTGGGGGTTGCAAAGTACTCAAAGGGCATAAGCTGCTGACACCATACATTGTGGTGTCCTCTAAACAGTTGAAGTATGTCACCATCACCTCCATCCTGAACCCCAATTTCAAGCAATTACAATTGTGGGGCTGTAAGTCCCAGCCACTTGAAATAACACAGGCATTCTGTTGCAGGGATTGGGGGTTCACCCTGGTGTCTTGGCCAAAGTCCAGCTCTGTGATGCCATTCCACACCCTCTGATTCTCAGTTTGATATAGGACCCTTTATCTTTTCCTGCCCTATAGAACAACTGCTGTGTCCTGAGCCAATGGTGGGTGAAGCAACCCCGTTATGTTCCACACCCACCTCCCACGGTGCTTTGAAATCCTTGTCTGCTCCACTGCACTTCAACAAGTTCTCAGGTGTTTGTGTGAGCACGCGGCTGACTTCCATCTCTATGAAATAATATGTCACCAGCACATTTTCTTACAAAAGCCAAATGGACGTGCTCAATGCTTTTCAGATCTAGGTCAGGCCAGTCTAAGGGTGTGAAAGCCAGTGAGAAAAGTGCAGAGGTTGTGTAACTTTGGATGCAGAACCGTTCTGAAAGAATGTTTCATATCTTACTAGCAAAGGCCGCCTTCTTAGGCGGCTGACAAACTTCCAAATGGCTCTTATCTGCAGAGGTGCTTAGTTCAAATCCCTGCAGCACCATGAGGAGGAGAATTATGGCACCTTCGGTTTTCTTCAGGAACTCTCCAGGCAAAAGGAAGACGTTCCTTTACAGGAAAAGCTGCTTTCGGATCCTGATGTCTCACAACTGTACTGTTCTAGCTTAGGGTGCAGGAATTAGTGTGCTTGCTAGAATTTCCTTGCTAGTGCTTGTTTCTGTTATGAAAATAAAAAGTCTTT
>ML675601.1:3985974-4046961 GCA_007922155.1 Mesoclemmys tuberculata | reverse complement strand
TCGGGAGAAAGAACCAGGGGGGTAAAAAGAAGGGCAAAGGCCCTGCCCAGAAGGCGATGCCTTCTGTGGCAGGGCCCCCCCCCTTTATCCCCTCCCGCTGTCCCTTCCACCAGCTCTGGGGGTGGCAGTGCCCCCAGGGCGTATGCCCAGGTGGCCGCGGGCCCCCCGCCTGCCACTGCCAAGACACCTGCCCTAACTGCCACCTCCAACACCATTCCAGGAGGCCAGGGCCCCTTCCCCACCCTCACCAGGAAGCATGGGGTTCGGTGCTTCCTGGTGCCCGCCTCGCCCAACGTGGAAACCTACGTGCGGGCGATGGTGAGGGTGGTGGGGCCCACGGCCCTGGTGGCGGCCTCCCGTATGTACGGCAAGGTGGTCTTTTTCCTGACCACGGAGGCCGCCACCCAGGAGGCGGTGGAGACGGGCCTGGCGGTGGGGGGCGTCCACGTCCCCGTGGAGCCCCTGGAAGACCTGGGCGTACGGGTGGTCTTGTCCTCCGTTCTGCCCTTCCTCCCCAATGCCGCTCTTCTGCCTCTCCTTGCCTCCCTGGGGAAGCCCCTCTCCACCATCAGCCCGTTTCCCCTCGGCTGCAAGGACCCTACCCTTCGCCACATCCTCTCGTTCCGCCGGCAGGTACAGCTGCAGCTGCTGCCGGCAGTGGCGCGGGGTGGGGAGGCACTCGAGGGGTCGTTTCTGGTACCTCACCAAGGGGCCCAGTACCGGGTCCATTATGCCACGGGGGAGGCCCGGTGCTACCTCTGCCGGGCGACGGGGCATGTTCGGAGGGACTGCCCTTTGGCCCGGCAAGGAGGGAGGCCCGGGACCCAGGAGGGCGCCAGCCAGACCATCGGCGGCGCCCCCAGCAGCCGTCCAGTCCCTGTGGCCGCCCCCCCTCTGCCAGCAGTTGTCACCTGCACTCGGGCCCCGGGGGCGCCCCCCCCGGCTTGCCCAGGAGAGCTGATGGGCCCCGCTGACGCCCGGAGCAGTCCGGCGGAGCCTGCGGAGGGGAGGGAACCAGGGACGGCACTGTCGGGCACTAGGGGGGGCATGCCCCCGGGGGAGGTGTCTCCATCCCCTGCAACCCCACCTCCGCTCTCCCACACCCTGACTCCTGTCCTCTTGCCCCCTGCCCCTGCCCGACCCTCCGCCTCGTGCAGGGTAGGCGCAGCAATAGCAAGGCCGGAGCCCAGCCCCCCCTCCTGCCCACGGCCGAGGAGAGTGAGATCCCCCACAAGGCCAGGCGGAGGGGGGCTCCTGAGGCCGGGCCTGCCGCCGCACCCCCTGCCGGAGCCCAGCGGGAGGCACCGACCGAGGAAGCTGTGACGGCAGACGTGGGCAACACCATCGCCCTCCTGGAGTCCCTCCTGGAGGGCTCCTCGTCCGGAGCCCCCCCAGCCCCAATGCCACCCAAAACCCCCGCTGGTGCCAGAGTGGACCTTGGGGTGGCAGGGGGGGCTTTCTTCTCCTCTTTAATGGAGGATATTGACTCCCTGGGGTTGACTCCGGCCTGTCCGGGAGTGGACAACCCCACCCCCTGTATGGAGGGCCTAGAGCAGGGCACCCCTGAACCACCTCTCCCCTCTCCCCCCCCATCCTCAGTTGCTCCCCCTGCTCCCTCCACCGAGGCCCCCCTCAACCCCTCTACCCTCCACACTGAAGAGGGGGGACCCATAGCCACAGCCCCTGAGGAGCCGGCGGGGGCCGAAAGGCCAAGTCCCGGGTCACCGGGTGCCCCGTCCCTTGTCGTGGACAAGCTGGCCTTCCTCCCCCCTGCGACTGCCTGCCTGGCCGCCCCCTCACAGAGCCCTGAACCCGGGGATGCTGTGATCCCACAGTCAGGCCCCTCGGACAACATCCGGCCCGAGCCCCCCCCATCAGCTCCCGGCCCCAACCAGGAGGCGGCACACCCCGCCGACCCAGCCATTCTGGCTGAGGGTCCCGTCCCCAAGCCTGACCCTAACACTGACCCCCTTCCCGCTCCCTCCCGCAACCCCAACCCTATCCCAAATCCCGACCCCTTCCCCGCTCTTAACCTCTCCCTGGCCCTCACCCCTCCCGTCCCTGTACCTTCTCCCCCCCATCCCGCTGCCTGTACATCCGCCGCCCCTGGGGTTATCTCTTTCCCCTTGAAGAGCCCCCAGGAGGCGGTCTTTGTCTTCAGCACTCCCAGCCCATTCGGGGCTGCTGTCTTCCCTCCGCCGCCGCTGTCCCTCCCAGACCCTGTCCCAAAGGGCTGTGGGGTCGCTGCGGAGGCCGAGCTGGAGGACAACCCCCCCCGAGGTGCTGTGTGAGGAGCTGCGCATCTTTCTCCGGGACACGCGTGGTGCCTGGAACCGGGTGCAGCTCGCTCTGCAGCGCTGGGGGGACTTCCACCGCGTCCTCCGGGCCGTGAGGGCCACTCTGAAGGAGGGGAGAGGGACTGGGCGGCAGGGCGCGGTGGCCTACCAACGGGCCCGCGGCTTCTGCGACGCCCTGATGGTCTACGGCGCAGGCCTGGGGCTGCTGCGGAGCCCGACAAGGACCGCTAGTGCTCCCGCCCTCCAGGATCCCCCCCAGCCCTCCTCGTAATGCCTATTACCATCTGCATATTGAACACGAGGGGCTGCAGGACGGGTCTCCGCAGGAACCAGGTGCTCTCCTTCCTTTGGGAGGGGGGGTATTCTGTAGCGTTCCTGCAGGAGACCCACACGGACCCAGCCGCCGAGGCCAGCTGGCGGCTGGAGTGGGGAGACGGGGTGCACCTTAGTCATCTCTCCGTCCGCGCGGGCGGAGTGGCCACCCTGTTCTCCCCTGCCCTGCAGCCCAAGGTGCTGGGGATTGCCGAGGTCATGCCGGGCCGCCTGCTGCACCTCCGGGTCCGCGTGGAGGGGCTGGCGTTGAGTCTTGTCAACGTCTACGCCCCAAACGCGGGCCTGGAGCGGGTGCAGTTCTTCCAGCAGGCGGCTGCCTTCCTCGGCACACTGGATCTGCAAGAATGTCTGGTCCTGGGCGGGGATTTTAACACCACCCTCGAGGAGCGAGACTGCACGGGGACCGAGCAGTGCCCGGCCGTCGCGGACGTCCTCAGGGAGATTATCGACCATCACTCCCTGGTGGACGTCTGGCACGACCACCACCCGGACGACGACGTTACCTTTACTTTTGTGCGGGTGGGGGAAGATCGGTTGCGCCACTCCCGGTTGGACCGTATCTACATCTTCCGGCACCACCTTGTGCGGGCCCACTCCTCCAGCGTCCGGCCGGCCCTGTTCTCGGATCACCACATAGTGACCGTGATGGCCTCTCTCACTGCGGAGAGTCCGGGGCTGGCCTACTGGCATTTTAACAACAGCCTGCTGGAGGACGTGGGCTTCATGGCGTCCTTCCGGGAGTTCTGGCTGTCCTGGCAGGGGCAGAGGGGTGCCTTTCCCTCGGCGCTGCGATGGTGGGATGTGGGGAAGGTGCGCGCCCGGCTCTTCTGCCGTGACTACACTCGGGGAGCCAGCCGGCGGTGGGATGTGGGGATAGGCAGCTGGAGCGGGAGGTTTGGGAGCTGGAGAGGCGACTGGCCACCAGCCCCGATGATCCGTCCCTCTGCGGAGCGTGCCGGGAGAAGCGGGAGGAGCTTAAAGCCCTCGAAGACCTTCAAGCCCGAGGTGCCTTTGTCCGGTCCCACATCCATCTCCTTCGGGAGATGGATCGCGGCTCCTGCTTCTTCTATGCCCTGGAGAAAAGGAGGGGGCCCCGGAAACATGTCATCTGCCTTTTGGCTGCCGACGGCACCCCCCTCACAGACCCGGAGGAGATGCATGGAAGGGCCAGGGCTTTCTACGCGGACCTTTTCTCCCCGGAGCCGGCCGACCGTCGCCGCCTTTCGGGTGCTCTGGAACGAACTTTCCGCGATCAGTGCAGGCAACCGGGACCGGCTGGAGAAACCTCTCACTCTGGCCAAGTTCTCGGAAGCCCTCCGCCTCATGCCAACCAATAAATCCCTGGGCATGGACGGGCTGACCGTGGAGTTCTACCGCGTGTTTTGGGACGTCCTCGGCCCGGACCTCATCACCGTCTGGGCCGAGTCCGAGGTTAGCGGAGTGCTCCCCCTGTCGTGCAGGCGGGCAGTGCTCACCCTACTGCCAAAGAAGGGGGACCTCCGCGACCTCCGGAACTGGCATCCCATCTCGCTCCTCAGCACGGACTACAAAATTATAGCCAAGGCCCTCTTGCTGCGACTGGGGTCCGTGCTGCAGGATGTGGTCCACCCCGACCAGACCTACACCGTCCCGGGCCGCACCATCTTCAATAATCTCTATTTGGCCCGGGATCTCCTGGAGCTTGGGTGCAGGGATGGCCTGTCGTTCGCCCTCCTGTCCTTGGACCAAGAGAAGGCGTTCGACAGGATGGACCACGGGTATCTCCTGGGCACCCTGCGGGCGTTTGGCTTCGGACCCCGTTTTGTGGGTTTTCTCCGAGCGCTGTATGCCTCCGTGGCGTGCCTGGTCAAGTTCAACTGGACCCTGACTGAACTGGTCAGCTTCGGGCGCGGAGTACGCCAAGGCTGTCCGCTGTCTAGCCAGCTGTACGCCCTGGCCATCGAGCCCTTCCTCTGTCTCCTCCTCCGGAGGCTGACGGGGCTGGTGCTCCATGAGCCGGAGCTGAGGCTGGTCCTGTCAGCGTACTCCTTGTGGTCCAGGTCCCGGGTGACCTGGTGCGGCTGGAGGCCTGCCTGGCCAACTACTCGGCAGCCTCCTCCACCCGGGTCAACTGGACCAAGAGCTCTGGCCTGATGGTAGGGGCAGGGTGGCGGACAGGCCCCCTCCCACCTGCGCTTCAAGCCATCCGGTGGAGCGCGGGTCCGCTGCTCTATCTGGGCGTCTACCTTTCCGCCACCCATCCCTCCCCAGTAGAGAACTGGCAAGATTTGCAGGACCGGGTGTCCGGGTGGCTGCGGAAGTGGACGGGATTGCTCCGGTGCCTCTCCCTTCGAGGGAGGGCACTGGTGCTCAACCAGCTAGTCCTGTCCATGCTCTGGCACCGGCTCAGCACCTTGGTCCCAACCCCGAGCTTCCTGGCCTACCTCCAGAAGATAGCCCTGGAGTTCTTTTGGCCAGGACTGCACTGGGTCTCTGCAGGGATCCTGAGTCTCCCCCTGGAGGAAGGGGGGCAGGACCTGTGCTGTATCCGCAGCCAGGCCCACCCCTTCAGCCTCCAGGCCCTGCAGAGACTCCTTTATGGTGCAGGTAGTCCAGCGTGGAGCCACTTGGGGCGTGCCTTCCTCTGCCGCCTCTGGGGGCTCCGATACGACCGGCAACTCTTTTTTCTCCATCTGAGAGGTCTTCTGTGAGACCTCTCTGAGCTGCCGGTCTTCTATCAGGCCCTCCTCCGGACCTGGAGGCTGGTCTTGGCCTCCAGACCCCTTGCAGTCACTGAGGGGGAGGATCTCCTCGTGGAACCCCTGCTGCACAACCCCCAGTTGCGTGTGCAGGTGGCGGAGACCCTCTCGGTGCAATGGAGGTTGGTTCTGGTGGGAGTCACCAGGATCAGAGACCTTCTGGACTATGCCCAGGGGGACTGGGTGGACCCCCAGGCGCTGGCCCAGCGCATGGGGCTCTCCACCCCTCCAATCCCCCAACGTGTACTCCAGGAGGTGAGGGCTGCCTTGCCCCCCGCCGCTCAGGCTTACCTCGAGCGGGTCTTGCGAGAGGGTGCCCCCCGCCCTCCCCTTAGCTCCAGCCCTCCAGTGCTCACTATTGGGCCCTGGCCCCGCAAGGCCCCCCAGCCTCTCCCTCCTCATGCCCCAAGCCGGCTGCCCCATCTGCAGCCGGTACTTTTTCGAACCGTGCCCAGGAACCACCTGTACACACTCGTGTTCCACACCCTTCATTTCCTCGCCCTTGCTCCCACCCAGACATCAAATGGCGGAACCTAATGTCACCTGTGGAGGGCAAGGACCCCCGGTGGGACAGCCTCTATTCTACCCTAACCCTGCAGCCCATCAGGGACATCAGTTGGCGGCTCCTTCATGGAGCCATGAGCACGGGCGTGTACCTGGCACGGTTCACCCCTCGCCCGACACCTGCCCTTTTTGCGGTGCGAGGGAGACCCTGGCGCACGCCTATTTGGAGTGTGCCAGGCTGCAGCCCCTTTTCCGGCTCCTCCAGAACCTCCTGTTGAGGTTCTGGCTGCATTCTTCCCCCCACCTGTTCATCCATGCACATCCCATCCAAAGCCCCACGAGGTCGCGGGACCTCCTCATCAACCTCCTTCTAGCCCTGGCCAAAGTGGCCATCTATAACACCAGGAAGAGGAGGTTGGCCGTGGGGGAGCTCTTCGACTGTGGGGCCTATTTTCGTTCCTCCATCTGTTCACGCATCCAGGCGGAGTTCCTCTGGGCAGAGTCCGCTGGCTTCCTAGACACCTTCCGGGAGCAGTGGGCGCTGTCCGGGGCCCTCTGTTCAGTGTCCCCCCCTTGGTTCCCTTTGTTTAACCTGTGACCCTCACACCCTTTCCTGTTTTTTCATTTGTTGTCCCCTGGAATCAGTTGAGCCCCAGGTCCCTTGGCTCCCCCCTTAAGTGAGGGAGGGGCCTCGAGCAGTGGGTAGGCTTGCACCCACCCACCCCTCTCCTGGTCCTCAAATAGTCACACCCTTTCAAAGCCATCTGGCCTGACTTTATCACAACCTGTAAACTGAGCAGATGTGCTCTGGATATCAGATAGTTTACACGGGACCCCACTGTCATATTTACAGTCACCTTTTAGAGCAAAACTACACCTAAAGGTAGTGATGGCAGGAGACGGATCACATCAGTCCTGCCCTACCCGTATCCTTCTATAGTCTAGGTATCAGTAATATTTTTTTAGCAACTTGCGTGTATTTCTACAATACTTCTAGCCCTAACATACTCTTCCTCCTGAGGTTATTACCACACATTAGCCTGTGCAAGCAACCTAGCTGTATACTGTGTGTGCGCACATGAACCAGAATCTTAGTGATCTAGTTCTGCTATGAGACAGAACAGTGCAAATCTCCTGCCCACGCTACATGAGAAATCCTTTGTACCCCTTTGTCAATAATATTGATTTGAAACCTTTCTGTGGATTTAATCATTTCCAGAAAATTCCATTTTAAAGCTAGTCCAATGCTTGATGAAATGGAGGGAGTATCGAAAAGCCAATACTGTTGTACAGGACCTTACAGTATTTCTGCTAGAACCTGTAATTTCATGTTGGGACTGTTTGTGCCTGGTCCTTTGACTTGTTTTCAAGGAAGGAGAGTGTTCAAGGATTTTCCCTCTCCTTTTATTCTTTTTGTAGGGGCTTGGTATAGTTGCAGTCCTTGCACTGTCCTGAGCTCCTTGAACTCACTGGGCAGCTAGCCTCCACAAAGTGGGCAAAGAAGGCAGGGTCACAGCCTTGCTCCACTGTACTCCAGCCAGCAAAGCCAGGAAGCCATGGAAGGGAACACATGCCCTGCCCTCCTAAAGGTGGTCCTGCCAGTGTGTCCCTCTGCATGTGTGCCAAGGAGCTACACTTTGATATCACCCATAACATAGGTTTGTGCCTTCAAGGCACTATCTGACCCATACCATCGCTAGCAGGCTACTTTAAATAGTCCTGAAAATGAAAGGAACAAAGTTTGGTCGGATCCACTTAGACTGCACACTCTTTGTGGCAGGGACTGTCTTTTTGTTTTATGGTTGTACAGTGCCTAGCACAATGAGGTCCTGGTCCATAAGTGGGGCTTCTAGAACCTATGATCATGCAAGTAATAAAGGATAACAATAATAAGCAACTTGGGGGTTTCTTGTTCTAAAATGCCTCTTATGTTTTGAAGCCTGGAACTCTTTTATAAGAGCATGCGTGTTTGTTTCAGCATTCTGATTTTTCAAAGACTAATCTGGGGTATAGGGAAAACAGTATTATACAGATGCTCTATAAAATCAAACGACCCATTCTATGATTAGTAAGGATTTCTTTTTTATGTGTATCTGTTTCAAATAGCAGAAGTGAGGAACAAAGTAAAAATTTAGAAAGTAAGAGCCTAGCATGTTCTTCTTGCTGTTTCTGTGGAAGCCTTCAACTGTTTTGGGGTTAGATGGCATGACCTTGATTCACATTTGTGAGCATTTACCCAGACAAGTAGTCCTGTTGAAATAAATGGGATTGCACACATAAATACTAACCAGAGTGAGGAAAGATTACACCGTGTAGTCCCTAATTACATTTGAAATCCCTATGTTAGAGGGAAGGGCATATTTTTAGGTGATTGCTTTAGAATTGAAGGCACTCAGATATTCCAGTGATGAGCATCATACAAACAACTACACAAGCAGCTCTGCTTGTTTGGCATGGGGCAGAAGAAGGAGAGCTGAGTTTAGCATTTGTCTATCACTGTATTATTCTGTATAGAAAGAAAGAAAATAAATAATTATTCAAGTGCCAATCACTATAGCACCAATTGCTAGGCACTATTTACCCTCTGTGCCCTTAAACCTGATCCGACTGCATATTCCCTAAAGCTCCAGTAATGGATACTGGTGAGAGAACAGACTATTCCGGGCCAGCTTTCCTACCACCACTTACATCAGCTTACAAGCCACTTGAGACCCCAGCCGTGTTTATGGGACAAAGGGCCAGTGGAAACTCTGATGCTTTTACTTTTTGTCAAACATTTCAAAGAACAAACAAATTCTTTCTGTGAAGGTTTTCGACTACCATGTAACAGGCTCAGCGCCCTCCCAAGCGCCCTCATGGCCAGAGGTCACTCTGCAGCATCCTGCTTCTGTTTCCCCCTCTTTAGGGCCCCTTACACAGACTCCCCCAAACTACCCCTTCTTGGGCTCTAGGGTTATTCACAGAAAGTAAACTGAAAATAAAACTCTAAATCCAAATTACAGTCCACCAAACAAGCATTTCTCTTCCTACTCAGAGGCCTTTCTCCTGGAGAGCTCTGTTGTTTTTCTCCTGCTTGTTCAGCGTCTCTCCCTGCCTGGTGAGTTTTTGTTCTCTTTCCCCTGCTTGCTCAAGGTCTCTCTTGCCTTAGCAGACTACTCCCAACACTTCCTTCTTAGTCCCAAAACCCACAGCTCATTCCTAGCAGCTTCTGCTCTTCCTGAGCATCCCCACTTCACTGCAGCTGCCAGCAGCTATTTGTAGGGGAATCATCATAATGTTCTGGTATCACAGAAAAACACCACTATGTGCCGTACAGTACAAAAGAATGTATGACACAAAGTACCACCATCACGGACACGTGCCAAGTTGTGAAGCAAGAATAAGAAAAGATTTCCACTCCCCCTTAGTTCTGTGCCAGCCCTGGGGCAGATTTCAGGTGCGCAGACATAAATTTCTTTCTGGCTTTTTTGAGCCAGTGGATGGTAGCATTTTGATTATATGCAAACAGTCTACAGTTTCAAACATATTACATATATAATAAAACAAATCAACAAACAGTCGAATAGTTTGCAATACAAAGCATGTATATGAAAAGGCGCAACTCCCACCCTCAAATTCAGTTTATTTGTCATTTGTTTTAGAAACCAGTTCACATTGGTCAATGTTTTTAAAATTCTCCATAGACTTGCCCAAGACCAAGTCTTAGGCTTTGTCTCTTTCTATTTTCTTAAGTAAAGGAACAGAGGCCATGTAAACATGGGAGGATTTGAAATTCACTGGCATATCAAGAAGCTGAGGGAGAAAGAGCATGGAAGTAATATAGTCAGTCTACTACAACCAAATAAGAAACAAGACAGCATCCGCTTTTGGGGAGTATGCAATTTCATGCCTGAGGTTTATGAGATGCTGAATAAATAAACAATAATACTGATCATATCCAAAAGCCACTGGTTCAAAAGTGTGAGAATCTTTTATATTTTAATCCAAACCTCTCAACTTGTTGACGATCAAATGTGAGGCCAAATGTGTGACAAAGATCCCAAATGAGGGACACAAAGCATCATTCAGTCAGGAAATTACATATATTGTGAGATTCACTCCTTTAGTATAAAAACTATTCTATAGCTTTGGTTTCATGATTTACTATTCCTAATATAAATAGTTTTGTAGGAAAAAAGTGGGGGGGGGGTGCCAAATTTGTGGGGCATGCTGGTAATTTTGGGATTAAATAAATTATATCCCTTGGTCTAAATGGTATGTTTTAATTCCTTCATCTTCAGACTCCAACCCTCAGGTGTCAACCTTCACTTTTTCTTATGTTAATTTCTCTGTGCCAGTGCAGACACCAACACAACAAAGGGATGACCCCTCTCATCAAAGTCTAGATAAGGATCATATCTTGTTTTCTGAAAAGATGTTTTCTTTTCTTCAATCTCTTTTTTCCCTGACAATGTGAGACTAGATGTATAGTTCAGATCCAAAGCAGGAGAATTATTGTATCTAGGACTCTTTTACTCATGGTTGATATAGATTTTATTCATAAGCCTCAGTGACTTTTGTTCTCAATTTAACATGCTGATTCCTGGCATAAATGAAAGCCCTCTGGTTGTTTTGAATTAGAATGGCAGAGGTCAAACCTACAGCTATTAAAAGATAGCTTCCATTGTTTAAAAGCGAGGTATGCATCTGCAAAGCTTTTTGAAGTGGCTACTGGTTGACTGTAGTGAGATACCTGTATTTTCAGGATTTTTAATATATCCATAGGTGTATATTAATAATCTTCCATTGTCTTCTAAAGAAACAGATTAAGCGTCTTTATATCTTGTATTTTTACTGATCAACAGATTTCTTTAGACAGCTAATTACCTTCCTTTGTCTCTTTTTGTACTCTTTCCATAAATAGATCTGTCTAAGTGGCTAAACTAACTCTGGCTAGCGCTGTGTAGAATTTGGCAGGAAGAGACCAATCTTGGATTTATTCATTTAGGGGCTACATGCATCTGTTTGACGATCTATTTTTGATATCCTCGGCATCATCTTCATGGGCCTTTCCAAGAAATTAATAGCTTGGAGCTGTGAGCTATGAAAAATGATCAATTTTTACAGTCTTCGTACATGATTTGTATTTATTTGAGTCCAACATATAAATGTGAACATTCATCAGTTATACAACTGGGCTTGCAGAGGATTTCTGTAGCCAGACATCAAACATGACATTACATTGCTCATAAAACTGGTCAGTAATTATGGTTCACTGTAGAGTGTTTCAAATATAATGAAATTACTCGGTCATCATTTTTTATATTGTAGTTCTGTGGCTGTTAAATGGGTTATTAATGTTTTTTTTAAAACTAAATTAAGCCAGTATTAGGATTGTGATTATACTCATGCAAAAATCAAAATTAATATGCCCACAGCAATGATAACCCTGTCCCAGGCCATATATGCATTACCATAGGGTCTTAGATTAGATGATCGTACAACAATGGGCAACATGCCATGGTAGCAGATGGCAAATAATATAATACAAAAGAAGATACACCTTTTTCTTTTACCTTAGATGCATTTTTAATTTTCCTCTGAAACATCTCTTATCATTGCTGTACGTAAGACAATGACCTAGTGGTAATATCTGTCATAGAGAACAATATGCTGCATTCTCCCCTTTGAAGAAAGCATATGAGAGCATCTATACAACTCATTATGCTTCAGTGACCCCTGGGAGATCAACCCACTTCAGTATGACACCCAATATATACACTTGCGGTCTATTGTAGCTCTAACCTCAGGCTTCAATCCCAGAATATTTGAATTCTACAAAAAAATTGGTTTATAGATTTGGATCTACTACATTTCTATAACCAAAATAGGGGGGGGAAAGCTTTTCTTCAAGAAGCAAATACAAAAAAGCTCACTTTCTTTCTTGCTAAGATGCATCATGAATGACACGTGGCATGGCATAGGCAGTTCTGCTCTTCATAAGAAAGCTGCTTGACTTTTTCAGTAATAGCAAAAGGAAAGTGCAGAGCAGGTGCTTCTCATCTGACTGCGCCAAAATACTGCACAGTGCTCCTCTCTCAGTTCCATGAACTCTCGAACAGGCAGTCATTATCCTCAGAACTCTATCTATGGCACTATAAAAAAAAAAATAGAATAATGCTGACATCAACCTGGCAATGAAAGATCCTTCTTGAGGCCCTGTTGAGTGAAATTCATTGCAACACGGTAATGGAAATGATTAACAGATGCCACACTTTCAGTTCCTGAGCATGTTTCACGAGTGTCCCTTTGGCCCAGAAAGGCAGCAAAATACTCTCTCCTTCCCCAAGACAGCAGAACAGGATAATGAGTGGCACATTTTCTCCTGGCATGAACTGGTTGGCTGTCACTCAACTAGCAAAGGAATGATAACCAAGGACTGTATCTGAGAATCCCCAAGGACACAGGTGATCTGAATGGAGTGGTTACCTATAGTACCTCCATCTTGACTAAATTCTCCAACACTAATATTTGGGCCCACCCAGTCTCCACTAGACAAGTTACCATGCCCCCTCTTAGCTCACCTAATATAGCCTGATCTCTGGGGGACCTCACCCTTGTGGCCTTAGACTATATGATGTCATCCCTCCCCTTCCTCCCATGGTCACGCCATAAAGGGGCAAGACTTCTTTCTGTCCCAGTCTGCCTTGCTGGAGACGAAGGACCAGAGGGGCTAGTGACCTCTTTTGGCTTTTCTCTCCATCCTGCTGACTGTCTTTGACAGACCCCAGGGTATAATCTGGACTGTTGGATTGTTGTGCCCCCTTAACTCTCCAGTCTGATGTGCACTATGCCCACTCACCCCAGCCTCTAGCATGCAAATTACCCCCAACGCACCAGAGTGCTATGCCCAGCCACTCTTGAATTACATATAGGACAACCTCACATATCCCCAGTCCCAGCCTTGCACCTCAGAAATGTGCCTTCTTTTAATGCTCAGTTACTTACTGAGCAATACCAGTTAATAAAGTCCATCATTTTAACAAAGAAAATGATCATGCACAAGCTTTTATAAACTGAGTAGATTCCCCAAGCCCTTCAGCCAAAAATCTAACATAAAGATAAAACATTAAAATAAGTTTATTAACTACAGAAAGATAGATTCTAAATGCTTATAAGTGGTGTAGGAATAGAAGATCAGAATTGGTTACAAAAAGAAATAAAAGATAATAAATGCAACCTGTTTCCTAAATTTTCCCAAGGCTAAATTTGAAGCAAACAGCTTTTCTCACCCCTCCGAATATTGCAGGCAGTTCACAGTTCTTAGTATGCAGGCTGGAGGCCCTTCCCAGACTGGGACCAATCTTTCCCAGTTCCAAGTCCTTCAAGCAATCTTGTTTCAGTAGAGAGGGGGAGGAGGGAGGTGGCCAGGGGGCTTTGCTCCACCTTTTTATATCTTGGCTCTTTTTGTTGGAAAAGTCCTTGCTGTGTCATGGGGTCAGACAGTGCCATAGCTTATCTGAGCTGCTGACTGTCCCTCAGATGAATTGTAAATTTCTTGATTGCAACTCGCCTGTTGGTGAATGGCCACTTAAGCAGACAATGTTCTCTTAGCACCTGACTGGGTTTTGGCCACCTCTTTGTTGCCTGTGAAGAGCTAGACTATGGGCGTTCCCCAGAATTACAGCACGTTCCACTAACCAACATATAGCAAAATCTCATATCTCCCCAAATAATGTTGACACACACATTTTAACAGGGCAATAATATTCAGCAGAATATGAATTTTCCAGTGATGCCTCGCAAAGAATGCTTTGTACAAGATTTATCATAATTTTGTAAAAGTTTTGAGCATAACAGCATAGACTATCACACTGTCCTTTTACTATTGGCTGTGGCATGGTGGATTTCTGGCTGGCTCAATCTCCAGGTAATCCTCATTTGCTGTGCAGTCTCTGTCACCAAGGATGGCTAGTTCCAGTGCATCCATGTGTCACAATGGCTGCATTGGTGAGGGGGAGGTGGCATTCCTTATGTTGTTTGACATCAGTATGTCAAAATCATAGTGATTCATGTGAGACATGCCATGTCAGGTACTGTTAGAAAGGTTATGATATGCTGAATAAGATGATTATGTTTGTGTTCATGAGTGATGTGTGTGAGGGAAGTTATGGATATCTTTGATATACCTGTATTTCAAATTATGCTGTATAAGACACACCCCAGACAGAGAGGCTGCAGGACAATAGCCTGCTTAATGGCCCATCAAGACCTTTACAGAAGCAAAAGGCCCAGGAAGGAACTAAAGGCATACCTGAAGAGTTACCAGGATTGGTCCATGTGACTCTGGACTCCGTTTTGGTTCCTGTAAAATTCCACAAACAGCGTGGCAAGGGCCAGAGGATATATAAGGTGTTTGGGATCCATTTTGTCTACTGTTCAGCTTTCAGTCACCTAGCTACCTCTGGAGCAACCCACCTGCAACTGAACTGAAGCTGTGAAACAAAGGACTGAGACCCATCCAGGTACTGGATGTACACCGGAGGGATTATATAGGCCTGCAACTCCACAATTCTTTTAGAAACCTGATGTATATGAACTTACAATTGTCTGTATGTATCTGATTTGCTTTAATCCTTTAACATTTCTCTTACTGTTTTTCTTTTATAATAAACCTTTAGTTTTACTTACTAAAGGATTGGCTAGAAGTGTGATATTTTGGGTAAGATCCAAATTTATTTTGATCTGATACTGTGGCTGGTCTTTTGGGATCAGAGGGAATCTTTTTAGTAAAGAGCATATAGTTTAAATAACTGATCTCTTTACTGGACCTAGTGGCAGGTTGGGAGCCAGAGACTGAAATGCAGTAAAGGGGGTTGTGTGTATTTGAATAGTGGCTTCTTGATAACCAGTGTGGGGGAATCAGAAGCACTGTTTGTGGCTGGTTAGGAAGCTTGACTTCAGTGTCACCCACCAGTGCTGGGAGAATCTGCTCTCCTTTTACAGCCTGCCCTGACCTTAGCATTATCAGGTGGCTACCCTGGGCATGAACGGGTCACTCCATGTTTTCACCCTCCTGGAAAGGCAACCCAAATGCTTTTCCAAGTCAAAATGTCCATTATGACACTTATTGCTTGGGTCTCAGCCTAACCCTAGTTTTTGGGCATCAGACAAAAGTGCAGGGTGCACTTCCAATCTCTACGACTCATTCTGAAGCCTTTGCTAGTACTTCTGTCCATCGATACCTCCCACAAAAAGTCTTTCATGGCCTCATCATCTGCTATATCATTCTCATTCTCAGTATCCTATATAGTTTATGTCTCTCCATCTGAAAAGGGGCTGGAAGGAAAGCCTGGCATCCTTCCAAGTTGCAATAGTCAGCTTTTTGGGTCTTATGGTCCCAGCTTGGACAGAAAAGTTATGGGGTTTCCTGGTGGTTTCTGTGGGGCAACTGAATTTATATGCCTATGGAGAAGCTGTTCCCAGAACTGTTAGTGCTGGACAAGTGGCCTGTATTTGTGACTGGAAATGTTGCTGCTCCGCCTTCATACAATATGTTAATAAACCCTTTCTTCTTCTGGGATTTTATTTTCCAAACCAAAACCAGGTTTGGTTCAGATCTAAATCACATTTTTATGACTCCTTAAACTTTGAAGGATTTGGATAAATGCACTTCGCTATTTGAGTGCACTTCCCTATTTGAGATTCATAGGATGAGCAACAGGGGATGTTAGTGACTTTTGTTTTGCCCTCACTCTGGCCATGAGCTGGGCTTTTATCACCGTGTTTCATGTTGTAACCTGTGCATACAGTTTTCTTCATCATTTATTAAAGTACAATGAACTGCAAATAATGGACACTCATCATCAATAGCTTAGCAATGGAAAACATGATTAAGCACATTAAGCATAGTCTGGTGATATGTAATGTAACTAGGACTGATGAATGACTGAGGCACTTATCTGTCAAGTTCTCCTGAAGAACAGCATATTTAACTCCTGTTTATTTTTATATTTTTGTAAATATTATCTGATGGGTTGAATAATTTTTTCTTCAATTAGAAAACATGAAAAAGAAATGTTAATGTATTAGTGCCACTGCATTGCTTTTAATGCTTATAAAATACTGCTACAGATTTCAAACATACCTTAGCAATAACTTACTTATTAACTTTCAACTTTTCAACTCTTTCAGGTTAATATTTAGTCCCTTTTTATACTATTGTGCCTTTGTTTTCTATGAATAGCTTTATAATTTTCTCCTTCCTGGTTTTTGCACAGGATACATTACACAGCTACTTAAGGAAATATTCCTCTTGGCTACACTACAATAAGACAATAATAAACTACAGATGATATTTAAAATGTCCCCTTTCATCTCAATTTCATCTCATTTCCCTAATTTCATTAGGTCTAGTTTATTTTAATTTTCTTTTGCTTCCCATGGGCTCTCACCCTATGCCTGTATTTTCTTTTTTTCTTTCCCTCTTTGTATCTTTACAGTACACTTTTTATTTTTGTTTTACTAAATTTGTTCTTTTTTATTCAATTCTATTATTCTGCTTTTGCTTGTGTTAGAAACCTGTTTGCTTAGTTTCCTCTCTTGTGCTACCTTTAAACTACCCTACATCATTGCCTATGTCCTGTTTTTATTGATATTTTGACCAATGTTTTTATTACACCAGATAAAATGGCTGGAGCAGGACTGAGGATCTCACCCTATCACTTTTTAGAGTTTTTTCTTAGTGTCCTAGAGGTTTCATTCCTATTAAATACTGCACAGCTTCACCGTAAGAGTAGTAGAGAATGTAGAAATTTCTCTCCTAAACTGGCTCAGTAGCTTATTTAGGCCAGGTTTCTGTCTCTGACAAGGGCTAGAACCACATGATTCAAAGGACGGAAATCCCAAGAATGGATAATCATAGAATCATTTCCCCCAGGGGAAATTTCTTCCTAGTCCATCAGATAATGGTTTTGCTAATGTTATGAAGTATGTACCCCCAATTTATTTTATTTAGCTTTCCTTATGTAACTATGATTCTTCTTGCCATCCATATAAATGCCTAATACTTCTTGAATTCTGCTGAGCTCTTAGCCTCCATGATATCTTGTAGCAATGAGCTCCACAGGTCACTTGTACACGGTGCAGCTTCATTTTATTAGTTTTGCATTTGTTGAATTTCAAGTTCGTTGGTTGTCCCCTGTTCTTGTACAATGAAATGGAAAATAAGATTATCTGGTTCACATTCTCTGTACCATTCATTACTCTGTACAACTCTGTCATGTCTCCTCTTATTGGTCTGTTCTCGAAGGTAAACAGTCTTTACCATTTCTCCTCATATGAAACTGTGCTACTTATCATCTATATTACCCTTCCTCAACCACTTATATTCCTCCCCTTTTTAAGCTGTAATGAGATCAGAACAAAAACACAGTTTTCAGGTGACATTCTCCTGATTTATGTAATGACTTTATAATATTTTCTCTATGTTCTATTGTACTGACATACTGATAAGATTTGGTTTTCTTTCTTGATCACTGCTGCTGTATATTGAGTTGTCCACAATGATGTGCAGGTCTTTTTGTTTGTTTGTTTGCATTGCTACACTTGATTTGGAACCCAGACATGTATATGAGTTGTTCATATTACTCAGGCCGTGGCCATTACCATGCATCTGCCAATTCTTGATGAGTAATGTAATATTCTGAATACTCCCCTTGATATTAGAAAGTAACGTTCTATTCCATAAGAGTAAGGGTGACAGAATATGGCTCTTAATTCTGTTAGGTCGGTCTGGAGTTCTTCTTTCTTCTCTAGTCTTAACTAATGTATATAATCCGGTGACCTCAGCACGTTTTCTTGTCTCACTGCTCATCACCATTTTTCAGATCACTGATGTAGATATATTAGAGAGCAAGCTGGTAGGATGGAATCTTGGGGCCCCTCCCTGTCAATCCTTTGTCACCTTTTCTCTTAGTATGCATGACAGAATCTGGTTGTAATGTATAGTACTGAGCTCCAGGAGTTGGACTGGACTAGAAGATCTCTTTTGGTCCCCTCCAGGCCTATGATTCTATGATGTGTATGGCAGAATCTGGCTTTTAACATTTAAGGGTTATGTAATTACTTCAACTGTGCTCCTGCATGAAGAAGTAAGAAGTTAATAGGATTATTCACACTATGTAAAGTTAAGCATGGGTATAAGTCTTTGCAGGATCAGGGTTTTAGTTTGTAATATTTGCTACCTTTGTGGTTTTCTAGCCAGTTAAGAATGTCTGCCCTGCCTCTCAAATTGAGTAAGAACACACCTAAAAGTGTTTCAGTTCCCTTTATTATAAATGTGTATAACTTCATTTTATTTTAGTAATTAAGTTAGCACTTCTTCCCCCAACCCCATTAAAGCCTTTCCCAGTTTCCCCCCATAAGTACTCAAGGCACAGTCTTGCATGACAATAAAGAGGATTAGCCCTTTTGCGCCAGCACTGCCTCACGTCCCAAGTAGCCCAACCCTGTGGTGTTGAGCGGGGGAGATGTGTGGTATAGCAAGGGCAGAGGGCAGTAGGAAAGTTCTGGAAGGGCGCTAGGTAAGTGCTAGAATAAAGCTAGGGCTTTATTCCCTATAGACTAGCCAGAGTCAATTGAAAGTAATTAGCGTCAGCTGACACCAATTAAGGCCCCACCCAGGTGCCTATAAAAACCCTCTACTCCTGAGAGACAGGGTGGAGTTGAAGGAGTAGGTGTGTGGTGAGCAGAGGAGTGTGTGAAGTGGAGGAGAGCAGAACGGAGTACGGTGGTGTGTGGAGAAGTGAAAGAGAACAGAACGGAGTACAGCGGTGTGTGGGAGAGAGGTGGAGTCCTGAAGAAGGTGCTGGGCTCAAGAAGCCAGAAAGACAGAGGTGGGGAGAGTGGCCCAGGGGAAAATCCTGCAGCTGCGAGTAAGGTGCCAGCAGCACTTAGCTGCTACTCAGAGGGCCCCTGGGCTGGGACCCAGAGGAGCGTGCGGACCCGGATACCTGCCCCCTCCCTGGGAAGACGGGGTAACCAGCGACGCCCTGGCCCACTATGAGAGGCAAAAGTGCGAGACCCACTAGGGAGAAGCTGGCCATTTGCCACAGGAGATATAATATTTGCACCAGAGAAAAAGGATGATACCTTAGATTGATTAACGGTTTAGCAGTAGATTCCACTCTCTTTATGCAGAGCAAAACTTATAGACAAAGGGAAGAGAACGTGGTAGCTTTGAGAGTCTGACTTGTCCGCTAAACAGTTTATTTTAGATTTACAAAAATAAATTCAGATATGGAAATTGAGGTCGTCTGGAGCTAGCTCTAAGATGTGTTCTGGATGTCTATGCAGGGGTTTATTATAGTGATTATGAGCTTTTCCTTTGAAAAATAGCAATTATCACAGCAACCTTGACATTAAATGACACACACAAATAGAGCTACACTCTACAATTAAAATAAACCCAGTCTGACCAGGATGCTGGGCTGGGTGTCCTTTTCTGTGGACAGAACTGCAGGAGGGGGATCGATTGGCCAGGAAACAGCAAGTTTAATCTCACAGTTTTCAAATAATTACCTCTCAGGTGTCAGGAGTTTGACAGGTGCAGAGGGGATGGGCATATGGAACCTTGGCATTCATGAGCGTAGGATGCCCCAGTCCCATAGATGCCAGGGTGTCCATGTGCATTGCTCTCTCTTCTGCATTGTTCCGCTTTCCTTCCCTTTCCCTTGGTAGCACTTTTCTTGCAGCAGCAGTGAGTGTCTCCTGATCAGATTTACAACTGAAAAATCACAGTGTGAGCAAGAGTCAATGCTGAAGAAACCAGTTGGTTTCCTGCTCCACGCCTTCCTACCATGTCTGCACCCACACAGTCTCTGATCTTGCAGAAGCTCCAGTGATGAAAATTCCATGGGATGAAGGAAGTAGGGGACACTACAGAGGAGCAGACCTTCCTCCACTTTCCTTCTGTCAGCTGTTAGTGTGTAACTCATTCCCAGACGTATCCCTGAAGGTGAGTTCAGAGAGTTCACATGTACTTCAAGGAAACAATTATTTTCTTATGATGTTGGTGACAGATGGAAAGTGGAAATTTTGGGGCTTCCCTGATTATTTCTCCTTTCCCCTCAGTGGCCTTTGTTTAAAACCTCAGTGTAACCATGAACAGTTTTTGGCCTGAAAATGGATGTAGAATTTCAGGTTCCAAACAGAGATGGGGTCAGCCTTCAGTGCAGGGGAGTAAGGAGGCTAGAAAGAAGCTCTGCAACTGACAGGACATTTTTTGTATCTAAATTTCCTGTTGTAAAATTAAATATTTTCTTGCAACAAATATTGTTTTGATATAACTTCACTTTTGGCAAGAAAATGTTATGGTTAAAAAAATTCAGCCAGTTTTAGTTTATATTGATTGCCATTACAAGCTTTAGAAGTGCTATTTGCTGAAAATTAGGAAACCTTTACTAAAAGGGAGCCATGTTAGATTGAAAGTCTTTTAGTGAAGAGGTATAACTCCAATCTTTAGAATTGTTTAAAATTTGATGGGACAAATTATTTAAGATGATACTGAAGGGATAATTCTACATAGATGGGAGACTGGATGAGGTGATCTACAATCAGAACAGTCTCTTCCTACAAGCTATAGTTTGTTTCTGAAAAATTTGATTCTGAACCAATTTTGTTGATTTTCTGTTTTAACATTCAGTTTTGTTTTTCATGTGTTCATAATGGGATAATGAAGGCTTTGGGACATGTCCTGTCTAGTGTTTAATATTCTGTATAGGATACAGTTAATCAGGTTAGTCAATTAGAATAAAGTGATGAACAGAAAGTATGGTTAATTAAGCAATTGGACAACCTTGCCAAGTGCGTCCAACTCAGTTGAGGAGTGTGAAGGACTTAATTTGATTCTCACACCTGTGTAAATCGGTAGTAACTCCACTGAGGGTGATGGAGTTAGACTAGTGTAATTGAGAAGAGAAGCAGGCCTCACTGTGACATTAAAATGGGTGTATTTTGTTTTTACAAAATATCTTAGGGCCAAATTTTCAAAATCAAACATACAAAAGTACATGTACTCTTTTGCATGTACCCAAATCCCACTACATATCTGCAAGCTGGGATCTGTGCATACACATAGAAATGTGCACATAAGAAGCATAATTTGTATATGTATATTGAGTCTGTGCATGTACAAGTTGGGCCCAAGAAAATCTGTCCCATATTTAAAGTACAGTGTAAAAATATTCCTAAGTAAAATCATTCCTGAAATATATATTTTAAAGGTACAGTTATTTAAAATATATTCAGCCAAATCTTCAAACAAAGGTGCTACATTGCATTTATAAATATGTGCCTGTGAGAGCAAACTGATAATTGTAAACACATTTGCTTGTACAACACCTAGATGTGTGCAAACAAAGTACTTATGCATGCGAGCACCATGCCATTTGCACGTGCTGTTACCGGTTTCATCTGTGCAAATCAATTAGTGCTTAGAAGTATAGGTAGTTGGCAGATTCAAGCATCTATTTTTGAAATGTTGGCCTATTACAGTAAACACCATCCCTAATTCGCTGCTATTTTTTTTAACATTTTCCAGCTGTCATTTAACCTTCCTCTCCCCTTCTCTCACTGTATGCTCCTCAGGATCCTTTCCACATCTACGAAATAAACCAGATTTTCTGCCTCTTCTCACAAGTCCCTCCAACAGTTCATATTTATTTTCCATTGAAAAATACAGTCAAGAGCATTAAGCTATTCTCAGATGGGTTTTCCAATAGATTGTAAACAAAGCTGTACGAGCAGTGATGGGAGGAACCTCTAGTTATGGCACCACTTCAAAGGAAAAGTCAAAAGGCTTTTGAATTTCAAATCATGCCAGTTCCATGGCCATGAGTTCCTTTGCTGTACATGCAGCTGGATCAGCTGTTTGTTTGTTTTAAATTTCTGTTGAAAAACCTAATTTGGAGCTAAGCAGCAGCCGCAGCGTGTGTGCTTCATGAGAAATGTAAACCCAAACAGCCACTTGAGCCAAAAGAGAAGCAGGGCGATCTGTGGTCTTGGGGAAGGCCCCAGCCTCTCTGCCCACAGTGACGTGAGCAGCTGTCTGCTTTCATGTTCTATTGAACACAAGCAGGCCCTGCTTAAGGCTGCTGACTGTGTTTCCATTAGAAAATAAAAGTGAGCTCCTGAGCAGGACAGCAGAGGGGATTTCTCTTTGCTGAACCCCCCCACAGTTAGTTGTCCGAAGTCAGCAAAGTCCCAGAATTTAGGGGTGCCTCATCATGGGTTCACTTCCCACCCCAAAAGGTGTGGGGGGGAGGGGGTAAGGTCACAGTGCTGCTGCTCACCACTGTCGTTGTCTCTGCTGCTGCTTGCTGCTCACTGCCAGCTCTGCTTCTAGCTGGGATGTCATGTTCTGAGGTTCCACTACTTAGTCCAGCTCTTAGTGATCTCACTGGGTGGTGGGCACCTCAGTGCCACTGCACCTGCCGCATTGTCTTTCCCTACAATACAGCCATCATCACACCAGGTCTAAAGGTAAATCTTCCAGACTAGTTTATTAGTGAGTTCAGCTGCAGTGATCACTGCGCAGAAACAAGGCCTCTAAACTGAGTCCTGAACAGCTCTGTCTTTACACACTGGAGGATGAGGGTCAAATGATAGGCAGGACTCTTTAAACAGAGTCCACACCACCACCACCAACACCGGCCCCACCCCCTCTGACTTTTTCATAATGACATTTCAAGACTACAGTGAATTTTACAATACAGCTGCGGATCGCCTAGGCAAAGCAGGCATGATGGGCACCAGAGGCCTTTCCTCTAGCTCATCAATAGATGGCAAGGGAAAGCTCACTCAGACCCTGGCTCACCCTTAGTTCCACATGCCACACTTTCATCACTTCCATGACTAGCGTTACAAGTTGCAATGCCATCACTTACTAACATGCATTTTCTATTGCTGCTTCTGCCAGGGTTCACAGGTGTTTTGCTTTTTCATTTTCCACATCAAGTGCCATTCGCTATTCACTGCCTTATGTAGGTCAGTGAGAATTACCGGGAATCTGCTGTCTGCTTCTAATATTAAAACTGCCTAATTTTTCTAGGAGTGGTGAGTCAGGCCTTGCCTGAGAGGAGTGAACAATAAAACAAAAGGCTTAACGTACTCTAAAAATCCCTAATTCTGCGAGCCTAGCGCCTCCTTCCTTCATAAACTGCTCTCAAATTTAACTGATGCACAGTGACTTGACCATGACTTCTCCACCTTCTTTGCTCAGGGAACAGAAACAGCACTGTGTGAGTACAGTGACCAGATCGTGGGGAACAATGCACAGTTATGTGGAACTTGGGTTTACCTGTTTGAGAGGCTGGCAGCCATATTCTGCATTAGATGAAGCTTCCAAAGGATCTTCATGATGCTCCTAGGTGGAGTGTGTTGCAGTATCCTAGCTTGGAGTTTACAAAGACCTAGCTTTATGGCTGAGCTAAGTTTCTGTGCTTACATGTGGTTTAAATTAAACTCAGTGGTTGTTGAAACCTATTCTAACATGGGGGGGTCCAGCCTGACTAGGGCTAACCCATGTTAAAACTGCTCCAATCCAGGCAGAGACACTATACAGCCTTACTATGAGCTACTGAAGGGATTTGTAGGTTCCATGCAATGTGCGCTGTTTGTAAGCCGCTGCATCCTGTTTCGCCAGTAAAATCTCTTGGTACCATTATTCCATCTTTAATCTATGAAGATAAGCAATTTTTGATTCAGACGATCAGAAGAAGAATGTTTTTCTTGCCATTGGCCTCCCTTCAATGCAGCCTTCTGGCTAGTTTATTCCTTGGCTGAATTGGAAAATGAGTCATTATACGTTCAGCATGTGCAGTTTTCATTTCATGGCATGAAAGGTCTAATGAAACTGAAAAGTACAAATTAAACTCCCTTAAAAGTTCATATATGCTTCCTTGGTGACAGGCTAATCAACAAAAGACCACTCCCTGAGTTGTTCTTTGCTGTTGAAATAAGGGGATTAAAGGTATTTTTCAGTTGGTAGGGCACAAACAAAAAGGTGGACTTGAGAATTCAAACAAGGTATTCTTCACACAAGAGAGAGGCCAGGTAGGACAAATGCAGGAGGTTAGATCAGCACACTTCAGAAGAAAAAAAAAAGTACAAATCACATTTGATAGCAATGCAATCAAGATCTAAGTTCTCAGAACCATACTTCTGTTACTGTTACACAGTGGTTCTTTCAGAGGTACATTAACTCATTTAGATATTTGTCTAGTTTTACAGCAGGCTACATGAAAAGCACTGGTGAAGTCAGTACAAACTAAAATTTCATACGATTGTTTACACTGTCTATATAACATACACTGCAATGTAAGTACAATATTTATATTCCAATCAATTTATTTTATAATTATATGGTAAAAATGAGAAAGTAAGCAATTTTTCAATAAGTGTGCTTTGATACTTTATTTTTAACTTTTTATGTCTGATTTTGTAAGCAAGTAGTTTTTAAGTGAGGTGAAACTTGGGGTATGCAAGACAAATCAGACTCCTGAAAGGGGTACCAGAGTCTGGAATGGTTGAGAACTACTGCTGTAACAAATCCATGGCTACAGCTAAACTGTATTCATTGGGCACTTTGAATAATAAATTAATATAGGCGGTATCTATCCAGAACAAAGAAGAATAAAAGGCAAGAAAGAATAAGGCTTCCAATGTCATATCAACTGAGGTGGAACAACAGCTTCACCTAAGAGTATAGTATGAGGGGATGTTAAGTGTCAGCACTAGCAAGTATTTCTCTGAATGAGAGAGCCCTGATAGATAAATATTTTATGCGGGGGAACTTCATTTAAATTGGAAGTTAAAATAGAGACACTTGGCTTTGATTCAAATATGCAAATCAAGAGGCGAAGGAGTAGCAAAATAGTTGTCTTGTTGACTACTAGAGAAAAACAACACGAAGTAATTTTGCTAGGATCCAGCTGACATCATTCTCAGGACACCCAGAACCATGAGCTACTGTGTTACCCCTCTGTCTTAGCAAAGGAAAGAGCTTTTCTGCCAGTAAGTGATCTGTCAGCTCTCTGACACACCAGCCTGTCTGCCTTGCCAGCACACTCCTAAAGACTCTACGAGTCTAAACCTTGCCTTTCAGGAAACAATCAGTGAATCCCAATACCCGAATTCCCAAGAGAGATCTCCCTTCAGTGTCCAGTCCCTCTCACAGGACACACAGAGAAATTATTAAATTCACTGCCTCCAAAGAGATAGAGCGCACATCACCCTGTTAGGTTAGTTCAAGACTAGCACTTCACTTTAATACACAGCATTGAGATACTTTTGCTATAAAACAAGAAGTTTATTAACAAAGATTTAAGTTATACTAAGCAAGAGAAAAAAGAGACGGATATATTTACAAACAAACCATTTTTTCTAATGATTAAAACTTAATCTTAGCAATCTTTGCCTAAGCAGTTTTCTTACTCACATCAAGTTATATATCACTATATCACTAGCCCAGCGGACCCAAAGTTCACAGAATCGAAGTGTGCTGTTCCCTTTGTTCCGTAAGTGATGCATAGCTAAAATGTCTTTTTGCTCCCCTTACATTACCCCAGTATTTTACAACCTGTGATCTGTGGACCCCTGGGAGTCCATGGACTATGCCTAGGGGTCCATGAAAGGTTGTTGTTACCATAGAGCAGTGGTTTTCAACCTATGGTTTGTGGACCTCTGGGGGTCCACAGACTAGGTACGAGACTTCCAAAGGGGTTCACACCTCCATTTGAAATTTTGTAGGGGCCCGCAAATGGAGAAAAGATTGAAAATCACTTCATTACCCCAAGGTCCATTGTTTTTGCCTCTGGAGCCAGGAAGGATTCCTGGGCTTCAAACTTTGTCCCCCTGGTGCGTTCACAAAGCTGCTGCTTGTCTGCTTTGTTTAATGTATATGTAAATGCACTTTCATTGTCATCTGCCAGTAATCCAGCCAGTCAGACAGGTAATACACAGTCCTTTGTCCCGGTAGGCTGGGTTTATACACTGCCTCTCAAACACATTTTAAGAGCATATTTCCAGCACACATATGTACACAACCCCTCCATACATCATACAGTGATTTCTGGGACCAGCATGTCCCCAGTTTACATACGATACCTTACATGACACTTTTTAAATACATACTATGACAGCCATGCGTTGGTGGTAATCAATGTATCAGGCCTGATATGAGTGTCAGTACTGTGGGCCCTCTGCCAGTTAGCATTCACCGAATCATACCTACTTTGAAAGTATGATCTAAAAGTTCACAAGTGCAATAGCAGTGCATTAAAGCATTAAAGCTAATGCTTTAAATTTGCAGTGCATTCCTGTCCACTATGGATAGTAAAACGCAGTAATCAGTAGTATTCTTTTTATAAACTTTTCTAAAGATTATAAAGTTGCTATTGTAACTCTTAAAACTGCTGTAGCTCATTTATTGCTGTTTGATGTAACTGGTTAGTGTAGTTTTATGATCTCAGATGTTTTCTTATCAGGCTGCCACTATGTTTTTGCAATTTTGCTCTTTCTGTAAAAGCTTTTTAGTTGTTTTTCCTCCTGCACGTGGCATTTTAGTATTATCTTTTTAAAAAAAAAGAACTTTCATGACAGAATAAAGCCTATTTCAACTTATCTATTAGGTGATGAAAAGACAAATGCAAATTGGGTTGAAATGAAGAGGTCTTTTGAAGAGTTGTATCATACAAAAACATACACAAATATTTTATTATTTTAAAAAATCCATATAAAACCAGTTCCCGCCCCCACAAGAGTCTTCCAAATGGCAGATTAAGGGAAATATTACATATGTAAGGGAAAGATTCCATTAAGTTTTCTAGCTGGAAACAACTGCCATACCCCAATCATCCATAGTTTGTGATGGAGGGTAGGGCAACAAATATTCATTTATGTGACGCACAGGCTAATTCATATTTCTGTAATTTGTTCATATTATATTAAACTATCAGGACAGGGGTAGAGTTAGTATGGTTATGCCAACCACAATACATATAAGGCCAAATTCTTCTCTGGCCTGATGCCAGGGTTCTTCCTACCCTACAGTTGCTGGGGGTCAAACTAATTTGTATCCAGGATGCCAAGTGGGCATTGTGGCAGCTCTTACAGAGCTGGGGCATATGAATTCCCTTGCCACACTTGCTCCTGTACCTGTCCCATCCCCAACAGGTTCCTGGTAAGGCCCTGCATTGTGGGAATCTTTCTGGTGGATGCTAAAACTGGTGGAGCTGTCTCTGCAGCTGCCAGGGAGGATCCCAGCATGATGGCTATTACCTGAGGATGGATCTAGTGACAGTTTTGTAACCACTTTACGTTATTGTCAGTTATGTGAGCCCTTAGTGGCCATTGGGCAGCCCTTTCTCATGTTGGTGAGCTCCCATGCATAGTCTTATTGAGTTCATTGGGATTATTGATTTCACCAACATGAATAAAGGTTGCACAGTCATGTCCTTTAATTAAATACTGTTTTGACTGATAGACACGCATTTAGTATTTTTCCCCAGCAAAACATAACATTAGCCGTAAGTGACATAAAACTCTGTAGTTCATTAGCAGCAAGGTCGTCCTGAGCAGAATTAAAAACACTGTGCTTTCTTTATTGCTAATTGACACAATATTTTACTAGCTAACAAAACCTAATTTGAAGCTTTTGGTAGGTACAGTAGTATCTTGTTGTAATGGGGAAAAAAAGACAAACTATGTCTATAAAATCCAAGTGCAAATGTTTTCTTGTATTGCCTCATTGACTCACAGTGTCTTGCTATGCATCAGTTATGATTAGGGGTTTATGAACCATACTAGCCCCAATGCTGTTTTCAAGTCTGGTTAATTCCTCTTTGTTGTAAAGGCCCCCGTGTACTGCATGGCAAGCACAGCCAAAAGTCTATAGTGAGATCCTTGCGTCCTTCAGCCTTCTGCTGTAGAACACTGGAAATTTCACAGCAGCTTCATGTACATTCCTTTTGATTGATTTAAATTTCATAATAGGCAGTACAATATTCACTGTGTGTGTGGGTGGGTGTGGGTGTGGATGTGTTTGGTGTGACATTCCCTTTATTTTACCCTTTTCAATGTGCCACGGATTATATTATTTAAAATATATAACTGCCCTGTAGAAATTGTCAGGAGGGAAGATGGTGGTCTGGGGAGCTACTCAGAATTCATTTGAGGCTTTTCACCTGGAAAAATGTGGGAGGGAATTAGTTGGGGATTGTGCTCTAAGAACATTAGTAGGCTGTTACTGCTAAGATGCACAGCAGTCCATTGAAATCTAAGGATGGCACGATGGATAAAAGCCCACTGAAGTGAAGGGGGGCAGTATTTGTCTTAGAGCTATTGTGTCAGGCTGCCTGCAAAGTTCAGGTGGATGCTGCTGCATTGGTTTAAAGTGGGTTCACATTTGAAAAGTTTTGCTCTAGCTAGAAGGTTCCAAAACCTAATTATGTTCCAAAACGTCATAATGCCAGATCTGTGACCACACAATTACAGGATGCACTGGAGAAAGAGCCCTGCTTATTAGATAAAATGTACCAGAACTAAGTATCCTGTTGCTTGTGCAGCTAGCTTCATCCTAAATATACTTTCCTTTCCCATTCTCCCAAATACAAATGGTTCCAGTCAACAGCTGATTTCAAGCATGATATATGAAGCCTTTGCTCAATGCCCCTACCTGTGTTGTCCCAGGAGGCACACTGGAAAGGAACTCTCAATTGCTTACTGCACTCCCACTGGCTCTGCGGGGATGTAATTTGCACAAATCCTTCACCAAGTGCAGACTACTTTCCACCCTCCACTGTGTCAGATTTTGTAGCTGGTGCATTGATGGAGGACAAGTGTAGCCAAGGTATCACAGTGCCTACCTGTTGGATGCCTAGGAAATCACAGCAATCTACCAAGCTTGAGTTAGGTACATAAGCTCCTATACAATGCATGGTGACATACAAGTACCTTAGGCTATGTCTACACTACAGAGTTAAGTCGACTTAAGTTATGTCAACAATCATAAGTCGTTTTAATAACATCGATTGAGCATGTCCACACACTGCTCCTTTTGTCAGCTGAGTGCGTCTGCAGTCATTGCTCTTGCATCAACAGAGAGGGCTTTGCATCGTGAGTAGCTATCCTGCTGTGTAACTTCCATCACCCTCTGCCGCAGGGAGCTCTGGGAACGTCGTGGTGCATCATGGGGGCAAGCTCACCATCCTGTGATGCAATTATTTCTGTCCCATCCAGCCCGCTAATTCCATGAGCTTCTGAATTAGTTTCACGCCATTTTTCAATAGCCCTTGTAAACTGTGTGACTGCCATCTCTGCCTGATGACATGGATCCTGAGCTGTTGACCACTTGCTGATGAGCATTATGAACACAATGCGGCAGGTCTACAGTATTTAATCAGCTGTGAGACAGAGTGAATTGCTGATGCCTGCCCTGCTGTCTGCCATGGAACCAAATAATTCAAGATCGCTGCTGCCATTCATGCAATATCTTGCCAAGGTGGACCGTAGGTACTGAGAAACAAGCACTGATGCATTTAAGAGATGATGAGCGGTGGCTACAGAACTTTCGGATGCATAAATCCACCTTCCTGGAACTGTGCGCAGAGCTCACCCAGCACTGCGGTTCAATGACACCAGAATGAGAGCTGCGCTCACTGTGGAAAAGCGAATTGTGATCGCTGTGTGGAAGCTCACAACTCCAGGCTGCTACTGGTCAGTCGTGAATCAATTTGGAGTTTAAAGTCCACTGGGGGGAGGGGGAGTTGCCATGATACAAGTGTGACTCTCAGTAATGTGCTGGAAATAACTGATGACTTTGAGGCATTGGTATTCCCTAACTGTGATGGGGCCATAGATGGAACGCATATTCCAATTTCGTCCCCTGACCATTTTGTGGTGGAGTATATTAACCTTCTCCATGGTCTTGCAAGCACTGGCGGATCACCAGGGCCATTTCACTGACATAAATGGGGGGTGGTCAGGGAAGGTGCATGATGAATGCATCTTTTGGAACACTGGACTATATAGAAAGCTGTGTGGAGGGATTTTTTTTCCCAACCAGAAGATTTCAGTGGGGGATGTGGAAATGCCCATAGTGATCCTGGGAGGCCCTGCCTACCCCTTGCTCCTGCGGTTCATGAAGCCTTACACCAGGAATGCTTCAACAACAGGCTCAGCAGATGCAAATGACTGTTGTGTGTTCCTTTGGCTAATTAAAAGGTTGCTGGCACTGTCTTTTTGGCCGGTTAGACCTCCGGGAGGAAAATATCCCGATGGTCATTGCGATCTGCTGCACTCTCCATACTATTTATGAATCGAACGGGGAAAAGTTTCCCCAGAGTGGACCACTGAGGATGATCAACTGGTTGCTGATTTTGAGCAGCCAGATACAAGAGCAATTAGAGGAATGCAATGGGAGGCTATTTGAATCAGAGAGGCTTTGAAGAAGCATTTTGACAATGATTCCCAGTAATGTGTCTTTATGCGATTCATTGGGCCAGGCAATGTTTAATTGATGCCTTTAATTATCCCTGTAGTGCTTGCTTCCTGAGCGTTAAGTGCAAGGAGCAAATACTTCTAGCTATAGTCACCGTGTTTCAATGTTAGCACTAAGCTGTGTGTGTATATTTCACAAATAAAGAACGATTTAATTTCAAAGACTCAAGTTTAGCAAGAGGATCAAACACAAACTTTTGGTCAAACAAGGGACATGGCAAAGAAGAACAGTCTCACAGTTAGGACCCTCACAGCTGGAGACAGCAGTGCATCAACCCAAAGACAGAAACATAAGCACTTAGGTAAGGTTTACTGGAAAAACTTGGGTGCCACATAAGTTTAGGCGCCTACAGAATTAGGCAACAGTCAAGTGGGGGTTTTGTGGATCACTGAGGCACCTAAAAAATACCTTTGTGGATCTGGGCCAAAGTGTTTGCTTGAAATGCCCCTGCCTGTTAGCAGGGGTTGATCCTGTTGTCAAACAGTTAATTGGGTTCTGCTGACTACTTGACAGGTGACCCATTACTCCAGCTGAATAGAAGGGAGTGGTTCTCTAAGGAAAGAGGATCTAGGATGAGCAGGGGAACCAGCATGACTAGATCTTGGGACTATGGGGTAGCTGATGCTTCCATACTGCCACTGGAAGCTTAGGCTGGGTTTTTGCTGGAGGTCTCTGTGCAGCTAGGCTTGACAGAAGTACTGCCCAGCAGGGCTTGCGTGGTGGCCCCTCACAGCCAGCTAACTTGCTGATGCTAGTATTTAAAACAGAAGGCCATCGTAGGGAGCTGTCTAAGCACCAACACAGACTGTTTGCTTTTGCTGTAGACCCTGATAGCCGTAGACCCTAAAATCTGGTTTCTGATCCTGGCTTGTGCTCAACTTTTCTATGTGATTCCCATCTATAACCTGGCACCTGACCCCAGCTTCCTGATATCCTGACCCGACTTGACCCTGACTCTGCTATTTGCCTGCCACTCCAACATAGTGCTTGATCCTGACTCCCTGGTATCCTGACCCCGACCCTGCTATGTACCTGCATCTGCAGCTTGGTGGCTGAGACTCACTTCCTGGCATTCGGACCCAGTGTGCTTCTGATCCTGCTACTCATCTCCTGAGCGCGACTTCGCAGCTGATCCCAGCATGAGGCCTCTGACAGCCCACCCCTGACACTGAGGGAGGAACCCAAGGAGAAGGGAAGGCCGGGAAGGACGTTTGAGCTGGATTTTATGCTATTTTGTTGTTGTTTTGTTTGTAAATAAAGCTAAACTTCTAGAACGAGGTGGTATGGACTCTCTGTAGTGTATGGATTATATTTGTAGAGCGGCTTTGGTGGCAGAAGTTGGCTATATGCCAACAGGTGACAAAGATTTTTCAAAATGCTGATTATTTCTTTGGTGATGAAACCCAAGGAAAAACCGGTGGATAGAATTTATTTAGATTAACAAAAACCTTATGGTAAAGTTCCACACAACAGACCATTAAGGAAACTTGATAACTAAAGGATTAAAAAATTAAGGCCTGTTATTTTTATGAATTATTATTCTAACTGCTACAGCAGGGATTGGTCTGGGAGACATATTCTTCATGGTACCTGAGCCATGATACCAGATGCAGTGTTTTCCTCTCTCTCTACTAGGATTAGCAGGGGAGCTGAGCAAATGCAGCAAACATACTTGTGAACATTAATTTAAAGAACAATCTGTGGATTTGCTTGAAACTAGGAATTAAAAAAAAAAAAACCCTGGAAATGCTTCTTCTTTCAACAGTGCAATTAGTACATGATTAGTTAAATGATGGAGTGAATAGAACTAGGTGTCTGGGTTCAAGTAAAAAAGAATTACGTTTATATCCAATGTTCCAAAATCAGTACAGTGCTTTCTGTGTGTGTGGTCACAACATGCCAGATTCATCAAAGGAAAGCAAAGATGCCTGATATTCTGGAGGAGGGAAGTTATTTTTGAAGTGATTCATGAAGCATTTTTCCAGTTGTGTTTCAGGAATCAATGGGAGCCAGCAAATCGTTATGAGCTCATTTCCATGTCAGCTGCTCAAAAATTTAAGAAGCTGGTTTCATGTCATAATATGGTGTCCCTGCAAGTGATGTCTTTCTCTGCTTGCAGAACAAAACATCACTTTTTCAAACATAACAAAAATAATTACAGTACAAACCTCCTTTGTATTGCCTAGTATAGGCTTTGGCTAAATCTCTCTGGCTGTGTGCCAGACAGTCTTTTTATATTATAGTGAACCTTTCATCAACTTGATGGTGATCAAAAAAAATTACCTAAATTCAGATAAAATAGATGGCTCAAGACAGTTTCATGAATCATACAAAGCCCGATACCTACCTCTCTGGGTATTGTGACAATTTAATGTTTGTAAAGTGCTTTGAGTGTAATTAATCCTTAGCCCTTTTGTAGAACTTGTCATGATTTGATATAGACCAGATTTTGATACCCTTACTTATGCTGAGCTCTGCCACCCTTGCACTCAGTGAGTGGTAACGTACTCCATGAAATGACATTGATTTCAATGGGACTGCTCAAGGAAATTAGAAGTGAAAGTGGGGAAGGAGTTGAGCCAATAATTGGAAAGACAGTGGGGTCTGAAGGATTTCTTTAGGAATATTAGAGAAAGCTTCTAAACTGAGAAAAAAAGGAGTCAGCCAGGAAAGAGAAATTGACTGGAGAGCTGAGGCTGGGGCGATAGAGGTGGGTTTGGAAGTCACTGGGGAAAAAGGGGAGACAGTGTGGAGATGGGGCAGAGAGGAAGAGATTGTAGATGTACAGGAAGGAGAACAGAATAAAGAAAATGAGTAGTTGACATACGTGATAAGTCACAAACATGCTGGATTAGAATGCAGTTATTAAGTCATTTAATAAATCCTCATTTAGTCAATGTAGTTTCTCATTCAAACTGATACAATTTTGAGTACACACCTCTGCTATCATATTCAGTATTTTTCGGTAAACATATAGTCTCCACTGGCTTGGTCTTACCACTCACTACACTTTAATATGGTAACTTACACCATGTGCTAGAGAAAATCTCCTTGGAAACTAAAATTCAGTTTCATTTTTATGTTCTCCTTTAATGTCTCTAGTCATGGCTTAGGCCTTGTCTACACTAGAAAGTTTTGTTGATGGTAGTTTTTTTGGTGATAAAAAGGCGCTATAACTACAGCGCTCGCGCCTGTCCACACGACACTCATTTTGTCGAAAAGACATGTCCACACTTCGTGCTTTAGTGAGAGCAGTGCATCGTGGGCAGCTATCCCATTGTGCAACGCAGAAGCTTCTGTTGCTAGGAATTCTGAGATGGGGGAGAGGAGTGGGGAGCAGCAAGGGTGCTGACTCAATGTCCCATGGCACATTGCGTTTCTGTGCCTTCATTCATTGCATTGCTGGCAGCGACTCACACCACTTTTTCAATGGCTCCGTCGTTTACTTGAGCTCCCGCCATCTCTATCTGCAAAGATGGATCCTGCACTACTCCCCATTACTGCTTTCAGCGTTCTGAACACATCGCAGCTGGTCACACAGTACACCATGAGCTTCAAATCGGAACAGGAATCCGAGGAGCCTGGCCTGCTGAGTGACATGCAGACAAACAGCACCACATTACTGTTGTCATTTACAGAGCATCTGCACACAGTGAACTGCTGCTTCTGGGCGAGTGAGACAGGCACTGAGTGGTGGGATCGCATCGTTATGCAGGTCTGGGATGATGGCTACAGAACTTTTGAATGCGCAAGGCCACCTTCATGGAACTCTGTGTGGAGCTGGCCCCTGCCCTCCGGCGCAAGGACATCAGAATGAGAGCTGCCCTCTTGGTGGAGAAGCACATGGCAATCACTGTGTGGAAGCTGGCAACTTCAGACTGCTACCAGTGACTCGCTAATGAGTTTGGAGTTAGCAAGTCCACAGTCGGAGCTCTATTATCAAAAGTGTGCAGGGCCATTAATCACATCCTGCTGCAAAGAACTGTGGCTCTGGGCAATATGTGTGGCATAATGGATGGATTCACAGCAATGGGATTCCCTAACTGTGGCGGAGCAATAGATGGCACACGTGTCCCAATTCTGGCACTGGACTATCTTGCAACGGAGTACATCAATAAGAAGGGGTGTGGTACTCCAGGTGCTTATGGATCGCCATGGGTGTTTCACTGACATCAGTGTGGGTTGGTCAGGAAAGGTGCATGATGCTCATATCTTCAGGAACACTGGCCTTTATTGGAAGCTACAAGCAGGGACTTTTTGTCCAGATGAAAAAGTTCTAATAGGGGACGTTGAAATGCCCATAGTGATCCTGGGAGACCCAGCCTCCCCACTAATGCCATGGTTCATGAAACCTTACACAGGCAACCTAGACAGCAGCCAGGAGCACTTCAATAACAGGCTGAGCAGGTGCCGAATGACTGTCGAATGTGCATTTGGCACGTTAAAGGCATGCTGGAGATGCCTTTATGGTAGGTTAGACCAAAATGAGGAAAATATTCCCATGGTTATAGCCACCTACTGTGTCCTCCATAATTTATGTGAAGCTAAGGGCAATAAGCTTGCCCCGGGTGGACTACAGAGGCGGATTGCCTTGCATCTGAATATGAGCTGTTAGATGCCAGAAGTATTAGATGGGCACCACGGGGGGGGTATACATATAAGGGAGGGATTGAGGGCCCATTTTGACAATGAGAACCCATCAGGTGTTTTCTGAAACTGTGCTGTGACATTCTATGACTGCTATACAGCTGTACAGATGTGTCAGTGGTAGGTGCAGATATCATGTTCAACACACAAATAAAGAGTGCTTCTTGTTTTGAGAGTTTCCTTTTATTATTAAACACAAAACAGCACACAACTCAAACAAATCCTCGAGTGGAGAAAGAAGTGGGGGCAGTGCCAGCTATGACAGCTGTAAGTCCAACTGTCACTCTCATCGCTGTCTGACAGGGTGGAATGAAGGGAGTAGTGAGATGGTCCATGACTTTGGTAGGAATGTGCAGGGGGAGTTGGTGAAGTCCAGGGAAAGAAGTTCTGTTGTGGCTGATGGAGGGGCCGACCCTGCATGAATTGTGTCTTCAATGACACTATTGTCTTTAGAAGCTCTGTCTACTCCTCCATGTCCTTGATCATGTGCTCACAGCAAGCTAAAATTCTCTCTTGTTTTTCCCTCTGTTCCTGTCTGTCCTTCTTCTGAGATTCTGACATTGATTATCTCCATGCCCTTTCTTCTCTTTTGGATGCCTCAGAGGACAGGAGGTTCTGGGTGGGCATAAATGCAGGTACATAGAGAAAACAAATTTCAAATTGTGCCACTATTCTCCACTATGGCAGGAGCCATAGAAGCAGATATCTCTCTCATTAGACTCAGCAAGGATGCTAGGATTCATCTCCTCCATGCAAGAAGCTTCAGACCAGGTCCCTATGCTGCATGACTGTGTGCTCCTTTAGTCCCCACTCAAGTGATTGCCAGTTGGCATGGGGAAGTATCTTACAATGGGGCCAGAAGCACAGCTGCTCTCCCTAGGAATCTGAGGCAAAGAATTCGGGAGTATCTCCAAGAAAGTTTTCTAGAGGTCACACTGGAGGATACCCATGTAATCTGAGCATGCATTAACATGCTTCTCAGCTGTACTGCCTAGATGTGCAAGGGAATGGGAAAGCACATGCAAACACAGCTACTCCTGTGCGTTTCTCTCCATTCAAGCACCTGTATGTTTTAGCTAAGCTAAGGACCCCCATGCCTTCAGTACACAAGCAGCATCAACTTCCAAACACTTACCAGAGCTCCCCTCTCCTGCATCCTGAACACCTGAACTGAAGGCCTGGGGCTGGCTGTAGCCTTCTGGGGTCAAGAACAGCTCCTGACTCCCAACCTTAGCAACCGAACTGTTCCCCGGCTCTGGGTCATCCTTCTGCTCCACTTCCTTGTCAATGACCTCTTCGTCAGGGTGCAGTCCAGTATTCAGTGGCCCAGGGTCCACAGAGGTGTCTATGGGCATCTTGGGGGTGGATGTGGGGTCGCCAATGAGGATGGATTCCAGCTCTTTGTAGAAGCAGCAGCTCATTTGCTCCACACCAGAGCGACATTTTGCCTCCCTGGCCTTCTGGTAGCTCTGCTGCAGCTCCTTGATTTTAGTTCGGCACTGCAGCGTGTCCCAATCATAGCCCTTCTCCACCATAGCACGACAAATCTGGACGTAGGTATCAAAGTTCCTTTGGCTCAAGTGGAGCTGGGACTGCGTGGCAGACTCCCCCCAAATGCTGATCAGGTCCAGAGGCTCTGGTGTGCTCCAAGCAGGAGAGCATTTGCTGCATGTAGCTAACCTGGTCAGCTGGGAAGATGAGATACAAGCTCTCCACACCATCCAAGCAGGAAGTGGAATAAAAATTTCAAACTCTCCAAGACTGTAAAGGGGGAGGGGAGGGTAGCTGAAGAGCAGCGGATTGCAAATGGATGTCCAGAGTGGTCAGGATTGGCATTATGGGACATTTCTGGAGGTCGTTTTACCCAACAAAAACATATAGCAGTGTCCACACTGACTCTTTGTTGCTGAGAGTTTGTTGTAAAAAGCTCTGTGCCTCTCAAGATGGTTTTATATTGTCAAAAAACAGGGCAGTGTTGTCGACAAAAGGGCCATTGCAGTGTGCACACCAAGAATGTTTGGTCAACAAAAGGTGACTTGTCGACAAAACTCTCTCATGTATATCAGGCCTCACTGTTCTCCTTCAACATCTGTCTCTTCTGTATTGCAACTTCTACTAAGATTTAGCTTTTGCCTCTTTTCTGGAAAGCATGGCCAGCTGTCATGCATGCATTTCTCCTGCAGAGAATAGGTTGCAGTCTGTGTACTCTATGGTTCCTGTCTAACAAGGAATCTTGGCATTGGTAAACATGATTAATGGTTTCTCATCATTGCATCCAATTTTTCTCTAGGTCAGATCCTTATGGAAATGGGGACTGTGCAGAAAGCTTTGTGGGTAAAAGGGGTTTTTTGTTTTTTTTTTCATTTTTACAGGTTTAGTAAAAAGGCAGGAAAATATTTTTTCTCTCAGTTTCCTAGTGGAAATTGGAAACCTGCCTGCACTAATTAAAAGTGAACCCTGCCTGTCACAGCAGTAAGAAGAACTAGGGACCTGATCCAAAGCCCACTGAAAGCAATGGAAAGACTTATATAGATTGCAGAGGGCTTTAGATGAGGGTCTAGATTAGAAAGTTAAAAGGGAAATTCTTCTAGGTGCATCATGATGATTTCCCAACTGAAATTTTAATGAAAACATTAAATTTCCCAATGAATTTTAACTATATGACCTCTATTCATCATGCTGCATAATAGCTTTGGACAGGCATTGATGAGGGGCAGACCCCAAAAGGGTTTATCAGTTTGGTATGGCTCATCATCCAAGATTTCAGCCAAAGCTTTTCTAGACTATTCAAACCCTTTGGGTCAAATATTTAAGAAAGCTAAGGCCAGCTTTAACACTCAAATATTTGTACATTTTGGTACCCAAATCTAGTAATTAGGACATATATGGTACTTTTCATTAGGGATGTAAAAAGTCATTTAATAAAGGATCCATTTAAATGTTCTAAAAATAGAATGTTTAAACGGTTTAATGTGATGGAGAGCCATGCTAGGATCGGCTCCTCACTGCCAAGTGAGAGCTGCCTAGCTGAGGCTCCCTGGCCATGTATAGAGCCATAGCTGGGCAGCTCTTGCTCATGGCAGTGGTGTATGGTGGGTCTCCGGCACCCTCCATCACCCCGTGCAGGGCAGAAGGGATCCCAGGCTCCCACCAGATGGCTGCCCCAAGGAGGGGAAGGGGTTGCCTGTATCTGAGCAGGGAGAACACTCTATGTTCCTCCTCCTGAGCCCCAGAGACTTTCTGGTGTTCATGGCAGTGGCAGAGCCCAGCTCTGGTCACACTCCCACCCCGGAGTTTAAACAGAAATCAGCTATTTAAAATATTTAAACGTGTAAGCTTTTACATCCCTACTTTGCACATACTTTGCATTGTTTGGAAATGCATTTACCTGACTTCATTCAAAGGTGAATTATACCATATAAGAATACAGGTGCAGGCAGGCAGGTATATTTTTCAGGGGGAAAAATGATTATGGCAGAAAGCAGGTTTGGGTTAGAAATATTTCAAATGCAAGTTCCTTCATGAGACCTTGTACTTGTGGTTCCAGTCAGACTGTAAATATCTCAAGATGATTCCCTTACAATATTTCATAAAAGAATTGGGTATGGTCTGTATTCATTTTTGTGTTTTGTGCAGCACTGAGCACATTGATGACATTTATCAAATCAATAACTACAATCACAACAACAATTTCTGCTTCTAGTTCAGGATAGAATCCAGAGGCAGCACATCAAAATGACAATGTCACAGATTTTTTCTGGATTCTTTCAAACCTTGACAAATGTTTCATTTGGTTGAAATCTGCATGAAAATTGAGGTCACTTATCGTAACAGAATTGCTGGCTCTGCCCTTATAGGCATGTTGGGACTTGGGGAGTGGGAAGTGGAAAAAAGGTGAGAGGTTGTAAAAGGAGAAAAAAATCATGTGTCAAAATTAACATTTAGTGTTGTAATATTATGTCCTTTTGCCATTTTTTGTCTTTGAACTTTGAGTTGTAAAAAGTAAGGAGAATATATTTCTCTCTCGTAGTTTGCAGGGAACATCTAAGGTAAGAAGATTCAGGAATTATATGCATTTTCCTGTAACAGAAACCACCAACTACAAGAAAAACTGAGTAGCAGGAGCATGGGGAAGACAAGTAATAACCCTGACCCAGATACCCACCACGTACATTCACACTCCGCCTGCTGTCAAACTCCCAAATGACTGTATTTCTTTTCACAGCGACAGGAAAAAAGTCAAGGCTGGGTCAGCGGCAGTCAGCGTTCAGCTGCAGTGATAGCAGAGGCAACAATAGCAACAAGAGCCATGGGTCCCAAGCAGCCATGTGAGCAGCCATTTCAGGAACAATTTCATTTCCATCTTCCCCCTACCCCCTCTTTACTCAACCAAAAGACTAGTTTTAGGGTAGAGAGATCAAACAGTAGGCTGAGTTTTAAAAAAAATGTAGGTGCATTTAGGGTCCTGATTGCCTCCCATCCCTGGCTCCTCCAAGGACTGGGGTGGCCAGCACCAGCTGTTGTCTTCTTGCCTGTGATTTTCTCAGGGGTCAGGGAGTCCAGGGTTGTTTTTCTACCACCCCTCACAAGGAGGCCAGGGTGCTAGCCTCAGTCTGGAAGCTTGATTGCCTCATTGTTCTTTCCTTAGAAAGAGTGGCCAACAGTGGGACACCTGAAGGCCAGTGAGCACTAGTGTAGCATTGATCATGCACTGCTACCTCAGTGCTTAATTTGTGCCATGGCTTCCATGGCAGAGTCTTGGCACCTCTAGGCTTGGCATTCATAGCCCGACACCTCTGAGCTTGGCATTCATAGCCGCAATACCTCTGGGCTTGCTGCATCAGTTATGAAGGCAAACAAATTGCTTGAACCCCAGCACCTAATTGCTTGCAACCTGGCACATCTTTCATTACAAATTAAGCACTGTCCTATCTCTAACCTACTGATGCTGCCATGGATGAGATAAGAGAGAAACTATCAACTGATTATATCAACTGATATAATCTAGATGAATTCAGGTGACCTATTATTGATGATACTTGTGTTGTATTGACACATTTTCTCTGTGTTTCATTAAGGATTATGTGCAGTTGCTGGTAAAAAGATATTGGCAGACAAATTGTTGGCCTTGGTTTTAGTGGAACTGCAGACAGCGATGATGGTAAGATGCCCACAGCTGGTACAGAATCAAATGCTGATAAGTTGCCCATTAATCAACCACCAACTCTGCAATGCCTGTTGGGTATTGGATGAAAGTCCAACACCCACCTCTGGCTGGAGCAAACCATCAGCAAAGCCTGAAAGCAAAAATGTATGGTCTGCAATTTTCTTTTCACTGCTTCCTGTCTGGTTTACTTCAGATAAATCACAGATTTTCAACTGCTAGAGGTTGGCTATAGCTTTTGGACAATGTTTGAACATTCTAGGCACCAATATTGCCACCATCACGTAGTTTACTGGAATGGCCCCTTGTCCAGATTTTATTGGTCATTTTCACCGCCGTAGAGAAACTCTTGACTGTTTCAGCTACAAGGACAACTGGCTAGATTGTCTCAGGTGATCAGCTTCAGTATAAAAACACTTGTAATGTGACCATGTCAACCCTGGAGAAGCAGCACATATTGGTCTGGTTATTAACCCAGATAAAACAAACCCCCTGGACATTACTATCAGCATCCTTCAGCTCCAAATTACAGCCAGCTCAATATTAACTTGTCTGGATGGGATATCAAGCAGAGACTACAGTCAAATACTTAAGAACCATCACAGACGGAGCTGGAGGATGCTTGAATGATGTGCCACTATCTTCTGAGCTCCTGCTGCATACACTTCCTGTGGAGTCATGGCATAAAGCTTGCTACAAAGCTACAGGTCTGTAGAACCAAGGTTGTACCAACTCTGTCGCACGGCAATGAAACATGGGTGCTGAGGAAGGCTGAAGAGTGGTGGACTGATGTTTCTGAGTCTCATCATCTTCATCACCTGCTCCATATTAAATGCCAGGACAAGATCAGAAATGAAGATATTCATAGCTGAACCCAGCAACTGCTTCCATCAGCACTGGTTCAGTTTCAGTGGGCTTCTTGGTACAGGCATATAATTAGGATGGAAAACCAGCTAATTATGAAGTTTGTTTACCAAGGAATTCTGCTATTTGGCCAACGATCATATGGTCACCAAAAGCTGCAAGGTCAGAATAGGATCATCAATGATGGATGGAGACTGAACATTCAACATGGCCATCTTAATGATCTAGCTAAAGATCCATCCAGGTGGTGCTAGACCTGCCGGGAGGCTATCGTCCTTTGGGATTTGCCTTTTGTGATGATGATGTGATATATTGCATGTTAATTATCTGATGTTTTTCCCCTCTCTCTTTACAAGTACTGGGTACAATTTTTGCTTGAATGTTAACAGAGATGGTCACCATCAGTAACGGACCTCACGGTACCTATTGTTTTGGTGCTGAATACTTATTGGCACAAGATGTAGAATAATGTCCTAAGCTATTAGCTGTGAATCTTTTTAAATTGGAATGGCACAATAATATAAACTATCTCCAAGAATTCACTGCTGCTTTCATGAGAAGTTCAGTTACTTTGTGTCTGCTACAGCTACCTTCCCATAGGATACAGTCCTGCAGGCACTTTGTGCCTTCTGTGCAGTACTTGGTGCCCTCACTTCTGACTGAAGACACTGCGAGTTGAGAGTGCTCAGCACTAGCTTTCAGCATGTTCCAGGATGTACCTGAGGAGGATTAAGGATCAAATTCAAATGAATAGCAACAAGCCTTTTACAAGTTCCTTTTCTGATGAAAGATTAAAGATGCGTGCAGGGACTGAGATAATCTTATGTGCTCTTTGTAATAGCATCATCGCCTGCTTAAGGCAGCTTGTGATCAGTTTGCTAACAGTGGCCCTGGCAGTGGAGGACAGCCTGATAAGGGAGACGCTTCCCACTGATATTTTGAAATATTAGTGTGACACTGAGCCAGAGGGGGTTATGCCACTAACAGGCTGGATAACCAAACCCGACCTTTGGGGACATTTAGAAGAAGATAGAAATGGTAATTAGGACCAGTCACTGTAAATAACAAACTCTGAACTTGCATTAAGAGTTTGGAAATAGATATACGTCCTTAATTACCTATAACCTTGCTAGTGATTATTGATGTAACCAAGTAGTTCCTGTCTGTCACTATATGCTGTTAATTTAGAAATCAAAAGAAGATATTAACATTTAGATGGAACTTAACTATAGCAATGGCTTTGTTTTTATTTCCCTTTGAAGTTTAAGTAGTAAATAGCTGTGAATGGTTGTACATTGTCAATTACCTTAGGCTAATGTAACTAGTTACCAGTGTGCTCAGGACATGGGAGATGATACTTCAAAGCCACAAGTAATCACCTATTAATAGTTCAGGAGGCACCTGCGGTGAAGAAGATATCAACAAACCTACCAGGGATCTATATAAGGTCTATACAGCCCCAATTCTGTCATCTTAGATCTGCTTGGATTCCATCAGGAGGAATTCAAGTCGTAAGGTTAAAATCTCCAGGAATGCGCTGGATTATCCTGCTAATTCTCATGAAAGAGCTGGAACACTCTACAATTGGACTATCTATTGGACTTCTTCTAAAAGAAATTTTACAACCCAGCAATGTATCATCTTTGCTGTGAAACTGACCTAAGAACTTTATTTTCATCTGTGTATGTATCTTTTAACCATTACTCTTTCCCTTTTTTAAAAATAAATATTAGTTTAGTTTAAAGTATTGGCTATAAGCATTTATTTGGGTAAGATCTGAACTATTCAGTGACCTGGTGGGTAATGTATCCAGTCCTTTGGGACTGGTAGAACATTTTTATATATGGTGGACAAAGATTTTCACTAATCTCCAACATATTTGACTTGACTGTCTGGGTGAGAGCCTAAGGCTGAATTGTTTCAAGGGAACTGAGATTTTTATTTCAAAGTTACCAGTAAGGTGCTGTAGAAACTGTTTGTTGCTGGCTTGTGAATTAATTTTTGGAATTAACCAACCAGTTATGGGACTTGCCTGTCCCACTCTTTGCAGTTCACCATAACAGAGCAATCTCAGTGTGGCTTCCCTAAGGGCCAACACCACAATTAGTGTTAAGCTAAATACACTGATCTGTACTAATAAAGAAATAATATGCCCAAAATAAATTCCCACAGAACCACAGAGTGTGTACTGGACACACATTCCTCAGAGTGGGCAAAGTTGCTTTATCAGTGGCACTTTCATCATTTTTGAGTCGAGATACAGCAGATAACCTGCCCTCAGGATGAATTATTTCTGTTTGGATGTCTTGATATAGCAGTATAAACTTCTTATGCCATTTGCACATTGTTTGATCTGGAACTCTTACCTAGACCTGCAGTAGAAAATGCCTCTTCATCAACTGGATTTTAGATATACAGAACAGCTGCAGGAGCAGGGCTCTGTAGTGGGTGGAATGGATCTGGTGTTATCGCTTCATATCACAGATTTTAGGGCTTTGGATCTTATTTCCTACTGGAGATCAATAACACATGAATACAAATAACAGCCAGTGTTTATATCACTGAGAATATGGCTCCCATCTGTTCAGCAAGTTCTGCAAAGGATTGTACATCAAAATGTAAACACGAAGGAAGAAAAGCTGCAGTGAATACCATTGTCCTTGCAAATGCTCCCAAGCCACCACTAAAGGATGCACATTGATGCCCTCTTTGGGTCCCATGTTGTTCTGAGGGAAAATTTATCACTGGCATATGTATGTGTGAGAGGAACCACACAAATCAAACCACACAAAGACAACAGTTACCCAATTCCACACAAAGAACTGCTTCCTAAGTTACTTAGTACCACATATTTTTCTGCTACAGGCTACAGTAGTCAATGGGAGATATTATATTGGATCAGATCATTGGTCCATCTAGTCTTATATCCTTTCTCTGATAATGGCCAGTGACAAGGTGGGTAAAGTAATATATTTTATGAATAATAATGTCTGATCTACAGTCTCTGTGCCATTCATTATTTTATATACCTTTATCATACCTCTTATTTATAGCCTTTATAAACTAGACAGACCCCATCTTTTTGATCTTTCATATGGAAAGGTCTTTTTATTTCTAATCATTCCTGTTTCCTATTTCTTATCCCCCATTTCGTTCTGCAATGTATATGTTTAGATAGGGTGATCAGAACGGAATACGTACTTCAGGTGAGGGCATCCTACTAATTCATATAATTGAGGCATATGGATAGTTCATATTATTCATTTCAATGTGCTTTACCTTGCATTTGTCACCACTGAATTTCATCTGCCATTGTGTTGCCCATTTACCTAGCTTTTTTAGGTCTCTGAAGTTTTTCTACTTTTGTCCCATCATTCCCAAATCACTAAACACAGCCTCTGTACACCTTAAACTGACCTCTGAAATTCATCTTTAAACTATAACTGAATTGTTTAACAAGATGATTTTTCTTCAGTTACTTTTTAAAAAGAGTAAAACATAATATAGATATAATTAGAATGAGTCTCTCTGCTCCAAAGCAATGTTTGCCTGATTCCTGTGGTCCAGAAACAATGGCTTTATATGGCTCTGAATATTTTTTTTAAATTAAAACAAAAAATAATCCAGCTCAGAGTTGGATTACCAGGCTCAGGAATTCTGGCTAAACAGATGGAGCAGTGATCCCAGATGAGACTACTGCCTCAATAAAAAATATTTTATGTACAAATCTGCTATGCATGCTGTTGATATTTATACCCGCTGTTTGGAGGGCATCTTGCCCATTCATAAATTGGTTAGATTCTTCTTGTCTTAAGGTGTGCCAGACAGCCTATACATCATAGTCATGGTATGTAGAGAAGAGGACAATCACCTCTGGGTGTAAACATGATGGAAATCCCATGCTCACGCAAGTCAGAACCTGGAGCCTTTCTTTCTAAGGTTACAGCTGGAATTATATTGACAGCTTGCTTTTGGGAGCTCCACTCCACCATGAGTTTTTAGGCTTGTGTGTGTTCTATGAGTATGGTCAATTGAGTCCTCACAAGATCATCAGTGAAAAGAGTTATTTTCCATTCACTTAGCCTCTGAGTTCTAAAACAAATGTCTGTTAAACAATCTCTGGAGCCTAAGGATGATGTTGAGGGGTGAGAAATGTGTTAGCACTACAGTGAATTGAATTTTCCTGAAGAATAGTGACTTTATTGTCTCATGACAACAGTGAGAGTCAGGAGACTTCAGTTCTATTCTAAATTCTATCATGGACTCTGTGTGTCCCTGGGCACACACTGGGCCAAAACTTTTAAATGTGAATGCCTAAAGTTACTCACCAAAATAATTGTTTATTTAAATATAAATAACTCCTTAGGTCAAGCATCCACAGCTCTAATTGACGGCTCAGCACCTCTGGAAGTCAGATTTAAAATTCAGATGGTCATCACCCACTTTTATAAAGCTATAGATGAAAAGTGCTATATGGGTCCAGTCCTTTAGCACTGATATCTAAGGGTGTTTTTTGGAACTGGGGCCCTTAAACACTTAAACTTTGGAAGGCAGCATGATCTAGTGGATAGGGCACTGAATTGTGAGTCAGGAGACCTGGCTTTGATTTCTCCCTCAGCCACTGACCTACTGTGGGACCTTGGGCATGCCATTTCACCTTTCTCTGCCTGAGGTTCTTCTCCCGACTCTTTGCATCTCTTCTTTGTTTAGGCTATAAACTCTTCAGGGCATGCATTGTACTGTATTATAGTATGAGCTACTATAATAAAAATAATAAAATAGACCCCTGACTTGGGGGTCTATAGCTGATCTTTCCAGTTATACTAATCTCCAATCACTTCTTTGAATACTTAAAATGTAATTAGCGTTTTATAATAATTTAAATACTAGAGATACTGCTCCTAGTAGGACTGTCATGAATGCTTGAGATAAGAGCGATCCAGAACACAGGCATCACCTACTGATCTAATATTACTTATATTTCAGAAGGAATGTGTACAAAATTCTACCTTATATTTACCGTGGTGGTGTGGGGGCGGGTGTTTGGGGTTTTTGTTTTTGTTTTTTTTGGTTGGAGGGGAAGTTGAGCCCATCGTTTTCTCTGGCATTCACAAAGGAGACGTGCAATGTGAAACTAAAGATACACTCTAAAAGAGTGTAAAGAAATTCACTTCCAAGGTTGCAGATATCATGTTTTCATTAAAACTTAATAAATAACTAGTACAACTTATAAATATTAAAACCAAATAAAATAGGGTTCCCAGGATTGGTTTTGCTGGCCGTTTTTGTTTGTTTATTAGTCAAGAGCATTAATAATGAAGTAATTTTTCCTGCTTTTTTGGTCATATTCCTGCTGTCTCTCCAAACAAACAGAAAAACAAACAAAAAGCATATTAACATGACAACAGATGCGAATTAAAATGAAAAACTAAGAAATATCTCTCATTTACGAAAATAATCAACGCCATGATTGAAGCCCATTTGAATCAACAGAAAGATTTTGGATTAGCCCCTTCGTGTATGTCTACACTGGACAGTGGATGGATCATTCAGAAATTGCCCTGCCCTGTTCTGTTCTGTTCAAAGCACCTGGCACTGGTCACTGTCGGGAGGCAGGGCACTGGGTTTGACGGGCCCTTGGTCTGGCCCAGCATGGCTGCTCTTATGTTCTCATGACCAGAGTGCGGGCTCCACTGCTGTTGCCCAGCTTCCACCCCAGCCAGACCCCTCCTGCTGTCTGCTGACCTCCCTAGCTGCTGCTGCTTGGGCGGCTCTGCTGGCCTGTTCTCCAGAGTGGAGTGAGGGACCCCACTACCATCATCACTGGGATCTCTCCTGGTTGGCTGGCTGCTGTGTTACCAGAATTGCCCATCACCTTGAGGTATGCTCATTTATTAGGGTTACCTTCCTGGAAGTGGGGGGTGTTTCTCTTAACGTACTGCTCATATGACTTGTGTGTTCATATGGCTACAAGTCCCGTCCCAATGGAGCTATCCTGATGGACCTAAGGTTTTCAGGGCTGGGTTCTTCCAGCCCCAGATCCAAATAAACCCTCCACAGATACACACACACATTTCAGATTGACCGAGTGCGTCTGAGCAGACCGGGCTATCAGCACTTTCAGCTGACCCCTTATATGTCCCTGAACTCAGCAGGCTGGGTGACACAGCACTGACAGCTGTCACCCTCATGTGCCCCTTTGCACCGCACCAGAATGGAGCACACTTATGAGCCAGCTGAGTCCAAACAGCACTTTCAGCTGCCACCCTTATATGCCTCTGGACTTCTCAGCTGCCTTCCCCCTCATTCTATAATTGTTCTAGCTGTAACCCCCTTGATGAGCAAATCCCATGGGATTTTTGGGCACTCCAGGGATCTTTGGGTTAGGCAAAAGAAGCATTGAGGCAGAGCAAGGTAGGGTAAGCCAAGAACACAAAGGAGTAAATGAAGTTTGGAAAGAGAGACTGGCAACCAGCTCGATTAGAACAGTTAGTTTATTGCCAGGTATATAAAAATTATTATACTAATAGTGATACCATAGAAGGAGAGAAAAACAATCAAATGCTTACAATACTACACAATTACAATTACTACACAACACAATTACTGGAGAAGGCTATCCCAGGTTTGATTACAAAAGTAGAAAGTTATGCCTGGACTAAAAGAGAGAGAGAGAGAAAGAGAGAGAGTGTTGGGGGAAGATGGGGGTGGGGAGGTCTTACTTCTCCGTGCAGCTCAGAGGTTCCCAGGATACAGGCCGTTCAGGTTAGGATCCTGAACGCTTGAGAGAGGCAGAGCCCACAACACAATCAGTCAAGAAAAGGGGAAGTTCCAGTGGAGCTGATGCAGCATTTGGATCCAGGCATTAGAACAGGGGTCTGAACATGAGTTGCGGTTTTTGTAGAACCAGGTTTGTTTATGGGTAAACAATGTCTCAATGAAATACCCCAGAGTGGTTTTCTCTATGCTGGACAATAGGAGCTGATCACTCCCAGCTATGGTCAATGTTCCTTGGGGGAGGTCACAATGCAACCAGGCAGATTCAGTGTTTTGCATATCAATACTAGAATGGTCTGATAACTGCGGAGCTGGATGTGTGCAGGTGTAGGTTCATTTACTTCAAGAGCAGAGATCTCCCATCATGCAGTGCGTCCCTGCCTTGCCAATCCCAGAGTTCAGTGCGGTCCCTGCTTTGGAGCATGGTTCTCCATTCAATATGCTAATTCTTATTCCATCTTCGATGTAGATGAGGCTTTTGTTCTCCATTCCATGTGCTAATTCAGATGCCTCCTTTTTACATCTTCTATGTAGATGAGGCATGGGGAGTTGTCTCAGTCCTATCACCCTTGTTTGGAGGGTTTTAGGTGTGTCTCACAGCCTTTTCATTGCTTTTGTTTCTGGCTCACGCAGAGGCTGGGGGGGATTCAGATGAACCAGAGAGAGTACGGGTTTTGCGCCCTGGTTCCCCAAGAACACAGAGCTGCCAGGTAACAGCTGCTGACTAAATGCCCTGTTGCTGCTGCTGCCACTGCCATTGGGGAGGAGGAAGAGGAGCTGCTGTTGGAGGAGCATGTGGAACTGTCTCAGGACACTGTGGAGGGGATATTGTTGTTGGGCTGAGTGACGATATGATCTTTGCTCCTGTGGTGGTAGCTACTGTTGTTACTGTTGTTGTGTGAAAGGGGAGTGGCATGGAGCCCTCCGCCTAATCCATCTACTCCCCACCACCATCACCACTGGCACCCCCACCACCACCACTGGGGACTGGTCTCCACTCCTTGACCCAGTCACTTGCCTTACACCTTTTACCACCTGGGACGTTGCAGCAGTGAACGAGGACTGAAAAGAAGTGCACTTGGTTGCACATGCCCTTTCCCCTCCCTCCCGCAGCTGCACTTGTCTGGTGAGCCCCTCTGTCTTGCCCACCGCCCTCCCTGCAGCAGTTTGTCCCCTTTCCCCTTTTTTCCCTGCCCCACTTGTCTCTTGCTGACCACTTTATTTGTTCCCCCCCCAACACACACACACTCTGCCCTGGCTTCCTAGAGAGTTTTTGCTAGTTTGCCTGCCCCACCCTAGTCTCGGGGTGTTAATTTTGTTGCATGCCCTGCCTTAGCCCTTAGAGTTTGTTTTTGTGCCTTCCCTGCCCTCCCTGGCCTGTGTCCAGTGCATCCACTTTTTTCCCTATCTTTTCCTGTTTGTCCTTTGCCTGGCCCCATTAGACTTGTGTGTCATGTCCCATCCATAGCACTTATAACCCTCCCCCCCTTTTTTTTTGACTCCTCCCCATTCATTGCATCCCCCATTGTTAGTATAGTCGCTGCCCTCCCCTTTCCCCTACCCTGCATCAGTGATCATGCTCCCCAGCTTCCCTGCCTTGATTGGCATCCCCACACCTCTTCTTGTCAGCACCCTCCTCTCTTGCTTGCAGCCTAGCAGAGAGGAGTGGTTGGCATTTCCCTTTACCCTCCCCCTCCTTTGGTCCCTTTCTCTGGTGCTTGTCCCTGCCCTTTTTGAAAGGCAGAGGAGACTATGGTTGGGACTCCTTCATTGACCTCCCTCAGCCTGCTCTCCTATCCTTTCCTGTGGCAACCATCTTGACCACTGTTGCTGGGATACTTGCCACCACCCTCCTGAGCACCAGTGATGGTGGCCTGGGAAGAGACTCAATTACTGCCATAACTCACATCTCCTCCTCCCTTGGGGGAGCTCCCGCAGTGAGTAAGAAATGCCAGGGAAAGAAGACGGATAAGAGCTCCACTCGGAAGGTGAAGCTTCCTGTGGTAGGGGCTGCCCCTCTGCTGCAGCCCCATTGTCAGTCACGGCTTTTCCTCCTCCCTCCCCTGTTGTTCCTTTCACCAGCTCTGACAGCATCCATCCCCCAGCCCCAGATCGTACACCTAGGTGGCTGCAGTCCCTCTGCTCACCGCTTTGTCATCTGCCCCAGCCACCTCTTCTAGTTCTATCTCTGATGGCCGGGGCCCTTTTCCCACCCTGACCAGGAAGCACAGTGTCAATTGTCTCTTGGTGTGTGCCTTGCCCCAGGTACAGAATACATGCGGGTGTTGACATGGGTAGTGGGGCCCATGGCCATAGTGGTGGCCTCTAAGACGTATGGGAAAGCTGTCTTCTTCCTGGTTTCAGATGTTGCTGCCCAATCAATAGGTGGTGGAAAAGAGCCTTGCAGTGGGGGCCCTCTGTGTCCCCCTCAAGCCTTTGGAGGACCTGGGTGCCTGGGTAGTTTTAACCTCTGTCCTGTCATTTCTCTCCAATGCCACCCTTTTGCCTTTCCTCTCCACCCTGGGGAAGCCCTTGTCTGTCATCACCCCTTTACCATTGGACTGCAAAGACCCCACCTTCCATCATGTTCTCTTGTTCCACCAGCAGGTGCAGATCCAGCTGCTGTCGGCAGCATGTGATGGAGAGGCTTTCAAGGAGTCCTTCCTGGTGCCCCATCATGAGGCCCAGTACCAGATACACTGTTACTAGAGGTAGGCCCAGTGTTTCCTCTGCTGGGTGATGGGGCACATCCAGAGGAACTGCCTCCTGGTCTGGCACGGAGGGTTGCCACCAAAACCAGTTGGTGATTGGAGTGGAGGGATAGGGTATACTTAAGCCACCTCACCATTTATTTGGCTGGGTTGGCCACCCTGTTCTCCCCTGACCTATGGCTCAAGGTGCTGGTGGTCGCTGAAGCCATACCAAGTCACCTGCTGAACCTCCAGGCCTGTGTGGAGAGACTGACATTGAATCTGGTCAAAGTCTATGCCCCAACATCAGGCCCAGAGTGGGTGCATTTCTTTCATCAGGTATCTGCCTTCCTCAGCTCCTTAGATCCTCACAAGTGCCTGGTTCTGGATTTCAACACTACCCTCAAAGAGTGGGACCACAGAGGGATGAAGAGGTGTCCCTGGTGGACATCTTCAAGGGCTCCAATATGACTGGCAGCACTTTTGTCTTCATCCAAGGGTTTTTCTGTGAGATCTTTCCGAGCTGATGGTCTTCTATCATGACCTCTTCCAGAACTGGAAGCTACTTTTGGTTATAAGGTTCATGGCAGCCATTGAGGGGACAGTTCTCCTCGCGGAGCCCTTGCTACACAATCCCCAGCTTGGTGTGCACGTGGTGGAGTCCCCCTTGGTGTGCCAGATGTTGATTCTGGCAAGAACCACCAGAATCAGAAATTTCCTGGATTATGACTGAGGGGACTGGGTGGGTCCCTTGGCACTTGGCTGGCTCATGGGCCCTCCACCACTCAACTCCCTCCCCAGTGCGTACTCCAGAAAATGAGGGCAGCCTTATTGCCCACCTCTTGGACCTTTCTTGAGTGGGTCCAGAGGGAGGGTAGTCCCCTCCCGCCCCTCACCCCTGGCCCTCCAAATCTTTTCATTGGGCCCCTGCCTTGCATGACCCCGGCTGCCCCCTCTGCACACTCCAAGCTGGCTGTGTGACTTGCAGCTGGTTCATTTCAGAAACACACATAGACATCAGCTGTACATGCTTGCACTCCACACATTGCATTTCCTCACCCTCCTGTCCCACCCTAACATTAGGGAGGGGGACATCCGTCCACCAATTGAGAGTAAGGAACCCCAGTGGGCTGCCAGGGATATCAGCTGGCAGATCCTCCATGGATGTGTACATGATGTGGTTCACCCCCAACAACTACTCCTTCTGCAGCATCAGGGAGACCCTGGTGCATGTCTGTGTGGAGAAAACTAGGTTGCAGCCCCTCTTCCGGCTCCTCCAGAATGTTCTTCTTAGGTCCTGACTGCACTTTTCCCCACACCTCCTGATATTTGAGGTCGCAAGACCTCCTCGTCAACCTCCTTCCTGGCGCTGGCCAATGTGGCTATCCATCTTACCAGGAGGAGAATGTTGGACAGGAAGGTGCTCTGTGACTGTGGGGCCTATTTCCACTCCTCTCTTAGCTCACGCACCTGGACGGAGTTCTTCTGGGCCACGGCCGCTGGTTCTTTAGAGGAACAGTGCACGCTGTCTGGGGTTCTCTGCTCGGTATTCCCGTCTGGATTTAGACCCTATAACCATCACAGCCATTCCCTTTTATCATTTGTTGTCCCCCACTTTAATTTAACCCTAAATCTAGTAGCTCCTCTAGTATCTTAGACTGGGGATGGCTTTCAGATGTGGGCACGCCCCTGGGATTTAATATGTGCTGATGCCAAGTACTCTGTCAAAGAAGAGTAAAATGGTTCTCATCCCTAGCTGGTTGAAACAATAACCAGGGTTTAAAATGCACAGTGCTCTCTCAGTAACTCAATGTCCCAGTGACAAACACTCTTCCTTGTCAATGAGTAAATGTGACACACTAAATGAGGGGAAAATGCTACTCGACCATAAACTGTACTCAAAACGACATTACATCCTTAATTATATTTTAATTATACAGTGGAAGACAGTTTTTTTACAGCAAGCTTTCATGGCTTAAAAAGTAATCCTGTTTTATTATTATTATTAGTGAAATAGCTAGAGCAGCAAGTTGGTGATTAGTGTCAATTTCCCTTGTGACCCGAGAAACTAAATACAAATAGTTCTATTAATTTCTAATTGACAGTTGAGCTGCTATGCTTGGCTGAAATAGATTTGATTTTCCTTAGCTGAACTGGATTAATAAACCCAGAGTGCCCTAGGTAATGTATATTCTGATGAAAGGGCAAGTTGTGCTATATAGTTAATATGCTATTTTCAAAAGGCCATACATTATACAATACACACTATAGGTATCAGTAAGGCCCTGAGAATACCGCAATGGATTGTACTTCTGATGTTATCTTACCCCGATTTTTGCTCCCAGTTACACTGCACAAATTGTCCTCTCTGACCTCCCAACACATTCCTAACTTTCATGAGCTTTGTTTTTCAGTTATTAAATTACCAAAGGAATGGAATAAAAGAACTAAAATAAATTACAAAAAATACAGCTGTGCTAGCAATTGGAGCTGCCTGAACTGTATTTCTCTTATCCTTATTTCTCCTCGTCATACTTTAGCAAATAAATCCTGTTCTTTTATTCTCAATGGAACAATTTAAGTGTTAACACAAAGTAATTCAAAATGAAAAAAGGCAAGCACATAGAACTGTGAATAGAAAAAGAAGCACTTATACAAAACATATAGGCAGTGATGTAGCTGTGAATAAGGATTTTATAATACAGAACATCTCTCAGTTTGCTATGAATTACATTGCATACATTTGACTCAATTTTCTTTTGTATATGTACTGATTCTGTGCTATTGTTTTAAATATCTTGCTCTGTGTTACAAAATGCATGGAAAAAAGTAATGGTAAGAAAATGAATTGTGGGACACAAGCCCTCCCTGCTATTCTGCTTTATAAAACAAGAAAGACAATATTTTATCATCCTTAAATCTCACATTCAACAATAAAGTTACCTAAGTAATAAGAAACTGTCTGTCCAAGATGTAGAGTCACTTCCCTCTTTACAAGCTACTCTTAACTCTTGAGGAATGACCTAATTTCCAGGTAGCCAGTTCCCAGGTGTGATCTAACTTCCTAATGTCCAGAGGAGCCAGTAAGGGGGTGCTACACTAGACAGACCTATGAGGAAACAGGAAGGCAGCAGCAGAAAAACCAACTTGCCCAGGGAAGGAGCAGAAGGGTTATTCTGGCACTTTTTCAGGGGAAGCCAGGGATATATAGGAAAGTGGAATAGCTCTTTCTGTTCATGGTATGCGAAGAGAGCAGCAAGAGATAGTGAGAGAAATGCCTGTTGGAAGGTAAGGCAAAGAAAGAGAGAGAGAGTGTGTTGGGGGCAGATGGTGACGAATGTTGTCTCATCGTTTCCTTGTACTTCTCCATCTGTCTCTCAGTACCCATCTGTTGTCTTTTTTTTAAACTTAGATTGTCAGCTCGTTTGTAATAATTGGGCCTACAAATTTATCCTAATTGTGAGCTCATTTGTAAAAGTATGTGAAAGTTCATAAGATGTCACAATAACCTATAATGACAACTATTGATGGGAAGAGGGAGACAAAAACACTGAATTAATCCAGACAAAACTACTGATATAACTCAAGGACTGTGTTAAGATCATACCTAACAAACGAGAAAAATGTAGCAGAAATTGGTGAACCAAACTTGGTGTGTCGGGAAGTAGCCCTGATTACTGGACAAACTAATGAGGAAATGGGTTATTCTTCCCATCACTTTCTTTTGGAGTCCTTAAATAAAGAGATTTTGGGGAAAAAACTGGGTACTGGAGCAAGCTGTGCCATAATGGCTGCCACACACACTGTCTCCTTCTTTATCCTAATCCTGAGAAATGTCCGGACCAGGCTAGACCAGACCAAACAGAGGGACCCAGATTATACTGGGTGAATCCTGAGCTCTGCCTTGAATGTCAGACTCTCTCTCTTTCTGTCTCCCTCTCTCTTCCCCAGACGATTGTGGGAGTGTTTGGCAACGTATCTGAGAGTGGGTGTGCGTTGCCCTTCTGAGTGTGCTACTTTTTATTGAGGAAATGAGATTTTGGTTTTTTGTATTTTAGTTTGGTGGTGGTGGTGCATTTAATTCCAGGATTTTTAATTTAGCAGGCTTTTGTCTGCCCTTTGTCCGGGTGGCATGGCCAGCCCAGGGAAACAGAGACCTCGGTTTGTTATGGATTCCATGGCCAAGGGTTGCAGATTTTGCCTCCGGATGCTGCCTCTGTGGAGCAATATGTTCTAGCTGTTGGAAGGTGATTGGGTTAAAAAATGTGAGTTCTGCCTCCCACATACGCAAGGCTATAGCCTTGTTGAACAGGTGGTGGTGGAGGACATTGCTGTGCTGGGTGTTTTTGTCCCTGCTGTGCTCCTTTGAACACCTGCTGTTAAAGTCTCCATCTCTAATGTTCCTCCTTTTTTAGAAAACGAGCAGCTGGCTAGAGACCTGGAAAGCTGTGGTAACATCACTAGCCCTATTCGGAGGATTCCTTTGGGCTGTAAAGCCCCTCAGATTCACCATGTCTTGTCCTTTCATAGGCAGGTTTATCTGATATTAAACAATGCTTCCGAAGTTCTAAAAGTTCCCCTGAAGTATGGGATTGGGGAGTGTGACTACGTTCATTTGTGGCCCTGAGGCCAGGGCCTGTTTGTGTTGTGGGAGTCTGACACATCTGGTTAATCAGTGCCCTGAGACGTGGCAGGCTGATCCTGGGAATGGTGACGCTGTGCTTGCGAATGTGGGGGTTTCTGTGAGTACAGCACAGGATAGGTGGCTGTGGCAGAGCCTGGGTCCCAACAGGCTCCAGGTATCTCTGAGGATGTTGGTGCCCCCTTCATAATCTGGGGAAGATGGCATTACTGGTTCCGGGTCTCCTGACTCAGTGGCCTCTGAGCCTGGCTACAAATAGAGGCTGAGGCTGTTGCTATGGAATCGGTGACCCTGGCTAAGGATTCTAGTTTGCTGGCAAAGCCCCAAAGCAAAAAATTGCTGTTGAAGGTGGAGGGGGCCCCAGTTTTTGAGGTGCTGCAAAGCAGACTAGTTTGGTCAGTGCAGTTGGGAAGCGTGCTGCTGAGGCGGGGGCATCGAGAATTCTCAGGGAGTAATTTTTCCCTCTCAGTGCCAGCAGCCCCCTTCCTCTAGTCTCGCTGAGGTTCCCCCACAAATTCTTTAGGTCCTGGATGCTATTGGTAGGTTTCTGTATGAAACTAAAGTGAAATGTGGAGTAGAGATGGCAGATTGTTTTCCTGACCTTAATATGTTTTTGTTGTCTGCTCAGTATACTGTGAGACGTGCGTTTGACCAAAGAGGTGGTATAGATTGAAAAAAACTTGATGACCTAAGAGTGTGTCTCTTTGACCAGTGGAAATGTTGGGGATTAATGGATATAGGAGAAATTGGTGGTTTTCTTTGGGGTTTTGACTTTTTTTTCTGTTTTTTTTCTTATTTTTTCTGTTGTGTAGTTGGCTGCTGGATAATTTTGTATATGTCTCTCTGAATATGCGTGGGTGCTGGGACATGAAAAAACCTATGGCTCTTTAAGTACCTGTCCCAGAAAAAGGTGGATATTTCATTTTTTCAAGAGACTCACACAGATGCAGGCAACCAAATCGACTGGAGAGGGGAGATTTTTCTGAGTCCTGTGTCCACTGCATGTGCATGGATTGCCATTTTCTTTGCAGACAGGGTGAAGTCTGATTTGGTGATTGTGCGGGACGTTGTTCAAGGCCATTTATTGATGGTTCAAGCTAATTTTGAGCAATATCAATTTGTTTTTTTTATTAATGTCTACGCTTCTACTATAGAGAAAGACAGGGTGAGATTTTTCAGAACTTAGGTGTTCTTTAGACAAATTGTTTGACAAGTGATGTTTTAATTTTGGGGATGATTTTAATTGTATCCTTAATGTGAGACTGGATAGGAATCATTTGGGACCACATCCACTGTCTGCTAAGTGACTTGCAGCTTTTTTACAGGCTTCTCACCTGACTGATGTGTGGTAACATTTTCACCCTTACCCGCAGTAGAACACCTGTTTGAGTGCTACTGATAGCTCTTTCTCAATGGATCATTTGGAACATTTTAATTTTTTAAATTATAATTTATCTCATTTGCTGTCTAGCTGCATTTTCCCTACTGAGATTTCAGATCATGGTTTTCATTTATTTGTGTTTCTATGCAAGACTGTCATCCCTAGTGGTATATTAACACTCACCTTTGACAAGATGTTCACTTTTGGGACTCTTTCAATTATTTTTGAGGAGCCTGGGTTGACCCATAGGATGGGTAATGTTTTCTCACCAATACACATAGCAGACATCCCTGGGGCTTTGCCAGAGTATGGAGAAATTACAGAGTTGGAGATTTTGGAACTTGAAAAAGCCTTTCATGGTAGTAATGGTACTTGGTTGCACGAGAGATTGAAATATAAAAACAGCAAATAGCAAAGTGTAGAGCCCAATATCAGGCTTTTTCAAAAAAAATCTACTCAGTTTTATTTCAGCCTGAAAAAGAAACCTGCAGAGCGGAAGATAATTGGCCTCTTCAAGACATCATTGGACTGAGTGCTCTCACATCCGGTGGAGATTAGGAAGTTTGCTGTGCATTTTTTCTCAGACCTGTATGCCACAGAGCTTGTGTCCATGTGAGATGAGGCTTGACAAAACTCTCAGCAGGATGATTTAGCTGAGGATAGTCCTGCTTTGAGTAGGGGGTTGGATTAGATGACCTCCTGAGGTCCCTTCCAACTCTATGATTCTATGAGATGCAGCAGCTCCTTGGGGATCTTCCATTGGATGTGGACAGAACTGAACAAGATCTGACACCTCAGAATGGACTTCTGCCCTAAATGGTTTTGCTCCAGGGAAGGCACTTGTTATTGATGGTTTTCCTATTGAGTTTTATAGGACCCTTTTGACCCTTGTTGGGCCTGACTTGCTCCAGATTTTCCAGGAAAGCATCAGAGAGAAGACATTACTACTCTGTTGTCATCAAGCAGTTCTTACCCTGTTGCCTAAGAAAGGGGGCCCTTGGGGAGGTGTAGAATTGGAAACAAGTCCCTGCTTTGCTCTGACTATAAACTTTTTAAAAAGATCTTGGCAAATAAACTGACAAATATGATTGGTTTGGTCATGTGTTGTGGCATTAAGTCTATTGCTTTGGATCATCCTCCACTCTTTTTAGAAAAAGTTCAGAAGGTTTTTTTTAACTTTTTCTGGGATGGCCATCACTAGCTGAGGCAGACTATTTTGTATCTGCCCAGAGATACAGAGCAGCTGGTTGAATGGCAATCCAGGAAAAACAACAGTGATATTAGTCAGCAGGGGGCAGAAGTTTCCAGAAGTAGCTGAAAAGATTAATTTAATCATTTAGGCTTCTGGCCTCAAACTTGCTGGTCAAATTAATGTGTATTCTCAGTTCCCTGCTTAAATCCTCACTACAGAGATAGGCCCAGGTAGCTAGTAGTCAAAATGTAATTACTTACATCTGAATTCCCTATCTTTCTGAGTAGTGCTATGACATTCCTAATGATCATCACAACAGCCAGAGTCTTTGTTATGTGTCTAATCCAAAGTTGTGGTCTTACTTTTGAACTTCACTTTTATTTCAGTTACCACTGCAGTTACTACCACCAAGTTATCTCAGGGACATTTCAACTAAGAACCAATTCTAAAGTCTTGTTCTTCACATAATTTACACTTTTAAAAATGTCAAGACAAGGTGAGTAAGGTAAAATCATTTACTGGACGATCTTCTGTTGGTGAGAGAGAAGTTGGTTCAAAAAATTATAATGCCTCACCCACTTTGTCTCTAATATCCTGGGACCAGCACAGTTACAACTCCAATACATACTTTTAAAAATGTACGTTTAGGACTGCTGTTTATATTTTAATTATTCACTTTCCTTTAATTGTCTGATTTCACAGAATCATAGCAATGCAAGGCTGAAAGGGACCACAAGAAGTCCTCTACTCCAATCCCCATGCTGAGGCAGGATTAAGTATGGGCATGAGTACACCGCTGCACTGGCAGACATCAATGCAGCAGCATCGATTGAATGGGTCTTTGTAGACCTGCTCAGTCAATGGGAGATCACTCTCCTGTTGGCTGAATTAATTCACCTTCCCAAAAGGTGGAAGGCAGCATCAACAGGAGAACATCTTCCATCAGCCTAGCATTGTGAAGACGCGGTGCTGCGTAGATGTAAGTATGTCAACATGACATATGCTAGTTACATTAAGTAACTAGTGTATCTCGTATCAACCCAGCATGGCAGTGTAGACTAGGCCTCATATGTGGATCATCCCTGACAAGTGTTTATCTAACCTGTTCTTAAAAATCTCCAGTAACGGGGATTCCTCAACCTCCCTAAGTAACCTGTTCCAGTGCTTCACCTTCCTTATAATTAGAATGTTTTCCTAATAGCTAACATAAATCTCCCAAACTGCAAACTAAGCTAATTACTTCTTGTCCTAGCCTTCGTGGACATTGAGAAGAATTGATCATCATCCTTTTTATAACAATCTTTTACATATTTGAGAACTATTATCACGTCTCTCTTAGCCTTCTCGTCTCTAAACTAAACATGCCCAATTCTTTTAACCTTACCACATAGCTAAACCTCTTTTATTTTTGTTGGTTTCCTCTGGACATGTTACTCCAGCTGAGCCCTCAACAGTGCTGAGTAGAGAGGAACAATTACTCCCTTCCCCACCCCGTTTTACATACAACACACTTGTTAATACATCCTAGAATAACATTTGCCTCTTTTTTGCGGGGAATACCATCACACTGCTGACTCACATTCAGTCTGTGAAAAAGTGTAACTCCCAAATCCTTTTCTGTCATGTTCCTCTGTATCCAGCTATTTCCCATTTTATATTTATGCATTTGATTTTTCCTTCCAAGGTGTAGTACTTTTCACTTTTCTTTACTGAATTTCATCTTAATAATTTCAGACTAAGTCTCCAATTTATGCAAATCATAAGAGTTATTTCTGAATTAAAACCCTGGTTCAAATGCCTTTTCATGTTGCCTTGAGGTTGGTCATTGCACCAATGATCCAAACTGGTTCTGCATGGTCATCATTCCCCAGCTGCTCTACAGCATTGCCTGGGCTTCTGCTACTATAGGAAGGTTGATGCTAAACGCTTCAAAGTTAATTTCTCCACCCACATTATTGTCCTGGCTGTTCCTCAATCTGCTACTACACTTTGTGCTATTACCAAATCCACCCTGATTTCAAATTCTCCTGGATTACCACCAAATCTTCCACTTTTTTCTGGTTATTATTGTGCTTAGGTTCATCACTGGACATATGTACACAGATTCTTTTAATGATCTAGTCCACTCCGCAAAGACTGTGCACCTGATCATCTGGGGATTTACAGATTTTATTAAACATTTCCCACACATTAACTAAGAGGGTCTTTAAGACTGAAGTTATTTTTCCTCTTGGAAACTCACAGTGCCACTTTCCTGCTAGTAAGTCTGCAATTTCAGGTTCATTTTGCACCTATATTTTGCGTGCTTCCTTGCTCCTGATTAAGACTATAATGTATTCACAAGAAAATGTACTATTTTCATATAGCAAAATGATAAATTTCATAGACTGTCAGACATATTTCAATGGCAAATATCAACCAAAACAATGTTTGATTTCTAGCGTTAGAAATTTTACAGTACGTATCTGAACAAAGAAAACTTTTTACAAAGCTTTTGTTTGTTTAAGTTGAGATCATTCTACCGCAGTATGTTTTATTGATGCAAATTCATTGCTTTTATTGTCCTGCCATTATAATTTGACAGCACAGCATAATGTGAACAAAATTTTTCATCAGTTGCTTTCTGGATTGGCACACAAAGACAAATAACTGTGATATTTGTCTGTCAACTCTGGTAAACACTCTGCACTAGCCAGGGAAAACTGAGCTGGGTTTTTAAAAAAAAATCAATCCAAGTGAGCTGAGTTTTTGAACTGCCTGAGTTAGATTCTAAAACCCGGTCTACACTTACCTTCTGGATTTGGTGGCAGTCAATGAGAGATATGCAAGTGATGCAAATCACTTGAGTATCTCCCATCAACTTCACTGCATCTGCTCCATGGGCCATCCACACTGTGCTGCACCAACGGGAATAGTGTTCCCTTCGACGCAGCACTATGCCACTTACCGGAGTGGTTTTCCTCCGTCGATTTCTGGATCGACTGAGCAGGTCTACACAGACTGCTCAGTTGATCCAGATCAAATTTGCTGCCATCAGTGTAGACCCAGCCTAAGCTATGCTTTTGCAGAGACAATTCCCATTTGCTGCTGACTGTCATGAACATCTGCAGTTGGTGGAGTGCCACGTCTGGTGCCGGGAAACAACCAGTGACTGGTGGGAATGCATCATTATGAAGGTATATGGAGGGGATGTTATGATGGGATAGTTTAATTTGAGCAA
>ML675601.1:3905294-3985574 GCA_007922155.1 Mesoclemmys tuberculata | reverse complement strand
CTATGAGTCTATGAGTCTATAAGGTGTGGGATGATTAACAGTGGCTGCAGATCTTTCATATGCAAAAGACTACTTTCTTTGTACTCTACACAAAGCTGTCTCTAGCCCTGAAATACATGAACATTCACTTGACATCGGCTCTGACAATGGAGAAGTGGGTGGCCATCGCTCTGTGGAAGCTAACAATGCCAGACTGCTACCGGTCAGTTGGAAATCAATTTGGAGTTGGTAAATCCACCATGGGAACTGCTGTACTACAAGTTTGCTGGGCCATTAACAGACTTCTGAGAAGAGGGGCTGTGACTTTGGGAAACGTGCAGGACATAGAGGATGCATTTTCCACAATGGGGTTCCCAGACTGTGGAGGAGCAATAGATGGCACACATATCCCTATCTTAGCAGCAGACCACCTAGCCACAGAGTACATTAATCCCTTGGCTGATGAAGCTGTACACTGGGCACTTGGACAGTGAGATGGAGAGGTTCAGTAATAGGTTCAGCGTGTGCAGAATGGTCCTAGAATGTGCATTTGGACATTTAAAAGTTCGCTGGTGCAATTTACTCACTAAGCTGGACATCAGTGAAAAAAAATCATAGCAGTTATCTCTGCATGCTGTGTGCTCCATAATGTCTGTGAGACAAATGGGGAGAAGTTCCCGTTGGGTTGGGCCATGAAGGCAGATATGCTGTCTACCAATTTTGAGCAGCCAGACAGCAGTGCAAAGCTAAGAGCCGACTGGGGAGCACTGCGCCTCAGGGAAGCCTTAAAAAAACAGCTTTCCAGTGAGACCTAATTTTTCTGAAAAATCTCTGTTCTGTCTACCCTTCCCATCTCCCACAACTACAGCACTGTGCTACTCCCCCTCCCACCCCCCCAGCACTAATCCCCATGGTCTCAGTAAAGAAAGAGTAATGATCTTTAAAGTGGTACATTTTTATTGTTGGTCATTTACAGTGGAGGGAAATAAATTTATTTCAACACTTTGTATGCATTGTAATGGGGCTGCGAGAGGACACAGAGCAAAGTTTCAATGTGCAAACAGCAAACAACACAGTGCCACTTCTTAAAGAGGCTGGTGCCTCTTTCTGTTCCCCTGACGCAGCGTGGAGTGAAACATGTACTGCACCTTGCTCAACCTCCTCCTACATCACTTGGGGGGTGTGGGCTAGAAAAGAGTGCATGAGTTTAAATTTTTGCAGAGGCTGCAGAAGGAGTCTATCCTGTTGCTGTTCTTCTTGAAGCTCAACCAAATGCCTCAACATGTCTGACTGATCCCTCATTATGCACAGCATCTCATCCTGCATTCTTGGGCCACCTTCCTGTTCTCCCTGTCCATGTTCATTTTCTCCAATAATAAAATCCTCCAGGCTCTTAGCTCTGTGTCAGCAGCCACGGAGGAATTCATTATCTCGGTGAACATGTCATCCCGAGTTTGTTTTTTTGTCTTCTAATCTGTGACAGGTGGTCAGCGTGAGTAGTAGATGCTGAGCTGAAGGCCGCGCTGTCCACTGAAAAGCAAGCAAAGCACAAGGTATCCAGAGTTAACTGGCCCCATGGATGAAAAGCAATGTTACAATGTAAAAATAACTCCCCTTTATATTCCCAAGGGAATGGCAGACTCGCATATGAATCTCTACCTATTGCAGGGGTCGTGGTGCCATTCCAGCCATGGAAAGTAAGGAGCTGGTGCACCCATTTCAAGGAAATCCTTGCAGTGCATGCTGTATAAGTTGATATTTCCTGAACCAGCAGGATTGTTGCGCCCACCCTGATCCTCCCAAAAATTGGTTTTTGAAAAGATGGTGCAGAGGGTATGGGGGTGGTGGTGAAATTCCCCCAGGTGAAACTATATTTGGGCACCCATCTCATGACCCCTAAGATCCATCACAGTCATGTGCTGTCTTGTAATTTGCAGTTTATGTACCCCAAAACACCTCCCATGGCAGAGGGGGAAAAATTGATTGTATGGAGCAGGTACTGCAAATTTGCGCCATCTTCCCTAGGTGACCATCAGTGATATCAGTCTCCTGAGGGTAACAGAGGTGGAAAGGGAGGATTTACTGCAAGCATCTGGGTACGGGCCTGGCCTTTATGCTGTTATGCTGTGTTTCACAATGATGCCTGCACAATTAATAAGAGTGGCGGGGGAAAGTGTCCTATCGTGATGGAAGAAATAAGGCTGCTCTCTTCAGAAACCTTCTGCAAAGGATGACAGAGTACCTTAATGAATGTTTCCTGGAAATATCCAGGGAGGATTCTCTGAGCATCCCTGTGCACATAAACATTCTTTTCTGGGAGGAACCCCTTGCTTAGGTGAAATAATAATGAGGAAGCCCATCCCCAACATCACACTCATTCTTTTTCGCTATGACAAGAAGCTGGACTGGGGAGATAACCATAGAAAGGAGATTTGCTGTACATACTCACCAGATGTGCCTTCCCTGGCACCTCGGTCACTCACAATGTCCTGCATCCAGCTGGGCTGTTCTAGGGTTACAAACAGCTCCTGGCTTTCAGGGAGAATGGATTCCCCAGTCACCTGCCCCTGTTCTCCTCCTCATCCACAGAGTCCTCCTTGTTCATCCTGAATTCCGCTGAGGTATCTATGCTGTGTGGCGGTAGTCATGGGATCACCACCGAGAATTGCATACAGCTCCTCATAAAAGCAGCATGTCTTTGTTGATGAGCCAGAACAACTGTTCACCTCCCGAGTTTTCTGATATGCCTGCCTCAGCTCTTTGATTTTAAAGCAGCACTGCTGTGCATCCCTACTGTTCCCCTTTTCCAACATGCCGCATGATATTTTTTTGTAAATATCTAAATTCCTTTTGCTTTCTTGGAGCTGAGCCAGAACAGACCCTTCACCCCACAGACCAATGAAATCCAAGATCTCAGGTTGACTCCAGGCTGGAGCGCGCTTGGGGCATGCAGTCGCCATGATCATTTCTGCTGGCAAACTCTCTCTACTCTGACAAAACAGGAAATGGGAATTCAAAATTTCCCGGGGCTTGAAGGGAGGGGCTGTTTCCTATGTACATGGCCGCAGTGCAGCAGAATGCGAATGTGCAGAGCAGTCACAGCAAAGCACTGTGAGATAACTCACAGAGACCGATTACATCGAATTACACTGCTGCTCATTCGACCCAAACACTTTGATTTCAGCACTACGCCACTTGTGGAGGTGGTTTAATTACATAAAACTTTCCCCTGATTTCAGTCAATGGAACTGACCAGCCAGTGAAGTTGCATACGTTATGTGGTCAACAGAAGCCACATTCTGTTGACCTACTTTCGCAGTGTAGATCAGGCCTCAGACTAAGAGAGCCCAAAGCCAGGCCAGCTGGCTCCAGCCAATGCCCCGCACCCATCGCCTCCTACATTCTCTGCCGTATCTCAGTGAGAAGGATCACACAAACATCCTTCAGGTTTTTCTTGGCTCATATATAATAAGCAAAAAATAGTCAGAAAGTTTTTCCTCATGGAGAACTGGATTCTGCCACCCTTGCTGTAGGGCGCGGAAGAATATTGTGACACGAGGACTGCATAGCATGGCAAAACTAGGCCCTAAAAATCTAGACTTTGTGAGCAAGAGTAGGCCTCTGCTGGGTAATAACCAAATAAAAAGCCCCTAAAAGGAAAGTGGAACCAACCTTTAGCTTGGAAATATCCTAACCTTGCATAAAATATCCTGATTTCGCATTAAATAGTTTGACAAAACAAAGGCAGATGACTAACAGCAGGACGGCAGTTGACTAACCGTAGGACCAGTTTAGACCACTGAAAGGTTAGCTTTCCACTTCTAATTACTGATCTAGCCACCTTGAGCTAGTAGCCAATAGACTGACAAAAAACAAGTTTTAAGGCCCAGTCCCTAGACGGGATTGACAGTTACATATTGCATTGCTAGGTAAACTCTATTGTTAAGCTTTGGGGAATAGGGATATATTGGATACCCCTCGGGAACCGCACATTGAGACTCTCCGCAGATCCATCAAGGCCTTATTGAATGCCCTGGGTAGGTTGGTTCTCTGGTCGCAGCTCACTTACAGGGTGGAAGATGGGTCTCCCCATCTTTTATTGTTGGTAGGTGCTTTCTTCTTAAGCTTTGGGATTGTGGTAGTGTGTGACTGCTATTGCTTTTAATACCATTGCCATATTGCCTGTGGTTAGCGTGTGCCCTTTTCATATGCTGGGTAATTACTGATTATAGTGCAACTCCATACGGCTTGTAAGCAATAAACCAGTGTGTTTAAGCACATTTTATTGCCTGGCTGCTCCCATTCTTGCCACCAAGATCACAATACTCGAACCCTCTGCCCCTGCGGAGTACACTTGCTCACAATGCATAGCACCTTAGTCCCTTGAAAATCAGGAGACTACTTAGGGTACATACACAGCAAAGAAAAATCCATGGCTGGCTTTGTCATAATCTCTTCTTTTCGCTGAAGGCATGTCTTCCTCTATAGTTTAACTATTTCTTACGTTTAGCCTTTCCTTTTACTGTCATTTTAACAAGTGAAGATGTTAAGATCAAATGTTGGTTGAATTTCTGCTTACCCCAGTCTCTGTTTTTCTTCAATATTCTTCTGTTCATAACATAGATTCCTTTGGGACAAATCTATAATGACTAGCTAATTCCAGAAAATGAAAACAGATAGTTACAGTTAAGACTTATTGAATGGTATTTCATAAAGGTGCTGCCCAGGCTTTTGGACTTAAAGTAGCAGTTGTGACTAACTCAATTATTATCCTTCAAGAATTCCAACAGGAGCAACTGGGGGCAATGTAGCATTGTTCTCTTGCTGTCCAGTCCATCTGAGGATTCCCTGGTGTTACACTCCTTCTACCCAGTCTACCTGATGACTGCCTGGTATTTTCCTCCCAACTGCTTACTCTTGTACTCTGAAACAGTAGAAATAATAGAAAATATATTCTAGTACTTAGCACTAATTGTTTTTTAATTAACTTCCATCCCGTCGAACCTCATTATATTGGATTTGAAGAAGGGATTGCTTTGCTCCAAAGGATATCTGGGCAAATTACTGCAGTGTTGCCAACTCTCATAATTTTGTCATGAGACTCATAATAATTATTGTTTTCCTTAAAGCCCCAGCTCCTGGAGTCACATGAATATGTGATGATTTCAGCCTTCATTCTTAAAGAAAAAGTATGTTTCTAGCCCTAGTGTTGTGGAAAAAGCTTCAAAATGTGATCCCAGTGCACCCATAAGACTAAAAAAGCAGAAGGCAAATAAAAAGAACACCAAATCTATTATTTTTATATAATCTCCTGATTCTAAAGCTAATCTCATGATAATTTGTGAGCCTGACTCATGACCATTTGACCATTTGAGGTTGGCAATACTGTCACTATCACCTCCCTTTACCAAAATCCAACCATGATCACTACCATGCCACTTGCACATGCGAGCCTTGCCACAGATTGTGTAAAGCCCCCACCAGTCACTCTCAAAGCTGAGCCATCCCATTCTCAAAGCTGTTTTCACTTCTTTAATCTTTACTGTGCTATTTTCTGCAGTTACAACTGTATGGCTATATCCAGAGGAATATTAAAAGGGACACTGAAAATTAAAACAAATAGAACAGAAATTTAGCATTCACTGGTGTCTCCCAAGCAAACTTGGAATGCATCTTTTAAAAATAGATTATTCTTGCTCTTAATGAGCCATCAGAAAGAGCTTATTTGAACTACACAAAGATTAGCATTTAAAAAGTCAACATTTGGCAACAGTGACCATACAATGGTATGCAAATTTCCACACTATTTCCTTTTAGTAAGAATGGGAGATAAGTGTGGTCAATATGGGTAAAATTTCACTTTTAAAATCTATTGATACAGCTCTTCAATTTAAAAATAGAAAAAGTGGCCTCCAAGTTTAGCTAAAAGCCCTCCTCACTTCTGCTTTTGAAAGGTATGATTCGCTATACATGGCTTTCTTGCTCCTGCTCTTTTTACTCCAAAATTTATCTTCCAGACAATTTTGATAGCAGTTATGAGAGGGAGGGATATCACTTACCAGGTCACATCCATGGAAATAAGAAAAGACGGAAAAAGCAGGTTGGGAAACCAGTTATTACTCTCTCACATCATTTTGTTCAGGTCAGCAGCATAAAGATATTTCAGCTTGAGTCACAGTGGTGTGTGTCTCTGTGTTACACTATCAGTGAAATGTCCATCTCCCAAAATAAAGTGGAGATAACCAGAAAATAATTGTGCTTCATAATTATTGAAGATAAATAGCTGATGTAGTCTCTGCAATGTCACTTCTTTCCTTGTAGAGATAGGCCACAACCGGACATTCAAATTCAGCTCCTTTGAATTTTGGATGTGTGTAATGGCATGACACATACCTCCTGTGAGCGCCCCCTTCTGCAGTCTCTAAATAGTCCCAGCTCTGATATCAGGCCCTATTCCCAAGGCTTCCTCCCTGGAGGCAATTGTTTTGCTCTCTCTGGTCTGTTCTGGCTCCAGCTCTCCTGTAGGCATCTTAGAAGTTCAGTTCCTTTTCTGGGAATGTATCACAGTTCAGTTATAGGCCCACTTCCCCCCTGGGGAACCCAGACCTGCCCACTACTCTGGGTCCCAGCCACCTGCAGTCTCTGTGATTCCACTGCAACCACTCTAAGGCTGGGTCTATACTGACAGTGGCAAATTCGCCAATATCAGATCGATGTCTCTGGATTGACTGAGCGATCTGTGTAGACCCATTCGGTCAATCCAGAAATCGACAGAGGAAAACCACCCCCGTAAGTGGTGCAGCGCAGTGTGGACGGCGTGCGGAACACAGGCAGCGAAGTCGACAGGAGTTACACAGGTGTTTTATGTCCCTTGTGTATCTCCCGTCAACTGCCGCCAAATCCAGAAGGTAAGTGTAGACCAGGCCTAAGCTACTTCCAGGACTCCTCTACTGCTCCTTTTCTGAAATGGGTGTGGCAAGATGCTGAGGCCTCCAGCAGGGGGCCTCTGAGCCTATTCCCCCCCCCCCCCCGCGCAGTGTGACTATTCAGCTTTGAATCCATGCCTATAGATTTGCTTTAGAATTCATATCTTCTGGTTTTTAGTTTATTTTCCAGTACCATCTTATAAAATTTCATCCCAAAGTCTAAAGAGATCCACTGCCATTTGGGCTGAAATATCATAGTGAGAGTTCATGTGATTTTAATGCTGTTAATTTTGTTTGCAACAAAAACTGTGGCAATGATTCGGCCTCAAATCTGTACTATTCTGAACCTTAGTATAAACTTAATTGATCTCTGGATATAATATCTTTGACTCATCTCTACCTTCACTTGCCTGGGCAAGGTGTTTAATGCAGATGCTCAGCCTGTGATTCATTTAAAGGCAAACCTATTGTTTTTCCTTTAAATCCCCAAAGACTTTCAGCACCCAGGTTCCTGGTATTTCTTTATTTATCAGAGCTCCTCTATATGAGCTAGTTGATGGGATCGCTCATCAATTGAATACCTGTCAAAACTGAAAATGGAAATTTGGGTCTGAGTCAGTGAACAAAATTAACCTTTGAGGCACAAAAATTCACCAGTCTTGATGATCGCACACAGTAATAAGTAGTCTTAATGCAGTGTGTTAACAATTTACATTACATACCAAATAAGACAAATGAAGAATCATGTATTTTTCACATACATTTGTTACAATCATATGTAAAATTTGACGATGGGTTGACTTGTGCACTTTTATTAGTTATGTTTAAATTACAAGGAGTTCATAGCAGTATGCTATATGTCCACTTCTAAAGAGCGGTGAGCTTGAGAAATCCATTGACAAGGGGACTGAATGGGTTACATTTTCTACTAAATCCAAGGATACATGAAATGTTTTAGATATCATGCTATAGTTAGGGGCTATAGATACTTAACATTCTTATTGTTCAATTTATAAACACATAAATAATAAAAATACTTCATGATTTTCTTTTGAGATATGCCCATTACTTCATTAAGGAAAGGTCTTTATAAAAAGATGAGCTTCTCACCATGCCACGAAGGTAAAAAATACTCAAACTCTGTGAAATCAATGGGGAAGGCAAATTTCTGAATTAAGCACCTCCACTGGGAAAGCCCTGCAACAGGCCCCATACATTTAGTTTCGGAGGCTCATCTGATCTCATATGTCATGGCAGGGCCAGGTGACTGGCAGTCTATAAGGCAGCTAAGGCTTGAACAATATAGGAACATATAAAGCATTATCAACCTTCTGAATTACATACAGAAGGGAACAGACAGCTAGCAAGGCCTTGGGAGATGTTGTTTATTGTAATCCCTCTGGCAATCAGGACACTGCATTCTGCAGAAATAGTCTTAAAAATGTAGCCTCAGATAGAGCTCACTACAGTAAATCCAGTCTGGAGATGACACAGCAAGGCCTTCATCAGGGAGACATGATCATAACTGTAGTGCCAAGTACAGATGGAAAAAAAAGGACTTCTGGCCAGTAACTCAGCCAAAATTCCACAAGCAAACGGGGATCCAGAGCTTCCCTCAGAACGCAAGTTTCCTTGGCAAAAGGCAAACACACACCACCTTCTTGTTACTTCCTCTGCCAGCTAATATTACCTCTATTTTATCCAGATTTAGCCTCAGCCAACTTGCCTGCATCAAAGTACCTGTCTCACCCACACACTCATGGGCACTCAACCAGGACTCTCATGCAAATGAGATGTAGAGTTGAGTGTCATCCAGACAGAAAGCGCACTGAAGCCCAAACATCCTCCCACTCTCCCACAGTAACTTCATGTTCATGTTGAATGGCAAAGGGGAAAGAGTGAAACTGAGGAAGACAACAGTCCTGTGGAATCTTGGACAATAGTGTCATCAGAGGAGATGAGCAATTGCCCGGCATCTTCCCCATGACCTCTGTAAAAGCTCAGATTAGAATCAGTCTAATATAGTCCTGTTAACTTCTGCGAGGTTCCTCAGACGAGTTAACACATGCATCTGTATGCGACCTGTCATGATCATTGCATGGGCTGAACAATAAGCAGATAATAATACTTTTTCATCCAATGATCTCAAGGTGCTTTACGAAGTTGGGTACACATTATTATCTCCATTTTATAGATGAGGCAACTAAAGCACAAAGAGTGTCAGTGACTTGCCCAAGCTTACACGTTGAATCGGTAGCAGATCTGAGAAGAAAGCAAATGTCTCTTGACTCCCAACCCAGTGCCCTGTCCACTGGGCCATGTTGTCTCATTAAAGCAGTTAGTATTTGGACACTAATTAAATATTAAATGCAGCACACGTAGAAACCATTTGCCCATCATATTCTTGGACAGAGCCCTTACCAAGACGCATCACTGTGGTCTGTCTACATCATTTGTTCCCAGCTAGGACCATACATGTGTGTGAATGTGTTGTAAGAATTGTAAGAATGTGTTGAGTTAAATGTAACCTTTCAAGGACTTTTGCTTTGGGCAGGATCTGTGTGAGCCAAATAGGAAAAGGTTTTGCATGTCCTACAATTTCCTAATCCTCCTTTTGCTGCCTCTTCTCAAAGAGTTCCCACCCTCACACTGAGTGAATCAAAGTCTCGTGTTTTATTCAAATCCTTCTGTTTATAATAGTTAATCTCCCAATCAGGGAATAGGAAAACATGTGATTTACATGACCAACTGAAATTCAGATTTCCAGCAATTAAGATAGATAGTTTGTGGAAAAATGCTAAATTTGATTATTTGCAACAAACACTTTGCTTCATTTTAGTTGCCACAGTTAAAGACAAACTAACCTTGAAGAAAACTAGATCAGTTCTTTCAAAAAGTTAAGAACATTTACAGTCAGAAAATTTCAACTTCTTTCATTCAGTTTTTTAGATTCAAGACTAGTGTGGTTTAGAAAGATGGACCATTTTGAAAACTTGAGTTTTTCACAGACTCTAAGCCATTTAAATTTAACTTTATAAATACTAGACCAATTTTCTTCAGACTTGAACAGTTTTTGGCTTTTATGATTGCTGCTTAAATGTTCTCTGTTCTGTATGACATATGAACTGCACAATATTTAAATGCTAAGAATGTTTGCCTCTTTTTATCTGTAAAATTTTCAATGAGAATATATACTTTTTTCATTCTCTAAACTCAAATCAATGCAAAAGTGTTGCTCAGACTTTCAGAATAAAATATCTATTGAATTCAGACCAATATAGTCTTCCTTCAAACATTTAAGCACACACTTCATTTACTACTGTGAGCAGTCCCATTGAAATCAATAGCACTATTTATGATAATAAAGGTAAGCATTTGCATTAGTGTTTGCAGGATTGAGCTCAATCCCCAAAGGTGAATACTTTACAAAGTTACAAATGTGCGAAAATTAGTCTATTTAGTGAAAACTGTTTACATCTGTAAGTGTGGAGTCATTATTGCCAAAAAATATATTTAATAGCATAGCTCAATTCTCTCATGTGATAAGGCTCCTTTATACCACTCTAGAAGCTCAGAGAGACTTTTGATTAGATGGAAACAGAGCTTGGGAAATATCCCAGTGTAAGGGATTCATTGCCCAATACAGAGCTGCCAGAATGGTTCTTTCTGGGCCTTTCTCCTGGAAGTTATGCCATGTAGGGTAGATATGGTTAAACCATACTGTATACCAGCTATCCTTGGTTGTTCATATCCCGAAAGGGGACCTGTGCAGCTTGAGTACAAGTTAGAACAGCCTTTACATTGCTCTAATTTAGGTTTTAGAGTAGAAAGGACCCCAGCTGCCACAAGAATACGGGAAGCGCAAAGGCTCCAAGTGCTGGCAGAGCTGAGAATTAAGTCTGTGGTGACTGAAGGAAAAACAAAGAAATGTAATAAACTTCATCTAGTTGAAAAGAGATGTATGATCCCCATTGAGTCAGAGGATTGTAATTATTTCGTATCTGTAAAAAAATTCCATGTCAAACAAGTTTTCTCTACTACGGTAGTTTATTATACAGCATTACACACTCCCTATAGAGAATGTTTTACATGTCTAAGGCTAAGTACTATTTCCTTTGAACTCAATGGGAAATTTGACCATTGACTTCACTGAGATCAGGATAGCTTTTAGGAAATAGGTGTAAAACACTGCCATTGCTAGGACTGGATTTTATCGCAGCGGTTGGATTGGGGGTTTTGCGTGGGGTGGAGTGTGGGTGTATTAAATATCCATGACTTGGCATTTGGAGTTTTTATAAGTTAGTCAGTGGTTCGAGGGAGGGAGTGGGTGATATGGGAAACAGCTGAACACATTTCATTGAAAAATCTTGGTTGTTCCATGGGTGATTAATATAGAACAGAGGCTTGACAACAACTCTGCAGACACAAAGGACTACATCTTAAATTCATTACGTTCTTTCCTGGTTAACATAGACAGTGAGTTCTATAGACGGACAGACAGATACTTGGTGAGACAGATTAGATTTAGTCAGTTTAATGATTACAAAAAATGAATACGTGTCTGATAAGCCATTTGCCCATGATTTGTCCATGGCTGTGCCCCAAATTTAGGTTGGGAAACTTCCAGCCTCAAGTATTATGCAACTAGCTACTACACTTGCATTACCAAGATGCTGGATGTGTGTGTGGGGTATCGGGGGTGGGAGTTTGTTACCTTCCTTTGAACTTTCAGTTTACCTGCACTAGTGGTCTGCATTAATATGTCAACTCCTGTGTATATTGTCATTGTAGATGTACACTGACTTAGAAAAATCAGCATTCCTTTGGTTGAAAATTATTCCTATAACTGTTGACTCTTTTCTGTTTTTCCACCACCACTGCCCTTTTTGCTATGACCATCCTGTAACTCTTCCTAAAAACTGCTAAAACAAAAGAGACATTGCAGCAGAGCAATGATTTATTTTTTTGCAAATGTGCTTATTAAAGAATCTTCTTATTTTCCTGTCCCAAGACTAGCTGGTGAACACTGCTGCTGTGCAGGACAGAATACAGGCACAACAAACACAATGATCACATTGAAAGAGGCCTACAGTCATGGAAGGAGGGAAGCTGAGGCCATGCAGCACATCCTGGCCTCCCCATCATGCATGCGGACTCTGCTGTGACTGGGAGGATGTGAGGTTGGAAGGAGCCAGGGAACAGCTGCAATACTCAGTTCACTGCCTTTGTAACCCTGTTATTTTAAGAACAAATCTTCATGGCAGTTATGCTAGTCAGAGAAGCATAAACTTCCAAACCACACTTCCTCCTGCTTTTATCATGTGGCCAATACGGTATAACTGTGGACTGGGAAACAATGGCAGTACTGAGGCAGTTGTATTACAAGGAGGAGTGTGGGTCCAGGATATCCAGTGCAGGGCAGATGCCCTGTGATCCATGGTACTTGGATTTCTCATAGATCCTAGCACTCTGCACTGTTAATAAACCAAAACCCTGTCTCTCCTTTACCAGCAAATAACCCTCTTCTCAAGTGAGAGGATCTCAGCTTTTCTGCATGCGGAAACTCAGAGTTTGGTCATTCATTTTTGCCTTTTCCCTCACCTTTTATTACCTCAACGTTTTTGCCAGTTGATGAAACAGGAGGCCCAGTATATTATATTCACTTGGCTCCATCCACTTCTGTTATGGCCCAATTAAAATATTTTTTTTAAATTAATAGGATTGATATTACCCTGGTGCCATCAAGCTTACAACCCTTCTAGTGACAAACGAGAAATGTTTTGCACATAGGTACTTCATAACAGTGTATTAAGCAATCTTTTTTGTATGCCCCTCACACAGACCAAAACACTTGAGGTACTATACAACAAAAATAAAAGAGAACCCTTGTAAAATCTCAGTTGCTTGAGCCTACTGCCAAGAAGGCAGTGTACATTGTAGGTGATGATCTTGGAGCTTTGACTGCCCCATGGAGATACTGAGTTTTCTAAAGTTCTGAACCTTCATTCTCTCTGATATGAAGCTCTCGAAGGCAGGTTTATTTTGTAAGGAGAACTTTTGGGGGGAAGAAGAAAGTTGAGGGCTTATAAAAAAGAAAAATATTATAGTATTCTACAGAGGAGTTGGCTTGAGGGACAGCCCCCGATTTCCATTCAAGTTTGCTCCTCACCAGAATCTTTTACATAGAAGCCTGTGAATATAATAATAATTTGCATTTCTATGGCACCTTCCATTTGAGAATATCAAAGCATTTCACAGATATTAGCTGACACCAACATTCTCAACTTTGAGTTCCTAAAGGTTGGCACCCAAGTTGGAATTTGTTTTCTTAACCCTCAGAAAACCCCTGAGGATTAGGAAAGTTTTATTAGGCCTTTTTTACAAATGAGAAAACTGGGGCACCAAGAGTTTCGGGTCCTTAATAAATCTGGTGCAAAGCCAAAACTAAAGCTAAGATTGCTGAGTCCTCATTTTGTGTTTTTACCCCGAGGTTATCCTTAGAAATTTCCTTGCCTTCCTATTAGAATCCTCTTAATACTGAAGTTAACAAGAAAGCGATGGATAGAATACTACCTCACAGTCCTCAGGTTGTAAAGACCTGGTGTTCATCAGTGCACAGTGCTGGTTACAGCTCTTAAATTCTCAAATCCTCAGGAGTCACCTCAGTCCATCCCATAATCCATCATTCATTTCCTTGTTGATCACTTCCAGTGCATGGAAGAATAAGGAGGAAGAGAAGACATTGTTTTTATAGCTTCACCTCCCGTTCTAGCAGGTAGCAAATTCTGAAAGGTGTCTGTCTTCTGGCAATATTTGTTACTAGATGTACTCTTGAATAAAAAGTAATTCTGGTACTGAAGTGATAGCAAATTGTATCAACAATAAACATATCTATATGGTTCCATTTTGATAGCAAAATAGATAGATAGACATGCTCCCTTTTGCAACCTATGGCAAAATCTGACAGGGAACAATTTTATGACATTACACCAGCAGATTCTGCTGCAAGAACATCTGACATGCTTGCTGGAAGACATGGGTATTTTAAAAACCTTCCTGCAGACTCCTGGGTAAGTTCTTAAACAAACATTAGAAAATGTCTGCATAACTCATGATATATGCTATAAATTGAAACATCGCCTAAAAAAAGCTAGTGTAGGAGGAAAAACAAGAGGAAAAATAATGGACTAAGCAAATTATATCAGATTATTTAAGGGGGTTGTAAAAGGAGACAGGATATAGTGGAATGATTTCTACAAGATGCAAACAAACAAAATTAAGCCAATTAAACTAAAGATATGATGTGGAGTTATAGATAAATTCTTTCTCCAGTTACCAAATTAATTTGCACACAGTAGGATGCTAAAAGTAGATACAGTCTATTTTCTGCATGGTAGCTGCTTGATACATGGATTTCTTAAATGGAGTTTAAAGGCAGCTAATGCAGGGAATGATAAAATCTGTTTAAAAGACAGAGACAAATTGCAAAAAAACAAACCCTCTGCAAGCTATGCATCCAGCTAATGACTTTCCTCCTTGCATTCTATGAAAAGTATTAGAAATCAGTATATTTGTTAAAATAAAATAAGTTATTAAAATGTTTAAGCCCAGATCTGAAGAAAATTACATTTGGTGAGGCTTCAGCCAGACAAGAGTAGGCGAAATCTTACTGCTTCTTCATCTTTACACCTATGATGAAGACTGGCCAGGCTCTTAGTATAAGAAATGAGCCCAGATCTACTAGCCTATTCAGAAAGCAAAGCTGTGATAGCAATTTGGGTAAGTCACATCTTCACAGAAACAAGGGAGACTACAAAAGTTATGACACTTGCTAATAGATCCAACCTCGGCTTTGTCTGTAATTTACTAACAGACTACCCAGCAACTGTTGCAAACTAAGACCATTGTCTCTGGTGCTTTTGGGATGATTTGCTCCCTCAAGATTTGCTCCCTGGGTCTGCAAAGGGTAATCTCAGCTACTCTGACCCCTGCCTAGAAGCACGTCACCTGCCTTCTAGCAGGGGGATGGCACCCCCCATCACAGATGCAATGGAGATACACTAGGCCTTCAATGCCAGCCCTTTCCCTCAGATCTGACCAACAAGGATGCATACTGGTTGCCCTAGGATGGACTCCCAACAGTCAGCACGGTGACTGGGACCAGATGGAGCTGCCTCTCACTCTGGCTGAATTCTTGAAAGCCTTCCAGCTGATGCTCAGTAATAAATCTCTGGGCACGGATGGGCTGACCGTGGAGTTCTACCACAGGTTCTGGGATATCCTTGGCCCAGATTTTGCTGTTGTCTGGGCCAAGACCTTAAGAGGTGGGATGCTCCCCTTGTTGTGCAGGTGACCCATGCTCACCTTGCTACCAAAGAAGGGGGACCTCTGCAACCTTCAGAATTGGCGTCCTGTCTTGCTCCTCAGCATGTATTACAAAGGCCATCTTGCTATGTCTGGGGTTCGTGCTGGCGGATATGGTCCACCCCAATCAGACCTACATAATCCCAGCCCATACCCTTTCCAATAATCTTTACCTGGTCCGGAAACTCCTTGAGCTTGGGTGTAGGGATGATTTGTCATTCACCCTCCTGTTGCTGGACCAGGAGAAGGCATTCAACAGGGTGGACCTCAGGTATCTCCTGGGCTCTCTGTGGGCATTTGGCTTTGGGCCCCAGTCTGTAGGCTTTCTCCAGATGCTGTACGCCTTCACAGAGTATTTGGTCAAACTTGATTGGACCCTGACCAAACCCCTCAGCTTCGGGTGAGGGGTACATCAATGCTGTCCACTGTCAGGCCAGCTGTACACTTTGGCCATCGAGCCCTTCCTCTCTCTCCTTCACAGGAGTTTGACAGGATTGGTGCTCTGTGAGCCAGAGTTGCGGGTGGTTCTGTCAGTGTACATCTATGGCATTCTCCTTATGGTCCAGGAGCTGCGCAACCTGGAGCGAGTGGAGGTCTGCTCATCAGCCTCTTCTACCTGGGTCAACTGGGTGAAGAGCTCTGGCCTGATGGTCAGGGATGGGTGGCAGGTGGGCTCCCATCCACCTGCACTTCAGGCCATCCAGGGCAGCATGAGTCCACTGCTGTCTGGGCATTTACCTTTCAATCGCCCACCCCTCTTTGCTGGAGAACTGGCAAGATTTGGTAGGCCGGGTGGCTGAGTAGTTGCAGAGGTGGACAGAACTGCTCTGGTGCCTTTCCCAGAGTGTGGGGGGGTGCTAGTGCTCAACCAGCTGATCCTGTCCATGCTCTGGCATCACTCAACACCCTGAGCTCGGCCCTGGATATCTTGTCCCTCCTTCAGAGGTTAGCTCTATAGTTCTTTAGGACAGGACTGCACTGGTTCTCTGCAGGCATTCTGAGTCTTCCCCTGGAGAAGGAAGGACAGTGCCTGCTCTGCCTTCACAGTCAGGTCCACATCTTCCACCTCTGGCCCTGAAGAGACTCCTTTATGGTGCAGGTAGTCTGACGCAGTGCACGTTGGCGCATATCTTTCTCATCGCCTCTGAGGGCTGTGATACAACCAGCAGCTCTCTTATCTTAATTTGAGGGGTCTTTCATGAGACCTTTCTGAGCTGCTGGTCTTCTACCAAGACCTCCTCCAGACCGGAAAGCTAGTTTCGGTGACCAGTTCCATGGTGGACACCGAGGAGGTAGATCTCTTCATGGAGACCTTATTACACAATCCCCAGCTGGGTGTGCAGTGGTGAAGCCCCCTCAACACACCAGATGTTGGTCCTGGCAGGAACCATCAGAATCAGAGACCTCCTGGACTATGGCAGGGAGACTAAGTGGTTCCCTGGCACGTGGCTGGTGCATGGGGCTCTCCACCCCTCAAACCGCTGCCCTCAGGAGGTGAGGGCAGCCTTATTGCCCACCTCTCAGGCCTTCCTTAAGCTGGTCCTGTGGGCGGGTGCTCCCTGCCTCCCCTCACCCTTGATCTCCTGGATCTTTTCATCAAGTCCCTGTCCCATGAGCCCTGCTGGCTGCTCCTCTACACACTCTAAGCCAGCTGCATGACTTGCAGCCAGTTAGTTTCAGAACCACACCTAGATATCAACTGTACACACTTGTGCTCCACACATTCCATTTCTATTCAATTCATCCGGTCAGAGTTCCTCTGGGCCACATCCACTGGCCGCTTAGATGCCTTTGAAGACCAGTGGGTGCTGTCCAGGATTCTCTGCTCAGTGTCCCCTCTGGTTCCCTATTTATAACCCTGTGATTCTCCCATTTGTTCTCATTTTATCATTTGTTGTGCTCCACCCACTTTCATTTGAACCCTGGGGTTAGTAGCTCCTCCCCTTAAGTTAGGAGAGGGTTTTCAGATGCCCATTCACCCCCAGTATTCAATAGGTATTCTCACCCCTGCCCGACCTTCTGGAGAAACCAGTAGCAGCTGCTGCTGCACAGTTTCTCTCCTTTTTTGGGGTGCTGTGCATTTCTTAAAGGTCCACTCCTATTGAAAAATTACATGGGAGGCTCTTCCCACATGATACTCCTAAGAAGGTGGTAGATTGAGGGGCTGCGGGGACAAGATGTACTGACATCTGTGAAGAACATTATCACTATGCCACACAAAGCCTTTTATTTTAGCACATGTGGAAAATCGAGGTGGCAAATACTTTCTTTTATTGCTGAGATGGAGTAGTTCTTTGGTTGTGAAGTACTATTATTGCACTGGACTTTTTAACCCAGAAAAATTAATGGGAGAGAGATTTTAAAGATTTAACATCCAGTTCATTTTATTTATAAATTTATTGTAATGTATACTTTTGGTAGGTTTGGTAGATAAAGGACAAGGGTTTCATTTTAATAATATTTATTTATTGGCTGGCTCCTGGAGGCATAAACAAAACAGTCTAAGACAGTTCCTAAGCCCTGGTGGACAGTAAGCTATAAGACTATTATAAGAAAATCACCGCACAGTAGGCAAATCTCTGCCTTAGACAGAGATCCAGTATCTGACCAGAGAATGGATGTAGGAGTGTTTTTTCAAGGTTAGCACAGAAGGCAGGAAGAGCCTACTTACAATCATATCATTAATAAAAGCAATAATTATTACCACTCTGGTTGAGTTTTCAAAAATATGTTCAAATGCCTGTTTTGCAACAGCTGTGATAAGCATAGACTGATGAACTGTTTTTGGAAAGTGTCTCTCAATTTACAAACAGTTTATCTGATGTGGAAAAATTGTTCTTTTTCAATTGACTTGTCTCTCTATTAATCAGTTTACACATTGAGTACCTTCTGCACAAACATAGGGCTCTAGAGCTTATCTGAATCCCCCTTTTAAGACCATGAGCTCTGCTGGGCAATGCTGATACTCCTATTTAAAATATTAACTTTTACAAGTGGGTGTTTGATGAGCTAATCTTTGGCGTTTTGCACTAGATCTCAACTTGCAAAATCTTTCTCCTTTCTGCTTTTTGCCAAAAGGAGCAAGGGACATTAAAAGACATTTTGAACTCTGGTGAGCACCACCTCTATTTTCAGTCTGTTATAATTCAGGAAACCTTTGTCTAATTCATTGCAAATGTGGCAGAAAAACTCCACCTTGGTCTCAGGCCTAGTTTACAGATATGAAGGGCAGCTTTCCCTTGTCATGTTATTTCAGAAAATTAATATTATCTCACAAGTTGTTTTAGAGTAGAACCCTGAGATCTGCCCAGCAACATTCAGACATGAATACGCAATGTCTGGAATCCTCCCTTGGAAGCGCTGACAGTTGAACCACTCAGCCCAAAGGTGCAGGCCCGCTTTACCTAATATAGTGAAAACAAGAAGCAGTCTACAGTACTGCAGTCTAATGTCCCTTTGGGAAAGAGGCTAGTTAGTACAACGTCTGAAAGGGGTTTAAAGGTTCAGTCTTGTAATCAAAACAACTTAATCCCCTTCCTGAAGATTGAGGGCCCATACTGATACTTATAAAACACCTTTGATGTGAGCATCTCAGTCAAAATTGGATTCCACTGAAGTTGCTCCCAATTACACATACTATCTTGGGGCTTCAGGCACATTGTTGGTGAACACAGATAAAAAAATGCGATTTTATTTATTTATTTGGCTGCGACAATTTTATCTTTGTAATATGCTGGTGGAAGCGTGAGCTTCAGTACTGCTGCTGCTGTACTGTTATTTTTAGGGCATTGACAACCCAGTATAGGCCCCAATTCACGCACATACCTAACTTTATGCAGTTGATTTGAGACAAGGGAATAAATGCACCTAATGTAATGTGGCATTCTGTCTGCCTTTATTGCACCAAGCCTAGAGTATCAAAAAGGTCTGAGGCAGCCAAAATTTCAGTGCAGCTCAGAGGAAAAACTGAGAAGAGAAAAGGCAAAAGATTATAGCAAAGAAAGTAGCTCTAAGGAGGCTAAGTAGATTCAGCTATTGAGAAGCAAATGGGCTTAGTATTATGACTTGTAAGATTTGAAAAAATATCTTCCTACTTAAAATTTCAACATGAACTCTGATCACCCTCTTACAAACAATGGTGTGAAGAATTAATAACGATAATAAGCTGTTTCATGCCATGAACTTTGAATTAGAACTCCCCATTTACATCAATAGAGAATACTGATTAAAAATTGATTTTAAAATAATGTTGGGATACCCATTATTGCTAGAAATGGACCTAACTTAGAGAAACTAGACCAGTGAATAGAGGCCATGTTACACATGAACCTTCTGTTCTGATGGTCAGGTCAGTAAATCAGAACACAGGCATCTGGGATTTGAAAACATGTACCTGACTTTTCCTATCTAACTTTTCATAAATCAAGGAGACCCTTATTCAAAGCCTGACTTGCTCTCTTTGCTAAGAGTCAGCAGGGTGAACAGCAGTACTGATGATCTCTTTTGTTCATGTCTCAGAAGAGGAATGTGTGAACTTCTGTTTCATTCCTCCCTTCCAGATTATTCCACTGTAATACTGAGATTGTGAAAGTGATTTTAGGATATTGGTTGCTTCTCCATATCACATTATTTTAGACAGAAAGATCCAGAAGAAACCCACACTTCTTACACAAGGCCTTCTGTTGAGTGTCTGTTATATAGAGTTTAAGAGTTATTTCACATGCATATGGCTGTTTTTTAAAAATTCCCCCAGAATTCCTTGTAGCATTCTGAAGCGACCTTGGTAAGAACTGCCACTAAATTTAGGTTTAACATTTTTTTTTGTTTATGTTTGGTGTTCATTAGCTGAAGCAACCAGTAAAATAATAAAATAATAAAATAATAGAATCCCTGTTTAGCATTGCATTACTTTACTCTGATCTGTCTCCTCTTGTCTGTGAGAAGTAAAGAAACATTCACATTAAAGGGAGAATAATTGTGTAATTTATTTTATGTGGATGGGAAAAGATTCTCATTGGTCAATTTGATTATTTTCTAAGAATGAGACTAAATTACTTGGAATAAAACAATTGAAATCCTGTTAAATGGTCCATTTTTCCATTATAATTTGATTTGTAGAACCCAGGGAAAATTTTCAAGAGTATATAAATGTCTTAGGAGCCTATGTTCTATTTTCAAAAGTGACTGGGCTCTTAGGAGCCTAAGTATCATTGCTGATCAATGGGATTTAGGCTCTTAAGGGCTACATTTCAAAGCCATTTTAGTTAGATGCCTTACATAATTGGGGCAGTTTTTAAGAATCCCATTAGGCACCTGAATATGTAGAAAAGTGCTAATGGGATTTTAAGAAAATGCCCCGATTATGTTAGGAATCTAAATCCCTTAGAGTTCAATGAGAGTTAGGCACTTAATTTACTTAGGCACCCAGTGGAACTTTCAAAAGCACATATCTGCATCCTTAGGCACCTAAATATCTTTGAAAATCTGGCCCTAGGTAACTTTTGAAAATGGGACATCTTTTCAGAAGTTGATTTTATCCATAGCATATTATCTCAGCATGATTCTATGATTTCTATAGCTTGCAGAAGCATACTACGTATGTTGCAAAACAAAATATGTCATCGTCTCTGCCCAGAAGAGATTAATTTTAGATTAAATATGACTACTGTGGGATAAGAAAGAGCAGGAAAGAATGTGGTGAAGAATAGTAATACAATCAGTTACTGCATATAGGCATGTGTAGTGTTGTACTGACATTTGAACATTCCTGCAAAGTTTATTCATGGCTTTGCCGATTGTGAATAGTACAGCCCTCTCAAACGCCTGCTGAAAGTTGTTTTATGCCATGTATTCTTTATTTGCCATGTATTTATTTGAGGTTTTTAAAGAAATATTTAGAGAGATTTAAATTTATGTTGCATCCCTCCATCTACCATAGAAAACCAAGCTCCCTTATTTTTATGTATTCCACCAGGTTCCTAGCTCCCTGTCTGCTGTGGTGCTGAACGATTTTCAACCCCAACTAAAGATGAACTATAGGAAATTTGTTGCTGACATCCTTGTCAAATAATGTGTCATTGGTTTAGGATTTTAACAATCCATCCCTCAGAAGAATTACACCTAATTTTAGAAACCTCAAAATTTCCCTAAGGTCCAATATCTCTGGCTCTACCATGACTAGAAGCAAATGATGAAGAGTTGGGAGCCTCCTCTTCCCAAATGTATAAAGCTCCTGTTTATAGTCCTGGTAGATCATGAGATCTTGGAACCAAAAACTGCCACTGTTTGAGGGCTGACTATGGCTTATCCTGATCCTCACATTGATTTAATACTGAAGATAGGTATGACAGAGTCCTTGGGTGCAATCTGAACTATGGGACTGCTGAGCCTTCCAAAACCACTGACTTGGGCTATCTCTCACATTGTGATGATGATGTCAAGCTACAAGCCTCTAACTGGCACTGCACTTACACTGACATCCACAGGCAAGGACACACCCAACTAACTGAGTTACATATATGATCTCCCAGCCACTCATGAACCAACAATAGAGATGCTCCAGCCAATTCCCCCCAGTGCTAGATCTACACCCCAGGACTGTACCATTTTACACTGCTCCAGGTCCCCTTGGGCAATGAAAGTTCATTAAGTAGTTCACCACTCCCTCAGTGTGGAATGAACGTACACTTGCCTTTGTAGTCTGAGCTGAGGTTTCCCAAGCAATTAAACCAAACACTGTTTTAGGTAAAATATAAAACAGATTATTAACTATAGAAAGGTAGATTTTAAGTTGTTATAAATGGTAGGCATAAAGGTCAGAAATAGTTCCTGAAGAAAATAAAAGATAAACATGCATTCTGAATCCTAAACTTTTAGTTTAAGCAAGAGCTGAATCAAACCAACCCTGACAGATAGTACAAACAGATAACAGTTTCTCAATACACAGACTAGACTCCCTTTCTAGCCTGGGACCACTCTTCACACAACACACAGACTCTGGAACTCCTTGCCAGAGGGTATTATGAAGGCCAAGACTATAATGGGGTTAAGAAAAGAATGAGATAAGTTCATGGAGATAGGTCCATCAATGGCTATGAGCCACATGGGCAGGGATTGCTGTTTTCCAGAAGCTGGGAATGGTGATGGGATGGATCACTTGATGATTACCTGTTCTCTTCATTCCCTCTGAAGCGCTTGGCATTGGCCACTGTCAGAAGACAGAATATTGGGCTAAATGGACCATTGGTCTGATCCAGTATGGCAGTTCTTATGTTCTTAAATGCTAGAAGTAGTACCACTGAAGATGGATCAGTGGACAGAGTACAGGTGAAGTGGACAAAGGTTTAAGAAAAATACAATTTATTACATACCTGTGCCTCTTAATCACATGGATTACACCACCACTGTATATGGTGTATATATACAAACATGTCTAAATACAGAGATTTGAGGCAATGTATATGAGAGGTGATATATCTATAGATATACATATATACATATATATATAAAACCCACACTAAAAACTGGCAAACCAGATTATATTAAATAAGAACTAGGTGTGCCCAGAAATTGAGTGGAATAACCTTTATAGAAGTTTGTGATTTCAAAAATCCATTTTTTGCAGTCAATAGTGCATGCCATGGTGCTGCCTAAGGAGCAGCAGAAAATACCACTATGACACCCCGCACCCCTATGTTCACTCTTACACTATACTTGTGTATTTTTTAATGCAAAGTATCTCATATAAGCTGTCTTTGGTGTGCTCATGAGGTACTGATCATTGTTGTGGTAATATGTTTGTTGCAATTTCATGTATATGATTATAAGGTTTCCCTATGTAATATTCCCAAAGATGTGCCCTCATGGCTTGAAACATATCCAGACAAAACTCTCCAAGAGCAGAGGGGCAGTTCACACCTCATCAAAGCATGTATAGGACAAACTCAGCTCACCCTTCCAGGAACAAAGGGCTGGCCTAGGCATCAATGGAGGATCAATTGGATTGTCGAGTGAGTCACGCCCCTTCCCTTGGGCAGCTTGGAATCATGAGGAGGTAATGCTCACTGACTCAAGATATAGATGAGTTCATATAAAGACATTGTTTGTCACCTGACCTGGGGAGTCGGGGGCAAAGCCCCAGAGGGAAGAAGGAACATTATGAAAAGGGGAGACATTTGCCTGCTCTCTTTCTTCCACCTCCATCTACAAGCACCACCAAGCAACTGAAGTGCTGACCAAAGGGGAAAGCCCGGCTGAAGGAAAGCCAGACAGCCTGTGGTGAGAATCACCTAAGTTTGTAAGGTTGCTGAAGGTGTTAAGTTTAGTTTAGAATGCATTTTGCTTTTTTTTTCCTCTTGACCAAATCTGACTTGTTATGCTCTGATTTATTATCACTCAAAACCCTTCTGTAGTTAATAAATTTGTTTGTTTGTTCTACTTACAGCAGTACATTTAGTTTGAAGTGTGCTGGAGACTCCACTTGGAGTAACAAGTCTGGTGCATATTAATTTCTTTGTTAAATTGACAAACTTATATGAGCTTACATTGTTCAGTGGGCATAACTGAACACTGTAAAACTGGAATCATTCTGTTGTATAATCCAAAGAGTGGCTGGCTAGAAGCACTCACTCATTTAGCTGGGAGCAGTTTATATGCTGGAGATTGTGCATGAACAGCTCAGGAGTGGGAGTTCTCATAGCAGAGCAGAGTAAAGCGGGCTCCAGGAGTGGGGGATTGGTGTGATGTAGCAATATACCAGTCCAAAGTACACCCAGGAAACATCACAACCACATATTTTAGAGTCCATTCTGAGATTCCAAACCCCCTTTTGCAGATGAATGATTTTTTTATAGAGAGAGTATTGAATATGTTTCTGGACCCTTGGCTACACATATGAATGGAAACTCTGAATTCTATATACAGCAGAGAGTAGTATCTATTGTATGTGTAGATATAGATGTAGACAGAACAAAAAAAATCCTCGCAATATCTGATACAAAGGAAACCTAAAAATGAGAGACTGGAAAAATAATGTACCAAATTAAATTATGTGAAATTAATTTTTTTGACATAACTAACATGTCTAAAACCTCATGATGCAGCATTCCTGGTTGTGAAATTTTTTGAGTAATAAAATGTGATATCAAGTTTGTATGGAAGAAAGTTAAAATTAAATCCAAAAAAAGAGGAATATCCTCTTGTATTGAGAGGCAATTGATATGTGGAAAACAGAAAAATCACTTAACTGACCATTGAAATGCATCTTTACTGCATAGAAATTTATATTTGTATTTGCTTTTCTGTTAATAGACACCATTAGTTTGTAGGATATGATGCTTTTAAGAGGTTATTGTGTCATGTGTGCTTGGACTAAAGTCAGACCTATAGTCATATCCTCATGCATATGCCATACTAACGAGAAGAAAGCTGACTGAACTACACAAGAACCTTGCTGTCTTTGTGCACACATTATATTGATCTCTTGAGCACTCAGGCAGGGTCAGGGTCACATGAGATGCACATATATGCATGCCTACACTTATGATTTTAAGGAAACCTGGGGCTACTACCATTTTGGCCTTCAGTCTTTCCAGCTGTTTGCCATCTGTATATAAATTGGTGTTATTACACTTTATATCGAATCTAGTTATGCCTATATATAAAAGCACATGAATAAGTCATTAGAATTACATGTAGTCATCTGATATGTTCATTTCAGCTTTTCCATTGAAAGGAGAAACTCTCACATGTGAAATGAAGCTTTTGATGTTTTAAGTGTATGATTATTTTAATAATGTGGGTTTAGGCTCCCTTGTTTAGTTGAATAATGCCAACTAAAAAGAGAAATGAAAAGTGATCTTGTAATGAAGAGGTCTGAGGTATCAAACAACACACTCATGAGCAGAGGGCATAGGGTTGAGAATAAAAGGATATTATATGAAACCTTTTCATAAAGATCATTCACATACTACAAAAGGCAAAGAATTAAAAATATGAAACAAAAAAGGAAAGGCTTATGAAAATGGCAAATTAAATATACTTATTGAACTTTTCTATTATTTCTATTAGGACAGAGTAGAAGCAGTTCAGAGACCAAAGTCATTATCACATAGTCATTTAGAAAAAGGCCGCATGAATGGAGCTGTTCAGTGCTGAAGAAAAGACTAACAACTGCCAACACAGTAAAAGAAATGAACAGGTCAGAGGCAAGAGCTTTTAACAAAGTATTTTCATGAGAAATAAAAGTTCAGAATTTTTTTCTTAGTATTTTAAGAGAGAATTTAGGGTTTTGAAATATGTCAGACACATAGCAGTGGTGTAGTTCCTCCCTTAGGATGCGGCTCACACTTCTGCCATGATGCTTGCTACTGGGAGTGGCCTCTCCCCTTACATCAGATGGTTTGGGCTCTGGGTTCTCTTTTATGATGCCTCATGCCTCCACCCATGGAAGCAGAAAAAATAGATTCTGTGAAAGGAAAGAGCTAAAGTTAACTAATAAATACTAAGTATTAATAAATCAACAAATTCTCCACCTCCCAACATTCACCAATCTTCCCAACGTCCAGCTCCCTCCCTGGCACATTCTACAGCTGATGGTACAGCGAGGAGATGAGTATTGCAGTACTGTTAAGGTTGGCCAGCTTAAACAAAGGAAAGCGTTCTCTTATAGTGTCTTCACCCCTGTATGAGGCAGATTCCTCTCCTGACTCCTACCAGGCTCCCTGGTTTGGAGTCCAGTGGAGGTCTCCATCAGTAATGAAGCTTCACTACATGTTTGAAAGTACAACAGCAGCAGATTGGTTTGCTACTATCTTTTTATTTTTATATTTTTCACTTTATAAGGAGCTTTTAGGGGATGCTATACCCCTAAGGGCAGATAATCATAAATAGGAGCCCTTTGCCTAGTGTACTTCTGCTTTGATCACAATGGGTTTCAATGGTCTGATATCTTAGCTACTAACTGGTGGTGCCTCCATCTGACTTGTTTATGGTAGTCAGGAACTCTACCATACCTCTCTATGTGGTTTTGTCTAACCCTATGACTAGTCTGATATTCCATACATATACTCTTCTCACACCTTGGTAATGGATGAACTAACAATTAATGTACACTTTATTTCCATGGGGACATATAGAGGAAGCATATAAAGGGAAGTGGAAAATTAATTTGGAATGGGCATATCAGTAACACCATTCAACCCACCAATTCCACCTCCTCCCCAGCTGGATATCCCTGGATTCATGAATCTAGTTTATTCCACACTAGTGGGCTCCTCCAATTGGCTTAGTCATCCTTCCATTTCCCAAGGTTCACCCAATCATAAGACTCAACATGCCCTACTTTATGGTGAAGTGAGCACACCGAAGACTTCTCCATCACTTATCTACCTGGCAATAATCTTGGGTTTCTTTTTCATCAGACCCATTAACCCGGGTTGCACTCTCCCCTGCTTTGTAAAGTTAGACTTTCTACAATCTAAATTAATACATTTTACCTAACCCTAAACTTTACCAATTAAATATACTCTCAGGTTTAACATAATGTTTCTCATATTTAAGAGCACTCAAAGTCACATCTTCATTTAGTTGTGGTGGAGTGGGACGCAAGGGGCCCTGTCCCCACACTGCAAGAGTGTGTCCCAATCAAGAGATAAGAGACCAGACCACTATTTATGTAACTTTTATTGAAGTATATAGAGTTATAAAAAAGGAAAAATGAATTAAATGACAAATTCCTATTATTACAATTAAAAAAGCTTTCAATTCTTATCAAATCCTATGTACACCAACCCCTCATACACAAGCCACATTCCCAAAACTCTACTTCCTTAAAATATTTCAAAAATCCTTCAAGTGCAAATACTAGCACCACCACAACCACAATCCCTATTCCCGTGCCCAACCCCGAGGCAAAACCTCAGTGCCAGTCTCAGTAGGGTAAGGCTCATACAAGACAGAGAGAGAGCTAAAAGGATTATTCCAGCTTGATACACACACACTAATACACAAGCACAGCCCAGGACAGCACGAAAACCTTGCTTCTCCCCCTTGCTCCACAGACACCATTGGTCACGGCCCGGTGAGGCTAGCCATGGGCTGTTTGCGGCTAGGAGATACAAAGGTCAGCTGGAGTGCCTGGTGGGAAATACAAGTGGATTCCAGCTTGTTTTTAATCTGTGGGTTAGTTAGCTTGGAGCAGTGATAATACATACACACACAATCCCCAAAAAACATTCCCCAATTTAAATCCGAAATTTAACTAGGTTATATTTACCACATCTGGATGTTATCTCTTGAGTGACAGACAACAGATCTGCAGCTTGTTTTCTTGCGATAGAAGATAAAAGATAAAGCCCAGTGTTTAATGACTGTACTTACAGTTCATTGTGACCATAAGCTGCCATAAATCAGAGCCCACCGGTCTGGTGCCAACGAATTGCATGCTTTTCAACAAACCTTGCACTTCACTAGTTCGGTGTTTAATGGCTCGATGACTAGACGCACAGTTCATCGTGACTGTAAGCAGCCATAAAAATCAGAGCCCACCGCAACCAGTTGCTATGGTTGAGCACCCCCTGCTACTCCACTCGGATGTGCCATGGTGCGTGGACCTGCAATCTGGGGCAACCAGGTAAACGAAGAGAATCAGTAAAAGAAAAATCCAAAAGCAGAAAAAAGATCTGCAAAAAGAGAAAAAAAACCCTGCAGGCTCCCTTGGTGATCAGGCAAGGGGGTTTAACACTCTTCCTTCTGAAGAGCGGGGAGGTGCCCAGGACTGGCCAGGTCCCTGGTCGAAATGACAAGCTATCGTCTCTCCAACAGGTCCAAACCAGAACCCCGGCTTTATGGCTGAGACCCCAGAAAATTAGCATATCGCCCGTTGGCATGGAAACACACCGACCTTGGTCAGTAAAGTTTTCTCCTGAGCTCTGCAGCTGGTAGCTATAATTTATCTTATCACTTTCTCCAGGGTTGGTTCAAACCACTTTGGGACACTGGTAGTGAGTTTCTTAGAAAACTGCTATTGTTTGCAGTTTTTGACTCCAGACGATAATACCACCTATTTATTTATTTATTTATTTATTTGAGGCTTAACAAGCTGCATCCCATCCCAGGCTGGAGTTTGGCCATAGCAAAAAGCAAGTGGAAAAATCCATTTCTAACACATTACAACCATTTCTAACTAACACATATGGCAGGACTCTTTGCTCTGGTTTTCCCCAACACCCATGGCAGCTATAGCTTTATGCACAGCATTTATAGGTCTTTTGGTTCAGGTACCAGGCAGGTCATAAGTAAACCTTACTACCGGCTTCACCTCTCTCCCACTTTTATACCGTGGTATGTACTTTCCCTGGAATGAGCTGTAGTTCTGCATCAGGGTCTGCATCCAGAACCACAGGGATTGTTATGGGTGGTACATCCCCTTGCTGGGGCATCACCAAGGGCACTTCACCCTCTGTACCTTATTTGACACTGGGGGCTATAGTATGGGACTCAATCACTGGGGCCTCACAAGGCATCATGATCCTAGGCTCTGGGGGTTGACAAAAGTAGTTAAACCCCAATCATCCAATTCATCACCAGAGATACTCTCATCTTCATGTTGCTGTTCAGTCATAGCGAGACATTAGAGTTATTGTGGAACAGTCTGAGTAGTAGGCTTAGTTCCCATCTCTCCCAGGTTCAACCATACCAAATGCCCAATAAGCAACAAGTGATTCCTCTGGAGAGTTCTGACATCTCTCCTTCCTTCATCTCTCTAGAGCCAATATATAGCAATCCCAGGGAATTTCTGAATGACCCGACAGGGTTCTGATTTCCTGGTCTGGCAACCTCTTTCTGTGTGGCATTCAAGATAATGTATGGGCATCCAAGTTCATATGTCTTGGCCAATACTGCATTTGGAAATCATAGGTGGCCAGTGCTGCTAAGCACGTATGCCTTGTGGCATCCAAACAGGCCAATTTTAGGATATAAAATAGGTGAGGCCCTTAGAACCATAAACTGCTAACAGTGCAATTACACAGCATTTGTTTTCAAAGAATTTCAAAGCACTTCATGAACCTAATTAAAACCTCATCCAACCTCTTTGAGATATGTAAGTATTACATCCACATTATCGCAGAACTGAGACACAAAAACAGTAACTGATTTGTTTCAGATCTCAATGTGGCAGAAATAGGGACAGAACTTGGGCATCCCTGATTCCTCAGTTCTGCTCTAACCACTATAGCACATACTGCAATGACAAGTTTATGTATACACTGAAAAGACAAGATCTGGGCAAATAGTGGGAACATTTGTAAACTTGTTAACTAAATCAGAGTCACAATTCACTCTTTAACATGTTCATACCTATTTGTGTTCATTTTTCCATGAGCATTCAACGTGACCAATTTTTGTTCACACAAATGTTTGGGGAGGAGCTTTTATTCTTGTGATGTGTTCTAGCTTGTGAGCTCTTTGAGGCAAGGACTATGTCTTTGAGCATTTTACATAGCATGTAGCACAGTGGGGCCTGTATCTGATTGAGGCTTCTGAGCTTTACTGTAATACAGTTAGAAAATAATGATGATATTTGTGTGCTAACAAATGTATTTGTACCAGAAATGCTTCCCTGGATCCTCTTATGCACCATACCACTTACAGGATCTCTATCAAGCGTTCTTAAAACTACAGTACCCACCTAGGGAAGTGAAGAAACAGATTGACAGAGCCAGATGGGTACCTAAAAGTCACCTACTATTAGGACAGACCCAACAAGGAAAACAGAACATCGCTGGCCACCACCTACAGCCCCCAGCTAAAACCTCTCCAACATATCATCAAGGATGTACAACCTATCCTAGAAGACGATCCCCCACTCTCACAAACCCTGGGACTCAGGCCAGTCCTCACCTGCAGACAGCCCCCCAACCTGAATCAAATACTCACCAGCAACTGCACGCCATACAATAGAAACACGAACCCAGGAACGTATCCTTGCAACAAACCCTGTTGCCAACTCTGCCTGCATATCTACTCAAGTGACACCATCACAGGTCTTAACCACATCAGCTACACCACCAGGAGCTCATTCACTTGCACATCTATTAATGTGACATATGCCATCATGTGCCAACAATGCCCCTCTGCCATGTGCATTGTCCAAACCAGACTGTATCTACGCATAAGAATAAATGGACACAAATCAGACACCAGGAATTCAAAATTCAAAAACTAGCAGGCGAGCACTTCAATCTCCATGGACACTCAGCAACAGACTTGAAAGTTGCCATACGTCATCAAAATCTTCAAAAAACAAACTCCAGTGTGAAACAGCTGAGCTGGAACTCATATGCAAACTTGATACTATCAGACTAGGTCTGAATAGAGACTGGGAGTGGCTAGCCCACTACAAAAAATAACATTCCTTCTTTTGGCATTCACATCTTCTCATCAACTGTTGTGAATGGCCTCATCCACCATGATTAAATTAACCTCATTAATACTTGCCCTCCTCACTTTGATGTAACTCACCCATCCTTGCATGTGTATATATACCTACCAAACTGAAAATTTCCACTTCATGCATCTCACGAAGTGGGTTTCTGCCCACAAAAGCTTATGCCCAAATAAATTTGTTAGTCTTTAAGGTGTCACAGGACTCTCATTGTTTTGCTAAAAACAGAGTAACATGGCTACCCCTCTGGAACTTATGGACCATAGTTATCCATCATACAGACACAGACATAGGCTTTGTAGATTTGGTGTGGAAGTTATGTCATTATGAGCAAGGAATAGAATTGGCTAGTTACAGAGCTTGTGATTTTCAAGCCAACAAGTGAATGATTCAGTGTAAACAAAAGGGAGGAAGTCAGAGTAAAGCAGCATGATTTGGATAAGCAGAAAGAGTCCTTAGCTGGAAAGATGTTGTACATGTTCCAGGTCCAGAAGATGTAGCAAGGGGCCTTGCTGTGGCCAGGTACTGAGGTGGGGGATACATGTAAAGAGATAACATTCACCTCTATGGAAGAGAGAGGGACATATATATGGTCCTATAGTCAGATGCTTGCCTACCAGCATGAAGTTAAAGAGCAGGTGGCAGGCAGGAGAGCCATCAGCCCTGATGCTGTCATCAGACAGAAAAGGGGAGATAGCAAGCATCAGTTCCAGTCAGTGAGAAGAGTGGTGTCAAAGTTTGCCAGGCCAGCTAGGTCTACCTGCCTAATATGTTCTTCTCCCAGATTGCTGATTAGGGCTCAGTCTTTCAAGCATTAGGTCATAGGCTCAGAAAACATACATAATGTGACCAATTGCATAGCCTAAGTACTAAATTCTGAATCTGAAATACTTGGGGTACTTTCTGTAGGTCATGAAAACACAAACCCAGATATGTTTACCAGAACTGTTAATAGAACAATTACAAAAAAGGGAGGGAAGGGCAAGACTCATGAATGCTTTACAGACAGTTTAACAAGCGGGAAAAAAGAGCCGAATCTGATAAATTGTTAACAATGATTAATTCAGCCTGCTCTATGGGAAGCACTTATTTTGAGGAATAAATAGAACTAAATGATATTTTTACAAAAAAGTCTGAAAGACAAAGAGGAATGGAGAGTTGTGGCGAATGAGAAAAGCTACTAAATAAAAATGTAGCAAGGCTATCAGAATTAGAGAGGAACAGAACAAAAAAACAAAGCGTAATGGAAACTTAAATGCTTCTCCTTCCTGAAAACACCCGAGAAGCTGAAAAGATTTTATTCCTTTGAGTCTTCCTTTTTTATGATCTCCCCTGAGCAGGAGAGAGGAGAACAGAAGGTGAGGACTTTTGATTGAGTCCAAACTGAAGCTTATTCTTTACCCCATACATTCAAATATTATGCAAAAAGAAAATTCAGTAAATGAAAAAGGGTATCTCCTGTCTGTAGGAGTCCCGCTACCTTGCTTGTTCTCATATGTTGGTAGAGAAATATCATTACTTTGTGCTGTTTTAGAGCCTGATCCAAAGGCCATAGCACTCAATGGGAATCTTTTCTTTCACTGGACACTTCCTCCATAAGGGCCTGCTGTAAACGTCCATCAGTCAAACACCAGTAAGGGATAATTTCCTGGCAGCTCAGTGTCAGTGCTGGCTGGCAGGCTGAGAAAAAGCAGCCATACAACTGACTGTCAATGACACCAGTTGGGGCCTGTTGTTCCATCTGCCCGATTCTCCTCCTGTGAAATCAAGAGGCGCTGTGGAGCCAACAAAAATGCAGAGGCCACACAATGAAATTAAAGGGTAACATGTTCCGAATGCATGTTACTTTATATAGTATAATAAACCAACAAACCAAACATTTCCTCACACAAATCAAGAAGTTTTCAGTAAAAAAGAATTCAATTCTCAGTATTCCAATAAAACAGTGAAGTCTGTTATTCAGTGAAATGACGGGATAATTCTGGTCAAACCCCATTTCCCATCTCAAAAATGTTTTAATTTTCAAATTTCAGCTAGCTCTAGTTTACGCCTTTCTCTGAAGCAATCAGTAGTGATTGGCTACTGGCGAAGGCAGGATGCTCTGTGATGTGGAGGAAGGGTCTGAACCTGTCAGGCAAAACCTCTGTTCCTGAATAAAGACAAGCGTAGCCCATTCCTGTCAAATTTCAGACAAAGCATTCCCAATTGGGAAAAATAACAGAAGTCTGATGGTGAATCTGAGGTGGAGAATGAGACTAGCTCTGATTCAGATGCTGATCCTTTTTTTTTTTTTTTTTGAGGACGATTGCAGTCTGTTTTTCTGTCACTAACAATTGTGTTACTTTTTCTTACTTCTCCCTCCATCCACAAAATAATTCTGTCTAGCTAGTAAATCTAGCACCTTTCTTCTAGCTACATGCAACTGCATGCATGATACTGTTGAATATGCCCTCTTTTTTATTAGTGTAGGTACAGTGAGGAACAAAAGAGCAGGTGGAGAGAATATCAAAGAGGAAGTCCACCAGAAAATTAAGAAATTCTCCCATCACCTTCTTGATGTATTTTACTTCTGTTCTCTTCTTCCAGAAGGTGCAGCTGCAATGAAAGATGATGATCTAGCTTCTGGTACACATCTATGACTGCTAGGTTTGATTACTACAATGCACTGTATATAAAAGTTAAAACTACTGACTGAGTCAAACAGCTACATCGGGATACAAGGAAGTCTCTCAAAATTCCCCACCCTTAATTAAACACAGGCTAAAAGTTGCTCCTATGTTAATGAGAGGCATGCCTTATTTGTGACAGCAACATAGACTTCCTGGTTTTTACATGTGCAGAGAGAGTGCAATAAGTTGCAAAACTAGCCAATAAGACTGTAACTCTATTAAAGGGATTCTGGTTAAAACAAAATCAGGAAAAAGGGTTTGGTTTGGTTTTTATCCAACTTACAAATATAGCTTAAGTTGTATGTACATTTTGTATATCTATTATTAATATAATACATGATTACAAAAGGAGAAATCTATGACTAGCAGAGTGAAGGACAATTATTTGATGGAAATGAAGAATTATCAATACTTCTGCAGAAAAGACAGAAGTGTTCAATAAAATATATCTGTTCCATATTTGGGGAAAAACAGATCATCATATGGTGATGATAACACTCTTTCTATTCCACTCCTATTTCTAGAGATTAAACAGAGTCTACTGAAGTTATATGCAGTGTTTTCAGTGAGTAAGTCCAGATAACTTGAAGCCAACTGTTTAAAAAGAGCTGGCTGAGATGCTTCTCAGAGTAATTAACCATGGGAACAATTTACTAGGGGTTGTGGTAGATTCTCCATCACTGACAATTTTTAAATCAAGATTGGATGTTTTTCTAGAAGATATGGCCTAGGAATTGTTTTGGGAAAGTTCTATAGGCAGTGTATATAGGAAGTCAGAGTAGATGATCATGGTCATTCTGGCTTAGGAATCTAGGAAATATACTCTCCACGTCCTTTAAAGACATGGTTCGCTGGTTTGGTCTTACCTGAACTGCAAACTGTTATTTCTGGGTCAATAAACTCCTATGTTGTAACCAGGCCAACCAACTGAGTGGTTGGAAGAGTGTAGGTGAGACAAGAGGCAGTGATATCGCTTTTATACCATCCCCTTCAAATATAACATTTCTCCTTCTCCACTTCATTTATCATACGGTTCTTTCTGGTCCTTCCCTCATTTCTCTTCTCCTGCTATACTTACATTCCACAACACACAACAGTAAGTCATGCCATGATGTTCAGTAGTAAGCTGTTGGGGTATTTTTTGGGAGCATTGTTAGGCATCATATTTTTAAGCACCTGAAAGTTGCTCAGTTAGCTAATTGCCTCCCTGAAGTGTCTTGTTGCATTTGAGGACATACTATTCATTTTACTGTTTGTTTTATATATATATATTACAAACAAAAATCCTCTTTAACATGTTTTGTGGCGTTTTATGCACTATACCCTTCCATGGTGAAATGGAGAAGAGAAAAGAGTAGGGAAGAGGTTAAACACCTTTTTTCAACTATTTGAAATTTATGTATTTTTTTCTAACTCTTACTCTTTTTTTCCTTAAAGTTTCCTGGACTGTTTGAACCCTTACCTTTCCCTTGCTACCCCCAGAAACCCAGCTCCAAACGCCAGTTTATAGTCTAACAGACAGTTTCAAGTTACTTTCTATTACAAAAAGGGAATTTGGACTGTTGAACAGCTCCTAGTTTTGTTTTTATTCTAGAAAATCTGTGAGATGTAGATGAAAGAGCCACACATTGCTATTGGGAAAGTAGTTTGGAACGTCACTCCTTCCAACCTCACTAACTCTCTTCATCTCCCATCTCCACATGGTGTCATATCTTTGTCAGCCTGAGTTCCATTTACTTTCCCCATCACCGTTGGATATAATGATTATAAGGGTTTGTTTGTGTGCTTTCACTGATTAGGTCCCAGTAGCTGGATATAGTGGCTGTGCTATAATTAAAAAAAGACCACCCATCCAGTCACAATGTGGCTTTGGACTATCAGTGTCCCCAGAAGAGCTGGTCCAAAAATGGGAATTTTTTTATGAAAGATTGACCCTACTTTTTGTTGAAAAAATCGACACTTTGTGATCAGCCGTAGCCCATATCCATATTCTAATAAGATTTTTATGAAGTACCTTTCAGATTTCACTCTATTAAGCATTAGTCTGCTGTCAATGTTTTTTTATTTTTATTATATCAAGGCTGTAAACAAACACACGATAAGAAAAATAAAAGTCTGACAAAAGTGTCCACGCACCTGTTGGCAAGACCATGCTCTGAGAGTAAAGTTACTTTCATGCATGTTTGCCGGTTCAGGGCCATATACAGGAATTGGTTTTGGTTTATAAATAAGAAATTGAATTCACTGCTGTGAACATCAATACTTCACCCTGAAAAGGAGATAATTGCAAGCAATTAATTAAATAATGAAGAACAATTGCTAACAACTTAGTCAATTGTATTGCCAAAAGATTTTTAAAAAAAAATCAATTCTTCATCATCATCCCTGAGGTCTGTATTTACATCCTGCAAAAGGCTTGTAATTCAGTGGTTTGCACTGAAAGTGAACTGCAAACCTCTCCTTAGTTTTGTTCTTAAAGGATTCTCAACAAGGAATAAAATATACACAGTGGTCACTATTGAGAAGTTAGCACTGTATGTCAAGTGTTGGCAAAGGCTATCTTAAATTCTACCATTTCCCCCTCTACTTAGAGAAGGTTATAACTGTGAAATCATATGGTATCCATAGTGCTTTAACTGTCTCCAGAGTATGCAAGTGTAAAATGTTTTCTGATACAAGTTGTGAGGGATTCTACATATAAAGTGTATAGTGTAGGAATGTTCTGAGCGTGCTGGCTGAAATTCTTCCTAATGCAGAGGATTCATGCAGGCTTACCACTTAAGTCCCATAGGAGGATTGTGCAATGGTGGGCTGCACAAGAAGACAACCACACCCTCTCCATTGAACAGGGCAGCGAAGCACATACACCATAGAGAGGCTGAGGAATGTTTAATTCTGTGGCCCCAACAGCTCTACTGCTCAACAGAACCTGTGTGGAAGGTTATTGCCGTCCTTGGATTGTTGTATTAGATGTTGGGGGCTGCACTCCAGCCCCCATGCTCGTCATCTGCTGAAACCTCTGCTTTTGTAAGAAAAAATACTTCTCTAATCACACTCAAATTCAGGCCAGAGGTGAGGGTGTTTATTGCTGTGTGTTTCAGAAGAGAAACGGCAAGGAAGCCTACTCACTGGCCCAAGGTAGCCCCAGAGCTGGAGAATAAAGCTCACGAGATGGGCCTTGGATGAACACAAGGAAACTTTGCTCCCTCCACAGTGGGACAACCACAACACAGACTAATCACATAGCCCTCCTCTGTGCTGGCACCTTCCCCCTGAGGGGCTCCAGCCGAGTTATTGCAGGCCTAAGGTATGAAGCTTCACATAGCCCTTGGGCACATAGCCTTTGGGAGGCTCCCCTCAGCAACTCTTCTCTGTGCATCCTTCTCTCTGCTTGACTTGGTTGTCTTTCTCCTCTTGCTCCTGTACACATACTCATCTCTACTGCTGCACACAGTCTCACAGTGTATAATTATTATGGCTGCTCAGTGCTGTGATACACTAAACCTCCTTAGATACTCTGTGGCACACCACGACTAGGATACAAGCACTGAAGATTCTTTAGCTTCTAGGCCCTAAGGCGCAAGCTGTCGGGGGTTGGGACCTGATGGGTCCCAATAACCACCCTGACACATAACGAAGGTGAAAGGGTATTATGGTCGCACAGTAATGATAATATAGTTAAGGTGGCATCAATAGTTTTTGTTTTACAGAGTCTGTATTTCAATGTCTCACCATTTTCAGAACTTTTTATAAATAAACACTCCACTGGGGAATTTGAACAGAAATTTCAGCCACTAATGATCTGCACTGTGTGTTTCATGTTTGTATGTAAATTTTTTTGGAAAAGGCAGAAAGCCAGAAAAGCCTGATTGCCCCCAGTGCATATTTTCTGACACCCTCTGCTGCCAGAGCAGAAACATTGTGACAGCAGAGATAGGAAACCACTCATCACTCCCCCCCCATCCAGCTCATTTACATACTTGGCTAGAATCACTTTGGCTCTGGCTGTCATGACAACGGCTGCCTTTGCTAACTGATTTACCTCTGACTAGCATAATATCATTACACAGAAGGGCCCCAGGAGGAGCTGCAAGGAAAGCACACTGGGTTTGAATAAACTTTTGCTGCGCTCTTTCGGGTTTGCACTGGGTGAGCTGCACGGTTTCTTTTCCAAAGACAATTGTCTCTTACTTTCCTCGAAAAAGGATTACATGAAAATTAACAAAACAAAATTACAGCTTTTTTTGCAGTATATTGTTTTATTAGTTTCTTACAAATGACTTCCTGAATAGCTACCATTTAAAAAGAAAGTGTTAAATTATAGCTAGGAGTCCCTACACAATTTTTTAAAAAAAGAGTTACCTATTAGTTGCAGTAAAACTGAAGGGGAATGGAAAACACTTTTGTATGAATACAGTTTAACTACTTTCACTTTATTGGCATGAGTGGGGCAAGATAACAATGACTACACAATTGACATTGAAGGCAACAAATGTAAAAGTGCTTTGTTATTTAAATAGCACATATAATTTTTTTCTATTAAAAATACTAAAGAAATTCTCAAACAAAAGCCTTCTTTTTAACATTGACCAGAGCAACTTTACCTGAACTACACCATAAAAAGTCAGGAAATAGAAAGTTGAGAGTGCTTGACTTTGCAGCCTTTTAAACCTTAATTTAGGAAATGCCAGAATGAACCTTGTCCATGCAACCTTAATTCAGCTCCCTTATATTATACAGTCTTTAATGACATGATTACCTGCCCACCCTCATCCCTATGGTTCATTCAATGCATGGGATGGAGCTGCTCTGAGATAAGTTGGGGTTGTGTAGTGGAGGAGCCCATTGCCAGTAGGAACCCTGCTTCATTTATTGCAGAAGTTGGAAAGTCTGTGGTGAATGACACGGGGACCTGCTGGAAGAGAAAAGATGATCTCATGTTTATAGTAGCTGAATGCCATCCCAGACAACTTGATTCTATCCCAGGCTCTGTGACCAAGATCCTGTGTGATGCTGGGAAAGTCTCTTAAAATCAGACACTCACAGTAGTTATTTCTGCGTGTAATTTAAAGGCTGGACGATGGGGCATACACACAAGTGTGGTGAATTAAGGTTGCACTGGCATATACGGCAGCTTGCCCAGTTATACTTAAAAGCCAAACACTAGCAGCTCATAGCTCAGCCCCAAGAGAGTCCAGTAGAGAGTTAGGGTTCCTCAGACCTAGTGCTAAGAGTGCCCCCTCCTCTCCAGTCCCCTGCTGAAGGCGAGGAGGATCAGGATCAGACCATGTTGTGTCTCGTTGAGGAACGCTCTGCATTGTCCCCCTTCTTGCAGAGCTAATAGCCAGCTGCTCCAACTCTAGTTACAAGGCTCCCTGCAGTCCCTGGCTGTACATAATTGCCCTTTGTAAGGATAGTAGACCTTCCCTTGGGGACAACATGCAGACACTTCCTAGGCTAATTCCCAGTATCTAGGGCATTTTGACTGCAATAGCCTTCTGGTTCCTGTCCCTTGATAAGCCCGTGTGAACCCCTGACTGTGCTCCCTTCAGGCCCCTCTCTGTTCAACCACCTCTGGCAACAGAGACAGGATAGAGGGCCTGCAGCTCCCCTACAAGTGCTGTACAGCCTGGATCACCAGCTGCCAGTCCAGTCTGCTTGACATGTGGCTCTCCCACTCCTGCTGCAGCCTGCTCCCTTGCCTAGCCAGTCGGCCCAGTCTGTAGCTGTGCATGGGATTCTTCTGTCTTAAGTGCAGGACTCTGCACTTGTCCTTGTTGAACCTCATCAGATGTCTTTTGGCCCACTCCTCCAATTTGTCTAGGTCACTCTGTATCCTATCCCTGCCCTCCAGAGTATCTACCACTGCTCCCACCTTAGCGTCAGCCACGAACTTGCTGAGGGTGCAATCCACCCCATCATCCAGATCATTAATGAAGATGTTGAACAAAACCGGCCACCAGCACCAACCCCTGGAGCACTCCGCTTGTGACCGGCTGCCAACTAGACATTGAGCCGCTGATCACTACCCGCTGAGCCCAATGATCTAGCCAGCTTTCTATCCACCATTCATCCCACCCATACTTCTGTAACTTGCTGGCAAGAATATTGTGGGAAACAGCATCAAAAGTATTGCTAGAGTCAAGGTATCACATCCACCGCTTTCCCCACACCCACAGAGCCAATCACCTCATCAGAAGATTCATTCCAAGTGAGATAAAGCTTCTTTATAACAGATTGTCTCTGCCTTACAAAGCTACCTGTAAAACATGTTGTAATGGAATAGCCAAAAAACCCAAATCCCCTCATAAATGCTAGAACATAAAAGTCAAACAGCCTGTTAATAAATAGGAATGGGCACAGTTCTGTCTTTTAAATCCGCAGTGTCCAATGCATCATTCTATTGTTATTTTTCTGTCTTTGCTGAAAGTTTCTATTGCCACCTTGGGGATGGATGTCCTATTTCTCTAGCACTCTTTTTTACCTTCCTCTTTGCTCGACAATATTGTTATGAAAACAAAAATGTTTGACCAGAGGGCTTACCACTTTAGATAAGGTGTTCTACAGTTTCTCCCTCTCTTTACCTTTTGGGGAAATGGCTATTTTATACCATGTGCACTGAAACTCATACTTTCCAAATGTCACTGCTTAAATTACCTATTCCTATTCTCTATGGCTGGTGAGACCCTTATTATGTTTAGGATTTTTTTTCCCCCTCAGTAGGTTGACCTTCAGCATGTAGATTTCTTGTCTATAGAAGGTAAAATAGAAGAGGTCATTATATTTTTTTCTCCTTTTGTTTCCCACCCAGGGGAAAAGAGCACAGTTTATCTTTATTGTTATGCATAGGTTTGTGTCAACTCATACAATGTGCTGTGCAAGCTGTGTTGATTAATGCTTTGTTGAATAAACTAACCCTTCTGACTGTTTTCCTTTATCTGACTGTAGGCATAGAAGAAATTATGTGAACTTGCAATCAGTCAGTCAAACATTGCTATTTAGATTCAAAGTGCAAATTACAATTTTGAAATACATTGTTTGCTATGTCACTTGTAAACAATTCTACATTTGCACTATTATAAATGGCTCTCTTTTACAAGAAGAGCTGGATGTCAGGCCCATAAACATGCATGGCATTTCTTCTGAAATCATGACCTTTCTAACATACCCCTCTTTCTACATTATCATGTTCATTTTCTAGCTCCACACAGGGAGAGCTATATTGGTACCACGCTTGCATTGTGATTCAATGGAATCCTGTAATAATCTAATGCTTTAGACATACTGAAAACATAGCTGACATTTGTGCAATAGCACAAAATTAACCAACTGCAGCGAATATGAGGTTACTTTGACACCAGGCTCTCAAGTTCCCACTCCTGCTTCCACTGATGATTCCTTCTCCCTGAAACAATCAATTAGCTCCCACTTCCCTTTCAACCTCCACTACCTCTTCTTGAAATTTAGCTCCCATTACACCGGTTTCTCCAGTTACTCCCTAATCTAATCTCCTTCCCTTTCACATAATCTCTTTCAGACATTGACCTTCAATTCCTGCCCAATCCTACTAAGGTCATCCACGCCCTTCCCATATCTCCGGTGTCCTCCTGCAAACAAATCTCAATCCTCCCTCCCCATCTCTCCCGCTTGCTAAGAAAATTCCTTTTGTACAATCCAGAACTAAGCCTTCTCTAGTCCCACTGAGGACATTTTTTCTGCAGTTAGATTCCTGAGCTACCTTTCCCATTCTCCCACTGCAAAGCTAGAAATTTTTTCACTGGTGAGCTACAAGCCTTATTTCAAACTGAACTGTAATAAGGAAAAATATTTAACAGGTATCTTTTTTATGATTAATACAGAGACTTCACACAATTTCTAACCCTCAGTTTCAGAAACAGCTCAGTGGCATCAGGAGAGAAAAAGAAAATTGAAGATAAAATTGGATCCACTTTGCCTTTTAGTATAATATTTGAAAGGGCTGCTGTGGTCATCCCTGCCTGGCTGCATTCCAGCACCAGAGGAATGGAGCAGGTGAACGAGGTGACAGTTAACATCCTCAGCCACCTCCAACACACACATAGTTGGAAAAGCCAGATTGTGGGGAGAGAGAGCTAATAGTATGCAATAATATTGTGGCATGCTGGCAATTTAATGTTTTTGCCAAATGCCAGTTGTCCAAATAAACTGAGGGCCTGGGCTCTCTATCCTGGTGAATTTCTGGTAATTTATTTAGGTTGTATATACTTCAAGGGAGAGACTGTTTCTTATACTATCTTTATGAAGGGTCAAGCACAACTGAGTCTTGTTCTCAGATGGAGTCATTAAACACTACCCTAGCAAAATACATAATAAAAAATTGAATAATATTATCTCAATAATATTGGTAAGAATGAAAAAGACAATTGTCAAGCTCTCAGAGCTGAGACAGTTTTTCTGCTGATTGAGATGTCCTTTCCTGGCAAAGCAAGGGGGCCAAATCTAGTATACCCATGAAATCATATATTCTCTACCTTGCTGAATCAATAAATGGCATTTGGTCACAATGATGCACTATTGCAAAACTATAAACACATTTGAAAACAGGTCTTAACGCATATAAGGAAATCTCACAAAGCTGAAGGGTTCCAGTTGTTTGGATAAGTAGCCAAAGTCTCACATCCAGACTTATTGAGCTCCCCATAACATGTCTAGAGATTCCTTCTCACAGCTGCACTTCACCCAAACAGACCCTGAGTACCACTAATATTGATGGTCATCCAGGGCATTTTAGAGGCAACAGAGGGTGCCGTCACTCTCCCATTGGCATTTTCTGGGAGAGGAGTGAGGAGGCAACCCCACCCAGTGTCATCCTATTTCTCTGTCTCTGATCCCAAGGTTGTGCCTTCTCTCACTTCTTCTCTCCAGGCCTCATGCTGTCAGCTACTCTACCACATCTCCTTTTCCCTCTTGTCTATTCCCTTTGTTGCTCCCCTTTAGCCACATGTATCTCAGCTCCTACTTCTAATCTACACCAATCTATTCCGTGCCTAGGTTGGGGCTGACATGGCATCCGGGCCTGCTAGGCTGTGGTATCACAGTGCATTAATGCACTAACACTTTGCTTCTGGAAATTTGGGGCTAGCTCCTCTGAAGTAATAAAGGAATTTGATGGTCTCATCTTAAACTGCAATGGGCTTTTGTTCACTCCACAAAACATCCTGTCACAGGGTCCACTCACGGCAGATGGCACCTCTTCCTGGTCACTCAGGGGATTATTTCTGGCCAGACATTGCACCCTTTTCTGGGATTGTCTCGCCCATTAACCTCTCATCCTTCAGACTCCTCCCACTGCAAGAACCACAGCATCCTCTTTGTGACTTGGCTCCCCAGAAAGGTCACTCAGCATTCTCCCCTTCTGGGGTACAGTCCTTCAAAGTCCCTGTCTCTCCCACAGTGACCTAGGCAGTCTTCCAGTTCACTGCCCCATCAATGGAGAGTAGGGGAACCTGGGCTTGGAAGTATACACCTTCCTCCCATGAAGAAGGCTTCCACACACCGTGGCTCCATTTTCTAATCAAACAACCTGTTCTCCTTTTGATGATCATTTGCACGTATTCTTCACCAGTTGTAATGGGTTGCCTCTCTCCATTATTACCCTTCCTTGCTTCTAGGTCAGGGAATGTAGCTCTCTGTGTCACGTGATTCCTTGCCTCTCAGTGGTCACTTTGCAATAGTCTCTCTCATGGTAAGTTGGCTGTCTGGCCCGGTCACCAATTAGTCCATCCATTCTGAGTTTACTAAGTCAAAGAGGACAACTGTCCCAAAGCTGTTGACAGATGGTATTCAGCTCCTCCTCTGCGCTCTGTGCCACTATACCCATGAGTGGCAAGGAAACCTGGGCCCTCCTACTACACCAGTTTCCAGCCCAGGGACCTATTATCTGCTCAGTCCCAAGTCTCTGTTGCTGTTTCCCTGGGCTCCTTCTTACCCAGCCTTTCTATCTTTTCTTGCCTATTTCTGGATTTACCACAGGAGCCTACTCTACTCCCTGTGACTATTTCACCCCCTCCTTGGTTCTTACTAGACTCCTTGCATCACAAGGATACTATGCTTACTGTCCCCAAGCTTCCTCCTTGTTGCTAAAGGCATCCCTTCTTCCCGGGAGTGACTACAGACTCCTTCCCCTGCAGTCTTCTTTCTTTCCATCATTTTATAGCTCAGCTTGTGAGGCTATGACCACCACCTACTGCAGTTTTTTCATAAGTAAAAATCTCTATGCTCTCACCCAGTTCTGTATTCTTAAAAAGCAGTGTGCTTCTTTAATGCTACACCACTTTCCCAATCCTCTCACCAATCCCTTCAGACTATAATCTTTCATCTTGAAGCATCTCAGTTCTTCATAAAGAATCTTTCTGTGTAATTCTCCTTGCATTGCCACAGCAGATGTTCAAATGTTTCTTGGACTTTGCATATGTTGCACAATCCATCTTTGTACTTCTTTAGTAAACATAAATTATGAGTTAGGTCACAGTGACCTGTCAGCATTTAAAATAGAGTTATTTCACTTCTTCTTTCATAGCTGTGAAATATACCATTATCCTCAAGTTCAGAACATATTTCAAAAAATCGTTCTTTTTTCTCTTTGGTCCATAGTTCTTGCCATACCTGCTTAAGTTCTCTCTTAACCAAACTTCTGAAGTCCTGTTTACTCAGATGGATCTTTATATTAGCCTCCTAATTTTAGGGCATTTTTTGCTTCCTTGTCTGTCGTTTCACTGCCTGTTATCCCAACATGTGCCGGAATTCATGCTATTCGTACAATTTGCTATAAATAGAATATCTCCATTCTTAAGAACAATATTTTGTTAATTAAGTCATTCCCGCTTTCTGAGGCTCCCTTTCTAATCACCATTATTCCCAATAAAGAGTTGGATAGGATAGCAGGTCATAGTTGGGTGTACATCCCTTACCCAGGTCAGTGTCAACAGTATGCCCATCAATTCAGCTGTCATGATGGCCACAAAATTGGATAGTCTCAGATTTCGTAATTCCAAATTCAGGGATCAAAAGGCCATTCCCACTCTACCTGTGTTGTCATTTCTAGAGCTGTCAGTATAGATTTGGCAATGCTGACCGTATCTGTTATGTATAAACTCACAAATCTTAGTCATCATATTTGAAGGTCCTGCACTTCCCTTTGTTTCCAAATCTGCAAATGGAGAGACAACCATTCAGCTATATTTTGATTTCCCATAAGTAAAAATGTTAGTTTCTGCCAGACCATCTTTTTCACTCACATCTTTTAACCCATTTTTTGACCCTGTTAGCATATGGGTGTTTGAGGCACCCAGCTACTTCTTGTCTACTTAATTCCCAACAATCCTTGTATATTCATTTAGTACTCTTGTCTTCACTATTTCCATTATCCTTAGCCAAAAGGTTAAATGTAACAATTTTATCTTTAAATTTATAGGAATTTCTCCAGTTGCTACCTGCAGCACATACAGTGGAATTGTAATACTTGCATTGCATGCAATTCTCAGAGCTTGGGCTTGGATTGGATCTATTTTTTTACTGTTGATTTAGAATCTGAACGAAAGGTTTGACATCCATAATCCATAACCAGTCTTATTAATGCCCTATAAAGCATCAACAGTGTGTTCTTATCTGCACTCCAATTATTCCCTGCAATACTTTTAAGCAGTTTCATCCTACCTATATGACCCTTCCAAGTTAGTCTGTTATCAAACATTACTCCTAAGTATGTAAAATTTTGAATTACCTGTATTTCTGTATAAAGACCAATTCCTTTCTTCTCCAATCTTCCTTTTCTTGCAGCTCATTCCCTTTGTTCTAACAAATGAGCTTAAATTCCCAAGTATCTCTCAATTCTGAAACCTCCCTGAGCAGCTCATTGGTTCTTTCCACATCTGACTTAAGTCTTCCGTATTTGGCCCATATAGCCAGAGAAGACCCATGCTTGCAAACAGTGGAGGGGTGGGGGGCAAAGTGAGGGCAGCTGGCTTCAGCAGTCCATATGAGCATGTTCAATACAAGCCAAGCAGCAAATCCACACACTGCCTCTGCATATAGCACAGTTATCCCTTATTTATTCCTGCCTGTATACTCTGGGAGATCATTAATCAATGATTAACAGGGCTGGGCTGATGGCAGTCCACAAAGGTAGAGTTATTAGTAAATTTATAAATATTAGACACAGATTAACAGACTTGGGCTGACTTGTATGGTTCTATCACTTAAGAAGTTTCTTATATCCACCAGAACATTCTTCCCCTTATTTCCATTGAGGCTACTCCACAACACATCATACACTTTTTCAATATCCAAAAAGCCATCAGAAACTGTTCCTCATGGGTTTCTTTGCATTTCTGTTTTTAATCAGACAACATGATCAGCTGCACATCTTTTCCTGAAGTCACTTTGTAAGCAGTTTATAATTTTATTTTTTTCATCAACTATGCTACTTATCTTTAATTTATCATTCTTTCCATAATTTTGCCCATGCACAATGTGAAGGTAATAGGTCTATATATTTTAGGTCTTGTGCATAATATGCCAGGTTTTCCTATCAGTATGACCACCACTTTCAACCAGCAAAATGGAAATATTATACAATTTCAATTGAACTCTTAATCTCCCTTTCAGTAGTTGTTTAAACATTGCATTAAATAAGATGTCTTTACCTGGGGCTTTATTTTTACTTTTGTCTACAGTTTTTTTTTAAGTCCTATATGCTAAAATTTTCATTCAGTACATCATCTTTATATTCTACCCAGACACGCAAGAGCGGACAATTTTCTTCAGAAAAACATTCTTTTTTGTTCAAATATATTGACTTTGGTTTGTATCACTACTAACTTTTTGGAATGCTTTTGCTAAAATGCCTGCTTTTCCCAAGTTAGAACTTTCAATTTTACCATTTACCATAAAACCACATATATATATTTTTTACTCCATACCCCATTCATTCTTTTAACTGGTTTATATATTGTTGAAACCTTGTCCTCTGTCCATTTTCCCACAATATTTTCTCCAACTCTATTTCTTTGCCTTCTTAATTCTTTGTGCTGCTGCTTTACATCTTTTATAGTTCATTAAGTCCTTGCTATTCATTGCACTTGGTGCTTGTTTGTAAGCCTTATTTCTTTCTTTAATTGATGCTTTACAACCTTCATTCCACCAGGGACATTGATTTCTGAGTCTGTGATAATTCGATGTCTTACATGTAGCTAGCCTAGCTGCTGCTACAACTCCCTTGATTAAATTATCACTAGATTTTCACTTTTACCATTGTTACTCAGATTCTCAGCATCCTTCCTCTTAAAGAGTTCTCAGTTTGCTTTTCTAAGACTCCTGGTAGGAAATTCCTTCGGTGTTTTCAATATTACCAAGGCCTTGATGTGTAATTAGCATAAGGAAGTGATCATTTCCCATTCCATCTTCTTTATAGATTTCTCAGATGCATTTACTTGCTTGTCAATTCCTAGATCAAAACATGAAAATTAAACCTAGTAGGTACTCCAATATTGAGAAATATCAGGTTTTGCCTGTCAGTGAACTGCTCCAGGCATAATCAGTTTTCCTGCTTTCCCATAATGCATTATAGCTATTATGGTCTCCACAAATAACATACAGGCCTTTCACACTCTTAACTAACTACTCCTATTCTAGATTGTCTAATTTGTTTGTTTTACATGGGTTGTGAAAATCATAGATTTGTATAAAGGTGCTGTTATTCTTCAGAGGAATCACAACAGAATTTAATTTCCATTAATTAATTAAGTATAAATTTAAGTTCCATACATCTAGGTCAATGTACCTGAGACCTTCCTTTATCAATATACAGACTCTTCCTCCTCTTGTTATTTCTCTGTCACATCTAGTTATGCCATAGCCTGGAAGTCTAGATACAAGTTCTCACTAACCATGTTTCTCGTTCGTGAATCACAGCAGGTATGTTTTCCATTTCAAAACCAGTTTTCTCTTATTCCTGACTATATGCCATCAAACAGTGTGCATTCCAGCAAAACAAAAACCAAAAAACCAGACTAAGATTAGAACCATGGATTTTAATTACATTACTACCTTCATTTAAAATTGCATGAGAGCAGTCTGTCAAGAGATTGCCTATATGCAATACTTTTCTGTTGCTTTTGTTATAATTTTTATTCTTTGTTTTCTTCATGTCTGTGGAGTGCAATTGATCACTTCTATCATAAATGTTATGAATATCTCTTTGCCTACAAGCAGTGTATCTTCATCTATTTCCTTATATTATATTTTATTCCCTGAACTGCACATTTTTGTGCCAATAGCTCTTTTGCTTCACTGACATTGTCTGCTTTCTCTGTATCCTGCTGTGAACATCTTTTGGTAGCTTCTGCATAGGATCTTTTATGGATAGTTTTAAATTTTCTGTATCTCTCCAGCTCATTTTATTGCTATATACCTTTTTTGTGCTGCACTGGGCTGATCCCTGCAATTGCAGCATTTCAGTTCCTTTCCTTCCATGCAGTTCTCAGAAGAAACTGTTCTCATTTACCACACCTCCTTCTCTCCTTAAAGGAAGCTGCCACATGTCTAAACCTCTGGCATTTATAACATCTCTTTGGGGCTGGGAATATATGGTTTAACCCAGAAGAGTGGATTGCTTATATTAACCCTAGTGAGTAATGTTACATCTTTAAATATTACTTGGACAGATATGGATGATTTGTGTTCTCCCCCTCTCCTGCTAGGCAGGCACTTAACAAACAGCACCTATATCCCTTTTAATTTCATCCTCAGTCATGCCTAGTGAAACCCTATACATAACCTCTCTTGCTTTAAGTAGCTGGCAAATTACTTTTATTTTCCCTAAAATTGTAGTTTTAAGAAGTTTTTCAGCCTGTTCCTTATGTGTACATTCTACAAAGGAAATGCCATGCTGCATTATTTTAGCTCTAAATATATAGCTGATACTTTGCCTAATCCAGTCTGTTGTTTCCAAGGGATTACCATCTCTTATCTTTACATCAGCAGTTAGTGACTTGACAATTATAAGTCAGTCCTTTTCCTGACTCCTTCTTCCATCCCTTTCTGTTCCCTCTGCTTCAGATAGATTTCTATCAATTTTTTTCTTTTTTCTTTCTCACCCCTCATTTTCCAACATAACTTCCAGCCTTGCCCTCTCAGCCTGTATTTCCAGCTCCGTTAAGACAGCTAGCTGCTAATTCAAACCACACCCTGAATTAAAGCCCCCTCTTTCAGTCTACCCAGCTAGCCTAGCCAGTAGCTTTCCCCCAAACCCTTTTTTCTTTCAGCCTGTTGGCTTTATAGTGCTGGACCATGTCTTCCCCAGCTGGGCTTCACTCCCAATGAACCCTGGCCCTCCCGCTGTCAGGTGATGCCAGGTGACCTAATTGGCCTCTCAGGCCTTCCATCATGGCTGGTGTGGAATGCACACCCCCTCACACACCTCCATTCAATGATCATTCCTCCTTGATAACTACTTTTGATTACTACTTGATAACAGCCTTCCGAGGGAAGTAGTGGGGGCAAATGACTTATCTGGCTTTAAGACTAAGCTTGATAAGTATATGGAGGGGATGTTATGATGGATAGTTTAATTTGAGCAATTGATTTGGATTATCGGCAGATAAGTCTGCTCAATGGTCTGTGGGACTGTTGATGGGATGGGAACTGAGTTACTGCAGAGAATTCCTTTTTGGGTGCTGGCTGGTGAGTCTTGCCCACATGCTCGGGGTTTAGCTGATCGCCATATTTGGGGTCGGGAAGGAATTTTCCTCCGGGGCGGATTGGCAGAGGCCCCGGAGGTTTTTCGCCTTCCTCTGCAGCGTGGGGCATGGGTCGCTTGCTGATGGATTCCCTGCAGCTTGAGGTCTTCAAATCTCACTTTTGAGGATTTCAATAACTCAGTCATGGGTTCGGGGTTGTTATATATGTGTATGGGTAGGGTTTTGTGGCCTGCCTTGTGCGGGAGGTCAGACTAGATGATCATATTGGTCCCTTCTGACCTATGAGTCTATGAGTCTATGAGTTTTGAAATCTCACAGTTAGCCACTTTCAAATGCATTTAACATGTGCTCTATTGATAATACATAGTGATGATTTTTAATCAGAATGTCTTGCACTACTAAGTCACGCGCCTTACAAAAATGTCAGTAACATCTGTGTAGTTACCTTTGGCAATCAAACTTGTAATCTCATCACCAAATTAAATCAGGTTTGTTTGACAAGACCTATTTTCCATAAACAATAAAAACCATGCTTTAATTCTTTATCAATTGAATCCCATATCAGATTTTTTTCCTGGAGATTACAACCAGCCTTTAGTTACCCAGATCACCCTGCTTGCCCTTTTTAACAATTCTTGAAAGAGAACATTTACCTTTTGCTTCTGTAAACTCTGCTGGATGATGGATCTGTTGCCTTTTTCGAGCAGACATTTCTGCATATTTCTTTCTTTTTGTCAGGACCTTTTGGAAAACTGAGAAAGGGGAAAATAGGCATAGAAAGTGGGGTATGACCATAGGACTGCAGGCCTTCAGGTCAATGGGGAGTTATTCAGTTGGATCCAGAACACTATATTGATAATGGTAGAGCGTTTAGGCTCTTATATATTTCATCCCGCACCACCACACCAGATGTGACCTATGCAAGATGTGCCCTTATCTTGTGTGCAAAGGGCAGCTCCTGTCAAAATTGATTTGACCCATCCAGATGCATCAGAGGGCAGAACTGGTCATGAGCCATCATAAACTACCATCAAATAAAATTAATGGAGTTTACCAAAGAACATTTACGTAACAACTGTGAGCTACAAAATATCCCATTACTCTGTAGTAGTTGAGAGGTACAATATTTATATTCTAATGTAGTGGCTTTGTAATATACAAACCCACACCCATATAAGAAGACTTTCACTAGGGCAGGCAGAGTGAGCTGCAGATCTGGAAGTGAACGGGACAGCGGAGTGAGACAAGACGGGGGAAGACAACATCGGAGAGCGAGTGCAGGCTGGCAGAGCTAATCCCCGGGACCGCCAGCAGGAAGCGCCATGAGCAGTGAGTTAACCCTGTCACAGTGCTTCTTGCGAGTGGGAGGGGAGACAAGACAATCTCTCAATTAAAATGTGGTCCATCCTATGAAAAGTTTGAGATCCTCGCAGCAGGCTGCAGCAAGACCAGCCCCCCACAGGGGACAGCTGCAACTGGATTGAGATGGATTACTTATAACCCCTGAGCTAAGGGCAAATCTACCCCCCTATCCTATTCAGACAGAACAGAGGAGGGGGTCTGTGATGATCCCCTTGGAATTTTATAATTAACACCTGTCTGGATTGTGTGAACTGCTCCATACCTAACGGATTAGCACAGTAGAGTTCATGCCCCCATGGATTGAGAATCCATTGAAATGGCCGCTTTGGACCTTCACTTCGTAAGGCTTTGTCTATATAACAAAAAGTATTTGGTGCTGAGAATGGGCTCAATAAGCTGTAGCTGAACTGGTGCTACACGACTGTTTAACTGCAACTCTCTTCAGACAATGGCAAACCTTGTTAAACGTTGTTTCAGAAACCATGGTCAGAACCTGTTACTCAAAAGGTGGCTGTGTTTGCAGCTAAACCACATTCAGTGCTGGTTGTTACCTCTGTTGCTGATGCCCGTTGCCTGCCCTGCATGTATATTGTAATGCGGACCAGATTTACAAGATAAGATTCCGTACATAGGAATTAATTGTATGCAGATTCTACTGTGCCGAAGATCAGGTGGAAAGTTTCAAATACCTGCATCAAAAGTTGCAATAAAAATAATGTTTTTCCTGTGTGGAGTATAAGCAGACACCTTGTTCTATAGTATTGCTCACATAAAACATTGTTTAGAATGAAATATTTACGGGGGGGAAGATCCTATAGTTTTCTGACAATGAAACATAACTTCATAATTAAACAGTAACATTTATGAATCACTTGTGTGTTAGTTATAGTAACAAAACGTATAACTCACAACATAAGATGCATATATTTTGAAATAATATTTATGGAGGCTTATGATTAATAACTGTGCTACAAGAAGGTCATAAAATACTAATTGGGGACTTCCAGTATTGTATGTATAGTTTGATATTATTATGTGGTATTTTTCTTGCCTGAGTAATTGAAAATACATTCTGAGTCATTTAAAGTATCTTTCAAAGAAATTTAGCTGTGATTTGAGGAGCCTGCAGCTCTAAAATATTTAGTTTGCTTATTTATATAGAGAAAGATTGTGATTTGCCCTAAGATCCTGTCTAGCCACCCATGAGTGGTAGTATGGGAACATGTCAGATACTCAATCCTCTGCCCCAAGCAAGTTGGGTAGCAGAAGTTCAGAAGGTGGGCATAGTATGGGCTCTGCTCATGCCAGCCAACGGAGATGAGCTGGCATGATAGCAAAGAATGGGTAAGCTTGCTGCTTTCTTTTCAGGGCTTGTGTAAGGCCTCATCTACGAGGAAAGTTTTTTCAGTATGAGCTAAGTTGTGAATTTATATCAATAATTGTACAGATAAAACCCCTGTGTGGATGCTCTTAGACCAGAAAAACTCTACCTTTGTAACTACATCATTATAACTGGTAAAACTTTCCCTGGTAGAAGAGGCTGAAATTACCTCTTTCCTGTTCCAGATGTAAGAGGGGAAGGGAGCAAGAAGAGAATTGTGACACTCTGGGTATGTCTGCACTGCAGCTGGGAGTTAGATTCTCAGCCCAGGTTGACAGACTCATGCTAATGGGCTTCAAGCTAGACTGCTAAAAATATCAGTGGGAACACTGAGGCTTGGGCTGGGGCTCAGATTCTCAAGCCTAGGGGGTCAGGTGGGTTTGAGAGCCCAAGTTACAGCCCACATTGCAACATTCACACTACTCTTTTTAGCACACTAGCTTGAGCCCTGTTAGCACAAGTCTGTCTACACAGGCTCAGAAGTTCGCTCCACACTGCAGGGTAAACATGCCCACAAAGGCCCTGTGTGTACTGTTACTGTTCAGTAAATGGTTGTAGCTATTCCAGTGCAAACCTCCAGTCTAGATGCACTGCTCCAGTGTAAGATGGGCTTGTACCAGGACAATGTATCCAAAGTTACTAGATGAAGTCAACCTGCGGCAAGCCCCATTTTGCAGGAGTGCAGTCTGTCTACATTAGGGGCTTGCACTGACATAATTGCACTGTTGTAGCTGCACCAGCGCAAATTTTCCTAACCTCAGTGCACTGTGAATCACAAAGCCTTCCCTGAGTTCTTCCTGGGGTACCTACTCATTGCTCCTTACTCATAGCTTATCCTGAAGGCTCATTCTAGCCCATAATGACTTTTAGTGAATATGTAATAAGCAGGATGAATGTAATTGCCATAAGCGGAAAGTGAATGTGCAGTTTCTGTATGCTGATCACTAAGAGACTCCAGTTCATGTGTGTATTATAGTTATCTGTTTGAATAGCTCATGAAAATGTTATATGGGCTCATACAAAAGAAAATATGACTTTTTTTCCTCTCTACTGAACATGCCATGCAACCCAGACATCAGGAATCAGCCTGTCTTTACTCTCTTTTATAGAATCCTGTTAAAATGAAAGGCATGTTCACATCTCAGATCCATTTTACTACGAGTAACTGAATCTTGGTTTCAAGCAACAACAATTTGTCCAGATAAACAAACAAACAAACAAAAAATCTGTGCAAATCTAGTCAATAACAAAAGAAGATTTGGCTCAGTGACCCAGCTGTCAATGCTGCACTCCACGATATAGAGAGGGAACCTGAAACTGTGAATAACTTTAAACCTCCTGATGTCCAAGCTATTAGCTTCACAGAGGTGACTTTCTCAGTCTCCAGGTTGAGGGCACAGATGTTTGTGGCTCTTCTTTATGTATTTGTCCATGACTAGACGTGCTGGTGCCCCCTGGATATAAAATCAGAAACTCTGAATAGCAGTGTTCTCATGCCCCCATTCCTCTCCGCACACACACACTCTGCCACAATGGACCCTCACTGTCCTCTTACCACCTGTGGCAGTGAAATGGAACTGGGCTGTGCCTACCTATTACCCTTTAGCATGTTGTCCAGAACTCACCCAGCTGGTTAGGGTTAATTCCCTAGAAATCCCCACTTTTTTTCTTGAATTATTTTTTTTGGTTTTGAGCAAATAAAAACAAAGTGATTTTCTCTTGGTGCTTTGCACCGTAACTGCTTCAAATGGTAAATTCAGCATCTTTGAGTTTCTAACCCTGCCCACTTTTGATGGGCTCATTCCCCTTACAGACAGACATAGCCATTGTTCAGAGAGAGCCATGTCACTGTGGCTGACCATCGCTTTGTCAGCAGGTCATTCTCCTCAAGAACAAGGAAAGCTAGATACGTTTCTCTAACCTGATATCCCCTAGAGCAGTCTATGACAATGGGGGCTGAGTACCAAGATTGGACCTTCCACTTCTATCAGTTTCCCTGTGACCTGGGATGTGACTCCCAAGACCAGTACCAGTGCCTAACACCAACAGGTCAAAAGCCACAGTCTGCAAAGACCCACTCAGCACCAATGGCTGACCTGGCACTGACTATCAATACCACCTTTTTCTCACTGAGACAAGATAGATCAAAGAACTGAAGCAAGTACAGTTCTCAGCACCAATCTTCCTCCCCTAAGAAAGAAAACATTGAGATCTACGAAGAGCTATTTGCCTTCACTCTTCTCCTGAGAACAGAGTATAAATTCCTTTCATCCTACAGGGGCCAATTGCTGGCTCAACTTCCAGCTCGCCACCAAAGAATCTCAAGATTATTCTGGTATAGGGGCATGCACAAGGAGGGGCAAACAAGGGCACAGCCCCCCCCCCCAATAATTGTTGGGGGCACAGAACTCCTCCGGCCCTGGGGCCATGAAGATAGGGGGAGGAGTGAGCTCCTGCTAGGTTGGGGCCAGGGGAGAAGAGTGAGTTCCTCCTCAGAGGAACTAGGGGAAGAGCAAGCTCCTCCCACAGCCTGAGGCGGGAGCACAGAATATGTCCCTCCAAAAGGGGTTAAATTTTAAATTCTTGAGCATGCCCTTGTTCTGGTACCACTTCCTCATGGTTCTGACACTGGAGGTGGCACCAGCAATCAAGGTACTAACGGTTCTAACTGCCTTATTGTTGGTAAAACTCACTCCTCTCTGGGCAAACTGCAGAAAAGCACTTTTAATGCAGAGTAAGAGTGTCCACATAGGGAATTAATGTGGAATTCCTAGTGTGCTTTAAATTCACACTCTGATACTCTGCACTAACTTCGATGTTGACAAGCACTTAGTCATACCAAAGAGAACACAAAGTGACCAGTTTTTTGCTCCAGAAGGGACATGAGCCCATGATCCATGCAAAATGCCTTTTTCACACTGTTGAATCAATGTATAACGTATGGAGTTCTTCTGATCCCTGTAATAGCCATGGTGATATGGAAAGTCTGGCAGGATGTAACTACATTGATCTTGATAGTTCCTAATTGGCCAAGGCAATTCTGGCTAATGGATCTCCTCTAAATGTCAGCTGAATCTTTGATAGAATTTCTAGACTGTCCAGACACAAAATCATAGCACCAAGGTCAATTTCATGACTCAGACCCAAAATCATTATATCTGACAGCCTGGTTGTTGACTAGTTAAGTTTCATTGACAAAGACTGTTCAATACAGGTACTGGAAGTCCTATTGTAAAGCAGTAGACCCTCCATTAGAAAAAACTTACCCCTAAAAGTGGAAAATATTTCTAATTTTGGCAGCGCAGCACAATCTTGATCTGTTGGAGGCTTGTATTCCCAAGATCCTTAATTACATCCTGAAGCTAAAACTCTCTGAACTCTTATTCAGTTCCATTAAAGTCCAACATGCTGTGCCGTATCATGTCATCTGCCCATCCAGTCATGCTCTGTTTTGTCCCACCCTAAAGTATCCTGATTTTTAAAAGGGTTGCTTCACAGTTATCCACTGATTAGCGAGTCCCTTCCTGCACAGGATCTGAACATTGTCTCATGGACCCTCTCTTTGCACCCCATGTTCCAGATGGCACATTGCTTATCAGCCACCTACGGTGGGACCCACACAGAAAAATACTTGAGGAACAGTAACTCTGGTTCTCCAAGATGTTCTGTCCATATAGATCCCATACTCCTTCCTTCCTTTTCTGAGTCTTCCTTAAGCTGAGATTCTAAATTAGTGAGGGAACTGATGGACAGTTGCAGCTGCCTTGCCCTTTGTGCCTTTGGCTTAAGGGACAGAGGACATGCAGGGCACAGACATGGTCTAGTTGACATCACTGTTCAGATATAGCCATCTTGCATGCACAAAGAACATGTACTCCTAGAGTGGGACCCACACGAACAACACATCTCAGAGAACCACAATTACTGTAAGGTAAGCAACCAGGTTTTTGTTTGTTCAGTGACCCCAGTGAAAATGCATGGAGAGGCTTCGACAGCAGCCTTGTAGGTGGCCAGTTGCTTGACTTCTTTGAATAAGGTATAATAAATCCAGAATTGCATATATTAAGGTGCTACAGCCCTTGATAAACCTTGTACAGATGTCATTACAAATGGAACCTCATCAGCAGAAAGAGGACCTCTGTCACAAATTAAGGAAATATCTCCATTTTTCTGTATTTATTAGATTTATGTTATTTGCATTACATTTCTTGTTAATTAGTTTTAATGATATCTCAGAAATATGATGGTTTATATATGCTTTATGGTTCAACCCCTAGCTAGTGAAGTTCTCATTCTCATGTAACAGTTGCGCTGGTATCTTGGGAAGCTCAATTTGAATGTGAACCTTGTAACACCACGAGATGGCACTGCAGAGTAATTTTAAATTGGATAGTCAAAAGGCTATCTTTGATCATGCTGCAACAGCTGTATGTGACTCAGCTAACCCTAATTTTTTTTTGTGCATGTGTATTCGTGCTTCTTACTCTCTCTATCTCTGTTTAAAAGCTTTTGTAATTTAACTATAACCAAACTAATGATTCTATGCAATTGAAGGTGAAATAAACAGAGCAAAAACCAAGAAAAGAGGACTTGGAAAGATTACTATCCAGCAACTGTGTATACTAAGGGCATAAAAGATCCAGGGTCTGGGTCTGAGGAGAGCTGCAGGAATTGGGAACAAAGCTTTAGAGAAAAGGAAGATTTCAGGGGCATTGAGACCAAAGGTCAGATTCAGAAAAGATGACACAGAAGGAGGTAAAATACCCCTCTTTGAGCAGCTCAGTCCTGTGCATTGGTACAATTTTCACCCCAGCAGAGGGCAGATGGTTCTTTTTCTGCTGCTATCCTTTAGGCTTTCCACTGGAAGAGTGAGGGCTTGTTTCACCCCCTACCAGAAATCCACAGGAGCTCTGCTGGTGGGAGCCACTGGGGAACATGTACTTCTCAACTGCTATGGCCACATTCGCTTCCTGAGCAGCACCACTCACTTCTCAGGTTGTGTTGGCCCCTTGTAGATTCTCAATGTGAGGATGGTTGCAGGCGCTTTGTTCCCTAGAGGACTCGCTTCCAGTTTATGCTGCCATGGAATCCGGAATGAATCTAGCCAGAAGTATTAAGCTGGGAACTGGATTAATATAGGAGGTATTTGATCCCCTCCTGAGGCATAGAGACTGGAATTGTTGGAAATGTGCACATGTCCACCTGGGGAGATGATGATATCTGCACAAGATCCTGTGTATCTAATGTCCATAACAAGGTAGGGCATTAACTCCAACTGATTATTTTTACAGTTTTTCCCTAATGATTGAAGTTCATCTTTATGATGCTGCATTTCTTGTGGACATTTGCCTTTATTAACAAAAGATATGCATGTACTCCAGAAAATCCTAAACCTAGGAGAAATGGGTAGGAAATTCATGACTGTGGGTTAACAATTGACATCAACTCATTGGAACTGTTTATCTATAGTAAATAGTATTACATTTTGAGAAATAAACAGAAATGTTGGCTGAGGAGACTATCTGAGATACTGAGGATCTGGGTAAGTGGACTGGGGCCCTGTGAGCGGAAGATTCTGAATTAGCTGCTAAAACAAACGAATGGAATAAGGGAGACAGCTGCATTAAAACAGCAGCACATGTAAGTACATGCAAACTGGAGTCAGACTGCATTCCTAGAAAGGAAGCCAAAAGTTATGGAAAGTATAAAAGACTTTGTGTATGAAATAAAAGCCTACCCATAATATGTCTTAACTGATATGGATTCAATAGACTGGAAATGTATAGTCACTTACTGATTTATGCTTGTTGTAGTCTGCAGCTGAAAACTGAACAAAAGCAAATTTTGTATTAGCTGGGCTTACAGTTTGGACATTGCAAGGCAAGAGTGAACCCACCAAAAAAGTTAAAAATCAATCTTGAACTCAGCCTTATGATAATTTGTGGGATTCACTGCAAATAAGGTCTATAATCCTTAAAACAGGAAATAGAAAACCTCAGATTAATAGCTCTGACTGGAAAACCCTGGGGATTGAAAATTTAATTGATAAATTCTGTACCAGCATCTGTGCATGATGACAAAACAGGTGGTCAGTGAGGGAAAGAGAAACTATTGGCTAAATAGGACCTCACTTCTATTTGTAAAGTAAGAATGTAAAACTTAAGCCTGTGCTGTTCAGGAAATATCAGGTTTTATCCTTCGGAGACCTTTTATGTAATCCAATGCCAGCTTGATTTATATATAATAACACTAGAACTAGGAGGGCTACTGCCTCTGGAACTCCAGAATGAACAAATACTTAGTACTGACAGATTATTTTACACACTGAGCAGATGTTTCCAAGCTAGGAATCTGCCACAATGGCAAAAGCCCTAGGTGAGGAGTTTGTTTGCAAAGCCTGAGCACTTTAACATATATGATAGTACATAATTTCTATTAGTAATAGTATTAGTCTAGACCTAGGAGTCCTGTTCATGGACCAGGACCCCCTTGTGCTAAGCAGAAAAAAAAGATGGTCCCCATCCCAGAGCTTACAATCTAAGTATGAACAACAGAAAACAGATGGATACAGACAAACAGATGTGGAAATACAAGGAAACAGTGAGACAGTGCTGGTCAACATGATAGGCAGTGGTCTAAGCACTTGTGGAAACTTGCGCGATCTAAGCATTGACATCTGATTGACTATGTCATTGTCTGTGCTTGTGATCGTGAAGATGTTTACATCACTAAAACAATGACTGGGGTTGACTATTGTTGGATGGACCATTGCCTTATCCATTCCATCATTTCCATCAAACTCACACCAAAACGACAAATGCAGAAGAAATTGGTCAGGTGGAAGATCAATGTTGAGAGTCTTAAGTACCCAACTAAACGTGACCTTTTTCAGTAGTACTTTAAAAAGAAACTGATGAATATCAAAACCAAGATGGAGAGCCCTGAAGATCACTGGAAAGCACTCAAATCAGCTGTCCATGCTGCATGTGAGGGAATGCTGGGCTTCTCAGTCAGAAAGCAACAACACTGGTTTGATGAGAATGATCAGGAAATCCAAGACCTGATCAACCACAAGAGTAAGGCCTTCGGTGCTTGGCAGAATGGCATCAGTTCCAAGCAGAAGCAATACATCCACCATCAATTTAAAGCTGAGGTTCCTTTGAACAAAATGGGAGAACAAAATTAAGGAAATCCAACAACTCACTGACACCCATAACATGTACAGAGTCTTCAATGCCACCAAAGCCCTCTATAAACCCCATACCCCAGAGCTAGCCCCCTTCAGATCCAGGGATGGAGCCAACCTCCCTAGGGACAACAAATTGATCAAGGCACAATGGAAGGAATACTTCGAAAACCTCATGAATCATGACTTCAATTATGACAAAAGCATCTTTGTCTTAATTCCTCAACATCCTATCAAGGATGACGTCAGATCCCACCAATATTCGTCAAGGTACAGAAAGCCTTCAAACAGACAAAGAACAATAAAGCATCTGGACCTGATGGAATCCCTGAGGGAGTCTTCAAAGAAGGGGAAGAAGAACTGGCTTGTCAGCTTTCTCAAGATTTGGAATTCAGAAGGAATCCCAGCTGATCCTAGGGATGTCATGATCATGACCATCTTCAAGAAAGGATACAAATTGCATTGTGGAAACTATTGAGCAATCACTTCATGGTACACCTCTGGAAAGATTCTTGCCACAGTTCTCCTCAACCAGCTGCTCCCCTTGGCCACAGAAATCCTCTCAGAATTGTGATGTGGATTCAGATCATCTTGAGATACCATCGACATGACCTTCACTGTCCACCAACTTCAGGAAAAGCACCATGAGCAACATCGACCTCTGTACATAGCCTTCATCAACCTCACAAAAGCATTTTATTCCAACAATCGTAAGCCTCTGTGGCGAATTCTCCTTAAATTCAGATGCCTGCCAAAATTTGTTGCTGTCCTCCAACTCCTCCATGACAACATGTCTGTGACGGTCATCAGTAATGGATCTGAAATGGACCCCTTCCTAGTCAAGACAAGAGTCAAGCAAGGCTGTGTCATCACTCCAACTCTTTTCTTCATCTTCCTTGCTGTCATCCTCCTTTTTATTGCTGATCAGTTCCCCTTCAGACTTTATATCCAGTACTGAATGGACAGCAAGCTTTTCAACATCAATTGCCTTCAATCCAAGACAAAGGCTATCACTAAATCAGTCACTGAACTCCAATATGAGGATGACTGTGCCCACTCAAAGGAAGATCTTCAAAAAATAAATGCCGCTTTCTCTGAGGTCTACAACCAACTTGGCCTCACACTTAACAGCAAGACAACTAAAGTACTCTACCTACAAGCTCCAAATCACCAAGATTCTTCTCCCATAGTTCAGTGCAATAAAGAGACTCTGGAGAATACTGAGCACTTCCTTTACTTCAGCAGCTATCTGCCACAAAAAGCTGACATTGACAAGGAAATTCAGGATCACCTTCAATGCACTAGTGCAGCTTTCAGATGCTTGAGAAAACGTCTTTAAAGATCGTGAGATCAAAAATCCATCCAAACTTTTTGGGTATCAGGCAATTTCTATTCCTTCTCCCTTAGACACTTCAAGGCTGTTGAAAGATACCATCAACGATGCTTCCAAAAGATTTTCCGAATGAAGTGGGATGACCATTGCACTAACATCAGTGTTTTGTCCCAAGCCAAACCTCTAGTACCGAATCTATGGTCATCTACCATGAACTCCGTTAGGTTGGTCATGTTCTTTGAATGCTAGAAAGTTGATTCCTGAAGTAAGTCATGTTCTCACAACTGAGCCATGGATAACTGTCACGGGGTGAGCAAAAAACTCACTTCAAAGACAACATGAGGAAGTGCAATATTGTCATAAAATCATGGGAAACCCAATCCCTTGATCAATCAAAATGTGAATGGATTTTGTGGCAAGGGTGCCAGGATTTTGAGATCCAACAGACACAAAAGGAAATGGAGAAACAGCAGAGGAGGAAAGAATGTGCCCCAGCCTGACTTTACAATCCAGATCCTCCCGTTCCATTGGGAGATGTCTGCACCAACTGTGACAAGGTCTATGAATCCTGGGTAGGTCTCATTAATCACCTGCAGATCCATCAGTGATAACTGGTTATCATTTTTTTGGAAGATAATCATCTTTGAACTCCAAGAGATCACTGACAACAATCTCAGCACATCAGCAGCCTAACTTGTCAAGTTTTTTGTTGGCGTCATGACAAGAGAGAGTTTTGAGGAAGATTTTAAAGGAGGATAATGAGGTAGTTTTGTGGATATTTGCAGGGAGTTCCTCCTGAGATGAGATGAGATGTCATCTTTCTGCATAATATACGGCCTCTCCTCTCCATCCACACAGCTCAATCTGTCTTCCAGGCGCTCATCATCTCACATCTTGATTACTGCAACAGCCTTTTCTCTGGCCTTGACAATTGCAATATTGATCTCTTCATATCCATTCAGCTGCTGCAAAGATCATTTTCCCAGCCCATTGCTTCAACCATGTCACCCCTTTCTTTGAATCCCTTTGTTGGCTCTCCCGTCTCTATCACATAAAATATAAGCTATTTGTTTTCACTTTAAGGCCCCCTCATCAGCAGGATTTAGACATCATCTGGATATGAGAGAGTTCCAAATTGAAGATGATGTCTAGGTTACAGGCCTGAGTGACAGGCAGGACTGTAGTGCTGTCCACAGTGATCAAGAAAGGAGGTAGCGGGAGAAAGACTGAGACAAGTTGCGGTTGAGCTGATGGCCAGACATCCACAAGGGGACGTCAGAATGACAGGCCAAGATTTTAATTTGGACAGAGGGGACAGTTTTGGAGTAGAGAGGTAGATATGTGAGCTGTCAAAGTAGAGATGGTGGTCGAACTTGTGTTTGTGGATGAGATTACCCATAGATACAGTGTAGTGGGAGAAGAGTAAGGGACCGAGGACAGGGCTTTGTTGAAACCCCAGAGAATGTAGGGGTGAATATTAGGGGGATCCTCCAAAGTGCATGCTGAAATTGCTATTAGAGAGATAAGAGAGAACAGAATTATGGAAGCCAAGAGGACAAGATTTCAAGAAGAGGAAGAGCATGACTGATGATATTCAAGATAGTTGGCAGACCAGTGAGGATGGAGTGCTGGTTCTGAATATCGGCCTAGAATGAGATCATTAGAGAGTTTGGTGAGAGTGGTTTCATTGGCATTCAAGGAGTGGAAGTTGGATTGGAGTGGATCTAGGAGAGGAACTTGAGGGAGCAATTATAGACAGCAAATTCTGTGAGTTTAGAGGTGAAAAAGAGAAGGCAGGTGGGATGTTAGTTGAAGGGGCAAGAAGGAAGAAGAGTGGGGGTTTTTGAGATAGGAGAGACTAAAGCATTGTGAGAGGAAAGAGCTGGAGGAGACTGAGGATAAGAAGCAAGAGAGAGGAATGAGGAATGGTACAAGGGAAATCAGGAGATAGGAAGGAATTGGACGGGGTCACTGAGGCAGATGAAGAGATTACGGAAGGAGAGCAAATGAGAAATTTACCTTGCATATTTTGAAATTCTGAGTCATGGACTTGAACTTATGGCATCACTAATATGCATATTAATTGCTTTTGTTCCAGCCTAAAGATTAATCTTTTTATATGAGTAAGTGATACTTGTGTTTCAAACACTCCATAACTGCTTTATTTGTTAAATTTCATTAAAGTGAAGAGAATACCTGGTCACTATCTTTAACACGCCTTTGTCAAATGAGAGAAATAAAGAAGTTGTTTAAATGTGAAAGAACTGTGACCTGCACACATGGGTGTCTTTGATGATGATGATGCAGAAATATTTCTGTACTCTAAAATGACAACTTTTGTAAGTTGGTGGAGTAATTCAGCATCAAAAATTGCAGTCAGCAATGCCTTTTCCTCAAGGAGCAGTGCTTACAACAAAGTAAATTCAGTTAGTGTAAGCAATCTATCCCCCTACAGCTCAGTTCAGTCACGTGACCCTATTTATGGAGCCTGGCCTTTTGAGATGCATATTCCCTCCTCCTCAATCTCCCAAGCAGCTACTCTTTTTTATTCATTTCCCTTCGCACTCGTGCAAGGGGAATGGAAAGGTGAGCTTTCATATCTTCATAAGAGATATGCTTTAGTTCAACCACACGTTGTTGGGCGCAAAGCAGTAATTACTAGGTAAAGTTTTATGCAGGAGGCCTGTTTTATGCAGAAGGTCAGACTAGACAATTATCATGGTCCTGTCTGGCCTTAAAAATCTATGAAATCTGTGAAAGAAGGTAGTATCAGATCCAGTGAAGGAAATTTTCATGAAGGACATTTTCTTGCTTGATTTCTGACTTTTTATATTTTTCCAATAATATTGCACTTCCCTCTCATTTTTATAACTTATTACGAGCCTTTCCTTTGTGAAAGTTTCTTCAGGTGTATTATATAAACCATACATTGATTGATGTATTCAGTAGTCTTCCCATGAAAGTGGTATTTCTTCTTTGCAGTTCTATAACTCCCTCTTGTTGCCTCTGTAATAAGCCCCATACAGCAGATAAGGTTTCTGGTATTTGTATTTTTGTATATATGTGACTTATTTTTATAAATATTGTTTACTGGGTTGACATAAGAAATAAAAATGATATATGGAGAAAAATGCCTGGTCCCTACATTATTATGTAGTTGTCAGATTTTCTTGCCAGAATTTGTTTCTGTTTTGCAGACTTGGATTTAAAGCATTAAATTCTCCCTCTCAAGGTTATTTAAATATTCACCTCGTAATAACTATGGTTAAAAACTGTGATAAGCTGCACTGATCCAAGCCATAAATTACGCTGGTGCAGCACATCTACAATTTGGGGTTCACAGTGGTGCAGCTCTGTCAGTGTAGCTACTACAGTGTCTTCTAAAAGTCCTAGTGCAGACAAGGACTAAGGCCCCGGTCTTGCAAAGACTTACCCACTGGTCTGAGTAGTCTCACTCACTTCAGTGGAATCTACACACAGTGTGCAAAGTTAAGCACATATGTAAGTCTTTGCAGGACTGGAGAGCTAGATAATAACTGGTTGGGTGCTCTATTTTTACAGTATTTGAAGATGATCTACAACATTGTAATCTTAACTATAAATTTACCATGTTTAGTTTGTGTTGTTACAACTTTGAGGTTCCTGCAATGTCATCCTTTGTATTAATTATTATTATTATTTTATGCATTATATACCTACATCTGGGAAGCTATGGCTCTTACCTGAAATACATTTAGCTTAGAATGTAATACTTTTTATTAAGCCAAGAGAAGATCATAATCACATGCTTGTTAATAAAATAGTTGGAATTTATAAGGACAAATATGGGATGAATCTCTGCTTTTCTTGGAGAATGTTGGGACTGCTTTTGGTATTAATCAGGGCAATAGTAGGGAGGCTGACTCCATCCTGTACACTGAGAGAGGGGATTTAGCTTCATAATTTCATTGCAGAGGCCTGGAGGCATCTATTTTCCCTTCAAATCTCCTCACATCCTCAACTGTTATTTTTCCTCATCTGCTTTTTTTTAGTCTTTGATTATCTCTCATTCCTTTGTTATTCTTTCCCACATATTCACCATATTCTAATGACTGAACAGACATTAGCTACCACATGGATGTAGGTAGTGTAATCCTAAAGTAGATGTGAACACACATACATTCTCTCATCATGCAAAGCCCCAAGGAATCATATCACAGTAAACAGTAAATACAACACATGAAAATAATTGGCCAGCAATCACTGGCTGGTTCTCAAGACTGTGTGAAGACTGTGAAACGTGGAGAAGATTGTTGGCAATGACATCTAAACACTTCCATGTTAATTGCAGTATAGGGTCCCTTCTGTAAACAGTCTTCAGGACTCCTTTGTTCTCATATTTATATTATGGAGTAAAGTTGAACTCACAGAGTTCTTGATCCTCCAGTTCCCAGAGAGGTCCAGGATATATTGTAGGAGGAACATAATAAAGTGAGGGACTTCTGTGTAGGACGTTGTTCTCTAGTCCTTTGCTTAAGAACTTAGAACTTTGCTTAAGTCTCTTGTCTATCTGCGATTTATTTCAGAAAATGGCTCTAGAGTAACTGCACTGCCAAAGTTCCCAGTACATCATCAATGGCAGACACATGGTTAAGACTATGAGACTTTTGAGACATGTACCATTGTCCTACATGACTGTAAAGTATCAGATACACTGCTAGTGTTATACAAATAATAATGACTATTTAGAGGAATGTAGGCTACAAATACTAGCGGTGGAAGCACAGAATTTTGCCATTCCCAGGATACTGCTTTGCCATGAGCCCATCCTGAACTGAACTAACTTCAACAAAATAGATAACAGATGGGGTTTTCAGAGGTGTTCAGCAATGACCTAACTCTGCTTCTGTTAAAGTCAATGGGAGCAAAGTTAGGCCTATACTGAGCACATCTAAAAATCCCAGCCACTGTGTCTAATAACAGATATTACCGGTACTTGTCTTTCAGAAAATATTTTAAATAAAACATTTACATAGCAAGACACTCTTTCTCTGGTGTTTTGAAATAATTTACAGTTAGAGGCAAAAAACCTGGGATTTTTTAGAATGAAATGAGGGACAGTCATTTGGCTTCTACTTCTGTGTTTTGGCATCAAAATGTTATGCCACTGGCAAATCAAAACGTTTTCTATTGGTTTCTGATTACTCAAATTGGCTAGAGCTCACTAGTCATCAATCAGCCTTCATTTACTCTTTCTGGAGGCCAGCAGTATTGATTTTATAATAAGTAGTGCTTGGTATCATCAAATCTAGCTGTAGAGGGGCTAAGTGACTGCTGTAACGTAACAGATTATGCCACAGAATTTGCTTTAATTTATAATCATATTAAAAAAATCACTGGGACTTGTTGATTTCTTTAATGCTTTAATTTTGGTTTCAAGGGGGGAAGAGAAAGAGAAAAGAGGGGGGGAGAAAATAAAGAACATGACTTATGTTTGTTAGGTAATTAATTTCTGGGAAACTGAGTGTATCCTTAATGACATTTTAATTAGATATGGTGAGGCACTCCAACCTTAAATTCTGGATGTTCTATCTATTTAAGAACTCCATCTCCATAATATCTGAGCACCTTTGAATTTTTTCAGCATCATGTTTGTGGAGGTTTTTTTTTTTTAGTGGCAGTTCCAGAAAATCATAGTGTTACCTCTACTGCATATAAACACTATTTTAATTTTATTTAGATTGCCATAGCACCAAAGGCAGCAGTCAGACTCAGAAGCAGTAGAGCTCCATTGTGCTAGCCACTGTACAAACACGTACAAAGATACAGTCTCTGCCTCAAAGAATTAATGATTGTAAGATATGAGGTCTACAAATGAAAACACAATATAAGACAATATAAACCTTAAATATTGTTATATTGTTCACTAGACTCCAGGGACTGAATTTTCACTGTTGCAAAGTGTTCAAGTAAAGAATGTCATCGAACAACCCCAACCCATACTCGATAGGGACCCAATCCTAATAGAAATCTTTCCTGAATCCCTAGTTCTGGCTTCAAACAACCTTGCCAAGCTCATCATGAGAAGCAAGCTCCCAACAGACCAGGACACACCAACTCAAAGCAGCCCCAGTCCCTGCCAGAACAACAGATGCAAAACCTGCAGACATAACTCCACTGCTATGATGATCAACACCTCCCACAACACACCTTTCAAGATCCATTGATACTACCCATGCCTATCACAACATATAGCATACCTCATGCACTAAATGCCCCAGTAACAACTACATGGGTGAAACCAGACAAGCACTACGCTCTTGAATGAAACTCACACAGGAAAATGATAAAAAGATAAAAACACCATATCATCTGTGGGTGAATGCTTTTCACAAAGCAATCACTCTGTATCTGACCTATCAGATCTCATCCTCAAAAGAAACCTACAAAACATTTTCAAAAGAGAAGCCTGGGAGCTTTAATTTGTAACTCTGCTGGACACTAAAAATCATGGACTGAACAGAGACACTGCATTTATGGTTTATTACAACCATCTGTAACCCACTATCTCCTCTTTTTTGTCCTATGACTGCAGAGGTGTTAAAGGGCCACTCTACCTTGAATGGTTCAGAAGAATATGTGTTACCTAGTTATGCTAAACAATCTGCTCTACCTTGCATTTAGCTGTCACACTGGGAGTACCTTTCCCAGACCTGAAGAAGATCTCTATGTGGCTCGAAAGCTTGTTTCTCTCACCAACAGAGGATAAAAGATATTACCTTACCCACCTTGTCTCTCTAATATCCTGGAAGTATATAGGCAGATAGGCAGCCTTCCCATACAGAGTAAGGCCATGTCTATACTGCAGAGTTAAATTGATGAAAGTTTCATGAACTGCTATAATTACATTGCTTGTGCATGTTCACACAATGCTCCTTGTTTCAGTGTAGTGCATCCATAGTTGGTGCTCTAGCATCGACAGGGAGAGCTGTGCAACTCGCTACCTTTTGCCACTAGGAATTCTGGGAATGGATTGCAGTACATCATGGGTGTGGGCCTACCATCCCATGATGCAGTTTTCTCAGTCCCATCATTCAATGGGCTTCTGAGTACATTTTGTGCTGTTTTTCAACAGGCCTGTAAACTATATACCTGCCATCTCTTGTGATAAGCATTATAAACTCAACACGGCAGATCCTGCAATATTTCATGAGCTGCAAATCTGAAAATGAATCCATGGTGCCTGCCCTGCTGTGTGTTATGGAAAGAAACAATTCCAGATTGCATCATGGAGCACCGGCATATGGTGGACTGTCGCTATTGGGCTTGGGAAACAAGCACTGAGTGGTGGGACCACATCATTATACAGGTCTGGGATGCTGAGAATGGACTCAGAATTTTCAGATGTACAAAGCCACCTTCCTGGAAATGTGTGCGGAGCTCACCCCTGCCCTGCAGCACAAGAACACCAAAATGAGAACTTCCTTCATGGTCGTGACTCACTTTAGAGTTGGGAAGTCCACCATGGGGGTTGCAGTCATGCAAGTGTGCACAACCATTAACTGCATCCTGCTACAAAGAACCATGAGTCTAGGCAATGTATGGAAATAACTGATGGCTTTGTGGCAGTGGGATTCCCAAACTGTGGCGGGACGATAGATGTCACGCATATCCCAATTTTGACCCCAAACCATCTTGTGATGGAGTACATCAATAGAAAAGGCTAATTCTCTATGGTATTGCAGGTGCTGGTGGATCACTGGGGTCATTTCACTGACATCAACACAGGATGCACAGGGAGTGTGCATGATGCAAGCATCTTCAGGAAGGCTGGCCTGTAATGAAAGCTGCAAGCTGGGACTTTCTTTTCAGATCAGAAGATTCCAATGGGGGATGTGGAAATGCCCATGGTGATCCTCAGAGACAGAGCTTACCCTTTACTCCCATGGCTCATGAAGCCTTATACTGGAAACCTTGATAGCAGCAAGGAGCACTTCAACAACAGACTGAGCAGGTGCAGAATGACCACTGAATGTGCATTTGGCAAATTAAAGGGTCACTACCACTGCCTTTTTAGCAGATTAGATCTCAATAAGGAAAATATTCCCATAGTCATAGTCTGCTGTGCTGTGCATGACATTTATAAATAAGGGGAAAAAATTTCCACAGGGGTGGAGAGCACTGAGGCAGATCATCTGGCAGCTGATTTTGAGCAGCCAGATACCACGGCTATTAGGGGGGCTGTATACGGGACTATTAGAATCAGGGAGGCTTTGAAGGAGCATTTTGACAATGATCCCAAGTAATATGTGTTTCTGTAACGCATTCAGCCAAGCATTGTTTACTTGATGCCTTGAATGACCCTTGTAATGATTGTTGCCTGAGCATTAATTCTAATCTGCAAATGTGCCTGTTGCTACTGTGTATGAATTTCAGTAGCAACCATCATGTGTAGGACACAAATAAAGATTCATTTTATTTCTAAGAGTAAATTTTTATTACACTGCAATACACAGATTTCCATTTCTGACAAGGGGCCTGACACTGAGGAACACTCTCTGAATTGTGGCTCTCACAGCTGTGTGTAAGTCCAGCCGCCATTCTGAAACCTGTCCCTAGGGGTGGAGTGCAAGGGGTACTGTGATAGGCTAGGAACTTGCAAAGAATGGGGGAGTGGAGGTTTGGGGAGGGTGTGATAGGGTTCCTGGGCTGCAATCTGGCCTGTGAGACCACTAAACCCTCCAAACCTACCAACCTAGTATGTCTCTCATATTGTGATGCTAATGTTAAGCTACAAGCCTCTGATAGGCACTGTACTCACACAGCCATCCATCCACAGGCAGGCACATATTCAACTGAGTTACATGAATGATCTCCCAGCCACTCATGAACTGTCAGTAGAGAGGCTTTAGCCAATTCCCCCCAGCTCCAGCCCTCCTCCAGAGAACTATACCATCTTAGACTGATCAGTGAAATCTCATTAATAAGTTCACCATTTCTTCACAGGAAAGTGGACATGAACCAACCTTTGTAACCTGAGCTGAGATTTCCCAAGCACCTCAACCAAAAGCGCACTGTTTTAGGTAAAATATAAAACAGATTAATTAACTTCAGACACATAGATTTTAAGTGATTATATAAGTAGCAGGCATAGAGATCAAAGCTGGTTACCTAAGAAACAAAAATAAATTCACAGTCTAATTCTAATTTAAACAGACTAATCAAGATTTGAATCAAGCAGTATCTCACCATAACAGATGGTACAAGCAGCTTACAGTTCCTCAATACACAGACTGGTATCTTCCAGCCTGGGACTAATATCTCACTCCTGAAGGTAACTGAGGATGCAAGAGTGTAACTCCAGCATGCATGTGGCTTCAGTTCAGGTCCATACGCTGCTCTCTTGTGTGCCTCTTTGGTTCCTGCAGAAATAATTGCCGATTGGCATGGCAGTTTCCTACAGCAGGAATAAAAACAAAGCAGTTCTGCCAAGGAATCTTTAGTACAGTATTGCGAACTACCTCCAGGGAAGTTTTCTAGAGATCTCTATAAAGGAAATCTCATTAACAAACTTTTCTACAGGGCCCCCTCTGTGTAGCTGCATAAGGAATGGGAAGGAGACGGAAACAGTGCTAGTTTTGTTCCTTTCTATCCCTTATCCTACTTCTAAGATATAACAAAATAAAGCAGGGTTCACACGGCACTGTGCAGTATCAAATCAAAATGAGTACTTACTGGAGGTCACCTCTCCTACATCAGTGCTAGAGCTGGAGTGCTGTGACTGGCTAGACTCCTCCAGAGTCAAAAAGAGGTCATAGATTGCCACAGTTCCAGACAACCCTGTTGCCTGTCTCACATCCTCCTCCAACTCCACTTTCTCATCCATCATTTCTTCCTTAGGGTTGACTCCGCTGGCCACTTCCTCCAGCCCCACCAAAGTATCCATAGGCTTCTTGGGGGCGAAGGTGTGGTTGCCGCCAAGGATGGGATCCAGCTTCTTGTAGAAGGAACAGGTCTTTGGCACCACACCAGAGCAACGGTTTGCCTTCCTTGCCTTCTGGTACAACTGCCTCAGCTCCTTGATCTTTGCATGGCACTGATACATGTCCCCTTCATGCCCTCTTGCAACATGCCACGAGCAATTTGCCCATAGGTATCAAAGTTCCTATGGTTGAAGCACAGCTGGGATTGCACAGCCTCCTCTCCCCACATGCCCAGCAGATCCAACAGCTCTGGTGTACTCCAAATGGGAGCAGGTATGATGCAGGCAGCCAACTTGGTCAACTGGGAAGATGCTGTGTGAACTGTCCATGCCAAGCAAATAGGAAGAGGAATGAAAAAAATTCGGAGGCCTTTAAAGGAGAAAGTGTGATAGCCTGTGAACCGGGCTGCAGGGCAGTGGAGTTCAAACTGCTGACCAGAGTAGTCATGATTGGCATTGTGGGTCAGCTCCTGGAGGCCATTTATGGCAACATAATCAAGTGAAGTGTATACACTGATACTGTGTCACTTCAACGTTTTTACAAAAAGCTCTATGCCTCTTGTTGAGGTGGTTTTATTATGTCGGCATAGCAGGACAGTTTAATTGGCAGGAGGAGCATTGTAGAGTGTACACCTCCACTGTTTTGTCAACAAAAGCCAGCTTTTGTTCACAAAACTGTGTTGTGTATACAAGGCCTATGGCTGGTGTTTTCAAATGAGGCTAAGGGTGTTGGTGTCCAAATCCCATTGAAGTTCAATGACATGTACGGAGCTACTGCCCTAAAGTCCTTTGATAATCTCAATGTAGAAACAGAACACACATGACCTGTTCCTGCTCCTACTGAAGTCAATGGGAGTTTAGCCATTGACTAAAAAAAGATCCTATGGAATTAGCAAATTGTGCAGCTCTTTCTGGTAATCATCTTGTATGCATTCTCTACTACGACACCATCTGCCTGCTGACCCTGGAAGTGTCAGCCAATACATTTTGAATTAAAATGTTTGGAAGTTACATTAGTCTTCTCATTTGCTCAGCTGCTTTGAAAAAAATTAAACTGTCAACAGCGTTTTGTCAGCTCAGATTAACGTTTAGACACAATAATGTACTAAAGTAAACATTAAAATCATAGAACGTTCCTCTTCCCGTTTGCACTTACTTCTGCTTCAAAGAACAGAGAATCATTTATGTTCTTTTCAAAGCACTATTAGTGTAAATAGCTTGGAAAACAATGGTTAACACATGTGCCAGAATTTTCAAACAAGAGTGCCCAGGGTTAGATACCTGAATCCACAATTAGGTACCTAAACAAAATACCTGATACTCAGAGGTGCTGAGCCCTCAGCAGCTCCCATTCACAGAGGAATAGAGTTGTGTGTGATGAGCATTTCTGAATCCCAGCCACTTATTTAGGTGCCTAGATATGGTTGTAGGTGTCTAACTTTAGGCACTCATGTGAAAATTGCCCTCCCCTTCACACCCATGCTTCACAAATCTGAAAAAAGTGAAATGGGGTGAAGCATCCAAAGGTTCACAAGTTCACAGAGGACATAAGTTGATAAGCAATTTTAAAACTTTTTTCCTCTGCTCCTCACTGCATTTTGGTTAGGCTAACAAATCATTGTTTTATGCTATTGTCATTAGAGATATTGAATTCAAATATTCATTGAGCATAAACTTGCTTTTTACTAGTAAATTCAAGAATAGTAAACTCACGAAAATCCAGTTCTAGCATTAAAAAAGTTTAGGTTTAAATTTTTTGTACCGTTTTCTATTTTATTTATAAGATTTGTATTGTAACATATTTTTGATAAATGATAGTGAGTTCTCTCTATAATAACAATCACTACTGGTGCTAGCATCTTTCACGTTGCTTAAAAGCATGAGCTTGATCTATGGAAAACCTCTCCCATTGGCAGTTTTGTCTCTTTACTTAGCAGTTTCATTGGATTTTTTGCAGATACGGTTAATCTATTTAATAGGTTTAATCTGTTAATTGATCTGACAGCCACTGCAATTTTTTCTCTTCCCCCATCTCCTCTTTACTGTCTGTAAAATGGGGATATTAATATTTACCTATCTCATAATATGACCACGACTCCATTTTTCCCTGTGTGTCTGGTCAGGTGATTGCGATCTTTTCTATCTGATGCCAATCTCACTGCCAAAATCCATGATGTTATCACTTTGAACTGGGGACAGTATAGCGTGTTCCACATGGGCAATGCCTCAAATCCATTTGGAAACTGAAGCCAGTGCAAAATGTGGCAGAATTAATGTTGCGTGGTTTATCCCACCAGCATATGACTCCAGTGGTCCATGATCTGCACTGGCTGCTTGTTGGCCTGCTGGAAGAATTAAAAGTATTTGTTTTGAGCTGTGAAGCCCTAAAGGGCTTGGTTTCTGTGTACCTGAGATACCCTTTTTCTCCTGTGCCTTACAACTGCAATTGCAATAAGCGAAGGTGCTCAGTTTAAAAGAGAGAGAGACTGCTGGAAGGCTTTTCTCCCTGGGGTCCTCAACTTTGGAATTCCTAATCACCTTTGGTCCAAAACAGTGCTATCTTTTTAGCTTCAGGGAATGCTGCATGGCCTATCTATTTGCACCAACTTTTAAGGAGGAAAGCAAGCATTTGAGGTTTTTTGCTGGAGTTGAGGTTCTTTATATTATGTTTTTGTTGACTGTTTTGTTGTGGGGGACTTTCGGGGTAACAGATTGTTTTTTTGCTTGTTATGTGACAATTATAGAGTCAGAGAATTAGTCACTTTCTCCTACATGAACAAAGAATATTATTAGAATAAGGAAAATAGCATTATCCCTAAGGCACCTGCATGTTACTCTCTCTGCTACAATGTAGAGCTTCTACCTAGACTCTTCTTAACCCCCAAGCTGTCCCTAGCTGACAGATTTTTTACAGCTCCATATGTGATGTTCTCTGCAAAATTAGTTAATTAACTAACCTGCATTTTTAAATCAGTTTGCATATACTCATAAACGTCAACCTTTTAAAACTTGTGTAGATTAAGGGTTGGTGAAAGACATCAGATGTGACAACCCTAGTGAACAAAGTTCTCTGTTTAACTATATGGGATCATCAGGGCAATCTCCCACACATTCTGTTCTGCTAGCATGCCTTACCCCTGATCTGTGGTGGAGACTTCCTTTAGAAATAATGGGGGTGGCTCAGTTTCCATGGCCTATGCAATTCTTGGTCTCTTTGCCAAGAGTCTGCCATTTAGTGCAAATAATAGTGGTGATTTTGGCTGATCTACACGTAAACTTTGGGTTGACACACTTATGGTGCTCAGGGGTGTGAAAAATCCCAAAATGTGCTGTAGTTATGCCAGTCTAACCCATATTATAGATGCTGCTAGGTTGATGGAAGAATTCTTCCATCAATTTTTACCATTGCTTAGGAACGTGGAGTTTCTACAGTGTCAGAAAAACCCCTTCTCTCACTGTAGACTATGTCTACAATTCAGGGTTGTCCTAGCAGTAGCTACAGCACTGTAGCTATGTTGCAATAGTCCCTGTAGAATAAATATGGCCTTCCTGATGGTGAAGCTGTACCTGAGACTTGCCCAAATTCTTCTCATACAGGGGTGGGAATCAGCAGATGAGCCAGCACTCCAATTACTGAAATACCATTACTCCCCTGGGGTGGAGCTGACTGTCTAATTAGCAGATTAGAATGGTCTGGGGCAGATTAAAGAGCTAATTAGCCTATTAACACACAGGGTAGAAGGAAGCACAGGGAAGGGTTAGGAGGAGAGAGGTAGGCTAGCAGAGCCAGGACTGAGGAGGATCTCTCGGTGGATAGATTGTTTCCATCTCCACTCCCTGGTGGAGGACTGAGGAGCCACAGATGCTGTAAACGATGAGGTGTATGGGTCAGTAAAGGCGGTGGGAAGACTATGTAAATAAGCTGCACTGTGATGTATAACAACAACTGAAGGTCTCAGAACAGTCTGTGTAGACAGAAAACAAGACAAGAGCAGGACTTTGTCCTGTCACAAGGGACCACCAAAGTTTGATTAGATAGAAACAATTGCTAATTTCAAGTGAGGTGGTTTGGAGTGAAGCAGGTAAAACTCTAGGTCAGTAGCAATGCCGTCAGGCATCCAGTCCCCCAATGTGTTCTTATATTATACCTTTAAGAAAATAATATTGTTTTCTGGAAATATAGGTTTATTAAATCAAATTCTGGCTTTTTAGGGTTTTCCACTCTCTGGCCCTCACCATGTTCTTAAAGAATTGTTTTTGTTAATCAAAATACAATAAAATACAGCAATACAATTAATATAATATCCAAATAATATTCTATATACAACATTTTTCAATATAAAATCATTTCAGCAATTACAATAATTCCAGGTTTCTCACACTAATCTAAGAAGGAGATAAATATCTATATCTAATCTATATCTATAACCATTAAAAATACCAAAACCCACCCACCTTTAAAAGAACATTAAGGATGCAAAGTCAAACACTTCCAAGTTAGATAATGCTTGACTGAGGGTTACTCAATTAATTTTAATTCTACCTCCTTGTAATAATACAGTTTTGAATTACATAACATTCAGTTTTTACCATGACAGCCAGCAACATTTGCACCCAGCACTTTCAGAGTCTCAGCACAGATCTCTTCCAGTTCAGCTGAGAGATCAACTGGTGACAGAAAGAGGCTGTAAACTGATACGTGCAACAGCCCTTAATGGGAGACGATATACCTTGCTAGTGAATTATACAACTGTCTGTGAAAGAGAAGTGGAATACTGCATATTGGAACTCCCGAGTTCTGCTCCTGGCTCTAGGAGCATGGTGCAGCCTACTGGCCAGAGCAGTGCTTATAGACAGGATAAGCAAGCACACAGATTTGACACATTCATTCAGAAATGTGCTGTAGCTCAGTTATAGTACAGATCTGGATTCTACTCTCAATTCTGCCTGAGGTAACTTCATGCAATCTCTCAGTCATTTTGTTTGTAAAATCAGAAAATGGTACTCATCTACTATATAGGAGAGGTGTGAAGTCTTGGACTGTAACGTGAGATGTGAACTACACAGAAATATTAATAGCAATCAGTAGAAGTGAGGCCAATACCTATGATCTTCTGAATCCCAGCCCAGTGCACCTTCCTTTGCCAGAAGCTATTTAGTAGTGGAAGGTCTCACTTTCATATGTGTTTGACATTTTACCATAGATCCAGGCAGGCAAGGACAGGGCATGAGTGTCTCACAGGGTGCATAATACTTTGTAGGACTGTCCTATTACAGATGGAAAGAAATGGAGTACATATCCTCCCACTGCTATTTCTCTGTTTGTAATGTAGTGTTTTTTAAATGGCTTGTCAGAAACTTAAGCTTGGAACTGATGAATTTTCAGTGTCTGAATCTTAAAATAAACAAACAAATTCCTAACTGTTTTTAAAGTTCTTTGAGCTTGGAAGATTCTATGGAAGTATAAAGTATTATCTGTAAACATCACAACAGAAAATAAAGTGGTCAAATGTAAGGCATAATTTTGTCCACACCTCCAGGACTAATATCATCAGTTTAAAAAATATATATATATAATACCTAGCTTTTATATTATCAAGAAATTGAAGAAAGCGTGGCAGGAACCTAGGAAAAGACCAGTTAAATAATTTTATACTGCCATCATTAGGCCACCTGAATGGAGAAAGAAGCTCTAGTAAGAGAAAAGATGCAGTTTGACATAACTATAAACTTAAAAGGTCAGGTTCTGCCTTCCTTTACTTTGAGAAGTACTTTACAGTCTCATTTTCTTCAGTAGGATTACTTACAGATTGAAGTACAGTTCTACTGAGATCTACAAGAATAAACTGCACTCTTGTAATTTAAGGTATGAATTTACACCAATTTAATTAAACTGGTACAAACTCTTGTGTGGACAAACATCAGATTGATTTAAAGTAAACAAAAACAAAACAAAAAAAACCAATTTGCAATACATATAAACTAAACTGAAATAAGCCACTTTGACACTAAAATAAGAGTGTCCAGTTAATTTAAATTGGTGTGACTTTCTGATGTAGACAAGTGTGACAGAATATAGCCCTACATAGGTAGGCTTTTAAAAAAAATTAATATAGTTGGGCAACTCTGCAAGATAGAATAGGATAGTGCAGAGGCACCCACAAAATGAATCCAAAACCTTTTGTTTTAAATTTTAAAAAGTCTATTTTAGATTTAAATCTAAATAATAACAGATTTTAATCCATCACAGATAATTTTTAAATCAAGATTGGACATTTTTCTAAAAGCTATGTTCTAATAATTATACTGGGGAAAATTCTATGACCTGTGTTATATAGAAGGTCAGAACAGACTATCATAATGGTCCCATCTGGACTTAGAATCTATGAATAAATGTAATAAGACAATGTCTCAGGTCTCCAACTTTTCATAATTTAAACAAAATCTTCTCACTTTTTTTTTTTTAGAGAGCACAGATATAATCCTTTTCTTTTATTGCCAATCATAATAAAAGTTCAGTAGCTGTGTTTCTTCAAGGCATTGTTTATTCTTACCCCAACTTTGTTCTTCATCTCTAAAACGTCAGTTCAGGAAAGTGGCTGAAATGAGAGATATACACACACAAAATAATTTGATTGATGAGATTGATTCCAAAATATTGCTTTTTCCTAGAAAATATGAAGGTGAATCAGGAAATGGATGGCCTTTTCAAGTCACATGAATCAGTACCCCAGGATTCATCATTTTCACCAGGTATTTAAGTTTCTTTTAACACTGATATAAAAACTTATTAACTACCTTAGCTATCATAAATGTTTTAAAATGAAAAATAAGAGGTAATTATTAAAGTGAACTCCAAGAACATATTAATATCCATTTTGTGTGGTTGAGTTGAAAATGCCACCTTAATATTATGTGTTCACAAAGTTATAATTCAAACTTATTTATGAAGAATTTTATAGTGCAAATACCCCAAGGTACCAGACACATTGATTCACTTTCTTTTTCAATTTATAAACAGTAAATAAAAACTCACCATGAAACTGTCTAACTCACAAAAGTCAGGTATTTCAGAATTATATTTTGCCTCCCTGTTTCTAATTCCTAGGTATTACAGGCATCAGTCTATGTGATGTTTAGATACCACATGTTATTGCCACTTTTCCTACTCAAGACTGTTTCCTTCCCACTATGGAGTCTCATATATTTTCCTACCAAACAACCAAAATAATCTCATTAGAACGAAGCATGCGCATTATACCCTATTCATAGGATAGTTATTCTTTGGTGGATAACTGATTTTAGTGAACAAGGACAGAAATGTACAGACTCATGCAGCCAAAATACACTGGGCTCGTTAGGCCAAATGTTCCCAAATCTCAGTGGGAGAAGAAAAGAAGGAGCCCTTAACAACAGTGATGTAGACATGGCGAATGAGACAGGAATCCCCTTCTCCAGAACTACCCTACCAAAATGCTAAGGTGGGAAAGGCCTCCCTAATGATCTGTTTTTGTTTTATTGTTAATTTAAAGGGCATATTCCTGGGGACATATCCCTTTCACCCCAAAAGGGTCACACACCCAGACCTCATTCAAGATCTTGGGTTGCACCAATTTCTGTGTGCTTTCACAGCTCCATAGGACCAGCCCTAGGAAAGAGAATTACAGTGCAAAGAGGTCATTTACACAATTCTTCTCTGACTGAACGGCTGTGTAATGCACCCTGCCATCAGGCTGGGTTTTCCCCATTCATTTTGGCCCTGTGTGGTACAGCTGGTCAAAAAAAATTCAGATAATTTATCCCAAAATTTCAGTGGCTTTTGCAAATATGTTTGATCAAGATTTCAGATTTTCAAAAATTTATGACCACCCTATAAACACATTGAAAAGCAGCAAAAACTGTTAACCAAAATTTGTTGCCAACATTTTGACATGAGGAACCGCACTACCACCTGCCTTGAGTGGGAGAAAACCTTGTCTATACTTGCTGCGGGTCAGCTCCCCAACTCCACTGACCATGGGCAACACCAGCACTCCCCACTAGGTCTCGCAGGCCCTGTTATCACTCTGCAGGTTAGCCATAGATGCACTGCAACCCTTGAGCCCTTCAAACATCTCCCTAGACTGTCCAGCCCCTGGTCCACTGGACATTAAAGGTATTCACCGATCTTTTACAAAGAAACAGTACACCACAGCTTACCAGTTTCACCTCAGATAACTGCTCCACTTAACTCACAACACTTAGTTTCATTTATAGTGAAATCAAGTATAACTTTATTTAACAAAGCACAGAGATTCAAGCTGTAGCAAGTAGAAGTACTGGAAGCAAATGGTTACATAAAAAATTAAATCATAACCCTACACCTAATTAACAGGATACACTCATGTCTAATAAAATATTGCTCACCCAAAATCCCTGCAGCCCTTTAAAACCAGGCAGGCTGTGACCCTTCTTCATGAGACATGCATGCTTTCAGTTTGCCTCCTAGGTGAAATATTTAGTGTTTTGATTTGCACTTCAAGATATACCAGAATAATCCTTCGGCTTTATTCAGGACACCCCCTTATTATTTGTTTCTTCTCATAGATTTTCTCTTCTGTGGATTTTTTTTCGTTTCTCAATTTGCACCTGGCTCAGTATGCGAATAGTCATGCAATGTGAGGCAGACGATATACAGATGCTCAGACAGAGCGATAGGTGTCAGTTACCTGCTGTCTGAAAGGAACATTTCCGAGGCATATCACCACCTGGTGACCTCCCTTGACTCCAAAATCTTAAGAACAAAATTTTCAGGATAGATATATACCTACTTAAAATATTATACATACATACATACATACATCTGTACACATATTTTGCAAGGATTATGATCATCAGTGGGTAGTGGCTCTCAAACAGACCTCACATGCCACCCTCTAATAAACTATTATGCATTTATCTGATCTAGAGGATCCTTGTAAAACCCTGTGCACTCATTGTGTCCTCTGCTAGTTGGCATCAAGGGGTCCCAGGGTCACACCTCCCCACATACACTGATGCAATAGGGTTAGCCACTGGCTAATCTGCATGCATCAGTTCAGAACCCTCTTGCCTGGACAATACATCCACCACATTTTCCTTGTCCTTACTATGTACAAATTCCATATCATCTTGAAGTGCTATACTCCAATCTAACAATCTGGAGTTGGTACCTTTTGTTCTGTGAATCTGTGCCAAAAGAGTCTGTTAGAACCCTGAACTTCCTGTTGAACAGGTAAGGCCTTTATTTACTAAAGCAATAGGATGCTACTTATTGCCTTTGCCAAATTGCATCAGCACAGACCTCAGGCCTAACTGGATGCATCTATACAGAATTCAAATATCTTATCAAAATCTGGACTGGCTACAACTGTTCTTTCTGACAGAATTCTTTACAAAGAGACAAGATGGTTGACGTAGTGTCTTTTGTTGGACCAACTTCTATCGGTGAGAGAGGCAAGCTATCAAGCTGCACAGAGCTCTCTTCCTCTCACTTTACCACTTTTTCACTTTATCAATGCCTTCTTGAACAGGCTGCACTCCAAACCATCCTGTCAGGCTGTGTCTTTTTGTAGAAGTCTATAACTGCATATATAATGTTACTAAAGCCTTGCACAAACCTGCAGTAATAACTTTCCAAGCCTTTAAATAACTGAATTTGGTTTTTGGCTTGGTGTACAGACCAAATAATAATGGATTCCACTTTTAATGAATCAGGGAAAATCTGGTTCCCTCTTATTCAGTAGCCTAGATAAGGGACTTTGGCCTCCTGTATCTTATACTTTGGCATTTTTACTGCAAGACCTGCATATCTGAATTTCTTCAGCACAAATCCCAAATGATTTTTATGATCTGCCAGGAATTGCTTAAGATGGCAATGTGTGATTATGGGAGATTTCAACTTCCCGGATATAGACTG
>ML675601.1:3703511-3900294 GCA_007922155.1 Mesoclemmys tuberculata | reverse complement strand
AGATGATCATATTGGTCCCTTCTGACCTATGAGTCTATGAGACTGGCAAAATCATGTGAGTCAACTAACACCTGGTTAATGAGCTTCTGAAATGTGGCTCCTGCATTACTTAACCCAAATGGCAACACTTTGAACTCAAAAAGTCCTGAATCAGTGATGAAGATAGACTTTTTCTGTATTTCATTGTCAAGGGGGATTTGCCAGTACTCCTTAGTTAAATCCAGGATGCTCAAAAACTTTACTTTGCTTTTTGCATGTCTTTGTTTTTGCATGTCATCAATTCGAGGCATGTCCCACATATTTGCTATCTCATTATGAATTTGCTCCTGCATTTTTCCAGTTGCCTGTATGCTTTGCTGGGCACAGACTGTGGTCCTACAGTGCTAATCTTATGGACTATTTTGTGAGTCAGGCCTGGCTTGCTGGAAAATATCTGGTGATGACTTCATAGCACATCCTTTATACATATAATAGCTTCATGACAGAAATACGCTTTAAACCTGTTTATAGGCACAGTTTGAGGTGCAGCCCTTCAGCGGATATTTTATATAATGTAGGTAACATTGCTAATCCTTTCTATAACCTCAAAAGGCCCTTCACATCAGTTCTGCATTTTGTACTTTTTCACAGGGAGTAACACAGGCACCAAACCACCCACATCAAATGATTGATCACAGGCAGTGCAATCGTGCTATTCTTTCTGAGCTGCCTGGCTTTTAGTGAGGTTTTGCTGCACTATCTCCATCATGGATTTAAATTCTCCCTGAACCTTCGCATGTGTTCAGCCACCAGTTCCCCCCCGCTTCAGTACTGCCACCCTCCCAAGAGTCTCTAATGACATCCAGGGGAACCTCTGACCTTTCTTCCATACAGAAGATCAATTGGAGCGAATCCTGTATACTTTCCCAGTAAGCAAATAACAAAGAGAGAAACATTACATCCCAGTCACCTGCCCAGTTGATTACATATATTCTCAGCATAGATTTTAGGGTCCTGTTTAACTTTGAAACTAAACCAGTTGTTTTTAGGTCACATGGGGCAGATTTTAGCTGTTTTAGTACACATATCCTCCATAACTTACTAAATAGATGGGACATGAAATTCTGATAAGTTCTCTTTTAGCAAGCCTATCCTGATGAATATGGAGGACAGTGCCTCAGCAACTGTTTCAGCATCCACGTGTGACATAGCAACTGCCTCGGGATATCTGGTGTCAAAATCCACCTCCACTAATATACATCATTTTGCTCTCTGGGTTGGCCTGGGTAAGGGCCCTATAATATCCACAGCATCTCTGAAAAATCCCTGAAAAATGCCGATTTGATTACCACTAACGAATGCAAAGGTGGCTTTTTCTGCTTTTGACATAAATCGTAAGTCTTGCGGTATTCCTTTACTTTATTTTGAATATTGGGCCAACAGAAGGTTATTTTTTAGCTTTCCATATGTCCTCTCCATTCACAAGTGACCAGCAAAAGCATAGTTGTGAGCTAGTAGCATTACCTCTGAACACTGCTTTGTGGGTACGATCAATTGTTTGTAGGGCTTCACAAGGAGGGAGCTTGGGCTTCCATGTATATCCTTTTTATAAAGAACCTTGCCCTGTTCTCTCTATCAAGGGCATTACCAAGGATGGCCTCCTTTATGCTCTCCAGGGAGGAGTCTGCACTTCATTAGGCAGCAAATTCCATTTGGCTTTTGCTTGAACTGAGGGCCCTTTCAGGGAAGGATGGGGAAAGGTGGGGGGGCTTGGGAGGGAGGGGAGACTCCTCATCTTCCTTCCTGGAAGAAACATTGCTACTTTCTACTAGTAAAGGTACAGATGATTCCTCTCCCTTCTCAGCTGCCTCTCTCTCCTTAGGGTTTACCTCTGGGAACGTAGGGACATGTTCCCTCTTGCTATCAGTCATAATATTAACAGCATTGAGGAATGTTATTATGTCATTTCTCACTAATACATCAGTTGGTAAATTCTCAGGAATGTCCACATTCAAAGCAGCCCTTAAACTTTCCAACTCTAAGAGCTTGTCTCCACTAACACTTTTGCTGGTATAACTTATGTCATTTAGGAGTGTGAAAGACACACACCCCTGAGCAAGACAAGTTACAACGCCAGAAATGCCATAGTGGACAGTGCTATGTCATCAGGAGAGCTGACATAGCTACTGCCGCTTGTGGAGGTGGTTTTATTATGGTGATGGGAGAGCTCTCTCCCATCAGCATAGAATGGTTACACAAGTGACTTTACAGCGGTAAAGCTGCATTGGTACAGCTGTGCTGCTGTAAGCTTTGTAGAGTAGACATGGCCTAATTCAATGCAGGCTAAAGGCACCAGGGTTCTAGATTGCCTGAAGGGTTGGCGGTTCCGAAGAGATGTAACACTAGAGGCTCAACATCAAGCTATTCCGAGGCAGAGGAAAGATAAGAAGAGCCACAGGGAACGAATGTGTCTGCTCAAGGAGCTTTTTAGCTATCTAAAACCTTAAAGGGATACATAAAGGAAATGGGATGTGGGACATGCCATGAAGGAAGTACACATGGGAATAGCATGAGCGTGCAGGGACAAAATCAGAAAAGCCGAGGCAAAGAATGAGTTACAGCTGGCAAGAAATGCCAGGGAGAACAAAAAGGAGTCCTTCAAATATGTCAGACAAAAAAGAAAGATCAAGGATGGTGTGGGTCTGCTGCTCAATGAAGAAGGTGAACTGGTAATGGAAGATGATAGGAAGGCAGAGCTGCTCAATGCCTACTTCACTTCAGTCTTCTCCCAAAAAATAACATGTGCAAAGTTACCATAGACAACAAAGGGGAAGGAATCAGATCGGGATAAGTAAAGAACACATCAGAGATCTTCTGACCAATTTTAATCAATTCAAATCAGCAGCTCTGGATGATATTCACCTGAAGATACTGAAGGAATTAGCTGAAGAAATCTCAGAGCAACTGGAAATAGTATTTACAAACTCATGGATGACAGGTGAGGTCCCAGAAGACCGGAGAAGGGCTAACAGTGTTCATCTTTAAAAAGGGGAAAAGAGAAGGAGCCGGGGACTATAGACTAGTCAACTGACTTCAATACCTGGGAAGCTTAGAGCAATATATAAATAATTCAATTTGCAAATGCTTGGAGGATGAAGGGGTAATCACTGTCAGCCAGCATGGATTTACCAAGAACAAATCATGCCAAACCAGCTTGATTTCCTTTTCTAACAGGGTAACTGATTTGGTGGATGGGGGAATGCGATGGACATAATACATCTGTACTTCAGCAAGGCTTTTGACACAGTCCCACAAGACATTCTGATAAGTAAGCTGCAGAAAGGCAGGCTCAACAGAACTACCATTTAAGTGGATACATAATTGGTTAAACAACCACAAACAAAGAGTAACTATTAATGGAATGATATCAGCTTGGAGGGAGGTCTCAAGTGGGGTTCCACAGGGATCTTTCTGGGTTTAGTGTTGTTTAACAACTTTATTAATGACCTGTACGTAGGTATAGACAGCATACTGATCAAGTCTGCAGATGACATGGGGTTCCCAATACTTTGGAGAACAGAGCTAAAATTCTGAGGAATCTTGATTAATTGGAGAACCGGGCTTTAGACAACAAAATGAAATTCAACAAAGACAAAGGTAAGGTGCTATATTTAGGGAAGAAAAACCAAATGTACAAATACAGAATGGGGGAAAACTGGCTTGGCAGCAGCACTGCTGACAAGGATCAGGGAGATGTGATAGATCACAACCTCAACATGAGTCGGCAATGTACTGCTGTTGCAAAAAAAGCAAATGCAATTTTAACAAATGCATTAACAGAGACATAGCATGCAAGTCAGGGAGGTGACAGTATCGCTCTACTAGGTGCTTGTTAGGCCTCAACTGGAGTACTGTGTCCAGTTTTGGTCACCAATGTGTAGAAAGGATGTAGAGAAACTGGAAAGGATCCAGAGGTGAGCAACAAAGATGATCAAAGGGATGGAATGCGAGCCAGAGGAGCAAAGGTTGAAGGAACTGGATACGTTTACTTTGGAAATGAGGAGATTAAAGGGGGATATGATAGTGATTTTCCAAATATTTGAAAGGCTGCCATAAAAAAGATGGAGAAAAGTTGTTCTCTATTGCCAGAGAACAAAAGGCAATGGGTTCAAACTATAGCATAGTAGATTTAGATTAAATCTCAGGAAAAACTTCCTAACTGTAAGAACAGTAGGACAATGAAACAGACTGCCTCAGCATGTTGTGGAAGCTTCTTCACTGGAGGTTTCCAAAAGGAAGCTGGATAGCCACCTTTCTTGTATGGTTGACAGAACAAATCCTGCATCTTGGCAGGGGGTTAGACTAGAAGGCTTGCATCCTTCTGAACAGACTAAGTTCCTTGACATCGGTGAAGCGTCCCCTGTGATCCGCCAGTGCTTGCAACACCACTGAAAAGTATTCTTTTCGGTTTATGTACTCTGTGGCAAGGTGGTCTGGTGCTAAGATAAATGGTACACGTACCCCTATTGCTCCACACAGTTAGGGAACCCCATCATGGAAAAACCAGCCATTATGTCCTGCATGTTTCCAAAACTCAATACTATTCTTAGCAGGTCTATTAATGGCCCTACACACTTGAAACAAGCTGCTCCCAGGATGGATTTATTGACTCCAAATTGATTCTTAACTGACCAATAGCAGTCTGTTGTTGCTAGCTTCCACAGAGTGATGGCCACCCACTTCTCCACTGTCAGAGCAGGTCTCAGGTGAATATTCCTGTGCTTCAGGGCTGAGAACAGCTCTGCGCAAAGTTCCATGAAAGTGGCCTTACGCATCTATAAGTTCTGCAGCCACTGTTCAACATCCCACATCTTCATAACAATGCGATCCCATGAGTCAGTGCTTGTTTCCTCAGACCAGAAACGGTGCTCCACCAAGTTCCACTGCTGCGCGACCGCCAGCAGCAACTGCAAATTGTTTTGTGCTATGGCTTGTAGCAGGGCGGCTTTAGTAACATTCCAATTTTCTGCACTGCGGTTCCTCTCTTGGCCTTGGAAATACTGCAGGATAAGTCGCGAGGAGTTTGTGATGCTCATAACAATAGTGCGGAGCTGAGCAGGCTCCACGCTTCTCCAGCAATGGCGTATGTATGGCAGACCTAAGTTTTGAAAAATTGCATGAAAAAATTGTTTTTCTGGTTGTTATTGACATCAGCAGGGGGGTGGGGTGCTGGCGAGGGAGAACATTGCATCATGGGAAGCCAAAGACCTTCCCAAAAGCCCTTGTGGCTAGTTGCACTGCGGAACAGATACATGGTGCACTGCTCTGCTTATCGATACAAGCACAGCTAGTGGGGATGCACTCCCCCAATGCAATGAGCATGATGTCATCACGCCTGACTGACTGTTAGTTCGGCAGGTGAATGTCGACTTAAATTAAATCAACTTCACTTCGCAATGTAGACACACCCTTAGAGAACTTACATCTAAATGTTGGGCCTACATTTTCTGACACTGTGATAGTATCTCTTTAAACCTTAAAGCACTATTGACAGATATACTTTATCCATAGAGCTCTTCCCACACGTTTAAATTCACTTTCTGTCTTTTCTTTTTCTGTCTTTCTATTCTCCCTATTCAGGCAGAAGCCACACCTCCGTCCTCAGTTCCAGTTCCTCACACTTCCTAGCCCTGAGTTTTTGTACTGGAAAGCACCTAGAGGCCCCAGTCAGGAATCAGGCCCACACTGGGCTAGGTACTGTACACAGAAACAATACAAAAGACAGTCTCTGCCTTCAAGAGCATTTTACAATCTATTAATATATATATTGGGGAATCACCTTGACCACTCAATTAATTTTTTTGTAATGATTTACTCAACTCAGTTATTAAATGTAGTGACTAAAATAATTTTACATTGTGTCGAGTTCTCTTTTAAAACAGTAATCTAATGGCCACTTCCATGTAGCTTTTTAATTGATTCTTTTGCTGCAGGTTTTTTAAAACAAAATAAAATGAAAAATAATTGGTCACTAATATTATTACTGTTTCTCTGTGCGATTATATTGACACCTTAGTAAATGGGTATGAAACATCTGGGATAAAACTCTAACGGATTATTTGGAGACAGTATGATTTCAGGGCAGAGACAATCCATGCCTGCCAATAATATTGGGGGGGAGGGGGGTTTGGCAAAATGAGGGCAGCCAGCTTCAGCAGTGTTACTGAATGTGCTCAGTCCATGTGAGCATGTTCAGTCCAAGTCAAGCAGCAAATTGGAGGGGGAACATGACCCTGCACACCTTCCCCCACACTTCACATTTGTTTCAGGGGAATCATTATGAACCTCCTGTTGGAACATTCTATTATGGGTCACTGACACAAAAGACTATAACAGCTCTGAAAGTTACTCTTATCATTTCATCATGTATTCAGAGATTCTTTAATATACACAGTGCCAAAAAGCTGGGGTAGTGTATGGTATTTGAAGGTTGCTATGATTAGGCTTGGAAGGATTAGATTTTTATTATGAAATGCTGGTAAACATTGATTTCACCATACACACACAAACCAATGAAAAATATTTTCATCATGATAACTGAAATTTACAGATTGACAAAGTAAGAATAGTTATACTTGAGAACTTATTAGAGTTTAATTTAAGGTTACTGAGTTTGTATATTTTGATATGATGTTGACTATTTGTTTTAATGGTTATAAAGCTTTTACTTTTTGAATCTCAATATGTACTGTCATTACATAATTATTGTCTGACCCCCTCCCATACCTTCCTGCAACTGTGAAAATTTAAGTCAATAAAAACTGAAAAATAATTGCTTAAAACCTATAATTCTGCTTAACTGTGAAAATTTAAATTAATAAATATATAAAAGTGCTTAAAATAAACATGAAATTATTAATCAAGATTAGAGAGTGAGGGAAATTCTGCCAAGCCTAAATATGCTCTAAGAAGGCAGTATAACTCTGGATACTAAATCTTATTGGTATTTGTATTGGATGCAGTTCTTGAATGTACAGTGGCTACTTTTCTAAATTAAAACACTTGTCGTTTTGTTGTTAAGGATTCAAAAAAAAAAAGTTTATACTCCAGATTTTAAAAATTAAAGCTGTTGTAAGAGATGAAGAACTACAGAAAGCACCAGGCAATAGCATATACATATATCTATAATCCAAAATCAATCCAAATGATCATGCTTTATTTTAAAAAATGACATCTGATTGGGTGAGTGCTTCCATGATAAGTTTAAAATTTGATGAATTAACTTTTTTATATCTAAATATATAACTGCCTGAGATTAAGGCGTCATTAAGAAAATGCAGCACGGTATAAAATACATTAGCTGATGTCTCTGAAATCAAACCTTATTGTCAGAGTTAAAAGGAAACTGTTCGGGTTATGTGGATTGATAATGTATAATAAGGGTTTCACCCTTAACATTTTTATCTTTATATATTGGTTTTCATACCAGTAAGCATCCCGGAAAAATGCTGAAATTCGGGAACTTTCATTATTTCTGATAAACATGAACGTTCATATTCATTAAGGTGTCCCATGAACGAATTTCTTATCTAAGTAAGCCAAAGTGGTGTTTCAACTTGTGGAGTTTCAGGCGATATGAATTCTTACCGTTTTGGATTGCAAGGAGCTTTTGATTACAGTTGTTTTAATTGAGTCTAATATTTTAGGGCTCTTGTTCTTTGGACCCGTTACATGCCTTTATTTTATATATTAAACTTTTAATACCAACTGACACTTTTAAACCGAGACAGGCTGTGAGGGGAGACTTGTTTCAAGCAAGGCCATTTTCTGTGTTTTTTAGCCCAAGCAAAGTATTACAGCCGGTAGAAGGGGTTTGTACTGTGGTTTATAGAGAAATGCAAACGCTTCTGGACAAGCAGGGAGTGAACTTTGACGGTCTCCCGTTAACCAAGACAAGACATTATGGAGTGGAAAGAAACCGAGAGGACGCACTATGAGTCGTACACGTGCAACAAAAAAGGGCATGCACCGAAACCGTACCAGGAGCGCAGGCTGGCCGGCCGGGGCGCACGTACCTGGGGAAGATGCTTGCGAGCCTACCCCGCAGCAGGAGAGTCAGTGCCACGTCTCCCCGTCCCACTCACTCTCCCTGGGACATTTATAGCGCACCAGCGCCGGGCCTAAAAATAGCCCTGCCCCAACGCGCGGCGCGCGAGCCGGGGGAGGCGCAGCTCGAGCCGGCCGTGGGGACTGCGCTGCCACACGCGGGGCTCGTGCAATGGGCAGGGCCGAGGGGTGAGCGCTCGCACCGCCGTCAGCGCGGCCGGGGAGCGGTGCGCGGGACTGGAGCGGGCCGGGCCGGGCGGGGCTGGAGCGGGCCGGGCCGGGCAGCGCCGGCCGGGGGCTGGCCCGGGGCGGGGGCTCTCGGGTTTCACTCGCTGCCTCGCCCCGGGGCCGGCGTGTGCAGGCAGGGGAGGGGGCGGCGCCGCGCCGCGCACCCAGGCGTCCCGCGCCCAGCCAGGCCTGCAGGGGGAGTCGGTCGGCGGGCGGGCGGGCGAGGCGAAGCGAGCTCACACGGGCACACGGCGGCCCGTGGCCGAGGCGCTCCCTCCCTCCGTCGCGCGGCTGCGCCGGGCTGAAGCAGTGGGGCGCACAGGCGGAGCGGCGGCCGCCGGGCCGGGTCTCCTACTCCTTGCGGGGTCACAAGGCGCCTCCTCCGGGACCCCTCGCCTGCGTGCGGCCCGGCGCCGGACTGAGCAACTTCCCCGCGGCGTGCCCGCCGCCCCTGGGGGACCGCCCCGCCCCGCCCCGCCCCAGCCGTGCGCATCTGGCACCCGCCAGCGCCGCCCGCAGCGAGCGGGAGCCCCCGGCAGCTGCGGAGCCGCGAGCGGGGCGCGGGCCGGGCCGGCGCAGCACCTGGGGCGGGGGAGCCGCCGCGGCGCGCCGGGATTGTTGTGCGGTGGTTGCGTGCCCGCGGCTCGCAGCCGAGGCGGAGGAGAAGCCGCCTGCTGCGGTGAGTACACCGGCCTCGCCGCTCCGCCCGCCGCAACTTCTCGGCGGCCCGCCGTGAGCTGCTGCGCCGCTGCCGGGCGCGGGCAGTCCGGCCCTCGGCTCCCCCGCCCCGGCGGGTCCGGGCATCGCGCCGCGGGCTGGGCGCTCCCCGCCGGCGGGACGCTGCCGCCGCCTGCCCAGGAGGAGCCGCCGTAGGGCTGGGGGGACCCACTTGATTGCACGGCAGCGGCGCATCAAACTTGGCTCGGCCGAGCGAGCCGGCACGGTGAGGGGCGTTTTAAGGGGTGCGGTGCCTTCACTGCGGTCCGGGCTGCGGTAGGAGTTTCTCAGTGGGGGTGATTGGGGCACAGCGCGCCTGCAAAACGCGCAGCTCCGACATCCAGGGGACCTCCAGCCCCCCGCATCCGTGCTGTTGAATCTGTTGGTGGGCAGCCTCGATCGGGCGTACCGGATGAAGGGAGCGCGGTGGGCTGATCAGAGCACGGGGCTGTAGGGCTCTCGATTTCCCCCTCCGCGTTCTGAGTCTGTACTCTGTCCCGGGGCAGACGCGGCTCCTGCAGGGTGTGCCTGTGAGTGTGTACCTTTGCCCTTGCGTTACCTGCTCCAGGTTGTATCGGTCCGCGATTCTCTTTGTGGAGCGGGGACTTGTGACTTTACTCTTTGCCTTAGTGGTCTGGTATCGGTAGGGGGCGCTGAAAGCGAGGGCTCCGATCGAGGTGGCTGGATGCTCCAGCCACTTGTTAGAGAAACCAGTGAGAGGTCTGGGGTCACCATCGCAGGGGGGAGAGAGAGCAAAACTCACAACTGGTTCACATTAAGCAGAACCTACCTTGTTAAGTATCTAACACAGATACTTAAGATAGAGAAGAATTAAGAGATGGTAGAGAGCCCCTTTAGCGGTGTTACAAAACAGGAGCTAACTCTCCTCCCTGTGTGTGTAGCAATGTGTTAATGACAACTAACAGCAAAACTCCCATGTCTTTCAGACTAATAGAAACTAATCGTATTCCTCTTCTCAGTCTCCCCAAGTACATTCAAAACGTCCCACTCCACCTTTCTGTTGCATTTCACATTTGTGTTATAATTTAATTGATTAAGGTAACTTATCTTGAATTAAACACCATTCATCAGCCGCAGGTTGGAATAAAATATATATTCAGGTAGAAAATATCTGGGGATTTTTTTTAGTCACAGCTTTGTTGTTATTTAAATGTACTGTATGTTTTCTTTTCATGAAAGTTAAAAAGAAAAGGAGGGCAAGGGAAGCTGCCATGGAAAGTTATTGTTTACAGTTGGATATAAAAATGTACATTTGGGCGTTTACAGATAGTACAGGTTGCTGCTGAACATGAGTTTTAATATGCTTAATATATTTTAATATATATTTAATTTGATAAATTGTTGTAGCTCTGGTCTGTTGTGTAAACCTGTATTTCGGCACCTTTTAAAGAGTACATTTTGAGTTAATGGTCCATAATACACTGAAGGAGACATCGTTGTCTGTTGTGTAAATCCTTCTTATTGCATGGATTATTACCCTGAGAGCTGGTAGCCGTTATGGTTTCTCATATCAGTCTGGATGCCAAGCATGCACACCAAGTTCACGTATTAAAAATTCTTATGACATTTTTCACTTGAAAAAAAGCAATGTTCAAGCTCATTCAGTAAAGTACACTCTCAACAGTAAACAGCTCAGGGATGGATGATCAATAGATATCCAAAGGCTAAAGTGTGGAGCCTGCAAGGTTACAACTGAAAAAAGAAGCAGCAGCTATTTTTAGGATTGTGGAAGCACACTAATATAGTTAAAAATAGTTGACCAGATTTTTTTTTTTTAATAAACAACATTTTGTAAAGCAAAGCAAAACTGAACATTTTTGGACTGAGTTCTTGTATGCCAGACTTCAGCCTGAAGCAAAAATTTTCAGTCCAGTTAAAAGCTCTGTAAAAACATGGTTTATAATGGGGCTTCATTTTTAACTCTAGCAGCTGGAGTATCCTGCAGTCTTTACACAGGTAAAATGAAAGATTTTGACAGATTTCTGTGTTCTTTAGGGTAGATGCTGATAATATATTTTTATTACTTTTTCTAATGGCATCACCTCATTTCTCATTTTAGCGGTGAATAGCTATGTAAAGTCCCACTGAGATCAAAGACTTTGCTCTTGTGGGTGGTATTTACTTTTCTATCTAAGAGATGGTTCAGAAATAGAAAGTGTAAACTCTTGCCATTAAGTTGTACTTTTCCTTTAGGGAAGTTTTCATGTAGTGTTTTGAAGAGGCTTAATGTAAAACCAACAGTTTTAAATCTTCTTCCATTTTCAGTTTGTTAAAATATGTGCAAGTAACAGTTGTCTGTGTACCTTATAAAGTCAAAAACCTTTGTTATGTCAAGTTCGCTGAACTAATTTGCAGCCATATAGACCTGTACTGACACAAATATGTATCACTGTTTTATTTACATAACGGCTATAGTTTTAAGCTTGTTTAATCAGATATTTAACCAAAATGAGTAATACTATGGTTTAACATCTGTTATTATTACTGTCATATAGAATTATACGATTGTTTTGTTTTATGTTATAAGTGCATTGGAATTAAATTGTTTTATTAAGTTCATTAATATAATATAAAAGAAAACATTGCTTTTTAACAAATAATACAACATAAACGTCCCAGCAACTCAGTTCATCAGTTAGAAACTAAGTACAAATAGGGATTCAACAGATGGAGTTGGAGAGTTGCTTGGATATATACTAATGTAAGATCTTCAACTGGACTCCAGTCCTTTAAATACTAGATACATGGTTAACTTTCAGCCTGGGAATAGTTCCACTGATGGTGCTGAGGTTAGGCCCATGCTTAAAGCTAACATCAGAGGAGCTATGCTGATTTGCACTGGATGTTTTACAACAGTGATACTCAGATTGAGGCTCACGAACTGCAAGTGGCTCTTTAATGTGTCTCCTGCAGCTGTTGGCAGCACATATTAAAACACCGTGATTTATTTATTAGCCACTCTAGGTTATTAATGCTTTTACTTTGTTATTAACCAATTGTAGAAGATAAAATAATAATATTTGGTGAATCATTTTGGTGTGAGACTAATATATGTACTGTATACTAAATATTTCCTGTCATACTATTTAAATAGGAATATGTAGTAATATAGTAAATGAAACAATGAATTCACACTACTGTGGCTCTTCTGGGTAATGTTTATCCCTAATTTGGCTCCTGAACCACTGAGGTCTGACTATCACTGATTTACACCCTCGGTATTATGCGTGTGATCAGCAAACAAATTAATTAGATGGAAGCAATTTCTACTAATCAGTATTTTGTGATAAAAGTTTCAGTGTAGTAAATATATATAATATAATACTATTTTTTTAAAAAGAAGCTTGATTATAACATATGGACTGTAAAATTATGATGCATCATCTTGATTGTTATATTTTGGCCAATTTTTCTGAAACAGTTGCCATAGTTACTGAGATATATTGATGTGATTATTAAAAACAAGAATTACTGAGGAAGTTCTTATATTTTTTCCATAAAATACTTGTAGGTATATCTAATTTGAGTCTCCTGTCAATTTCACCAAATTATTGTGTAATTTGGCTTAATTGGTCTTTCTCCCTCTTCTCCTTCTCTGGCGTACACTTCACATTCCTTCTTGACACCAAGTTGTAAAATACAGTACATACACATTTTATCTTTCCTAATTTGTCTTTGTAAACTATAACTGACTTAAAAGAATGAGTGTTTTATCAACCATATCCAAACATATTTCAGACTTGAGCCCTCTGTGACATACACCTTTTGTCAGCTGTTCATGGTAGGGTAGTTTTAATTTCTAGCCTGCGGCATTGCATAAATAACCTGCAAAAGACAGGTGGCAGTCTGTTATTTCGAATCTCTCCAGCAATCTTATGAATCTTGCAGTTTGAGCTTACTGTGCAGGTAAAGTTGGTTCTTACTGAGAATATGAGGTACAGCCTTTTAAGACAAATATGCAACTTGCTTAGTAAACACATCCCTTTGTTTCTGTAGGGAATTAGCCAGGTAGAGGATAACTATTGAATGTGCACCCAACATTTTACAGAAATAACAATTGAAAACTAAATTGGAATGCAGGTTTGAAATCTCTAGGACTTCGCTTGCTTGTAGACTGCAGTTTTGACAGAGCACTTCTTTTTGTTATTGGTCAATGTTTGGAAAAATATTCAAATCTTTATTCCAGTAGAACGATTTATTGTAATATTTATATTTCAATTTGTATGGTCACCCATACCCGTTATTTAGGGAGCTTTACATTTATAAAAACAGTAAATTACAGTATAGGGAAAATGAATTGACTACTATAGTAGGCATATTGACAATTAATCTTGGTTACCTAAAGAGCTCTAGTGCTAAGAAATCTACACTTGCATTCCACAGTGTATTAGAAAGCCAAGGAACTTCAAAGAAGTTATACCCCCAAGTGTAGTGTGTAAAACATTGGAAATTGGATTAAACTTCTGTTGGGACAGCACTGAAAACTCTTGGAAAAGAAATTCTTAATAACAAAACTCTTTGTAATCATAGTGTAAATTAACTTAAATAGTTTTGAAGGGGAAAAAAAGGAAAATGATTTCTCTCATAAAACTTTCAATTTTGCTGTAAAGTATCAGCTGCATTTCCATTTTCACACTATTTTTAAAGAGCCTTACATTTGCTAGCAAGTTGATTGTTTCACAAAAGTTTTGTAAAACAGAATTGAGATAATTCCTTTACATATTGCTGTTTCCCACATATTATTTCAAAAATCACTATTTACACACAATGTATACAGGAACCTAAGGACTTAGAAAGGTTTGACCAATTCTTTCAGAAACAGCACTCCATTAACAGTTGGAAGAAAAGCTACTTTCACAGTTTGCATAGTTATTAAACACAGTAATAAAATAAGAGTACTGAATAAATCACTTGAAAGGCATTGATGAAGCAGCTATGTCCTCAGAATAAGTTTATAGTGTTTGAAATCCTTACTGCATGTTAACTAGATAACAATTGCATATCGTTATGTCAGCTTTTGTTTCATTTGGTACACAAATTGTGATCTGAATAAAGAGCCCTAAAATATGGGCCACTGCTGCCCTCCATTTCATTATATTTGAAGCCCTTCCTGAGGCTTTACAATTAAGTTTAAAAGATGTGTTAAAGTAGACATTAAATCTGGTTGTGAGTGACTGGATTCTAAAATGTTTTGATCAACCCGAAGAGAATGGGCCATATTGCAACCTGAGTTTAAAAACCAGTTTAAAATGTGTGTTTAAAAAACAAATTCTATCTAAATGGAGAGTGAGAGCTAAACTGGAACTTGGTCTCTGATTAAAACCAGGTTCAATCACAATCAAACATATAAAATTATTATATTTGATTGTACGGCCTGTGCAGACAGAGCCTTGGATAAGGAGATATAATCTGGAAATAAATTATTCTAATACATTTAGAGACTGTCTTCTGGCACACAATAATGTCACTGTGAATGATTTTATATTTTCTGTTTCTGGTGAACTCTACCCAGGAAGTATAAGTGTAAGCATAAGTGACTATTAAAATTATATGCATTTATTTTTCAATAAAAAATCATATATATTTATGCTGTAGTTTTCAAAAGCACTCAAGTGTTGGCCTAACTCTTTGTTGAAGTCATTTGTAGACTTCAGTAGGCCAATAATGAACACTTTTGAAAATGCTGAGCACATAGGAGAAAGAACGGTGGCTTGTGGCAAGTTGTCCATATGCCTTTTGGTTTGACCAAGTATAGACTCTCCTGACTTAAGGGATACATTTCTAGAAGAGTTCCAGGGGGGTAGCCGTGTTAGTCTGTATACAGCCAAAAAAAAAAAAAAACCCAACAAAAAACCAAACCCACAACCACCCACGAGAGTCCGATAGCATTTAAAAGACTAACAAATTTAATTTTTGCAGGCATAAGCTTTCGTGGGCTGTAACCCACTTCATCAGATGACGAGAGGTCAATAATAAGAACTGGATGAAGAAAAACATAACGGTTGAAGGTTGTGGTCAATATTCTATAGGATGATATGGCAGTTGCATTGTTCTACTACGGTCAATAAAAATTGGTTTTCTTTGACAGTTCTTTGGTTTTCTAATTTATATGATCTGAGTAACTACAATCGTGATGTGGATTGTTCTGGAAGAATTCTGAACATGAACAAGAAGATTGTAATTAGTCCCTTTAATAGGAATGACATTCAGAATTCACTGAAAAACTTTGATGAATTTTGAAGAAAAGGACATAGTTGGAAGTTGACTCTATAAAACAGGATAATTGTTCTGGATGCTTATATTAACTTGCTCAGCAGATATTTTAATTAAACTTTTGTTAATGCTGGTGTTAAGTATGCATGTGAGTCACTGTGTTGGATTTAATAGCCAGAGTCTCTGATTTAAATACTCATGCATTTCCTATTTTATGGCCTTCACACAGAGGACATTAAGCCTTGTGCTTTTCTGGAGCTAATGAGATACATGCATGGTGTTTGGTCCTCTCTGCATGCCCAGTGCAGACAGGAGGAAACGAAAGCAGCGAAGGCCCAATCTGCAAAAGGGGAAGACAGTCCCTTGAAGCATACTGTTCTGTGCTTCCTGACACTGGGGAATCCCCTCCACCCAAGGTCCAGGGGGTTTAGAACTAGAGGGAACTTAGGGGGGAACTAACTTAGTTTAGAACTGAAGCGGGAAGACCAAGGAGCTGGGAATCCTCTCTGTTCCTCTCTGCAGAGGGCATTTACAGCCTCTTGAAAAAGGGATTATGATGTAGGGGAAGGATAGACAAGTCAGTCTAAAGGGAAGGAGAAGACGAGCTCAGTCCAGCGGCTGAAGTACCACACAACCTCCAAAAGGAAAAAGTGAATTGAAGATAAGAACATTGTTTTTGGTGGCTTCGTTTTGTGTTCTAAAGAGTTCATCTTTCTAAAGAACAAAGAAATGTTAGCATCAAATATTGATTATGTGTAGTATCTAAAATGTATAAAGTTCTTAACCTTATTCTGGCAAGCTGGGTTGTGGGAAAGGATAGAGTATATGTACCTGTGATTTTAGGAAAATGAATAAAGAAAATGCCATTTAAATCAACTCCTTTCACTGCTTTTAGAAGTTGCTTTAAAAGCAACAGGTATGGTACCAAGTCTCAGAGAAGGAATCTGTGTCTATAGCAAAAGCAGGGTGTTATAGAAATATAGGAAATATATAGGAGCATAGATAATTTAATCCAGTTAGTTCAATATAAGAAAAGATACTCAAAAGTGGTTGACATTTCCCCACATTCTATGTTTTATTTTAAATAGCAGACTTGTATTACATTTATAGGCACAATTTTTTTTTAAAAAGGGGTGCCTCAGATTTGATGATGTTGCAAAGTTATCCCTTACGTAAAGATGTAATGACTTTTCTGCATAGTGTTTAACAACAAAAGCACATGTAGCACTTTTATGGCTCAGAGTTTTCTAAACCGACTCTGGATTCAGCAATAGGGCCAAATCAACTTTTGAGTTGACTGCACTGATGCTAATTTTACATGCTGTAACCAGTGTGTGAAAAGAAATAATTCATTTGAAAGCTGTAGTGTGGTTGGCTGGAATTAAAATGATTCATTCACTTTAAAGTTTAAATTTTTATTTTTTGTACATTGACCAGTAAATATTGAAGGAATTATTCAGTTAACTTTCATAGAAAAGGAAAATGTTCTACGATTTGATGCCTACATTTTAATGTGACAATGTAATGTAGCAATAAAACCAACTGAAACTCCATTGAACATAAATACATACTCTATACAAATGCTGATGCAAAAAATCAGATTTTTTTTTTATGTAGTGATTAGACTTAGTTCCTTAAAGGTGCAAGCTGCAGCATGATATCTGAAATAAGGAAGATCAAGACAGTCCTACATTATGCTAAACGGTCTTAAGCATTGTCTAACACAATTATTTGTTGAAGTGGGAGACAGACTGTCAATATTTTGTCATGTGGCAGTAGGAATACTACAGTTTACAACTTGGTGATAAGCATGATTTCAGACTTTCATTTTGGAAACTATGCACATGAATAATCTCAGTGGCATCTCTCACATGTGTAATGGTAACCTCCTGGTGAGTGTGTGTTACAGGGCTCCCTCTCTGTCTGAGGGCTGGTCTACACTAGAGAGTTTTTTTGTCTACAAAAGTGATCTTTTGTCAACAAAACAGTAGAGACGTACAGACTAAAATGCTCCTTCCACCGACGTAACTCCCTTGCTATGCTGACATAATAAAACCACCTCAGTGAGGGATGTAGGGCTTATATTGGCTTAGTTAGGGTAATGCAGTGTCAATGTAAACACTGCTTCCCTTGCATTGGCTGTGGGGCTGTCATTCTTGTCAATTTCACTGCTTCCCTGCAGTGGTGAAATTGAAAAGAAAGCCCCCTTAAGAGCTGAGTGGCTGGACCCGCTTTTGGCTGGGAGCCAAGTGTGAAGCCCAGGTGGCTGGACTACTGTCCCAGCTAAGCACTGGGCGAGAAGCCCAAGTGGCTGGACCCCCTGGCTTCAGCAGAGAATGACCAGTGAGGGGGGCAGCCCACTGGGAGTCCAGGGGCTTGTGGGGTTCATGGCAGTGAGCTGAGACACCGGGCTGTCAGATTCCCACACTGCCCCTCGTAGGTTGGTGGCAGTGCTGGTGAGGGGACACTCCACCGACCCAAGGAGGCTAGTGTGGACATCAGCCACTGAAGTAATTACTGTGGTAGCTGTAAGTCAATCTATGTTAGGTCGACTTATTTTTGTAGGGTAGACAAGGCCTAAGCCAGAGAGGACATGAGTCTGTTGCTGTTGCAGCCCCACCTAGATGTCCTTGACTCTTTAGGTCAAGCTGTAGACACTCTTGCTTTTAGCTTGCAATCCCCCGTGTGCCAGCCAAGATGGTAACTATCAGAAAAATGTTCTTCATGTGCTTAAGTCTTTGCATAAGTGGTCTTATGTTAGCAATTGGATGACCTGCCAGATATCATGTATCTCTCATGACAGTCACACATTCAGGTCACTTCACATGTGTTCCCACAGACCTGACTGAATGTCCTGCATTCAGCTGGACTCTAGGTAGGCATGGTGGGTAGGACTGTAGTTCAACCTGCCCCTATATCACCAAGGGCAGCTGTAGATGATCTCTCTGGCTGCTGTCTTCTCCTGCTGTTCCCAGCTACCTGGAGCCCAGCAGAGAAAGGCAGCTGCAGTGTCAGCCTCAGTGCCCCAGCAGGGGAGGTATTGCACTAGTTGGGAGCAAAGAGGAGCAGGAGCTACTGGAGGCAAGATAGGAGGAGAAGGAGGGAGAAATGTGGAGGGTGACGAGCTGTTAGGAGGAAGGTGGGGACAAGAAATACTAGGGAAGAAGAGCTGAAGGAAGTGGGGCCTGCCTATTGTCAGGGAACAGAATGGAGGTTACAGGAGATGATAAAGGGGACACAGGCCAAACAGTAGCACTCCTCCACCTGAGTTTTCTCTTGCCCACTAAGTAGTCCTCATTACCTATAGCTCACCTCAAGCCAACTCTGGCTCCTCACAAGCCCTGGCCCCTGCTTTTGAGGGTTGCAAGGAATAAGGTCCTGCCTTGCTACATCCATTGCCAGTGCTCAGGGAAATCTAATCTCTTTTCCACAGCACTTTAATCCACATACTCTTTTTGAAACTGATGTTTATGATCATATGCAAATTACTTGTAAATATACAAATTAGCTAATTAGATACTTGGCATAAAATGCCACACACGGATTTATATAACACATGGCAGCCATGTTTAATGTACATAACTGACTGGAAAGATCTCATAATGTGTATTGCAGAAGCTGAATCTTAGATTTTAAATTTGGAGCAGAGAGATATGATTCATAGACTTTAAAGTCAGAAGGGATCATCATGATCATCTAGTTTGACCTCCTGCACATTGCAGGCTGCAGAACCCCACCCACCTGCCCACTCACTCTGTAATAGACCCTTAACCTGTGACTACTTATTGCAGTCCTCAAACCATGGTTTAAAGACTTCAAGGTACAGAGAATCCACAAGCAAGTGACCTATGCCCCATGCTGCAGAGGGAGGTGAAACTTCTTTTTTTCTGGGTGGGACTTTTTTATTTGGATTTACTTAAGGGGTCTATGGATCTGCTAAACTTTCAGCTGTTTTACAGTTACCAACTTGCCATGTAGTCATCAATCACTTCATTTGTGTTTCTCCCTTGAGCTGTAGTGTCGTGTGCAGTAGAACGCACCAGTGTATGTGTAAACCACTTACATTTGGGGTACAACTGGGGAGATAAAAAGGTGAGTTTGTATGTCATTGGTTTCACAATTACAGATTGAACCAATCAAAGAGGGGGCATGATTTTCATGTAATAATTTATGGATTGGCTATCTGTATTTTGGGTGTGAGAAGTTGGGACCAAATGATAACAATCACAGTGTAACTCCTACAGAGACCCTCAGATCAGGTTAGGTATTTTATAAGCCAGAGCAATCATTTTTGTGAAAGCAATCACAGAGCCAACCCTTCCAGTCATCAGCGAGCCTGTGATCTGAGGAAGAGCTGTGAAGTGTTACGATTCAATTTGGTACAGGAACATAGTTCAAATAAACTGGAACAGCTGGCTGGACTTCCTGTGTGAGTTGCATCCATCATCGTAATGCAATAAAAACAGTTACAAATTCACCTAGATTATCTGTAAACCAAAATTAATTAATCACTTAATTACATGCCAACTAATATTGGTGACATTAATGGGGACATTAATGTCGTTTTTGTATTTAGTTGACTGCGACATCTAAAAGTGCTTATAAAAGTATGTTTCTCTGAAGTATCTACTTGCAGACTTTTAAAACATAAGCTTCCTTGACTGTAACTTAGAGCAAATTATCTGACTGAAGAAAAAGTCACGATGATTTGTGTTGAGTCAAAAATATTGTTGAGAGATTTAAGTGAGCAACTAGTGAATCATTTGTAGTGAAGACTAATGTCAGAGACCCCTTTAGGGCTAAGATGCCTTTATGCTGTACTCACTAATCTTTTGAATGAAGATAGCATTGGTTGACTGGATTTAATTAAGCATATATGTGTATATTCATAAAAACAGATAATCACACTAAAAAGCAGTTTAAAGCTGTTTTTTCAAGAAATGAGGACTTTTTTCTTCCCGTGAAATTTATCTTTTCACTCCTCAGGTAACTATTTCTACTTAAGTTATTCTAAACATAACTGTTGGGATTGTCTTTCATTGGGGCTTTTGGCAGTGTATGTACCTTTTTCACTATCACAGTCTGTTCTTGGAATGACATTAATGCGTTCAAATTTAAAACTTCCTGAGTCAAAACACATTTGAAAAAATCAGAACAAAAGACACCACCAGTAGAGTCTTAATCCACCCTTTGACTGCGTGTCTAGTATGCATGGCAAGAAGTGTTCGTGGGCAAAGATGTGTAAATCTAAAGCACTTATCATTAAAGTTCCAAAAGGCTGTTGCTGGCTCCAGATTCCCTTAAAAAGCTCCCCAAACCAGGTGTTAGATTAGCCAAACCACTTTTGGGTTTATTGGGTGTTTCTTTAGCATAAACTCCTAAATAAAAAATTATTATCCATTGGACATAACAAGTGATATGCTCAGGTGGGAACTCAGATAACCATGCCCAATTTACAGCCCTTCTAATAAGTATCAATGTATTTTCTTTGCACTGACTTATCCAAAACAATATGATATAAACTACTTCAGTTAGTACAATGTGGACCAATGAAAACAGTATATTTAAAGGGAAAACACACTTTAAATACATTTTTGTGTACTAAATTGTAGGTTAGAATAATACATTTTAGAATATTGTTGTTTGTATGTCAATTTGAAAGGTGTAGCTTCATTAGAATATTTTCTTTGAAAAAATAATATGCACCATAGTCACGGAACTCTAAAAAATAAAGACCTCCTAAAGAAATAAACATCTGGAAGGAATATATTTACTCTGTACTACCTGCAGAAGGACTTTGCAGCAGTTTGCATGTTCAAGTCAGCTAGTAATAGAAACATTGATCTGATAACCTTAAAGTACCACTTTAAAAGTTGAAATGTGTCGTTGGACAGATATGCTATTTTTAACAAGTTCTAACACACCCTGTAGTGGAGTACATCCAACAATCTAAAATTAACATCATATCCTGGATATGATACTGGTACTGTTCACAAATACTAAATAGATTCAACACCTCTGTTGTTCAAGGCAAGCCAGAACAGACATTTACTTTAAGTACACTATGGGTTTATGCAAAGCCACATTACAATGATCAATTATTACCATTTTTTGTTATTTATATTGCATCATAGATGTGAAATGTTTTATTGTCATAACAATAAACAACATCTATGTCCTGAGGCATTTAAAATCGTATTGTCCAGTCCCACACCCATTGATGTCAATTGCAACATTCTAGTTGGCTTCAATGGAGTAGGAGTGGATCCTAGTTTGATGATGATAAATAATAATAGTTAATATAGAGGCACAAATATGGATGTTGCTCATCAGTTGCTTACAGTGATGTTCAAAGTGTGGGTAATTTTTTCTAATTTATAGTATTTTACATATTTTTTATACTCTAATAGTGTGTTCCAAACTGGACTGAGAAAAATCTGCCATTACCTGAATTTGGGGAAAGAATTGAACGAATGACTTAAACCAGGCTTTAAATGGCTTGATTTACATGACTGATTGAACAGGGGAGTGCTGGTTTTTTTACCTTCTCTTTCTCATGAAACAAGGGAGATCATTTGTTTTGGGACTCTAGGGCAGGAGGTCGTTTTAAAATTCATCAGAGTGACCCTTCAGCTGTGGAAATAAGAAGAGATTCTGTTACAATTTGGTAATTGGCTCTAGATGATGTTTGTAACGTGTCTCAGAAAGTTACATCAAAACCACCTGTGTGTATGGGTGATATACATATTTAGACAACAACGCACATGCCTGTATAGGAAGAGCATCCAGCAATAAACAGAACTCTATTAGTCTGCTATACTGTAACATTGTTTTTAGTACCATTATTTTTATCATTAAAAGTGAAGATCATAACAATTATGTTTCAGTTTTCTTTCTTAGAATAGTTATAAAAACTAAGTAACTTGTCAGGTTAAGATTTCTGGTTTAAAAATTTATGGTTTTTAATAAGGTGGAACACTTCAGTCCCATATGTTCTCAGATCTGTCTGCAGAGTTGTAAAAAAGTGTCTGAGCTAAGTAGTGAAAGACTAGGTTCATAAAGTTCTTTTTCATATTTAATGCTTGCAAGAATTTTAATAACTATCACATTTGGGGATTTTTTAATATTATAATTTCTAGCCATAGTTTAAATGATGCTTAATACTTTCCATTAGCATCACTTACTTATAAAACCTAAAATATTACTATCATAAAGAGCTTGGGTTTTACGTTTACGATTCATTGGTACAGCAAAGAGAAATGTGTTAATATGAAGGCAGTGACAGGAAAAGCATGTGAAGTGGAGGGGTAGTTCAGCCAACTGCTCTATTGGAGAGGCCCCTTTTGTTGGCTTGCCAAACAGAATCATTAGTGTGGCATTAGTAGGGGTGTATTGTAGAGTGCTTGTGTGTGTGGAGAGTGGGGGATGGATTAAAAAAAGTGTGACATGAAGCTGATACACAAAAGGAAAATAGAATTACTTTGAAGCTAGAATTGCCAGATTTCCCTGCTGCAACACCAGTCGTCATTCCCCCAGGGAATACAGTATCATTGTTAGAATGTGGGTCTTTAGAACAGGGGTGGGCACACTTTTTGGCCTGAGGGCCACATCTGCATATAGAGATTGTATGGCGGGCGATACAGAGGGACGAAGGAGAAGGAGCGGGACTGTGCTGGGGGCATGGCCTCTTCACAGTGCTGGGCCTGGGAACGGCTCCAGTCAGGGCTCCACTGGGACCATGTGGTGGGAGATGGGCAGGAGGGAAGGGATGGAAGTGGGAGAAGGGAACGGCCACCACAGTCTGGCCAGGGCACTGCTGGGCCCATGTGATGGGAGAGGGGCGGGGGAAGGTGTGGGGTTGGGAGAAGGAGCGGCCACTTCTGTGCTACACAGTTTGTTCCACAACTTTTCTGTGGACCACCGGTTGAGCTGGAAGGCCTGATGAAAAGTGTGTGGCCGGCGGGCTGTAGTTTGTCCACCCCTACTTTAGAACATAGTGTATTCCTGATGGGATGCCCTTTTGCCTGTCTGTACATTTTAGAGTTGCCCTTATGAAAAGAGAAGTGATGACAATACAATGGTAGCCAGTTATGGTGAAGCAGCCAGCCCTCTCCGCCTCCTTGACTCCCCTCTTTAGACTGCTGACACTGGCTTTGACCTTAAGCCTGACTCCTAGTTTCTGACTCCCACGCTGACTCCTCCTCCTCCACACACTAAGAGCGCTGCTCTGACCACTGGGCATGACTCCTGGTCCTAACCGCTAGGTCAGACCACTGAGCAGGTAGGACTAGTGAATTTATAAATTCCGGCACCAAAATAGACATTTAATGGGTCAGTCTTCCACAAATGCCTTCTGGAGCAGAAAATTAAGATTTTTATTGCCTTCCCAACAGTACATTAATTCTTAAAAAATAAATGTACAACTCTGGGTATCTCTAATTCTTTTAAGTGAATTTTTGGTTTATGTTTAAAATTTAGTTTTTGTAGAAACAGAATTTGCAAAATGGCATGTGTTGAAAGCAAAACAATCATTCTGATTCATCATTGGAGGAGGAGAAGAGAGGAAGGATGGGTGTTGGGCTAATGCACCTTTATCCCCAGCTCTATTCTCTACTCCCACTTCAAACCCTATTTTGAGGATGCTGTGCTGAATTCTGCACCAGGGTGAATGTCATTCAGAGTATGTTTTATTTGTTAAATGTTTGTAAAGCACTTTAAGGTCCTGGGATAAGACCGTATAGGTGTAGAGTATTTTAAATTATATTCCTTTATATCCATTGTGAGCAGGTTTTACTGTGCAAAGCTCACTAAAGTGCTGTACTTCCCCGTCTTCTTAAAAATAAATAAAAATAAAATAAAATAAAAAAAAGACTCTTCAGCAACATTGACCTGCTTAGTGATCTACAGACCCAAGAATAAACTTCCTATGTCTCTTCAAGAATTTTTATTTAAATATGCCTTTTGTGCCTTGAGGAGGATTTGAACTTCTCTAGCAGCCGAAATTCTTCCCATTCCCCTACTCATTTTAACACTGGTGTATAGTAGGGTTTTTGTCTTCAATTTATATATATATATATAAAAATTCCCTATTTATTTGTTTTTTCTTCAGTTGACAACTGCAGCACTGCATGAGAAGTTGAGAACATGACCAGTTACGTATGGTATGACATTTTAGGACAGATTGGAAGCAAACAGCTTGAATGACATTTGAAAATGCAGGATGGCTTAAGAACTTGCCAGCCTTGCTAAATGTAAACACTGCTGGGAAAAGGGAAGGCTTTTAAAAAGTGGGGGAGGGGAAAAGCAAGCTGGGCTTTCAACAGTTTTCTTGTAAGTTTAATATCTGATCCGTTTTCAGAAAACTATGTATGTCTCTCTGGTTTTATAATTTCAGGATAGCAGTAAAATACTTTTTATTTATCTGATGCCATACGTATGAATCTCCAGCCTAATCAGGAAGTTAAAATTCCAACAGTAACTACAAGAGATAGCAATCATTAGTAACATTGTGTCCATTGACTGATTTTTAAACAGCCTTCTGTTACCACAGTAATGTCCAATCATCCTTACATTTAAAAGCCCTGCCTCTTTTTTCTTTTCTTAAATTGTACTTCAAAACAATGAATTCTTGCAACTTTTGAATACGTGTAACAGCCTGGATGAGATTTGTATTTAGAAGAGCTCTAGTATAAACAATGTTACAAGTACCTATCTGTGTATCAGCATTAGAACAGCTTTAACATGGAAATCTGTTCTAAATGTTTGTATACATGTTTCAGTTGAAGTTCTGTGGCTTTGGTAAGGGAAATTTTGTACAGGTCACATAAGAAAATTGTAATGCAAAAACAAATAAACATTAAATGTTGACTTCAGATGTAAAATTTTTGTAATCTAGTGTCGATATCTTCATTCCATAGTGAAGGGTTAATACAACAGAAGCTGTTATTGTTTCTTGAAATTCAATTTTTGTATTAAACTGTCCTTCAGAACCTTAAGTTTGATCTGTGGTAAACTGCTGCAGGGAGAATGAGTGAACAGCACAAATTAAAATTCAGTTGTAAAGAATTGTATTTGGCCTTTTATTATTTATCAAAGAACATTTCCCAGAAGGAATTAAACAAAGCAATCCAGTCAGCCTAACAATGAAATGAGAGCAACAGGTAAAAGATAATTTAAAGTACATCTCCCCCAACCAGAATTTCTTTAAAAGAGAAAATAGGACATAAAACTTAGAAGCTCAAGTTTTTATAGACTTGTTTGTAATGCATTAGCAAGTCAATATCCTTTTTGCGTGTGTGTGTACACAAAACATAATCAGATTATATATAAAATAATTTGATTGTTTTGTGTTTGAACGTATAGCTGTAGCTCCAGAGCAAGAGGTACTTGCTGGAAACATGTCTGATTAATTTCTTCTTTTTAAAGACAGAATGCTCACTAAACTGCTGGAAAAGGTTGCTTTCAGGATTAATTATGGTGAGATGGATAAATGAGCAAATTAGAGAGTTAACGGTAAATTAAAAGGGGACTTGGATGATTTTAGCTTTTTCATATTGATTTTGCAGTTTGGGGATGATGGGTGTTCTCACACTTCACAGCACACAGCTGAAAAATGTGAAAGCTGGGAGTGCTGACAGAAGTCAGCTTTTAATAACACTTATCAGTGTAGCATGGAGCAGACCCATGGCCACTTAAATAGACTTGTTGCTGATGGAATCCATGCTTAGGAAGGGTGACTTGGAAGCCCTCATTTAGGTTTTTAAATGAGAAATAAGAAGCCATAGTTTGTTTTTTTTTTTAAATATGCTTTTATTTAACAAATCAAACCTATATTTGATAGGCTTAGCCAACTGGTTTATTTTGTTGCTTCCAGAGTCTTCCACCCTCACAGGATATTTCTCCACTGTAAATTTTAAAAAGTTGTAAAACACACAGCCTTCTAGAATCCATATGCTATAAAGTACGAGATGGGGAAAAACCTAAATCAGCATTTGTAGTTGCAAAACATTACCCATTATTATTACAGAAGCCATAATTGTTGGTCTACATTTAAAGCATAATGGATATTCAAAGGGAAAACATTTTCACCAATATGTTTGTAAATTACGGTTTGCTGAATTTAAACAGATCTTATAGAGGTGATATTTTCAGTTTGTGCTGGTAGACCTAGAGGAAATTCTGTGGTCCCTATGCTATTTTTTGTTCCCCTTAGAGGAAATGTTCAGCACAGTCTGCAACAATTTAATGCTAACAACTGGTGTTGAGCATGCAATTGCCCACATAGCTTGCTAAAAAAGTACCTCTTTCAGCACTGTGTTTTTCATTTGATACAATACATGTAGCACAGTACAATACAATGCTGTACAGCGTAATTTACTTAGGGATAGCATTTTTATAAAATGCTTTAAGGCTGATTAGTTTATGTATTGAAATACATGCAAAGCACTTGTTAAAATACCATATCTTAGAAGTATATAAAGAGAAGGTCAAGGTCAGTGGTCAGGAAGTAGAAATGAGTTATGAGATGGATTTGAAGTGAATCAGACAGGGGCAGGGAGGCTGTCCAGGATGTGTGGGAAAGGGATTTACCGCTCCCTTTTAAAGACCTGATTATATGATAGATTTGCCTGTGATAACAGGAGCATGGACTTGATGACCCAGAAGATCCCTTCCAGTCTTAGATCTTATATTCTATACAAAAGTCTAATGTTAATTTGGCATAAGAAATTAGGTAAAGAATAAGAAAAGATAGGTCAGATAATTTGCCTTTGAAGTGAAGAGGCCAATCTAGGAAGTATCTTGAATACCTGAAAGGGGATTTTGTAATGGGTTTTGGAATGGACAAGTACCCAATGCAGATTTCAAAAGCTGAGGATGACATACTTGACCTGCATCTGCTGGAGTAGGGGTAGTGAGTTATTTTTTGTCAAGGTCCAAATTTCTTGGTCAAGGTATAGTCAAGGTCCAGACTTCAGAAAAACATTTTTCACGCTGCAAGTGCCCATGTTCAATGAACACCTACAATGTTGTGTAATATACTGAGGCCCCATTGCTTATATTTTTAGTACATTACATGAAAATTAAAATCAAACCACTGTATAACTTTAAAATAAACTCCAAGAAAAATATAATAAATCACATCTGAGACTTTTTGAAAAAGTACATAGATAAAATGTCAAATAGATGCAAATATTAGCATTAAAACACTTTCAGACAGCTGTTTTAAGTTTTGAATTTGTTTTGAGTTTACAAAGAATATTCACTTTGGATTTATGCAATAAAATGATTGTAGGCAGATTGCCCCCCACCCATTTTAGGATTCCCATATGTCAAGTTCCCAAAAAGAGGACACTGCTGGGGGAGAGGGGATGAGGAAGCAGAGGGGTTAGGTGGGGGATGCTGGTGGGGGTATTTGGGGGTGCAGGAGGTGTATGTGTACAGGGAGGGGGTGTTTGGGAGGTGCTGGGAGGGATACCCGCAGCCTCACTCTCAAGGTGGGGGGCAGTGTCGCTCACTGTCATGGTGGCAAGGCTAGGATACAATGCCAGCCCATCAGTCAGCACCTCCCTGCAGGCCACTCCCACCCCCCAGGGTGGGGAGCTGGGACCTAGCTCTGTTACCCCTCCCGGCCAGGCTCTGAGGTCCTGTGGCATGGCAGGCGAGCCAGCTGAGGTGTGCTTGGCAGCTCCGCTTACTAGGTGGACAGGGCGGCCTAGCTGCTCCCAATTGCCCACTAGCTCCCCACCTGCCCTGCCTGGAGAGGCTCCTGCCTCTCCACTCACTGAATCCAGATGCCAGTGCCTGCTCATTTGCCCACATGGCCTATTTGCCCCATTCCTACATAGCTGCCGGCTGGCAGAGGCCGGAGCTGGTGAGGCTGCGGCTGTATAAGCAGCTTCCCAGGGACACAGTGTGCCTCACAGCTCAGCCACCTGCTACCTAGTGGGGTGGCCCTACACTGGGGGCCCTGGCTCCTGCCCAGGCACAACTTCAGCCCATTTGACCTTTGTGGTACACTCAAAAGTGTCTGGGTGATCCAGATTTGACTTGTGATCTTCCTATTGACTATCCCTGGACTAGGGCATGTCTAGAGTGATTTCCTCCCCGTTTCTATTGCGATGTAAGGTGCTGACTCTACAAGGGCTCTGCATGCACTGAGTTACAATTTTGCCTTTTTTAGGGTTACCATACAATTGGGGACTTTATTTGAATGAGTGGCTGATATTTGTGCTATTCTGTAAATCTTTTAGGAAGTGTACCACAATATTGCCCTCTAGTGTTTGACTCACATGGTGATGGGACCACTATTGCTAAACAATTTGTAGAAGTGTAAGAGGGTGGCTTGCCCATGGGTTGGAAAGCCTGGGACTAAGAGCCCTGATTACCAGATGAGCCCCACCTGAGAGGAAACAGGTGATCTCTTTCCACTAAAGGCAGCAGGAAGCTGTAGGGGTGTGTGTAGGGTGGCTAGTGATGCATCCCCAGAATGCAAGACAACATCCACTTAGTTGTTTCCACCCCGTCCTTTTTTGTGACACCGTCCCTGCCAGCATGAACTTGCACACATGGTGCATGTGAAATCATTCTGCATGGAGGAGGCTATTTTTCAGTGCATGTTGGGGGAACCTATGTGACCTCGCACATATGATACATGCAAGGTTTTGCTGGAGGGGGGCAGAATGACATGCTCTGTAAAATGGCATCCTCCCCATGTGATACTAGAGAAAACCATGTCTGGTTTTATATCAGTACTGGACAGGGGACACTCTATACAAAACCAGGATTGTCTGGCCTAAAACTGCATGAATCACCTGCCTGAGCGTGTGATTGAGAGAAATAACTGGGACTGCCAGTGGCAAGAGGTTTGGTGGTAAACTAGGGAAGCCCAGGAAACAGGAGATGGTGTGGAGCTGGAACTGATGAAAGACTTCGTGTTTGTTTTGGGGCTTTTGAGTTCTGTTTTGGACAAACTCTGTTGCCAGCCAGGTGGAGAGTGAAATAAAGGATTTTGTGTTGAGTAGGCAGCTGAGCGAGTTCTTAGAGTCCCTGGTGTAGGGAAGATAGAGGCAGGTTGGTGGCCATGGTGCAACGAGAAGCCTGTGTTCCTGATTTGAAGGACCAGGGTTCTAGTCATGTGTGTGATTTATATAGTAGCTGATTGTGTTTGTACACCTGCCTATTCTTACATTATGGACAGTATAACTGTAATGATATCTTTATCTGCAGTATATTATTCAGCTACTAGCTGTCTGTGTGTGCTGTTACAGAGATCCAAGCAGAGTAATAAAGTCAGACTGAGCAGAAACTTGAGATGTGCAGAAGCTTTTTTGTCTGTTTATAGTTGTAATTGTCTTATGTAATAAAAGCCTCCTGTTTAAGAAAAACTGTGATTCCATGTAACATTATAGTAGCAATAGACAATTTGAAAATTAGTACATAAGGAATTTTAAAAATCATATTCATTCTGGGTTCTGGTATAAAAAAAATCCTAATTATGACAGCAAATATTGAAATTGTATTGAAATATCAGACAAATATTGTCATAGTTCAACTCACCTTAAAAACATGATCATCTTAGTCACATAAGTAATGCAAGAAGGATTTGCCCCTAGATAAAGTTTGTGGCAGACTATACTGTTCACTTGAAAGGATTCTGGGGGAACATTTTGTTGAAATTGCTCTTATCCAGTTCTCAGAGGAGAAAGAGAATGGTGATTTTGTTTCTAACATCAAATTTCAATTACTCCTTGAAATTGTTGCCTGGTGGCTATAGTTACTGCTTGCCCCTTTGGAATATATGGGAAACCTTTTCATTGTACCATGATGATACAAAACACCATGTACACACAACAAACACACACACAAATCCAGTAAGGAAAATGTTGCCTGTCTTCTACCACCTATTGGGATCTAAATTGTGCAAATTTAACTGTTGCTGTGGTTACAGAACACATTTAGTTGAGGGAACATATGCAAAATACTTATTTATTTAAATATCCTCTTAGAAATAGGTAAACAATTTTAAAAAGAGGCACGTAATTAATTGTGCATCAGAATTTCTAGAATAGCTTAATTGAATTAAAATGAAAGCGCTTGGATGTGCAGGGGATAATCTGTGTCATTGGTGGACTCCATTAATCATTTCTCATTGAAGTCAACAGTGTGGAAAAGTGACTTGAAGATAATTGAATAACTTTTTCTTTACACCACTAGTGGATTCACAGCAGCATGTTAATGCACAATCAGAAACATATGTGGTTTTTAAAAAGTCATCATTACATCTTTAATGAACCCTTTATGCAATTCATTCAAAAACAAATGTAAATAAGTCCTTTTCTTGCTTCTGATGTATCATTCAGAATATGATTCCTGTCTTCTCCCTGATTTATCTCTAGATTTTTAAATTCTTGGTGTTGCCAGTGCTTTTTTAAAAAAAAATCTTTAGCTCTGTGTCATCTTTTTGACGTTTAAAACCAAAACAGAGAAAGACAACTGATTCTGCTTGCCAAACAACCTGGTGATGTTCCCATTTCAATAGTGTGTTTAAACAATCAGAAAGTAAATAGTCAGCTTTTGGCATAAAAATGGCACAGTGCAGTCTTTGTTTAATGTCCACAGCTTCACCTCCTTTAAAAAAAAAAAACAAAAAACAAAAAAACAAAAAACTAAATTTGTCATCCAAGACCTTTCTCTCCTATCTTTCCCTATGTCTTTAGTACCTACATATACCATAACTACTGGCTCCTTCCCAGCACCACACATGTCTGTTTAGATCTCTTGTGAGATTTGCGAGCTTTGTACCTGGCAGGCAATTTACCATGCAGTTCTCCCAGACATCACAAATCCAATTATGTATGTTTCTAATAATCAAATACCCCATTATTATTTCTGGCTATTCCTACTCCCCAGAAGGGGTATCCTCAGTGTGAGAGGATACCATGACATCATCTGGAAGGAAGGTCTCAACGATGGGATTGTTTTCAGCTCGATGGTCTCCTTACCTGAGACTTTCATCTTCCTTAACAGCACAAAAGCTGTCAGACTGGGCTGGGATCACTTTATTGTGTCCCTGGAAGTTTCATCTGTGTACCTCTCTGTCTCCTTTAGTTCCTCCAGTTCAGCCATTTTCAGCTCAAGACCCCATACTGTGTCTTTGAGGACTACAAGCTGCTTGCACTATATTCATGTATATGCCGCCTGCTCAGAAAGCAGGTAATAAATAATACTTGCTGCATTCAGTTCAATAATCTGGATAGCCCCTACTCTGCTTCTAGACATTTGAGTTATTGGCCTAAATTTAGAGTGTGTTTGATAGATATATCTGTCTCTCACACTCCCTCTCTAAACTCCCCTATTTGCTGCTCCTCCGAAAAGATCATACTCATAGGCATACGTGTGGGGTGTGCCAGGTGTGCCCAGGCACACCCTAATGCAGGGATGTCAAACCGTTTTGGTCCGGCCCGGGGCTGCAGCGCACACTGCTTTGAGACCTTGCGCACCGTGCGCTCCCGCCGGAGAGCAGGACTCGCAGCGGAGTAAAATTGCATGAGATCTCGCATGAGCGCGTGGGAATGTGAGATCTTGTAGCGTAGAGTAAAAGGCCTGCTACTTTCTGCCGCAAGTCCCATTCTCCTACTCTGCCACCGAATGCCACGTTGCCGGGAGATTTCACGGCGGAGAGTAAAAGGCCCAAGTTTGTATTTTTTTAAGTAAAGTTTAGTTGTTAATTTAAAAAAAAACAAAAAACTTTAGTTAAGTTCAATAAATGTTTGCCTTTAAAAAAAAAAAAAATTCCCTAGGTGCACACCCTAATGAAATGTGCTGTGCACGCCTATGACCATGCTACTGTATAATCTTCAGTCAAGGAAGGTAGTATACAACATAGGCAAGGAAGCAAGTGTACAACAAACAAATTAACAGATGAACTCATCCTAAGGATCAGATATTATCTCCTCGGCAGAACTCTTGTTTGCTAGGTCGGTGTATGGCAGTCTGAATCTATTTAATCAAGCAGCCAAAATGTATAGTATAATTAAGATGAAAGATGTGTGTCAGCTAATGAGATCTCTACTGGGATAGAACAAACAAAGGACTCTGGGAGTCAAGTCTATTAATTCAACATGCAATAAGAAAATAAGCTAAAATGGATGTTGATGCCCTATCAGATACGTAGCACACTATCCTTGGACACATGCACGTGGTTCCTGAACACATTGTGAAAAACTATGTATATATGTTAGGTGGCTAGGACGTTGGATTTTCTAGTAATTGGCTTACATAGTAGCAATGCTTATGACATAAAAGTATATCAAGGAGGGTGGGTAGAGAAAATAATGCACTAATCAATAATCCACAGTTCTCCCCTTCGTAGAGTGGACTGTCAAAGATATCCAGGCAGTCTCAAAACTCCGTTACAGTGTTTTAGATTTAAGTAAATAACTATGTAGGAGCAGGGATTTAGTTGCCTAATGCCCTTTGACTTTCATGGGGCACTTACGTTTCCCTTGTGCCTTTGGAAACCTTCCTGGGCTGTCTGTTTGAATAATTTGATTACCTTTTAGTGCATTTGATCTTAAATTTTAAGAAAAATATTCCTTTCTAATTAGTCATTCGGATTGAGCACCCGTGAGGGCATTCTCAGCTCTGCGTGGCTTAAGCACTTGAAGCTTTTAAAATGTATGATGTTCCTTATCTGTATATTAGTCAGTCAGATTGTGGTAGAGGGGAGATGGGAAAAGGACATATGGTGAGGGGAGACAGAGGCCTAGTCTACACTGGAAAATTAGGTCAATTTAACTGCATCGGACAAGGATATGAAAAATCCAAACCCCAAGTGTCCTAGTTAACCTGACCTAAGTCCCTGTGTAGACATCACTAGGTCAACAGAAGCATTCTTCCATTTATCTAACTACCACCTCTCTGGCAGGTGGCTGATGGAAGAACACCTCCAGTCGGTGTAAGTAGTGTCTACAGCGAAGTACTGCAGTGGCACAATTGTGCCGCTTAGGTTTTAAGTGTAGACGTACCCTAAAATGTGCATCTGTATGTGTGCCATGATTTTTGGCCATGAAGAGAACCATGATAAGTTGGTATACTGCAGTTATGTGAGTGGGTGAGTTATGTGTGATTTGCTTTGGCCTACCTCTTCTTGCAGTAGGGGCTGTTAGTTTCTTTTGAAAAATCATTTATGACTTCTGCATAACTATAATGTGTTCAGATAGAGACTTGTTTTATGGTCACTATTATCGTGATCTTTTATCTTCATTAATTAGTCTGATGACCAGTGTGACTTCATGCTGACTTCAAGCTAACTGCATATATAGTGTATAACACTAGAAATAATTTAACTCTACTATTTGTCTGTGACTTCAATTAAAAAAAAAAAATTAGGACTGTCAATTATTCACAGTTAATGCATACAATTAACACCAAACAAATTAATTAGATTAAAATAAATAGTCGTGATTAATCACAGATTTAAACGCAATGTTAAACAATAACAGAATACCAATTTAAATTTATTAGAAAAACTCCCCAAATTATTTATATGTTTTCAAAAATATTTATTTCAATTACAACACGAATATAAACTGTAGAAGTCCACTCAGTCCTGCTTTTTGTTCTGCCAATTGCTAAGACAAAGAAGTTTGTTTACATTTACGGGAGATAATACTACTGGCTTCATATTTATGACGACACCTGAAAGTGAAACAGGAGTTTGCTGTTGTAGCCGGCGTTGCAAGTTATTTATATGCTGAGTGTTCGTATGCCCTTCATACTTCGACGTGTAGGCTCTAAAGTTTGTTTTATATATATATATGTGTATACATAAAAATTTAATTTACTTTATATAATTTATTTTATATTATTTTTTTTACATTTCTAAATTTCCTTTTCACGCTAAAGAGATTGCACGACAGGATTTGTATGAGGTTAATTGAAAAATACTATTTCTTATCTTTTTTATGGTGCAACTATTTGTTAAAAAAATTAATAATGTGAGCACTGTTCAGTATGTTGTGACTAAAATCAATATATTTGAAAATGTAGAAAAATATCTAAAATATTTATAATACATTTAAATTGGTATTCTATTGTTTAATAACAATAGTTATTAAGTATTAATTAATAATGACTAATAATTAATTAGTGATTAATCTGACTATTTTTTTAATCTTGTGATTAATTGCAGGTTTTTTTTAAATCGTTTGACAGCCCTAAAAAAAATCGTTGCTTGCTAAAACAGAGAAGTACGATACGAAACCTGTCAGGGAAATAATGCCACATTTAATTAGGGGGGAAAAACCATGATGAAAAAGATCATTCTGAGGTCAACAAAATGATTGATCAGGACAAAAGGTAACATATAAGGCCTATTGCTGTTAGCAAACATAGACCAACCTTGGTCATTGCCATTGGGGCAGGAGTTGGAATTATGGTGTGGAGTCAGTTTCTGAATTTTAAAATACAAAAGAATAGTTGTTGGTTTTGTTTCCCCTGCAGTTTTGCTCCTTGTATGGCAGCAAACTAAAGAAGAATAGTGTTTTGAGCAATGCTAGCTCTAGTACAATAAGCCAGCCCTCCAGGATTAGGATGAAACCCCCGGGAATACGTCCAACTAAAATTGGCAACCCTAATGACAAGACAGATTGCTCAGTGTATTTCACCTGTACAAGCACTTGGCAAAAGAATGAATTTCACACTCCGTGTAGAAGAACCAGGAATACATTGGCTTTGTGAGAGAGAGAGAGAGAGAGAAATGTTTCCACATTATTGGATCCTGCCTGATGGTCCTGATGCTATTTGATTTTATACCTTTTGCATCCCAAAGCATCCATATCTTTGCTCTTGATGCTATTGTATATTTTGGGCACCCTGGAAGAAGAGGCCTTTACTGCAATGATGAGGAAAATCAGTTTTCACACCCAACAGTCAGAAATGCTGATGGGGAATGGTCACTGTTTGCTCTAGGGTCTTGGAGCATAGAACACTGATGCTAGTAAAAGGGTATGGATGTAGATTAAGCTCCTGTACCATACAAACACCTGATAGTTTCTAATCGGAACATAAAACAAGATAAATTTAAATTGAAAATGATTTTTCTTTACACTGGCCTCAACAAAACAAATCAAGCAAAGAAACCACGCATGGTTGGTGCTATTTTTCTTTTCTTCTTTTAGCATTTTGGTAGGTGTCATTTAATTATTTGTTGCAAATAATTTTAATTGCAAAGTTAGCTCTTTTTTTCCGCTCATGAATCCTTTGCAAACCAATCCCTAGTCCTGCAAATGTATTTATAATTATTCCTCAAATTTTTTCGATTAATAATTTTTGGCTTAGTGGTCATTTGCAAAATGTTCACTTAGGTGACCAGCAACACACTATAAATAGTAAATACTAAGTTATGTGGTATTGTTTCTTTTCTGTCATTAATGATAGAAATTTATGTCTCAGTCTATTCAGTCCTTGGCCTTGATTTAAGACTGACAATAATGGTGCCTGTTAATGGCAGTGGATTTCACTGTAATGAAATCACCCAACTCTTTCGTATAGGCCTCTGAACAGTCAATAGATGGCAAGAATATTTGGACATAACAAGTCAGAACTAGGTTTGAAACAGAAACCTAGACATGAAAGGCTGTAGATACCATTACCATTCTCCTATTTACTTAATTAGGACTATTGCATATGTAAGATTTGGGCTTGTGGCATTCATTATTCTTTCATATTGACTACATTTTTTTACTTTTACCTGTCATCCTCACACATCGATTTTTTTGTAAAAGTGCTGTGTAATAGCTAAGAATTATTATTATTGTTTGCCATACCCATTCCTTAAATGTAAAAGATTAGTCAATCCAGCAGCCCTGTGAGATAGCCAGAAGGTCTGAGCTCACATGCCTTGCCAAATTGATTGTTTCATTTGGCATCAGATTAAACTGGTTCAGGACCAGATAATTTTTTACAGGTATTATCTGAATAATGAAATGCATTCATTCACTGGAGGAAATAGCACCACAGTTTCTGACTAATGCCATTATAAAATAAATAAACTTAACCTAAAAATTGGGGAAACATAATATCATAACAGGATAACCATCTAATTTGATATAGCTCCTGAAGCTAAAATGAGACCTTTCCACAGGGGCATTGTTCCATTATAGAACAGTTTTCAAAATAGACTTTTAAAGTTCAGTTCACCCCCTACTATCAGGAGTTAGAGAGCTTTGTTCATGGAACACAATGTTTACTAGGGCAGTATGCCGTTTCAGCTTTCAGTGGCATCCTATCAGTGCCAAAATCCAAAAATACAGTGACCAGGAAACAGGAAAAAACAGTTTATTCTTGAGGTTGAAAACCTCAATATCCTAAATTCAGACTTCAGTTTCCTGACTCAAACAGAAAGTGTCTTTGAAAACAAACATTTAATATTTAGGTGGCTATCAACCATATGTAGAATGTGCAATAATTGGAAAGTGAAATTAAATTGGAGAACTGCCATTTCAGACTAGAAAATTAAGATTGTAAATAATGGGCCTCTGGCCCTTGTTTGTTTGGTAAGGTGGTATAGATGGTTGAAGGGCATAACTGATTGTTTTATCTCTGCTATGTGAGATAGCACTTTGTTGTCACCATCTGGTTTGCATTAGAGATGGCTGATGATATAGCACAGTGAGGTACAACAGTAGAAATTTGCTCTCATGCCATCAAAGCTAACTACTCTTACATATTATCAGCTAGAGATTTCTGGATTAATGCTCCACTGGCTGTGTACGTTTGCAAGCGTAATTAAGGCTGGGATATCATCCCTGCAGGAAACAGATTTTCAGTGATTTAGGATACCTTGGACTCTTCCAGTTCTAAAGAAGGGGATAGAGGAGAGAGAATATATTGGTTTTCCTTTGCTTCCAGTCAGAAGCTTTTCAACATCATGCCACACTATTTCCTCAATTTACTAAGAATTTGCAAGGATTATTCCTGCATCTAAAGTGATCTTCAAGTAAAAGTAAATATTTTGAGGATACAGTATGTTGGGACATAGCATGTAATTAAGGTATGATACACAAGACTGATGTTAAGAACCCACTGGCCCCTATCATATTGTCATGTTATATGGGTCAGAATTATATATACACACCCATGTCACACAACGAAGTCTATTGTTAAATTCCCCCATCCCTCCTCAACCTTATAGTTTTGAAAGTTAAATGCAAATAAAACATAATATCAATCTAAAACAACAACGGCAAACTCATACAGCCAATTCATAGAACATACTAGGGGCATAGAAAACCTGAACCCACTGGCAGATGAGAGTAGTATTTTGCTAGTTATTGGCCAGCTACCAGTAGCTATCTCTGAACTTCAGTAACTGACAAATCGTTTGGCCACTTTTTGTTCTCAAAACAATTTCTTTTGCTGGGGCCTGTTCAGCTGCTGAATTGAAACTTTTATCTGAAACCTTTATTTGCTGGTCCTGATATTTTTCCTTGTTAGTGATTAGGAGGGGAGGGAGAAGAGGGTGTTGTGTTAGATCTGACAGCTTTTTGCTTGTTGGTGATGGTGGGGTCAAGTGTTAGTTCTGATAGTTCAGGAGCTCTGTCAGTAGCATTCTGGATGTCCTCAACAAAGAGGACACAAAGATATAGGGTCCTTCTTGGTTTTGTTTAGGTGTCTATAGTTCGTCCTATAGGACTGACACTCAGATATGACATGATACAATATTGGTGTGGATGGTATAGCTTTTATCTTGGCAGGTTGCCTGACACTTGTGTTTGAAATCTATGGGTGCATGGATGCCACAGAATTAACTTCAGTGATTCAATCTTGAGTTAATTCTTTTGTGTTAGTCAGTGTAGCAAGCCGCTCTGGCCTGCCTCCGAGCCGGGCTCACTCTGCCCTCGCTGGACAGAACCGGGCCCTGTGAGCCAAGCCACCTGGAAGCAGAGGGGCGGAGTCAGAGCCCAGGAAGGAAGTATAAAAGGCAGGCCCAGCAGCTCAGTCAGGGGGAAGCTGCTGCTGGAGACAGATGTGCCTCCCCAGAGGCAGCGGCCCAGGCCTGACCTGGACCCCAAGACTGCTTCAGATAACCACCCAGCCGATCAAAGCCGTGGGACTTGCTGGACCTACCAGACCCTGACGTTTGGCAGGAGTGGCCGGAGCCAAAGGACCAGGTAGGGCCGCCAGGCCCAAGTGGCTGGAGGGGGCCACCCAGCCCACAGGAGGGAGCTGGGCAGCCAGGCCCCATTAGCTGGGGACAGGCCCCACCACCCGTGGAGGGAGAGAAACCTCCGGAGGCCGGTCCCAACCTGGAGGAGCTACCTGGAGTGGAGGACCCCTACCCAGCGTGGGGGGACCCCGCGACCTGGAGGAGCTACCATTGGCTGACGACCTCCAGGAGTTCCCGGACCTACCGCCCGTAGGCGGAGGACTAGCCGGACGCCTGCTCACCACCTCCCCCCATGCCCCAGAGGGCCCCACGTGGATGCAGGTACTCCGGGGTTGGGTGGAAGGAAGTGGCAGAGGGAGGCCACAGGCTGTGCCTGAGAGAGGGGCCAAACCCAGGTTAGCGTGTTGCGGCCGGAGCCTCGCTGACCCAGTGGCAGTCCCCTCATGCCGCTGGTAGGGCCCTGGGCTGGGACGCAGTGGAGTCGGGTGGGCCTGCGTCCCCCTCCCCCCTTCCCTTCCCTTCCCTAGCCAGCCGAGTGTTCCTAGCCCCTGAGAACTCTACCCAGAGGATAGACCGCTGTGCGCGCCCGCCCCGCCAAGGGCCGGGGCGAGAGACCGCTGTGCGCGCCCGCCCTGCCACGGGCCGGGGCGAGAGACCGCTGTGCGTGCCCACCCTGCCAAGGGCTGGGGCAACCAACTGCATGGCAAGCCCACGGATGCGCTAATTCCCCATAAAGAAGGTGCTGGGCCCAGCCTCGGAGCCTGAACATGAGGAAGGGCCAGGACACTGCTGACCAGGCTGGGTCGGAAGTCTTACAGGCAGTCTTGTGGGGGAATAGTCACATTGCAAAATGAGTGCCGCGGTAGTGGCTGTACTATTCTATGTCTATACTGGCACTCTATTCAATCATGTATGCCACTAAGACTTCTGGGGCATATCCTATGATTTATAGCATCACATTAAACTGTGCTGTTCTATGTATGCTTTCACAGAATATTGTGGGAGAATTGGTTCATCCCTTGTGGGGATTTTGGGTGGAAATGGAATAGCCTGCATCCACATGAGAGACAACTAGAGTTAGTAGCTCTCAAGAGACGTTCACTCGACATATGCCCTGTACCTCCGGTCATGCCAGCCAACTTGTATTATTACATCACTACCCACAAGTGATTTTCATTTTTTTTATGAACGGCGTCGGAATTAATGAGAACTCTAAAGCTAAACTTCTTGTGAACTTGCTAATGAAGACAAGTTCTACCATTCTTCAGTACTAGTAAGAGAGAATTGTTTGTCATCCTTATCATAGTATTTCTTCTTTTTTAGTTTCCTGGCATATAGCTGGTTTGTAACTATTTCAGGGTTGTTTTCAGCTCAAGAAGCATTTTAGATTTTAGTGTGATGACACCTTTCATAGCCAACATCATGCATTGAACTGGGGGCCAACAGAGCTAAAACATGAATTGGTATAGCTTGAACTAACAAAAGAAGTTCTCAAGCTGTGAACTGCGACAGATCCATATTCTCTGTGAATCAGGCTGAGATGAGGACACATCATACATACTAATAAGTGGGTTACATTAGCACTAAGGTGGTTGTCCTTCTTCCCATAGTCTCTGAACTGGTGATGCTAATAAAATATAGTGAGGTGTTTTACAGTATTCTAACAGCACTAAATATGGATCCCTTGAATTGACCGTAGCTCTTTTTTTTAAAGCAAAAACAAGTTCAACTAACAAACAAAAACGACTCAACCTCATAAGAGCTTGTGTCAACACTATCCATCTGGTTATTGAGAAGTGGAACAACGGAACCTGACATGCCCTATTTTAGCCAGGCATTTATGCAGTCATTAAAGAGAAGATAACCAAATATAAAATTTGCAATAAATATAGGAAACAGACTGCAAATGAAGAACTAAACCTACATTTGATTCCTGATTGTCCTTGGCCAACGTTGGCAACAACCGATCTAAATGAAATGGGAAAAACCCACTTTTTAGTAGTGGACTACTTCTCATATTTTTTAATTTACTTGTCCAGCACATCAAGTAACAGTGTAATACATTGCAAATCAATTTACTAACCATGCAATTTTAGATTAATGAATAACAGAAAATAGATCATAATTTATGAGTGGCTCATTTTTGGCAGTTCTCAATATGATGGCCTTACTCTATGCACAATTGGGTTTGCAGAGTTTTTCACTTTTTGTGTTCAGCTGGATCGGTTTTTATAGTTTGGATATAGATTGGATTTTATAGTTTGAAATGTATTGTCACACTTTCAGGGTAACTCCACCTGTACTTCCCCCTGCCCTGATTCACTCCAGGAGTTCCCAGTCAGGTCTCAGATCACCAGCTGTCACCTGTCTTTTGTCCAGGAATCCTTGCCTCACTCCCTTCTGACTGATGGTTTTTTAAGGCTGAACAGCTCTCTGCCTTACACTGTAGTATCCCCAGCCAGCCAGTCTGCCTAAAGGCCAGCTCCTGTGCTTTGATTTCTCTTTGAGGGCTATGAATTGTGTACTACCAGCAGTTACAAGTTACCACATAGCCCATTCCAAACAAGCACTTTTATTCTTAAGGTAAAAGCATTACAGAGAAAATCCAGTAAAAAGATTAAAAAGATGTAAACACACATTAAACATACCTGAAGTCACCCACCTGTCTTATGTAGCTCTAGTAAGCCAAAGTCTTTCCAACTCTTATGGAAGGGTTGGAGTCTTCCTTGGACAAAAGATCCTATCTGTTTTCTGGATCAGAAAGAAGGCCCTGAGTCATAGAGGAGCACAATGGAGTCTGTGATGTCATCAGAATACAGCATACTGAGCATTCTATGCAGGGTCCAGTGCATTCCACAATTCTACAGCCATGGAATTTATCACAGAATTTACCTCTTGCTGCAGCATTTTCCTTCAGAATCTAAGATTTCATTTAAAAAAGAAATATTCCAGCCCCTATGGATGGGGAAGGGGGGAAATCCTGAATTGAACTGAGTATAAACTGATACAGTGATGTTTGCCTTATTCTGTCCACTAATTGACATCCTCTACAACCACTGCGTTAAATTCTTCTCCTATTCCACATCCTCTCCAGTCTGTCTTCTAGCCACTACTTTCCACTGAAAAAATAGTTCTCGCTGAGGTCTCTAATGACCTCTTCGCAACCAAATTTAAATACCAGACTCCATCCTCATTATCTTTGACCCCATTGGCCATATTTTCTTGAAATCCAGTCATCCCTAGGCTTTTATTACTCTGTCATCTTGAATTTGCAGCCTGCCTTTAATATCACTTTTTCAACATCTTATTGGGTGGTATTTCCTCCCCTCTCCATCTTTTGGTGGAGGTCCAGAGCTCCATCCTTTGTCTCCTCCCCCTCATCCTTTATTAAATTCTTACAAGGATGAGCTTCTAGTTCTTCTAGTATGTACAGTAGGGTTTGCTAACCTTTGGGAACAGAAATTGGAAATCTAGAAGATGAAGGAAGAGTGTTTGAACAAAAAAAAATCTCAACAACCTTGGTTGGCACATATCTTGTATTTTGGCTGCAAGTTGTTTATTTGCAGAACATAGAACATAATTTGTTGTTAGACAAAAATAAGATATTATAGACTGGTGTTTTTCCTCACAACAGACCATGTTTGGTGTGTGTATATATCTATTTATTTTTGTTCTAACTGCTGTCTGCATTTCTTCATTATAATACTTCCATTTCAGCAGCTCTTTACTTCAGTTCTAGGACTATATCACATCAGTTAGTTAGTCTTTTATCAGTTGGCATCAGTCTGATTAACACATTGTCAGTCCTGGAATCGTGAACTGTATTACTTACCTCTAAATTACTATCAGCAAGGAATATGTTGGAGGTGACAGGAATTTTATTTTAAATGTAGGTGTAAAATATTAAATATAATGCTGTCATATGGGTTGAGTTGTCATATAACTAGTGTAAAAATGTGCTTGATACATATATGCCTAATTCACTTGAGAAGAAGTTCGTGAAAGATAAGGCTCCTCTACTATATGTTTGGGACTTACATGCGCGCCCTTGTTTTATTCACACAAATAATCTTTCTGGGTGACTTGGTTTTGATTCACAGTTCTAGCCTTTTGCTGCCTGGACTGACCTCAAGGAACAGCATTCTGCTCATGGGACAAGGAACGAACGTGTTTCAGGTTGGTCAACACTGACAGCCTCTAAGCAACTTAGAAATATTATTGGATAGAGAGAAAGTGGCCACGATCAGGGACTTGAGCAGGTCAGGGAAGAAAAAGAAAGAAATCTACCATTTTACTATCTGACTTACCTTCATGTTGAGTTGTGGCTAAATGCACCAGCTGATGACAGCAAGACTCAACCCTTTTATGGATCCATCAAAGTGAATCATGGTACTAGAGAAAGATGAAATGGCAACTCTTTAGCATTCTCTTTGTGAAACAGTGGTTGAAATTTTCATCCATGCTAATGTTTGTGAAGCTCTTAAAATTTGCTTTCCGCACCCCCCCCTCCGAGCTACAGTATATAACACTTTCAAGTCATTGCATTACTTGTTCTGGCCAGAATGAATGGTCTAACTAAACTGGAAGCCAAGTATAAAATATATTTCATATGATCTGAAATTTACAAGTCTTGCTTCTTTCTTCTGGACCCCTGAGTCTTGGTACCACACACTGTCAGGTTCACCCTTATTCCTTTGGTTAAGCAGGTAGGGAAGTAAGTCTAATATTTTTCTGTTAAAGTCTCAGTATTTTGTTACCTTCTCCACCTCCCATCCCCCATTTGTCTATTTGGTCTACCTGTCACACCCTGTCCGACACCTAGGACATGTCTACACTACAAAGTTAAGTTGATCGATTTAAGTCAACATCCAGCTGCCGAAGTAATTGTCAATTGGAGTGCATCCTTACTAGCAGCTCTTGCATCAATGCAAAGAGCAGTGCAGTGTGGGTAGCTCTCTCTCAGTGCAGCTAGCTGCAGTGCGTTTTGGGAAGGGCTTGCAATGCCTCATGGGACCAAAACATTGTTGCAGGGGGGAATGGGAACATGGCTTTGACCTATGTGGTAAAGTCAGGCCAGAGGGCTACCAAAGGATATTCCAGGGCCGGTATGTGGGCCCTAAAGGGTTAAAGGCCTTTTGCCCTGCAGGCAGAGTAGAGACTGCAACAGGGCAATTAGAGACACCCAGACCCAATGAAGGGCTTCTGCAGGTGTATTTAAACCCTGCCTTCCCAAGAGGGGGAGGAGGGGAACAAACTAGGAGGAAGTAGCCAAGAGCTACTTAGAAGGTTGGTCACCCTCGCTAGGAGTGCTCAGCAAATCAAAGTCTAGGGTCTGAAATTTGACACCTAGAAAATGGGAAACACACATATAGTAACCATGTGTGAAAAATATGATTTAAGTAACCTGAAGAAAAAGCTCTGTATAAGCTCAAAAGCTTGTCTCTCACCAACAGAAATTGGTACAATACAAGATACTACCTTACCCACCTTGTCTTTCTCCATTATCATACAGGAATAAAGCTAAGCAAATTCATTACACTGGCCAAACTAATTTTTTAAAAAAATAGTAGTTTGAAACTGAAAATTAATTTTTCCAATTTTTCTTACCAAAACAAAGAAACCCTCAAAATTCAGTTGGTCAGACAAAATATTTTGAATATTTTTTCAAACCAACATTTTAAAATGGAAATATTGATTTGAAATGAAATGTCAGTTTGACATTTTTGTTTCTAAAATGTCTTTTCAAAATGCAATTTTGAAAGAATTCATTTTAAAAATGTCATAATGTCATGTTTCAACATTCCCGATTTTTTTTCAACTTTTTTGTTGTTTTTTTGGGCAGAGGGTGCATGCTGAAAGTATTTGCCAATTTCAACCCAAACTGTTTGACAGAGGCAGAGAGAGCTGACTGCTGCCTTGGAGAATTGTAGTCTATCTTAGACAATGAGGCCATCTTTTTCTTCCAGCAATTTTCACTACACATCTTTCAGCTTCTGCAACAAAAGAGACAGTGGTCCTACAGACAACAGCTTCGTTCACTACACAGGGAAGATGGAAAAGTAGATGGAGAGAGTGAAGTGAAAAGAGTAAGGGATGAAAGGGGGAAAAAAAGAGAAAAGGACAAAGGGAAAGAACAGAAATGAGGAGGGAAATGAAACAAAAGGGAAAGAGAAAGGAAGAAGGAGAAAGCCTTTATGCTTTTTATGCCTTATTTAATTTTATTATTCTGTAGGCCAGTGAGGAGGATGGGCAGGGCTATGGACCTGACTTTTTTTCTCCCACTTAGGGCTGATTTGCATCCTCTCAGTCCCTGCACTTCCATGTATCCCACACAGTCCCTTGCTATTGCCTTATCCCTTGCCCGTTTATGGGGCACTATGAAGAGGAAAGGTCCTTGTACTCTTCCCCTGGTATCCTTCTTCTCCCAGACACAATTTGGCTCTGGCTGATTTCAGAGTTTGAGATAACTGGGTGGAAAATGCCGTGAACACAGAGGAATATGAATATGAGTGGGTGGGAATGAATTGTTCCTTTTTAAAATTCTAAAGTCAATCTACTATATACCCCTCACCCCCTCGGAAGTAAGAGTTTCTTTTTTGTGAATTATTGAGAGCACAAGAAGAAAAATGTTTGGAAAACAATGCGGAGGGTGTGGAGTGAAAGAAAGGAGCACTTTACGCCTAATCAGGCACTTCATTTTTTTTTCAAACGTATACAAGACTCAAGCCTGGGTTCATTGTTACAGGTACCGAGGAATTGTGAAGCTCTGAATCTGACCTGTCTTAAAGGAGTTGTAAGCTGGTGGAGCTTGTCCTCTGGAATTCTAAAGAGCTGTATCATCTTTTCAAAGTGACACCTATCTCTACTGAGAAATTAATGCCTCCCCCAGTCTTTATGGGACCTACAATGATTATGCTCTTCTACACTTGAGGAGTAACAACATATATACAGTACTGGCATTGACAAGATGTGTGTGACATTCAGAATTGTTTGCATTTGTAAGTAGAAATATTATAAAAATAGAATAAAATCTGTGTGCATGTGAGGGGAGAGGGCTTTCATGAATAGTCTAAACCTGAGTGCTAACTCCCCCTTTCCAAGAATATGAACAACTGCTACTGCCTGCAGTGGGAGTTACTTGTATCCTGTAGGAAGAGATGTGGAAAATGTCAGTGATATCAAGGCTGAGTCCAGCTTTTAGGCCACTGAAGTACAATAATTTGGTAAAATATAGGGAAAGGGAGGGGCCTAAAATAAATCTGGGTATTTTTTTGGCCCCCATCACAGTAGTATCTGAGCACCTCACAATCATTAATGAATGTATCTATATGATACCCCTGTGAGGTAGAGAGAACTTTATCCCCCATTTACAGATGAGGAATGGAGAAAAAGCATGCAGTGACTGGGGTGTGGACCGTCAGGCCTAATGGTCAGAGCCAGAGTCAAGTTTAGTGGTTAGAACTAAGGGTCAAAACCAAAGACATTGTCAGATACCAAGCTGAGGATCAGAGCTGCTCTAACCCCCGGATGGTTCTTCCTCCTTAATATAATGAAGTGTAAGAGAAATAAAAGAGCTGCTGTTGGACTAGCTGGTGACGTTAGTGTCACTGGCAACTTATCAATAACTGTCAGCTACATTTGTATGGCTGGGCAGGGCTGCTGAGAAGATACAATTATGCAATTTATGGCTTTGGTGCCATATGGATTTTTTTCATTTAATCCACACACATATCTATGAGGCCAGAATATAGCCTAAATATTTTTTGGTACATTTTAACAATTTGCATTTGGCTGTTGATGTATTATTCTAACTACTATACTAAAAATACAGTAATGTGTGTGGAAAAAACTCAGTATTTTTACCTCTAATCACTTCCTCCTCCTTGTGCTATCAATCTTGTTTTGGGGGAAAATCTTGCCCTTATCAGAAAGGCTTTTTTAGTCTCAAGAATGGTAATTGTAATTCCTCATTGGGATAATTTATTTCTATGGCTCTATGGAGCTTCTTGTATGCAAGGGCTGGCCTGGAATGCTGAGAAGTCTCCAAATGTCTTGTGCTGCACATTGTCTCTGATGGCTGGCTAAATGGCAGACGTGCAGTGTATTTATTTACTACTTGTGCAAATGCAGGCCTGGACTGACATTTGAGAGACCCATAGGTGAGAGAGAATACACTGGGAAATGCCATAAGGGCTGTAGAATATATATTTTAAGGAAATGTTCAGGTGAAAATGAGCACCAGCTTAGACCTCTATTTCTGGTATACTCTGGTAACTCTTCTACATCATATCAAAATTCAGGAGCTGATATTTTGTTAAAATCCAATATGGTTGAAAGCTTGCTAGTATTGCCATATACTCTTTCCTTTCTCAAAAAAAAACAAAACAAAAAAACCCCCCAAAAAACAATCCTCCTTCCCCCAGTGTGTCTCTTGACCATTATTATTCACCATTTATTCATCAGCTTCAGGAGCAGTAAAACTACATTGTGGACATTTCATGTATATGAACTGCAGCGATGACTTATATGGATATTTAAATAGTACTTAAGTCATCTCTGCCTTATTAAGAAGATTCTAGCTTCTTCACAACAGCTCCCACTGTCAACCATTTTAGCGTATTGTCCTATGAAATCCATGCTGCAGTGTATGGAGAAACTGTTTATATTGGATCGTATGTAGAGATGAGCCGAAACCAAAACTCCAGATCAAAATACCCTCAGACTGGGAGAGTTTGAATCCAGATCTGGATTTTAATGTCATGGCTGGCATCTCTGTTGAAATAAGATGCCAGGATTTTTTCAACTCCGTTAGAGGAAAACTAATTATCTCATATATATGATATTCAAAATGAAAAGCAATTGATACGAGAGATGAGCATGAATCAGGACTCCTGAATTTTTAGGAAGTTCACAGCTGAATTCAAACTTTCTGCCTTAGGTCCATCTCCACTGTCTAACTCACCTTACTTCAGCTGATGTATATTAAGTACAACTGATTTTTTTCGAGTGACTGAATATGTCCAGTCCACTTGGGATCCATTCACGTGCAACGCACAGTTGTCAGAAATTTACCACCCTCAATAATACCCATCAGGGAGGTTCAGGCATCCTCTGCTGTTGTATGCTCCTGCCTGCAGATATAAAGGGTGGAGCTGCCTCTGACCCCCTCAGTTCTGTCTCGCCACCCATAATGGTTGTTGGAATCGGTTTGTCTTGCCGTAGCAAGTTCTTTCAATGTGTTTATAGATGTAAATTGTTGCCCACTGGTATAGTTTTAGTGTTAGTTTACTGTATAATTTTTTGTTTCGTTAAAAGATTTTTCAGTTCCCCAGCTTGGGGTTCTGTTTTCAGTACTGAGGAATGCCTTAGACACCCAGTTCAAGCCCTTTTTTCCTATTCTAAACTAATGCCCATGAATGACCCATGGTCTAGCTGTTTAGAGTGGCTGGGGTGAGTCTTGCATTAGGGGCCAATGTCAAATTTGTAAGGACTTCACATCAAGGACCAAGAAAGATAGAGAGGCCTGGCTGAAGTTTCTCTTGATGGTGGCTTCTGAGACTGCCTTCAGAGCCTTCACATTCAGTGTGTGTGCCAAGCACTTTGAGTTCTGTGAAAAGTACTCCTAATGTTGGCTGAGTTCCAGCATTTCTCACCCTTTCCAGTGCTGAGGAATAAACATAAGCCTTCCAAAGATGCAACTGGGAGAGGAATATCACTAGTTCCTAAGTCCACCAAGCAGGGGGCCAAAGGATCTAGTAGAGTGAAGTCAAAATCGAAGCACTCCTCATATCACTCATTGTCTAAGATGGCATAGTTGACTCCAGTGATGGGGCAGGTACTGTCGTGTCCATGGCCTGAAGTGATGCCTTCAACTTCTATGGTACTGTCGTCTTCTCTTGCTCAACAATCCAAAGCTATTCTGGTTCTGTACACTCAGGAGACTTATATGTTGGGGAGGGAATTGTTGAGTTTATAGGCGCTAGTTTCCCCAGTGTTTCAGGAAGTTGTTCGTTTGGTACTGCCAGACCACACTGCATCAGTGACCTCAGTGTAGCACACAGAACAGCCTCCTGCCTTAGAGCTCACCTACCGTGAAGAGGGAAGCTGGAAATGATGGCCTCTCTTCATTCATCTCTGCATCAGTCCCTAGCACTGGTGGGGATAACTCCTCTATGGTTAGGAGAAGATGGCTCTTATGTCTGTCAGAGCGCATCTTGCCACTCCCTTTTTAGATCTTGCCACGAGGGGTACTTGTGAGACTCTGTAGCTAGAGCTGGTTTGAACATGTGGTCAGGAAGGCATTTTCAGTGGCCTTTTTTGAACCTGAGGGGTGCGGTCCCCAATTTTTAGGTGCTCCCCATGCCAATCCCATTCAGTTTCATTGATTAGGTTTGGGGAGTCATCTTCTTGAGTCCCTTTAGATCCTGCCTCCAGTACCGGGCCTAGTATCAAGCACGAGGACATGATTCTAGGGGATCCAGCCTGTCAGTTCTCAAAGGAGGCTCAGCCTCGACCTACGTTGGCCTCATTCTCCTCTTCCGCGGATGAAGCAGTATGCTTCAGGGTGACCTTGACCTCACTTGATGACTGCAGAGGTCACCAGGAGCTCGTACAAAGGGTTTCCTCAGTCTTGGATAATCAAATGGAGCAGGTTAGGGAGTCATCCTGTCGTTTTATTGACTTTCTGGGCACAGACCTACGTTATGTGGCCCTACCAATTAATGAAGAAATTTTAGAGCCCATGGAGGGCCTATGGCAAACTCCCTTCGCACTTCCTCCCTCATTCAAATGGGCTGCACATAGACACGGTGTTCCCTCCCAAGGCTTCAATCATTTCTATTCTCACCCCGCACCAGGATCACTAGTTGTCTCAACTATCGATGAGGGGCAGCAGGAAGCTACCCCTAAGTCAAAGGACTCCAAAAATTTGACCTGTTTGGTTGAAAAAATTATTCTACAGTGGGGTTGGAATTTAGAATCACGAACCTGCAGGCTTTATTAGGGTGATATGGTGTTAACATCTGGGACGCAATTCTGAAATATAAGAAAACTGCTTGAAGATGCCAAGCAAGAGCTCCTTTTGCTGGTAGATGAAGGGAGGTTGGAAGCTAGAACTTCATTCCAGGCCAGTTAAGATAATGCTGACTCGGCTGCTTGGAACATGGCCTCTGCTGTCACCCTGCACAGGTGGTGATGGCTGCAGACTTTGGGACTGCTCCAAGAAGTTCAGTAGACTAGTCAAGACCTGCCATTTGAAGGATCATCCATCTTGTCAGTGCAGATGGATGATAAACTTCATGGCTTAAAGGACTCCAAGGCAACCCAGAAGTCATTGGAAATAGCTAATCCTACCCCAACAAGGAAACTGTTTTGTCCTCAGCAATTCCACCAATGCTCTTGTGCCTCACCAGGACCTAACAAGAAAAAAGAGAAGGAGTTGCGTGTAGGCCAGTCCCTTCTACTGCAGCAGCTCCTGTTTCATCTAGGTGCCCTGGGAACCCTAAACAAGCATTTTGATGCATTGATAGAGGATGCCAGACCAGTCTCCATAATTCTAGTCTCTCCTTCACCTGTTTGCAAATCATCTATCCCACTTGCTGAGTGCTTGGTTGTGAATTACTTCAGACAGTGAGTGTTAAGCTTTGTGAAAGTGGGATACATCCTTCAATTTAGTGTACCTCTACTCCCACCCACCCTCCCTGTTCCTCTCCAGGGACCACTCCCACAAACATTTCCTCCTCCAGGAGGTACAATCTCTCCTCCAGGTGTGAGCCATAGACAAAGTTCTGCAATGTCACAGGGGACAGAGTTTTATTTCTGCTATTTCCTAATCCTGAAAGACAAGCGAGGTCTCAGAGCTATTTTATACCTGTATCAACTCAGCAGATATTTGAAAAAGAAAAAGTTTTGCATGGTCAATGCTGGTTTCCATTATTCCTCTCTGAATCCTGGAAACTGGAATGCCTCCCTAGATTTAAAGGACGTGTGCTTCCATCTTCAGATTTATCAGAGCCACAGGAAGTATCTCAGGTTTCTGATAAACCAATCTCATTACCAGTTCATTGTGCTGCCTTTTGGCCTGTTTGCAGTTCCTCAGGTTTTTACAAAATTTCTGGCAGTGGTAGCTGTGTTTCTGAGGAAGTTAGGTGTGCAGCTCTATTCCTACCTGGATGACTGGCCTGTGAGAGGCCAGTCCAGGGTTCAAGTATTGTCCAGTGTAACTCTTATCCAGTCAATCTCCAATGCACTGGGGCTGTTAATCAACACAAAAGACTCTATCACTTCCCCAGTTCAGAGGATAGAATTTATAGGGGCAGTCCTGGACCTTACTGAAGCCAGAGCTTTGCTTCTAAGGTAAAGATTTCAGACAATTCAATCCATTGGCAATCCGAAAAGCCTGCCCATTCTCATAGACAGCACAGAAGCTATTTTATACCTCAACAGAGAGGGATGGGCCTACTTGTCCCTGCTCTGCCACAAGGCAGTCCAAGGGAATTTTTGCATTGCCAGTTTGATCAATCTCAAAGCCTCTTATCCTCCAGGGGTGCAGAACAAGCTTGAAGACCACCCAAGCAAATCATTTGAGTCACCACACATGGTCTTTCCCTCCAGATAGAGCCAGTTACATTTTCCACCTGTGGAGGACTGTTTGCAATGAGAACTGACAAGAGCCAGCACTTTTGTTCCCTGCAAGGTTCAGGTTCCTTCACAGAAGCTTTCCTGTTGCTCTGGACAGGCACACTCCTGTATGCTTTCACACTAATCCCACAGTGTTGCCCCACAGGACCATGCCTGAATCATACTGAAAGCCCCTGCTAGACCAGGCATCACTGGTTCTCCACTGTTTTATCGCTTTTGGTGGAAGCTCTGATATTGGTTTCATTGGACCTAATCCTAATTTCTCAAATTTATGGTTGCCTATTGCTCCCAAATTTGCAGATGCTTCATTTAGCAGCCTGGATGCTCCATGCTAGACCCTTGAAAATAATCTTGTTCAAAAGAGGTTCAGGATGTGCTGTTCAATAGTAGGAGGACATCTGCTAGGTCTACTTACCTGTCTAAGTGGAAGTGATTCTGAATCTGGTCCCAGTAATCTAGAGTTTTGCCAGTCCATTCTTCAATCCATCATATATGGGGCTATCTGTTATATCTAAAACAAGCACTGGCTGTTAGTTCTGTCAAAATCCACCTACCAACTATCTCAGCTGTCCATCCTCAGGCTGATAATCACTCTGTATTTACAAATACGATATCAATAAGATTTTTAAAATGGTTGTACCGTCAGGTGCAAGATCCTGTTCCCCTATTGCCCTTGAATTTGGTATTCCCAAAGCTAACGGGGCCTCCCTTTGAGCCATTAGCTACCTGTTCCTTGCTACAACTTTCAATGACAGTAGCATTTTGGTGGCCATCACTTCTAACGCAGGGTAGATGAGCTACCGTGCAGATGTCTGCCTTTCTTTACACAATTTTTTTTGAAAGACAAGGTTTACATGCATACTCATCTGAAGTTTGTTTAAAAAAGTGTCTAACTTCCATATCAACCAGGCAATTTACCTGCCTTAATTCTTCCTGAAGCCATACTCAAATAAAGATGGGGAGTGCCTGCACACTTTGGATGTCAGTAGATTGTTGGGATTCTACTGTGATAGGTCCCTGCAGTTCTGCTTATCTTCGCACTGTTTATGGCGGTCCCAGACAGGAGGAGAGGGCTTCCAGTCTTTTCTCAGAGGATTTAATCTTGAATAGGCTCCTGTATTTGCTTGTGTTATGACTTGGCTAATGTTACACCACCAGACAGAGTGACAGCATATTTGACAAGATTGCAAGCAGTTTCTGCTGCCTTTCTGGCTCAAGTGCCTAACGTAGGCATTTTTAGGGTGGTAACCTGGTTTCAGAACACGTTTGCATCCCATTATGCCATCATTCAGTATTCTAAAGATGATGCCAGATTTCGAAAAGTTTCTAGTCCTTATTCAGATAGACTCCAGTCCCACTTCCTATTTTTATGGCTTATGATCACCAGGAGTGGAATGCAAATGTACAATGACTCATAGAAGTAACAGGTTGTTACTAACCTGTTCCAGAACTGTTGTTCTTTGAGATGTATTGCACATATCCATCCCATAACCTGCCCTCCTACTCCTCTGCATCAGAGCTTTCCCAGCAAGAAGGAATTGGGGAGGGGTCGGTGGTGGCTCCACCCTTTACACCTGCACACAGTGGCCATGTGCCAGCAGAGAGCACTCAAGCTGCCCTGAGGGGTGGTGCTGAGGGGAAATACTTCTGACAAGTGTGCTCAGGGCATGCACACACCAGGAGTGGCAAATTCAATTATACTGCTACACCACTTTTACTTTCTGTGGGATTGCTAAGGCCACATTTTAAAAGTTCCTAGCACTTAGCAGCTGCTAGGGTGCTGAACACTTTTGAAAAATCTGCCTGCTTTATGCAGGTTCTTAAATAAGAACTGCGCTCTTGAAATTCTGTGTCTGCTAGTGGTTGCTCTTCTTTTTTTTCTACTTACATCTAATATATTGCATTAATTTATGGTGCTGCCATGTTAAATCTGTTAACAAAGTATTTAATATACATTTTGGGAACCAGTGTCAGCTGTATTGGATATATATATATATATATATGCATGCATGCATATTGGTTCTGAATCTAGCAAATATGAAGAAGGAACAAAAGTAGAAATGCTTGAAGAAAAAGTGAGAAGAAGAACTCTAGGAATATTTTTAGTATTTAGGGTACAATAAAAAGATAATTTGCAAATGTTAGTTTCTCACATTACTATCCAGCCTGTAGTATTTGACAGGAAACATCTATTTATTTTATTATGCCAGAGCAGATTGCAGTAATGATGACAGGTTACAGATTAAGTAACACTAACACGATTTTCATATTCTTTACAGAAAATTCAAAACATGCTGGACTCGTTGAGGCACCATTTAGACTGTAGCTTGGCAAATACCATTGTTGGAAGCCTCTTTCTTTCATTATTTCATGGCATTCCAGATGCCTAATGACATTTTAGTGTTGGAGATGCACTCTAATTTTATGACATACATACAAGGATCCATCATCTTTATTTGATTATAACAAAGAAGTATTAGAAGAAACAGAATTCTTTGTTGTGGATTGAATGCCAAAGCTTGTCAATGCATAGTCATCTCAGCTTTATGCCTACAATTTACCAAAAAAAAAAAAAAAAGGCTTTTATGCATCTTTTGTACTCAAAAGATGGTATGAGATGTAAGCTTCGTAGTGACATCTAATAAAACACATTCATTTACCTGAGAAATGTTAGAATAAAAAGGATGATTCAATTATGTTCGTTTTTTGATGGAAATATCTTAAACTGTACTGAAAACATTTTCATGCATAAAAAGTACTACTCAAAGATCAGTTAATTCAGCCCCGTGTTTACCTTCTCACTCTGTTTTGGGTATTTTTGTTAGAATATTTGGACTGGCCTATATAGATACACATATAGTTCATCAACTAGGCAGTGTACTGCATTAACTTAGAGAAGTTATTTTGAGAACAAAACTGATTGTTTTACAAGATTGTTTAGCCCAGTCCTGTCAAAAATTGGAATTTAGATTATTTTCATGGGAATTCCCAATTTAAGTCCGTGTGTGTGTGTGTGTGTGTGTGTGTGTGTGTGTGTGTGTGTGTGTGTGGAGAGAGAGAGAACTCAAATCTGAAATATTAAAGTGTTAACTGGTTAACAAGAGTATGCGTGGCGTGGGCCTGAGTTTCTTCCCTTCTCAGCAGGAGAGCATACATCAGGGGGAAAGAAATCTCTGAGACCCTCACCTGAGAAAAGATGTGGAGGATGGGGGAGAAACTTGTGGCCACCTCCCACTGCCAGCCGGAGCAGCACTGGGAAGAATAGTTTAGTGACCCATTTCTTTCTGTTAGTTCTAGGCCCATTTCCCCCAACTGGTTCTGCAGAATAAAAAATGCTGGCCTGCTCCTACACTTACCAGCTCACTTGAAGAACTGGTGAACAAAACCCAGATTAATGAAGCAAAGAGTAATATTGTTAGTTATGCTCAGAGACATTGATTTACATGTAAAACTTCTTTGGAGCTATTGGATTCTTGTAGCAATTTGCGTGGTGCTTTACTCTAAAGCTAAAATTGATTAATGTGTTTAGAAAAAAAATATGCTGTGGCAAATTGCTATGCTAATCAAAGTAAATCAGAGCAGGTATGCATTTGTAACCAGGGAATTAATGAGGTGAATTTTTATATAGTCATTGTGAGTCTGTCACAGAGATGGTTTTTGTCAGAAGAACAGAATATTGCCACTAGCCTCCAGCCTCCAGGGAGCCTGGTCACACATTCTCAAGCTGCCTCCATTCCCTCCTCACAATCAATATTTAGTATATTTACAAATGAAATAATAACAATAAGTCTAAAACTAAGGGTTGCATTTAATAATGCATCAGAATAGCATAGAAATGAGTTGAGGATTAATCAAAACTTTTAAAATTGGGACTAAATTCATTTAGTGATTTGTATTTGCCTCCCTGCTATATGCCTGTTGACAGTAACTTATAAAAAAATTACTTTGCAATTTCCTCTTAATTGCCCATGTTATGCTTCAGGGTGACACTGAAGACATTAAAATATGAGTAACAGATGTGATGTTTGCTAATGGAGCATCACATCCCATATATTTTCTCATACTGTTATGTATTTATTTATTTGTTTGTTGTAAATGAAGCCTAAGCCTTGTAAAAAAAGAAAATCCATTTCTTTCTGTGAATTTTTTTCTCATATTTTTTCCAGGAATTTCTACAGATCTTTTCTGCATCATGAATTGGGAACTGAAGAGTAGCCGAGTGTAGTGCAATTTATATATCATAATGTATTATTGCTAATATTGTAATGTTATTCTATTACAGTTTGGCCCTTAGTATTTTAGATGTGCAATGCTGTCTGCATTATGAGCTTTACTCAAAATTCATTGAAGTTAATGTCGTTGCATTGACTTTAACGGGTTTTGATCAAATCTTTTATGGCCAGATTGTGCCATTAAGGCACCGGCCTCTGTTATAGCAAAGTGAAGCTGCCCCCATCTCAGGGGGAGGAGCTCCAGGAAGGACTCTCCTTCCAGAGGTACAATCCCTGTAGAGTTCCTAATCTTGCAAGTGTGTGCATTTTTCAGCATCCCTCAGGATGTGGCAGTATGCTCCCCTCTTTTGAACACCTACATTTGTGATCCTGCCTCCTTATCACTGTTCCTCACACCCTTTGCATCTGTCTTGTGCCCCAGAGTGGCCTGGCACTCAGAGGGAGTAGATCCTGTGCCTCACCAAGTACAGATATTGACATTGTGCCTGGCACTTGTGGGTAGGGCATAAGTAAGGGAAGAATTGTGCACATTTCCCCAATCATGTTCCGTTTCCCTGTGTGAGGGCCAGGCACAATTCAGCCCCTAGTGTAGGTTACCTGCTGGCTAATTGGTCAAATTATTATTTTGAAGGAGATACTGTATTTTTAAAATGTCTATTGAAACTTTCTTGCTCCTGGAAGAAAGTGAAGGCACTTAAGACTGAGACCCACAGTAGAGCACAGCAAATGAAGGGGCCATGTGTGTCCCTACAATGCTCTGCTAGGGGCTTCAAATCTGGACTGCTGGAATCACTTCTTGAGACAGGAAGTTAGTTATAGTCATGCTGATTCAGTTCTTGGCCTCTGCTGTTGCTACCTATAACAAGGATGATGATTTCTGTGATCTAATACTTCTCCTACAAGAACTGCACTGAGTCCACCAATGTATTTTGCATAGGCCACATATTGTCATGGCTTTCAGTCGCTACCATCCTGGGTCAGTGATGAGAAAAGATTCTCTGCCCAGTGAACAGTTGCCTGTGCCACTGGTAAATTAAATTCTTGTAAAAAATAAATACACATTGTTCATTCAGCAGTTGGTACATGCCAAGTTTGTGGTTTCAAAATAAAAATATTTTCAAGTAAGTTGAAAGCAGGGAGGAAAAAAATGTCTGAAAATAGTCTCAGCTGAAAACTATTTTTTTCTTCTCCAATATCTAAAGAACAAAATCAGGTTTTGTGAAGTTTACCAGAAAATAAAAATCATTATTTTATGACACAAAGCATAAGAACCATCAATCTCAAAGTAGTAATTATCTAAAAGCACAAGAGAAAGTGAAAACAGAAGTCTACTAAGAATGGAAGCGTCATCTGAATTTTATCTCTAACGTTTCTGCCATGATGTGATAATACTCTTTAAAGCACTTCACTTGTGCTCTTTCATCACTCATAATCCCATTTATAATTCTACTTTATTGTTCTATCTGCAAGAAGTTAATACTCTCAATTCTGTCACAAACTGATCAGGCAGTCCCTTTATAAACACATGGCACAATAATCAACACAATTTAGATACATTTTGATCAATGCACTAATTTTGACTACTTCTCTTATATTTCAATAGAGGTCTATTGTGGGTCTCCTGGGTCTTCTCTCTTTATGATGAAACACTGTGGATTATAGCATTTCTGTTTTGGCGTCTGTATTTTATTCTTATAAAAATTTATATTACACCTCCAGTTTTCTGATTTATTTCTTCCAAACTTGACTTTTATACTTATACATCCCAATATTCTCCAATAAAATAAACTCAAAACAGTCCTCCCTGAGATGGATAGGTTGTGGGCATGTCAGTCACCATTCACAAATACTTTCTCTGTCTCTCCACAGATCTAAACAGTCTAGTCAGACACACACACAGAAGCATACAGGTGATTTTTGGCATACACTTTGTTAAAAACCACAACCTATTATGACCAGGGGGTACAATGCCAGATTATAATTTGGGAAAGAAAACCCTACACTTGTGATATAGATGATTACAGTACAAAAGTATGAAATATGAAACACATCATTGCTCGTATCTGACATCCCCAAAGTCCGTGTGAGGGTTATTGGACTTCAGTCAAATAGTCTATTTACAGTATATATAAGAAACCAGACCCATCAATATCCAGGAGTTAAACTAAACAACACTGCTCCAAACAGGATTCTGACAGTTATCAATGCATCTATTAGCAACAAATACAATTTCAGGAAGAACTGTTTATGTAGTTTAGTTATAGCCGTAGCTGTGGCGGCCACAGCGTATTAGAGAGACAAAATGGGTCAGGTAATATATTTTACAGGACCAACTTTTGTTTTTGAGAAAGACAAGCGTATCTTTCACCAACAGAAGATGGTCCAACAAAAGATGTTACCTAATTCACCTTGTCTCTCTTTATATCTGTGTGACAAAGCTACAATGTTACTACTTACATTTAATAACTATGCTATATTAAAATCATGCTTTCCTACCTGGATATAACTACATTGCACCAATTGCTTGTGTACCAAACTGTATGGAATAATCCGTTCCGCAAAGTCAGAGTGAGCTGGTGGATAGTGCCTGGACTGGGCCTGAGGAGAGCTCGGTTCTATGCCTATCGCTGTTGCTGGCCTCCTGGGTGACTTTGGATAAGTCACTTCCCTGGGTGTGAAAAACACTATGTAAGAGCTAAGTATTATTAGTAAAAGAAACAATCTACCCATCTATAATATTTATTGTATATATTTACTTCTGTTTGCACATGCTCATTGCCTTGTGCACCTAATTAAATTTACTGTGTGTATCCATTTGTGTGTATCCATCTTTTACAATGAAAAAGGACAGCTCTTTGGGTACCCCATTGTTGTCATGACATTTCAATGGGTGGTGGCCATGTCCTTACCAGGATCCCTGTAAGGTCGGGAAGTACTGCTATCCCCATTGTACAGTTGGCGATGTAAGGCACAAAGAGGCTAAGTAACTTACCCAAGGTCACACAAAAAGCTCATAGTGGAGCTAGGAATCAAACCTGGGTCTCCTTCATCCCAGTCACCAGGCCATCTATTCAAATAAACAACCCTGAATAAACTTGCTGTGTATGTTCAATATAATAATGTGTGGTAGATTGACATACTTCAGGACTACATAGGGATGCAGGGCTCCTCTTTTGGGTCCTTGTGATGGCAGGTACTTGAACTCTGCCTAAAGATAACTGCTGAGTCATGTGCAGATAACTGCATGGGAATAAATGCTGAGTCATAGTGGCTGGTGCAGTTTGTTAACTCCACCATGCTTTAAGAGGTGTTGGAATGTCTCTCTTGGGAAGAGGAATTCTTGCAGAGAAACCCTTGGAATAGTCAAGCAAGTGGAGAAAATTTAGGCTAAGTTTTGTGTTCTTGTTATTTCAGTACCCCTAAAGCAAAATCCCAGGAAGGTCTGGACTACATACAGCGTGTGTATGTATGTTCTTTTTAAAGCAGCGTGCAAAGCTTTATAGTTTTCAAGGAACTCCAGTGTGTAGCTATGTAGATGAGATTCTCAGAGCCTCTTTCACGATGCTAGTGTGAAATTAAGGAGAACCCGTGCAACACTTTAAGAAATAAGTAAAGGACAAGAAGGCACAGAATTTTTTTTATAGGACATAGCCCCTCTCACCACTAGACCACTGGTTCACAGGCAATAATGAGTGTTGCAGCCCAGGTTGGTAGTGGCTGAAAGTGCCACTAGTGGTTGCTCAATGGCCTAAGTGAAAGGAGCTGGTGGCCAATACCTCAGACAATAGTCTACAATTGATACTTATCAACACCCTTGCTAAAAGTCTCAGTAAAGAGGCAAAAGGCTGAATGGGTAGGAGGGCCAAATTCAAACCTGGTGTGTGAAATCTTTAGGCACCATGTAATGTTTTTGTCTGCTTGTGCACTGTAGGATATAACACACAGGCAGCAGTTGCACGTGAAAATGATTTGTATTTATAGAGATTCAGACAGACTTTATTGGTGTTGTTTTCAGGATTTAAATATACTCCAGCACAGCTGACAAATATTTCTTCAAGATCTAACATGTACATTCATATAAAAAGAATTTATAACATTTGCTGCAAATTGCCCCATCTGGTGGCTCCCAATAAAAGTAGTGTACATTGGAGTTAGACCACTGTCCTTGCGTTATACCTTCATACAGCAGAACTGATCTGGGCCTGAATAGTGAACAGCCCTTCACTCCTAAAAATATTATTTCCAATTTGGGGGGAAGCACTTGGAAACAATAATTGTGGAGACGTTTGCACTGCTGTTACCTATACTTTGCCTGATCTGTAGATTAAATAGAATCTCCTGGATTGCTAATCTGGTATCTTCCATGAGTACTAATAAATTTTCCTTTTTAAAAATTAGAAAAAGAAGGGACTAGAAATGAGACACAGCTTTAATTTTTCCTACTATCGAAAGTAATTAATGTGCATGTAAAAAGGAATTGCTGGCAGGTATTCAGTGGATGTACTTACCAAGCTTATTCCATTTATCATAAAAACCAGAAACTCTTGTAATATATAATTATAAAAATGTGTTTGATAACCTTGTATTTTAATGATTCTCATGTTTGGTATTAAGGTTTTTTATTGTTTGAAAAATGTACATATGCACTAAAATAACAGCATGAAAATGCCTGTTTAGTAGTTAATTACTGAGAGATTATTTTTTAAATTAACTGCTCTTCAACAGCATTCTAGGCACTATGATAAGGCCCAGTGAGTGAGGGGTTTTAACACTATTAAAATGAAGTTTCACAGGGTTTTATCTTTGGAATAATCTTTGTAAGTCAAAGCAATGATGCTCCTAGGCTCCTGTAGCTGTTAGTTCTTTTGAAGACTCTTAAGATAAGAATAAAAAGATATGAGCAGTAGCTACCCTCTGTTTTAAGGTTTGGCTATATTGCAGAAACAAAATATCATAGATTCATAATTTATAAGGTCAGAAGGGATCACTGTGATCATCTAGTCTGACCTTCTGTATGGCGCAGGCCATAAAACTTCCCCAAAATAATTCCTAGAGCCTATCTTTTAGAAAACCATCCAGTCTTGACAGAACAATGGTAATTGGTGGAGAATCCATTCTGACTGTTGGCAAAGGTTCCAGTAGTTAATTAAACCTTACTGTTGAAAATGTATGCCTTATTTCCTGTCTACATTTCTAGCTTCCATTTCCAGGCATTGGATTGTGTTATGCCATTTCTCCGCTAGATTGAAGACCTGATTATTAAATATTTGTTCCCTATGTAGGTACTCACAGACTAATCAAGTCAGCCCTCATTCTTATTTTAATTAAACCTAAATTAAACCTATTTAAACCTAAATAGATTGAGGTCCTTGAGTTCTATCACGATAAGGCATGTTTTCTAATCTTTCTCGTAGCTTTTCTCTGAACCCTCTCCAGTTTATCAACATCCTTCTTGAACTGTGGTCATCAGATATGGACACAATATTCCCACAGGGGTCACACCCATGTTAAATACAGAGTGTCATTAGTAGCACAGAAGTCTCCTACATGGCATTCTGGGTGAGGTATGGATGACTCTTGAATGTTTCACAGTTCAGTGTCCTCTATGACTAGCTGCTTACAGTGGTGTCTGAAAAAAAGAGCAATGCAATGCTTTTTCTCTATGTCCTCCCTAACATTCTAATCCAGGATCCAGCCAAACCCACACATTATGTAAGACTCATAAACTACTTGGGGCATGGGAGTTGAGGGGAAGACAACGGGGAAAAAACCATGACCACAATCCCTTTCAAAAGTGTTCTCTTTGATTAAACTCCTTATCTTTTTGTTTCTAAAATTAATCTGTCATCCTCTTCTGTCCTGTGAGAAACATGCATAGGAAGTCTGGCAAGAGACCACTGGCTTAACCAGGAGATCTTCAGTGATCTGAAACTCAAAACAATAGTCTTCCAAAAAGTGGAAACTAGGTGAAATTACAAAGGATGAATATAAACAAATAGCACAAGTATGTAGGGACAAAATTAGAAAGGCTAAGGCACAAAAGGAGAGTGAGCTAGAGACATAAAGGGTAACAAGAAAACATTCTACAAATACATTAGGAGCAAGAGGAAGACCAGGGACAGGATAGGGCCATTACTCAATGAAGGGGGGGGAGGAGGGGACGTGAAATCAATAACAGAAAATATGGAAATGGCAGAAGTGCTAAATTCCTTTTTTTAAATTCAACTTTCACCAAAAAGTTCAATAGCAATTGGTTGAATTGAATTAATGTCAGTGAATATGAGATCAGAGACTAAAATAGGGAAAGAACAAGTTAAACATGACTTAGACAAGTTTAAGTTCTTCAAGTCATCAGAGTCTGATGAAATACATTGTAGAATACTCAAGCAGCTTACTGAGGAGATACCTGAGTCATTAGTGTTGTCTTTGAAAAGTCATAGAAAAGGGGAGCGATTCCAGAGGACTGGAAAAGGGCAAATACAGTGCCAATCTATAAAAAGGTGAATAAGGGCAACATCAGGAATTACAGACCAGTCAGCTTAACTTCAGTACCAGGAAAATGGATAAGAAGCTGGATATGAGTCAGCAGTGTGACCTGGTTGCCAAGAAGGCTAGTAGCATATTGGGCTGCATTAGTAGGAGCATTGCCAGCAGATCGCGGGAAGTGATTATTCCCCTCTATTCGGCATTGGTGAGGCCGCATTTGGGGTATTGTGTCCAGTTTTGTCCACATCTTTTTTGTAGTGGGGGGCCCAAGTTGGAGAGACTAGCAGAGAGCAACAAAACGGATTAGGGGGCTGGAGCACAGGACTTACAAGGAGAGGCTGAGGGAACTAGGCTTGTTTAGTCTGCAAAAGAGAAGAGTGAGGGGGGATTTGATATCAGCCTGAAAGGGAGCTTCAGGGGTTATGGAGCTAGGCTGTTCTCAGTGGCAGTAGATGACAGAACAAGAAGCAATGGTCTTAAGTTGCAGTGGGAGAGGTCTAGGTTGGATATTAGGAAAATGTTTTTCACTAGGAGGATGGTGAAGCACTGGAATGGGTTGCCTAGAGAGGTGGTGGAATCTCCATCTTTAGAGGTTTTTAAGGTGCGGCTTGACAAAGCCTTGCCTGGGATGATTTAGCTGAGGTTAGTCCTGCTTTGAGCAGGGGGTTGGACTAGATGACCTCTTGAGGTCCCTTTCAACTGTTATCTTCTATGAAAGATAACAAAGCCAATAATTAAGGAATCCATTTGGAAACACCTGAAAATAATAAGGTGATAAGTAACAATCAGCATGGATTTTTCATGGACAAATCATGTCAAACCAACAAATCTGTTTCCTATGACAGGATAACAAATTTTGTTGATAAGGAGGAAAGTGGTAGATGTAATATATCTTGACTTTAGTAAAGCTTTTGATTCTGTATCGTATGACCTTCTCTTAAGCTAGGAAAATACATCCTAGATGGAGCTACAATAAGGTGAGCATATATAACTGGTTGGAAAACTGTTCCCAGAGAGTAGTTATCAGTGGTTCACAGTGAAGCTGGAAGGTCATATCAAGGGGGGTCCCATAGGGATCAGTCCTGGGTCTGGTTCTGTTTAATGTCTTCATCAAAGATATGGATAATGACACAGACAGTACACTTATAAAGTTTTCAGATGATACCAAGCTGGGAGGGGTTGCAAGTGCTTTGGAGGATAGGATTAAAATTTAAAATGTGCATAAAATGTGTATAAAATATCTTTTATTAAAATATGCAGTGTATATGAGGGCAGATAGTGGGGGAAAAGGCAGGGAGTAAATGCCTAAATATTATGTCTGTTATGTTGCCATCTAGTAATGGGTAAGCAAAAGAAATATTTGAAAAAAGATGGGTGATTAAACAAGAATTTGGGATATCTGAGATATTTATTTGTTGAGTGTCACCATGCCTCATTGGGTCACAGCCAAAGATATCAGATTCAGGACAAACTGCAGAAAAATAGGGCAAACAGACCCCAGATTAGTGATTATTCTTCCATAAAACATAACAAGCCAGCAATAAAAGGAAATTTCTGTCTGACCCACACTGCTTTACAAGAAGTCAAAAAAAGCAGTCTCCTTAGATATCCCAGCCCTTGTTTCAAACACTTAGATACTAGACTTTATGGTGAGTGGGTATTTAAAACCAGTTTAATCAAACAAAGGATCCTTCCAATCCAAAGAGATCAGCCACACAACCAGGCCAATTTATAACTCAGATCATCAGGCTGCTGCCAATCCTTTAGTATCTAATGTCTAACGATTTATTAGAGAAAAAGAAAGAACTGAGAGTTAAAATGGTCAAAGAATCACATACATACAATTGCAGAGTTCTTGAATCAGGTTTTAGCAGTGGTGAAATAAACTGCTGAATTGCAGTCTTTGGAAATTATTCAAACAGCTTGAGGATTATAAATTCTTGTTAGAAATCCAGGCCAGAAAAATGAAGGAGGAGATTAAGATAAGATGGAGGCTGTGAAGCTGCTTTATATACCTTCTCCCATGTAGGTGAATGCCCTCAGTCTGAGTCTGTGGAAAATTAGAAGCCCAAAATGGAGTTCAGGGTCACATGAGCAAGTCTCATGTGCTTGTATGCTTTGTTGAGTCCTAGGAGTAGCCATTGTCCATGTTCTGGCTAAAAGGCATTCATGGAGAGGCCCATCAAATAGGGACAGGCTTCTTCTGTGATCTATTGTTTGAGCTAAGCGTCCTTAAACGGGCCATTAACTTGCCTGGTATATTTACAATGGGATGTCTGGCATCAATGTGACTACCTGGTGGGCGTTACCTAGGAATGCAGCATATATGCAGAATGCCAGGACATCAACATCTATAACCTCAGATACAAAATCTATATTTCAGATACAAAATGATGTGTGCGTATAAACAGGATAATCATACCTAGCAAATCATATCTTTCCCATTCACACCTTACATGACATACTTTGCATAAGTTTTGTTGCAGTTCTATAACAGTAGCAACAATCTTATACATGGTTGCTTTTCAGTCATACAACATCACATGGGGATAGGGAGGTTTAGATAACTAGCTCCTTTTTTCACTGTTCTGCAGTGAAGATATGTTAACCCCCAAAATGCATCTTTTATTAGATGCCAAAATTGAACTAAGAATGATCATTTAAAATGTATTACCTTGAAATATAATAAGCCCTACATTCCTCTTGATTTACCATATTGAAAAGATGTGTGAAGCACAACTGATAAAGCTTAATTTGAGGTTATGATTCTTTTAATGAGAGTTTAGTAAGGTGGACAAAATAGAAAACTGAGCGTTAGCAGGCTACTTCCTATACTCTAGTCTTTGTGGATACTGGTTATTCATGGTCACGCATTTCTGTGTTTATGAAATAGCAGTAAGCATTTTCAAAATGCATTTTTAGGGACTGTGCATGAAATAATATTGTAGGAGGTAAAACATGGGAGGGAACTAAAGAAGGTGTTTAAAGAGGGACTGAGTAACAAAATTCAGTTCCAATTAGATGGCTGCTGATGGTAGGCCGATGGCTATCTGCCTCATTCATAGGGCTGCCATAATCCTAATATCTGAGCACTATGGCTGTGTTTAGTTTAATAAATCAGAATAGATTGTAAAAGAGAGGGCTTGGAGCTCTATGCTGGAAGAACTCTCTCTCTATCTCTGGGCACGGCTTCCCTGACTGTCCTCAGTTCAGACTCTGAGAGGTGTGACTAGCAGCATGCACCAAAGTACTGTGCTGTAACTCCCTTGTGTAGACACAGCGGCTGTGAATTTAAAAGTTCTTACTTTGCACAGATCTAATCCTGTTGAAGAGGACTACATCAGTGAGAACTAGGGACCTTTAAGTTCGCTCCCACAGCATCCGCACAGGGGAGTGACAGCACAGCACCTTGGTGTGAACTCCTATTCACACCTCTCATAGTCTGAACTGCAGGGGCCAGTGTAGCCATGCCCTTTGGAAGGGACAATGGGCGAAATGCTGCCTCACTGAAGTCTATGGGAATTTTTCCACTGATTATCACTTCCAAGCAACATACACTAAACTGGATAAAGGCACTCTTATTCTGGAATAAGAATGTCCACACGGGGAGTTATACCGGTATAATTAGAGCTGTATAATTATACTGGTATAATGATTCTGATAAATTTCATCTGCCCTTCACTGGGGCCAGAATTTCACCAGTATCTCTAGAATATGGAGGAGCCCCAGGGAAAAAAAAGGATGACAGTGCCTCTTGTGTTATCTTTAGGAATATTCTAGTCAAAACCTTTAGTTTTAGGATGTCATAAATCAGGATCCCTTTGTCCAATTTAATTAAAATATGGTAGAAAAATTCTACATCAGTCCGAAATCTAACAGGTCAATATTTCTTAGTTTGTGGATTTTCGACTATGTGGGATGGTAAAATTCAGTTTGTAATTCAGACTCAGCTGAATTGGAATGCCTGGGCTTTACCAATGATGTTTTAACCATTCTTGCCAAAAAAGTGCCAAAACAGCAACCTTCATACCAGACCTCACCTCACCATCGTGTATCCATCGTATGCCACATAGATCTTTTATATATATATTCTATTTTTGAAATATTTTATAGTTAAAGTTTTTTATTGATACTGTTCTCCATATCCCTTTACCTGTAGAACCATGTGCCTTCTCTCCAGACCAGCAAAGCACTTGAGCATGTGGTTAAGTTTAACATTGGCTTTGCTGGCCTCAGTTACCACGAATCTAACTGCAGGGGAGTTAGAGGAAAGGAAACATTATAACTGTTAAATAATATAAAGCTTTAAAAATGAACATAGCTTTTAAGTTTCCATCTTTTGATCTGTCAGGGCTAGAAAGGAAGGATTCCTTGTTCCTCTCCCATGGAATAAAGCAGTCATATATTCTCTTCCTGATGGCAATGTGATTGGACCTTGAACCTGTAGCTGTTTCAGCAATGAGTACTGGCCAAACTTCATGTCCCACCACTATTATTGGGGAGGAAATTTCAAAGTTTGGTTGAAAAGAGCCAAAATATGTCCTTTCTGGACTGTGGTCTCATTGGATTTCAAGTGAGGAGGTCAGAGTTGTTATATAAAGCTTGTCACATGATTGCAGAAATAAAGGAATATTCTGCATGAATATTTTCACCATGTCTATGGTATAAATACATCTAAATGAACACCTACATTCCCTTTTTGATTCAATATAATGACTGACATACAGTCAATTTAATGACTGACATACAGATATACAAATTTTCTTTAATCTGTTTTGGTATTTCCCAAGGTACTGCTTCTCAGCTGCATCCTAATGTGGGATCACTTGCTTCATAGGTGGCTAAACTAACCACTTCATGAACTAGATGCGTCCCCCTTCTCCTGAGCTTTGCTATCCTTATTCTTTAGAGATTCCAGGCTCTGGTTATTCTAATCTGTTGACTTGGAATATTAATTCATCAATGCCAAAATGCCTGGCCTTAACCGATGAACCATCCTTATGTGAACAGCTGTACAATGGGCATTGCAAGCTCCCTGCATGAATTGCAGACATATTTATTTTCCCTGTATATAATTGACAGTATGAGAGAGACTTTTTTAAAAAACTGCTCTTAAATATCCAGTGGCTGTAGTTGTATTGCTAGTCTACTTAAATATATGTTTTAAAATATATTTAATATCTTTGGGGCTTTTTCTATATTCAGTGTACATTTAGCACATTTTTAATTAGGAAGATGGAATATTAAACCGATATATTTTCATCAGAACATAACTAGTGTGAGATGCATAAACCTAAATGTTTGAAACAATCTGAGAATTATGCAAGCCTGTCTGCAGAACAGGACATTGTGCTGTTTGTTAGTAGTGCAAATAGGTGCACAGCATGTAATTTTCTTTAAGTAAATTTTACATATGGATTTCATGATTTAATGTACCTGACCTAGCAGCAATATTTTTGTACATGGTAAGTATACGTATAATTCCATTTTACTCTTATTTTCAAGCATTTGGGAATATGTGACTTTTCTTAAAAGAAAAAAAAATCCTTTGTTTAAAGAAATTTCTGCTGCAATATAAAATAGACATATTTGGCTGATAGGCATGTTTTTCTTCTGTGATTTCACCTGTTATGTTTATGGGGCCATCTGACCCCAACCAGACTGCAGAATTTGACTCCTGATTATCTGTGTCTCTTGCATAGATCCAGAGGTGTTTGTATCCAGGGGATTGGTCTATCCCCTATAGAGATAGAGGGTCACCTGTCAGATATTAATAGATTCATATATTCCAAAGCCAAAAGACCATTGGGCTTATCTAGTTTTACCTCTTGTATAACACAAGCCATAGAACTTCTACCAAATATTTCCTAGAGCATAGCTTTTATATAAATATCCAATTTTGACTGAAAATTGTCATTAGTGGAGAATCCACCATGACTCTTGATAAATTGTTCCAATGGTTAATTACCTTCACTGTTGAAAATGTGTGCCTTATTGCTAGTCTGAATTCATCTGGCTTCAGCTGCCAGCCGTTAGATTATGTTATAGTTTTTTCCAATAGACTGAAGAGCCCATTATTAAATATATGTTCTCAGTGTAGGTACTTGAAAATTGTAATCAAGTCACCCTTCATTAGATTGAGCTCTTTGAATCTATCACTATAAGGCATATTTTCTAATTCTTTAATAATTTTTGTGGCTCTTCTCTGAACCCTTTCCAATTTATCAACATGTTTCTTGAAAAAAGAACAAAAGTAAGGGCCTGATCTGAAACCTATCAAACTAGTTGGAAAATCTCCCATTGACTCTTCATTGCCCAAAATGAGCAAATGTACAGTGCCTACTTATCACTGTATAATAATGATCAGATCTTTAGAGTAATTGGCACTCAAGCAATAGACTTCTCCGAAATCTGTAATTTCTTTTATAACATGAAAGTGAAGTTAGAGTGAGGACATATTAGGGTAATATGAAAACTATGATTTAAATGTCATATCAACTGGTTTTTTAATTTGTATCCTTGCATATTGGAAACATCATCTGTTGGTGCTGACTTGCTTTTCAAATCATTTGTTGTTAACGCATTCTGGAATTTGGAAGGACATTGACAGTTAAAGTTATTTGTTTGTGGATTGTTTTTTATTGCCTGTAAATGTTCATTAAATTACAAAATAACATCCTGAGAATATTGTCTGGGAAGAATACAGTAAATATTAAAAGGAAGAGAATTTCTTTTCTAACAGAAATTCCAGTTGACCAATTTTAGTTGCAAAGAGAACACACGAACTATTCCAATGGATTGTACTGGAAATTCCACTATGAATTTAGTCTCACACAGAATTCGTAAATTGTACAGAAATATTTCCAATTCATCATAAGAGCATATTGCATATTCCTGAAGTTATAGTATCCTCTTTATGACATCACAGTTGGTTGCTAAAGAAATTATGATGATCTCAGAATGGATTATAATAAGGTGTAGTTGAACCAATTTGGGTAAAATAAGAATTCCCCTGAACCATGGCCTGACCTAGAAGAACGAAGCATGAGCTTTATTTCAAATATGGGAATTTTTTGCTGAAGGAAAACCTTTTACTTACTTATGAGGAAGGCAACAAGGAGGTTCCAATATCTTTTCCCCTCCAAACATTAATGGCAGGTATGAGGATATTGAGCAGCATGCTATCAATATCCAATATCTGGTTGCAACTTCAGTGACTCTGTTATGTGCGTTAGAAGCAGCAGAAGGCAATCTATTCTTTAAAAACAAATAGCAAAGAACTAAAAAGGAGAGAAAAAAGAAAACATGAATGGTAAATAAAATTGTTTCTAAATGGAATGTTTTTCAGATTTGTTCAAAAACATAAGGGGGTGGGGAAGCAAGGGAAACATTGACTTGAGATCTAGTCAGTTTTAAATAAAATAAGTTAAAAGCTGTTTCAGATGCTTCATCTCTCCTTCGGTCTGTCCTGCCAATTTTCTGCTTTTATAAACTTTCTAGATGTCATTAATGACTGCCTCTTGGCCCTAGGACTAAATCCAGGACTGCCTCGTTACTTGTGGGTTCTAAGTGGAGCACAGGAGCTGAACTGCTCAGTAATTACTTTTACATTTAAATTATAGTCTAATTAAATTTAACGTCCTTGGGTGTGGGGAGAAGTGGGAGAAGGGGAATACCAAAGAAATCCACAGCGGCAGCATTTGACTTCACAAAGGGGAGCTACACAAAAATGAGGAGGCTAGTTAAACAAAAATTAAAAGGAACAGTCACAAGAGTGAAATGCCTGCAAAACACCATAGCAGAGGTTCAAACTATATGCATACCCAAATTAAAAAAAAATAGGAAGTCAAAATGCCACCAGATCTAAACAATAGAGTAAAAGCATATTATTTAAAGAAGCAAAAAGATATTCTTTAAAACTTGGGAGTCATATTGTAGTGAGGAAAATATAAAGTGCATAAATTCTGGCAAGTCTAGTGTAAAAGTATAATTAGAAAGGCCAAATTTTTTTTTGAAGAACAGCTAGCAAAAAGCACAAAAACTAAGGATATGTCTACATTAGAGACCTTACAGTGGCACAGCTGTACCGCTGCAGCTGCATCTTCCATCTTCCATCTAGCCGCTGTATGCTGACGGGAGAAAGCTCTCCCATCTGCAAAATTAAACCATCCCCAATGAGTGGCAGCATCTCCTGCTGACATAGCACTGTCCACACCAGCTCTTCTGTCGGTGAAACTTCTGTCGGTCAGGGGTGTGTTTTTTTTTCTCAGCCCTGACTGACAAAAATTTTACTGACAAAAGTGCTAGTATAGACATAGCCTAACAGCAATTTTTTAAAAAGTACATCAGAAGCAGGAAGCCTCAAGATGCTAACAGAGCACTAAAGGAAGACAAGGCTGTTGTGCAGATCCTAAATTAATTCTTTGCATAGGTCCTCACTTTTGAGGATATGAGACACTTGAGCCATTCTTTTTAGGTGACAAATCTGAGGAACTGTACCTTATTGATGTGTAAATAGAGGAGGTTTTGGGACAAATAGGTAAATTAAATAGTATTAAGTCACCAGGACCAGATGATATTCACTTAAGAGTTCTGAAGGAATTCAGATGTGTAACTGAAAAACTACGAACTATGGTACGTAAGGTATCGCTTAAATATGGCTCTGTGCCAGATAATGGGGTTAGCTAATATAATGCCAGTTTTTTTAAAAGGCCCCAAAGGTGATCCTGGCAGTTATAGGCTGGAAAACTTAACATCAAAACCAAGCACATTGGTTGAAACTATAATATAGAACAGAATTATCAGACACATAGATGAACACAAAACATTGGGGAAGCGTCAACACAACTTTTGTAAAGGAAAATCATGCCTTACCAATCTATTAGGATTCTTTGAGGGTGTCACCAAGCATGTGAACAAGGGTGTACTTGGATTTTCATAAAGCCTATGAGAAAGTCCCTCACAGAAAGGTCTTAAGCAAAGTAAGCAGTCATGGGATGAGAGGGAAGGTCCTGTCATGGATCAGTAGCTGGTTCAAAGATAGGAAACAAAGGGTAGGAATAAGTGGTCAGTTTTCACAGTGGAGGAAGGTAAATAGTAGGGTCTTCCAAGGATCTGTACTGATACCAGTGCTATTCAACATATTCATAAATGTTCTGGAAAAGGGGGTAAAGAATGAGGTGGCAATGTTTGCAGATGATACAAAACTTCTCAATAGAAAGTCCAAAAATGACTGTGAAGAGTTACAAAAGGATCTCACAAAACTGGGTCACTGGGCAACAAAATGGCTGATGAAATTCAGTGTTAATGAATGGAAAGTGTAAATGTAAATGAATATACAATGGAAAATATAACCCCATACATAAAAAATGATGGTTCTAAATTAGCTGTTACTACTCAAGAAAGAGATCTTGGAGTCATCGTGGATAATTCTCAATAGCAGTCAACAAAGATAACCTAATGTTAAGATATCATTAGCAATGGGACAGATAATAAGGTAGACAACTTAATAATGCCACTATATAAATCCTTGGTATGCCCACACCTTGGATACTAAGTGCAGTTCTGGTCACCCCTTCTTAAAAAACAAAACGATTTGGGGTATGGAACAGCTTCCATTTGAGGAGAGAGAATAAAGACTGGGTCTGTTCAGTTTTGCAAAGAGATGATTTGGTGGGGGAGGATATGACAGCGGTCTATAAAATCATGAATGGTGTCAATAAAGTGACTAAGGAAATGTTATGTACCTCTTCACATAACACAAGAAGTAGGGGTCACCCAAGGAAATTTAGAGGCAGTGTATTTAAAACAAACAGGAGGAAGTCAACCTGTGGAATTCGTTGCCAGGAGATGCTGTGAAGGCCAAAAGTATATCTGGGTTCAAAATATAGTTAGATGGTTTCATGGAGGATAGGTCAATCACTGGCTATTATCCAAGATGGTCAGTGATGCAACCCCTTGCTTTAAGTGTCCCTGAACCTCTGACTGCCAGATGCTGAAACTGGACAACAGGATGGATCACTCAATAATTGTCCTGTTCTGTTCATTCCCTCTGAAGCATCTGGCACTAGCCACTGTCAGAAGACAGGATCCTGGGCTTGATGGACCATTGGTGTGACCCAGTATGGCTGATCTTATATCCCTGTTTCCCTATTTTAAACAGTTTTCTCTCCTCCCCTCTTGCTGTGTAAAAGACTCACACAAATAGGGGGAAATGACCAACACCCTGTTCCTGCAAACACACATACTTAACTTTATGTATCATGTGAGTTAGTCCCATCGAATTCAATAGGACTGCTCACATGTGTAAAGCTAAACATGTGTATAGATGTTTAATGACTCTACAAAGGAAACTGTCAAACTATGCAGAATATATTGGTAAAAAATGCACAAGTAAGTAAACTGGAAAAAAAAGAGATTGTATTTTCCTGTGTTCTCTTTCAGTAATAGTAATAGGATTTACTTGTTAAAAGAATAGGTAAAACAAATTCAAACAGAAGTTTAAGTTTTGGTTGAAAGTCTCCCTTTAAGGGAAAGCAGTTCTTCAAAAAAAATTTATTTATTATTATTGCCATAAACACCATGTGCCAAACATCTGAAAGGTTGAATTTCAGATTTCTCAGTTTTATTTATTTAGTTGGTTGGTTAGTTAGTTTACCTGTTTGGCACTGTCCTTTAGCATTTCTCGCTTAATATTAAATATGAATGAGGAAACATGACTAACTCACTGACATATGGCAGCATTTGACAATACTAAGTGACGGTCCTGGGTCCAGAAAGGATTAGATTTATAAATCCTGAAGAAACTGATTTGTATAACTGATTTTATCTCAGTGTCTCAGATGCGTGCTAACAATATACCAATTCTATGACCCTTTGTCCAGATGACCCATAGAATAGCATCAAGCAGAGTGGATTCTGAATTGCTAACAATGACAATTATTTCAGAAGGTAATTATCTTGCATGTTTGTGCAGAACTGCTGTTTTAAAAACTGCACACTGCATTTCAAACACTCGCCCTTCAGATCCCTAGATTCTGTAATTATAAACATGCATTCTGAAAGTCCTAGCCACCACCATCACAATTAAAGGCTTGATTATGTTTTTTTTGTGAAAGAAATGCAGGATTGGGCTCTAAAATAATACCTATTACCATTAAAATGTATGTACATATAACCTCTTTCTGCATACAAGCTTTTCATTCTCTGAAAAATTACCAATTTAAATTGGTTATAACATTGTATTGACAAGCACATAATTATTTCTAAAATGGTGCAAAACATAGTCATTACACTTTACAAGGGAACAGGCAGATACTTTTTTTGGTTTTAATCTATGTGGGTTTGCAACCCCTGAATTTTGCTTTCAGTTTCTGGTTCTAATCTAAACTCTCATCTTTTTAAAGCATTGCTTCCATTTATGTGGATGCATTTTGCAGCTGCAGTTTATGTAGGCAGAGAAATCTGATTAGTGTGTCTCTATTTTATTGCAGGAGCTATTTGCTAGTTACAGATGTAGTTTTCTGTTTACACTTAATTCTTTTGGTCTCAAATTTTGAGAGTACAAATTTTGCCCAAAAAATGGAGTCTGGGCCTCACCCTCCTGGAGACAAACCTCAAAATCTCAAGGCAAATTCTGTCACTGTAACTGAATTTCACCTGCCTTTTGCATTGAAAGCATGTGTGAAATACATATGATGGAGGTATAACCTTTTGCAACCCTGACCTATGTCATTTGACAGGATCGAGGGAAAGAGCTTTTTAACAGCACTTCCAAAGTTGCCAATTTTTATGATTTTAAAATAGTTTATAATATTTATAATATTTCTAGCCTACAGGATTGTGGAGAAAAGCTTGAAAGTGTGACACTTAAGGGAAAAGAACCCATTTATTATTTTTAAATATCATGATTTATAAATCATCTCATCATTTTGGGGTAGGGAATGACTCATGATTTATGAACATTTGGGGTTGGCAATATTGTATGTCACACTTTTATTTCAATTAACAGTTGGTTTGTGATGTATGAGTTTTTGTAATGTATGGAAAAGTAGGATTACCAGTTTCATAGTCTAATCATCCTTTGCACAGGCTATTTACATGTAGGGAACTGGAAACATTGTAACCAGAAGGTGTGATTGCAACACATGCAAACGTAGATCAAAGCTAGCTTGATTCACAACAGTATTGAAGCTGCAGCAGCAGGGGCAGCTGCACAGGGTACCTCTTCCTGCTCAGGACCAGAGGTGATGTGTGTGGTGGGGAGAGAGCGGAGTATGCAGGGTCACATGCCCTCCCAGATTTGCTGCTTGGCTTGTACTGAGCATGCTCCAATGGGCTGAGCATGCTCAGTAACACTGCTGAAACCAGCTGCCCTCACTCGGTGCCCCGTTATCAGCAGGCACAGGTTGTTTCTGCCCAGGACCCTGGAGATGTTGCTTCTGCAGCTTCACTGCTGTTGTTACTTGAGCTAGCTTTGATGCAGGGTATTATCTGCTCTTCCCAGCTCAAGGAGACATACCCGAACTAGCTCCGATCAATCTAGTGCACTAAAAACAGAGTGTAGCCTCAGTGATGGGAGTGGGCCACCCTGAGTACTTACCTAGGGTTTTGGACGGGATCATACATGGGAGGCCTAGCCCCTCCCACCACTCTAACTGCCATGCTAGCTCACTCGCACACTAGCTCGATCAGAGCCAGCATGGGTATGTCTCCTGGAGGTAGGAATTTCACCTCCAACTCCAAGTGTAGCTGTACCCTAAGCTATATGAAAGTTAGTTCAGGTATGTCTACACGTGCTGACAATCACACCTTTGAATTTCAGTGTAAAATATACCCAGAGTTTCCATTCGTTATTCTGGGGAATTCTTTGATGGTGTTGGTGACCAGGATGTGGGCGGTCATGGATAGTGGTTAGAGTAGGAGTCAACCCTCGGTTGCTGGAGCAAAGGGTTAGAGGCAAAGTCAAATCAGGAATCGGAGCAGAGGGTCAGAACTGAGTTACCTAGGGCAAAGCAGAGAACAAGCAAGCACAGGAGCTGTCACAGCCATGGGTGAATGCTTTAAGCAGCCACCAAACTGTTGCTGCTGCTGCTGGGCTTAAGAGCTGGTCTGCTGACTTTTCCAACCAATCAGGTGGTGTAGCTAATTAAGCAGTCTGCTACTGGCCAGCTGTGCTCAATAGGATGCCTGGAAACCATCTTTGCTGCAGGTCCTGTTTTCTAACAGTAAATGGGGAGTTGTTGCTTTCCTATAGAAACAGCAGGATTACAACCAACAAATCTAGAAGACCCTCTTCACCAAGTTCTGTACTGGATCTGTACATCTGCACTGGCACCTTACAGAGTCAGCTTATCTTCAGCATCCTGTGGCTTTCTTTGTGGAAGAGGGTGTCAAGTCATGAAAACTTTTCCTTCCTCCAACTAAATCCTTTAACTGCAGCTTAACCTCTATCCAGTGAAGAAGCCAAGTCCTCATGGAGTTTCCATGGAGGAGCTTCTGTCGAGTCATGGAAATGGGAGACCAGTACAGCAGCAGTGACATTCTCCTTTCAATCCTCTCCTCACCTAGGTTCATGAGGATTTTGGCCCCTACATCTCTGTATGGCTCTCAGTAGTGACTTAACACCAAGTTAGAATCATAGTATTACCCTTACTGTTTATACAGGATCAAACTTGATGTGGAATTGTGGTATTGCCTTGATAATGTGTAGCAGCAAAACATTATTGTCTTAGTGTTTTGATAGAAATCATCCACACCGATTCATTTTAATAGGGGATCTATATATCGAGAAAAGCTTAGGAAAATGTTGTTCTCTCATTTTTGTTGAATAGCAGTAAATTAGATTTTTATCATGACATTTTGAATGGGTCTTGGTTGAACTAAAGGATGCACTGTCTTTGAACTTTATAGCCTCAATATTGAATTTTATGTTATCTTTTCATTCAGTATGTTTCTGTTACATCAGTGAAATGACAGGAAAGCCCTGTGCTGACTAGAATAATACATCTGAATTCCCTCTGAGATTAAGAAATAATGTCCATAGACTGGAGGATTTAGCTGCTGGGCCAGGCCAGGCCAGATGTCCCAGTTTTATAGGGACAGTTCTGATATTCAGGGCTCCGTCTTATATATATAGGCCTATCACCCTTCTACTTCCTGTCCCAATCTTTCACACTCGCTATCTGGTCACCCTAGAGCCTCAGCTAGTGTAAACAGGCACAGCTCTTAATAATTAACTCTATTAACAGCTGATTTTTATCACTGTTAAATATACGTGTATGTGGTATTGTTGTAGCCGTGTTGGTCCCAGGATATTAGACTGACAAAGTGGGTGAGGTAATATCTTTTACTGAAGCAACTTCAGTTGATGAGAGAGAGAAACTTTCAAGATTACAAAGAGCTCTTCTTCAGGTTACCTGAACTTCAAAGGACTCTTTTAACCAATGTACCAGACAAGAATGAACTTCTAGTTGAGTGGGTATCCCAAGAAATACTTGGGAGTTGGTTAATGCAAATTCCCACCTCTAGACCCAACTTTTTTAAACTTCGCCCTGATAAGAAACTCATTGTCTGCTGAAAAATCTACACCTCTGAGGGGCGTAGTTAAGTAGATCAAAACCCCCATGTAAACAGTGCTATGTGATGTCAGTGGAAGAATTCTTCTTTCAACCCAGCTACCACCTCTTGAGGGGGATGGATTACCTACGCCAATGGGAGAATCTCTCCCATCAATGTAGGTAGTGTCTATACTGAAGCGCTACAACTGTAGCGTTTTAGGAGTAGACATAGCCTGAGAAAAGACAAAAGATTTTACATTGCTTTAATTAATGATCTAACTTGCTCATGTGACTAGGTAAGTATGGAGTTGGAGGTGCTGCAAGATAGTATATTCTGGTTAAGTTGCTTTCTGATCTCTTACTTTTTTTGTTTATTAAAATTTAAATGTTTTCTTCAAGAACACCATTGAGGTGCTTTGACATTCTTCAATACACAACAATTATTGCTATTTGCAAGTGGGGAAAAAAATTGATCCAAAGCTTATCACGACAATATGGCCAAGTTAGCAAACAGAACCGTTGAACTTTTGTGCAAAGAGCCATGTCAGAAAAAGTTTAGAATTGAAATGTTTAAGTTAAGACACAATTACAATTACATAAATTGTAAGATCTTTAGGGCAGAGACTGTCTTTAATTTTGAATATGTACTGCACATAGCACAACAGGGTTCTGTCCATGACTGGGGCTGCTAGGTGCTATGGTAATGCAAATAATAGTAAAAGTAATTAGCTCCCATTCCCTAATTCTCCTATGTCATGGTCCATGAATCCTAAGGGAGGAGAGGGGGCCAAATTCATTTCAATGGGCAGTATGTTTAAATTACACTGGACAACAAATTTTTTCGAAAGTGTTGCTTCCTCAGAAATTTTTTTAGATTATGCTAGACTGCTTGAAGCTGAACACAAATATCATGTAGGAATTTGGAGAAACAAGAAATTGACTTTTATTGAATGTAATGTGTTTTGCAATAGTTCAACTGAGCTAAAAATGTTTTGTTGATGCTTTTTGTTTGTATTCAGTGTCCGAGGCTTCTCGTTTAAGTGTCCAACAATAATCGGCCACATTGATGGATTCCAGTTGCCCTGATACTGTTTTTCCATGATTGCAATGTCCTGGTGAAACCTTTCACCATGCTAGTCACTGACTGCACCAAGATTTCCAGGGAAGAAGTCTAAATGGGAATGCAGAAAATGAATCTTTAGTGACATGTTGCACTTCATGGTTTTGTATGCTCTGTAGTTGCCAAGAAACATATCGCAGCTGTTGCAACATTGGCGAGACATTTTGCTATCACCAATCCTCCTGAAAATATAATTACTTTATTATTGTGAGTACACACAATATGCTATGCGCATAGAGCATGTGCATCAATATGAATGCAAACTGATATAAATGCAATGCATAGAACAGTGTGTGCAAAATGCTTTTATAGCCTTTCTAAAACCTGTCCTGCCAACATCCGCTCTGCCTAAGCCTTAGCATTCCCAGTGCACGTTGTGTGGCCTGCACTAGGTGCAGTATCACTGCATGCCCAGGCATGCTTGGACACAAGATAGAAAACTTTTCAGCTTACATTGTGGGCAACATTTTAATAGACTTAAAATATGAATTGAAATAACAAATATAGGCGATTTCAAAAAACTGTATGTGATAGGGAAATTTCATGGTGATTTTCATAATCAGCAGTCCAAAATCTGTAAAATACATCCAAAAATATTCAGGAAGCAAAATCTTTGTTGTCCAGTGTTATTACAATGCTTTCTACATGCTGTATGAAAAAAAAACGATGAATGGACAATAAATGATAAAAATCATAATGATTCCAGGTTCTGAAATTGAGTGCAGTGCATTCTAGTGAGTGCAAAGCACTACACGTTGTAGGCATCATGGAAAGATTGCAGAGGAAGATTTGGTGAAGGGCTAAGAAAAGTCAGTGAAGTAAAAGCACAGATAACAAAACTCTTACTCTGAAGTCATACAGTATGTAAATGTTATGGGAATTTAAAGCAAACATTCACATTCAGAACATATTGAACATCTTATATACTCTTATTCATAAAAATAACTTTATCTGGTTACCATGAGGATTTGTAGTAGCTACCTACAAACTTTATTGCTGATATTTCTGATGTCCTCATTTTTCTAGTGCAAGGAATGCATTTTCCTTTAAATGGCACAGAGTCAATTATTTTATGATTCAATTTAACTCTTCTGTGCATTCTCCCCTGCTTTCTAGCATACATTTTTTGACGCCTGCAGTTGGATACACTAATGGGAAAATACACGAGAGAGACTCTTCAACCATTCTTTTTCCTCCTCATCCTGAGCCCCAAACCCATGTTTGGTCTTCAGCTCCCCTCCTCCCTATCCTTGGGGTCCAAGGACCCCAGGACCTAGTCTTCTGTGGGAAACTATGCATTCATCCTTTCCCATCAAAGTCATTGTGGATGTGACACACTAGAAGATTCTCATTGCCATCAGTGAAATATCTTTGTAGTGTTGGCAGTGAGTATTAGTGCTCTCCAGAAAATCCTGTCACCTAGAGTCCTGCAGACTTTGGACTGAAGGCCAGTAGCTCCAGGGTGGAAACCATGTAGCTAGAGGGAAAGGGAGGAGGAGCCACTTGGTATTCCCTCAAGACAGTAGAATGAGAAGCATGACAAAGATGCAGATGGGTGCTCTTTCTAAGTGCATGTTACAGTAAGACATTGTTTATCCATTTATGAATATTCGTTAAATTGATTAGTATTTGTTCAGTACTGCTGAATAGTAACTTTTCCTGGAGAAAAAAGAAATCACACTCCTGTTTATATACTTTGATTTGAGGAACTGAACATTTGTGCCATCACTTTGAATCATGTGAAGTCACCTTAATTAGGGATCTTGAGGGCACAAAAAATTAAACTCCATAATTGTGCTAGAAGAAAAAGTATTTACAAATTTAATAGCCCTATTCATTGCAAAATATAACACAGAATCAAAATATTTAACAGTCTGAGATACTGAAGCTAAATACTAAAACCATTACTACAGTATTTTTCTTTTGATTGCACCATCATTGTCAATAACTTTAGAAAGAGTATGTTGGATGAAGAAATACATTAGCAGAATCAATGATTTAGTCATGATCTTTATTCACGTTTCCTTTAGTGTTTCAGTTAAGCAGTTTCAAAGATGTTTTATATGCAAGTTCTTTATTTGTCTGAAGTCTACATAAAATGACACCCTCAGTGTTATGGGAGTATGAAGCAATGCTGTTGATATATTTATCGGGTTACTTTACAATCATTATGACCCTTTCCTTTTTTGGTAGTATTTTTTAAAGGCCAAATCCTGCTCATTTGATTTATCTAACATTCCCACTGAGGTTAGTGAAAGGTTTGGATGTGTAAGACTAGCAGACCAAAATTATCCTTATGAATTAAACGGTGAATAGTAAAAAGTGAAGAAGTTACAACTTGGAAAAAGTCCCACTTAACTAACATATTGAAAATGAAGACTATTTGGCCCATCCGAGTTCATGTATTTCCTTAGCATTCCCAGCCCCCTTCTCCTCTTCTCCCCATGATGTTATGTTGATTCTTGAATAAGCTAAGATTTTTAATGTGACATACTCATTTGGAAAGGCACTTCTCACAGCTGGGGTTCTTTGTGCAGAAAGATAATGCTTTCTGATGTCAGCTTTAAATGTATTATATTTCATGCCCAATCCTGTTGCGTGATCTGAAACTGAGAGAAGTAATGCAATTTGACATTATCTGTTAATTCTGCTCACTACTCTTAATAACCCTTTCAACTGACTTGCTTTCTGGCTGGATAGATTTAAATAGACTTGAGCCTTAACTTGTCTTGTACTTCTGAGTTTTTAGATAAGCTTTGTTGTGCTGCGCTTTTTCAAATGTTATAACATTTTTGTTGATTTCTTTATTTTAATGATACAATGACCAAGATTAAGCACAAAATTATGAGTGGGATTTCAGACAAAGAATGTTATAATGCAGGGCCCCATAATCCCTTTTACGTCTCTGTGCAGAGTAGAAACCACGACTATGGAATGGCACAGCTCTTTCAGCATCTCCCCCTTCCCCTGGACCTCATGTGAGGTAGCTGTCTGGGCTCCTTTGAATTTTTTTTCTCTCGAATACATGGACAAATTAATGAAACACAAAGACAAGCCTCTCTCACCATGTGGTTTTGGTACTACTGCTATACGTGTGCATGATTGGAAGCTTGAGCAGCAAGAGGTTGGCTGAACATTATTAGAATCTAGACATGAAGTCAGCTGGGATTTAAGTTTAAGCAGCAGAAAAAAGATTTTAGATTGGGTAGTGGAGGGGCTGCAGCTGTGAACTGTATGGAATAGAGGTGTGATCAGAACAGGGCAGAAGGCAGCAAGTTAGGTGAACAACCCATCTTGCTCTCTGTCTAGCAAGGCAGCAGCTGCAATAGTGTTAGATAAGTTTTAGCTATTTTTATGTTAACTACAAAAATAAAGAAGTGCCCCAGGCCATTATTTTTGGTACATGCCAAGATGATCTGGAATCTAAAACAAAAACAATCAATCAATCAATCAATCATGTTTTTCCTTTAAATTGCTTAGAAGAGCTGTAAGAAAATGACCAAAAAATTTGAAACTGAATATGAAAACTATTGTAATTTTCGTGCAAACCTTTTCATGTCCCAGAGATGTAATTTTTCATGGGATTTTTGTGACTTGGCCAATTTCTACCAGGAGTAGTCCCATTGCTGTTAGTAGGAATATTTGTGGGTAAGGTATTATTCAGTGTGAGTATGGGGTTCCCGATCACATAGAAAGTAATCACATTAACTTTCAAAGTGATAGAAGTCTTTGGTGCAAATTTATTTTTGGCTGAAAGCCATTTTGAATGGATTTAATTTTTTTCATTAAAATTAGGACAATTATTTAGGTAAAAGTTCCTCATTTCTTTCCCTCCTCCCTCTATCCATCCTTCTTAGGTGTAATTTTTAGCCATACCCACCAACATTTGGGTTTATTATAAAATCAAGCCATTATCCAAGTGAAATGTAAAATCCTCAATTTCTGAAGTTGCAAAGTGCATCTAGAAGTTTTTACAAATTTGTCTCATTTAGGCAGATTATTTATTCCTTTTTTCTGTGAATTCTGTGCATTCCTTCTTCTGTGCATCATGTACATTCTACATGATCTGAGGAATAAAACTACTAAGAAAAGTTGAGCCAGGTCAGTATTTGGGAAGACCATCCAGAAATACCATCCTGCTGCAGGAAGTGGTGCTGGTGGATCAGTAAATTATATTCTTACCTTTGAATCACTAGTGAATCAGTGCATTGGGCTCCATATTGTTGGACATGCTTTATTTTGGATGAGATGGCATTAAAGAGCCCGTTTCATTTTTTGTACACAACTTATTTTTCACTGCCTTGTCAATGAGAAATGAGGTGAAGGATGGTTTGAAAACCCAACACAATAATTAATACAGCTATGAACTGTGTGCATGTGTTACTAGACAGACTATCTGTGTGATCTTCTTCTTGTCATCCATGTCTCTCCTCACCCATGGCCCCACTTTATCTGTTTATGTCCCACACTTGTCATACCAAATGTATTTTGTGTGCTCTTCTGAGCAAGGTGTTTGTCTGTATATGTTTCTGTGAGTCACCTACCACATTTTAGATGCTTGAACAATAATTAATAATAGGAATAAAAGTGTTGCTGTGCTCTGTTAAATATCTGCTGAATTTCATCCCTGAGGTGACATATAACCATTGGCAGAAGTTCCGTAGCTCTCTCATAAGTTTGTAAAATCCCTTTGGGATCGATTAAGGTGGATTATACTATTTAAAAGAAAAAATATAATCACGTAACACAGAGTCCACATTGGTGTAAACTATATTCTACCTTCTTTATGGGAGTACAGCTGTTTTCAAATCTATGGTGTATATGCCTTTCTTGTACGAACAGGTCCTTATGGGTTCAGCTACTTCACTGCCTCCGGCTTTAACAAATGAGAATTATGTTCTTCAAGACAGTTGGAAATTGTTATATTGTTTCATTGGGTTGCTAGTCCTTTTCATACATTTGGTGTTTGAACAGGAGCACAGTGAATTCACGAGAAAGAAGAAGAGAGGCAAAGTAAAAGGAGAGAGAGCTGCAATTAGTTTGGATTAACATACAGTTCTTATTCTATGGATGCTGAGCAGTTAATGAAGTTTCATAGATGCAAAGTTGATGGAAAAGGGTTAGTTTAACATAGATATCCATATTACTTAATTTATAGATAATAACTTGGACAAACATTTCCAAAAGTGGTGGCCTCAAGTTAGGCTTCTTGAAAGATGGGAAACTGAATTATAGCTCACTTCTGTACATCAGATAAAGGGTGGGGTGGGGATTGAACTCAGGTTTCCCTAGTCAGTGCACTAACCAAAGGATTAAAGGCAGGTCAGCAGCCATTTCTTCCTTCACCCCTTACATTTCTTGCAAAGAAAATGCTTAGGCATCTGTCTACAGGAAAGGGTTCACAGCTGCAAATCCCAAGCAGAGATTGTAGCCTTCCTCCAGCCCAGACGTAGGCACCTAACTCCCTGAGCAGAGCTGGACTTAGGCAACATCCCTCTTCTCAGCACTGGTTAGCTTAGGTGGCTCCCTGCTCAGCGTCCTGGATTTTATGGATCCTTTATTTAGGCAACTAACTCTCTCCATGCACTATATAGGGAGCCTAGGCATGTAATTTGGGGCTGTGGATTCCACTGGTGGTAAGGCATCTAAAAATTATGTGGTGCAAATCGGAGCATTGTAGCACCTAAGTCCCTTTGTCGATCTAATCCTAAATCCATATTTAGGCATTGAAATAGGTGGCCTGATTCTTAGAGGTTCTGAGACTCATGGCACCCCTTGATTTCAGTGGTGCCTGCCAAGTGTTTACCCCTTCTGAAACCCAGGCTTTCTGTTGAGGTGCCAAATACAGAGTTAGGTGTCTAATTTTTGGGATCCTTTCCTGAAAATACTGGCTTGGTCAGTGGTTCCCCATTTGTGTGAAACAGAACAAAATAAAACTGGAGAATGGAAAAAAAGACCATTAAAGTATGATGGTTTGTTGCTGAATTTACACTGAAAACCAGCCTCTTATAGATTTGCTAGAGATATTGGTTTAATTTCTACCACATATAAAAGGCTCCATTGCTTCTCCCAGGGGTGAGCTTGAGAAATTCTAATTTATGTGGGGAAGTTAACATTTAGATTATTTATTTATTTCATCAGGAAGGTTGTTTCCCATTGCTTATTATTTTTTTAAATGTAAATCAGTTATAAAAGCAAACATGTTCTGTCAATATCAACTTGATTCCCCTGCTTGTCTCCCTGGGAATAATTACATATACCTGTGGTGGTGGAGTGGGGCACAAGGGGCCCAATCCCCCCACTGCAAGAGTGTGTCCCAATCGAGAGATGAGAGACCAGACCACTTTTGTTTGGCTAACCACTATTTATGTAACTTTTATTGAAATATATAGAGTGATAAAAAGAAAAAAAAATAATTAAATGAAAGATTCCTATTATTACAATTAAAAAAGCTTCCATTCTTATCAAATCCTACATACATCAACTGCTCATACACATGCCACATTCCCAGCTCTACTTCCCTAAGACATTCCTTATTAAATCCTACATACATCAACCCCTCATACATAAGCCACATTCCCAAAACTTTGTTTCCTTAAAACATTCCAAAAATCCTTCAAGTGCAAACACCAGCACCACCACAATCACAATCCCTCTTCCCGTGCCCAACACAGAGGAAAAACCTCAGTGCCAGTCTCAGTAGGGTAAAGCTCATGCCAGACAGAGAAACAGCACTATCTGTGGGCAAAAAGGATTATTCCAGTTTAACACACATTATTACATATGCGCAGCTCAGGACAGCACGAACACCTTGCTTCTCCCCCTTGCTCCACAGACACCATGGGTCATGGCCTGGTGAGGCTAGCCATGGGCTGTTTGCGGCTAGGAGTTACAAGAGTCAGCTGGGGTGCCTGGTGGAAAATACAAGTGGATTTCAGCTTATTTTCAATCTGTGGGTTAGTTAGCTTGGAGCAGCGATAATACATACACACATAATCCAAAATACATTCCCCAATTTAAATCCCAAATTTAACCAGGTTATATTTACCTCATGTGGATGTTATCTCCAGAGTGACAGACAACAGATCTGCAACTTGTTTTCTTGAGATAGAAGATTAAGTGTGAGATAACAGCCTGATGTTCTATCAGCTTGACTGACTTACAGTTCATCCTGACTATAAGCAGCCATAATCAGAGCCCACCAGTCTGGTGTCAACCAATTGCACGCACTTGACCAGTTCGATGTTCCATCAGCTCGACCAACTTATAGTTCATCCTGACTATAAGCAGCCATAATCAGAGCCCACCGCAACCAGTTACAATGGTTGAACACCCCCTGCCACCCCCTTCGGATATACTAAGGTTTGCGGTCTTGCAATCCAGGGCAACCAGGTGAACAAAAAGAATCAGTAAAAGAAAAATCAAAAAGCAGAAAAAAGATCTGCAAAAAACCAAACAAACAAACAAGAAAACCAAACTGCAGGCTCCCTTGGTGATCAGACAAGGGGGTTTAACGCTCTTCCTTGTGAAGAGTGGGGAGGTGCCCGGGACTGGCCAGGTCCCTGGGCAAAACAACAGGCTAGTAACCTATCGTCTCTCCAACATGTCCAAACCAGAACCCTGGCTTTATGGCTGAGACCCCAGAAAATTAGCATATCGCCTGTTGGCATGGAAACTCATTGACCTTGGTCAGTAAAGTTTTCTCATGAGCTTTGCAGCTGGTAGCTATAATTTATCTTATCACCTTCTCCAGGGTTGTTTCAAACCAGTTTGGGACACTGATAGTGAGTTTCTTAGAAAACTGCTATTGTTTGCAGTTTTTGACTCCAGAAGATAATACCACCTAATTATTTATTTATTTATCTAATTAGAGGCTTAACAAGCTGCTTTCCATCCCAGGTTGGAGTTTGGCCATAGCAAAAAGCAAGTGGAAAAATCCACTTCTAACAATACCAAAGAGATCCCCAAACATTAAGGCTCCAATTCTGAATACACTTGACTTCAGTGGGAGTTTTCTCCTGTTTAAGTGGGAGCCAAATTGGGCCCTACACCCCTCACCTATGTGTAGAAAGTAAGAATATATTTCCAATTCCTTCATTATTAGTCTAAACTGGCTCTATCATCAGATTGTATGATGTAACATGACTAATTCTGGCTATTATCCAAATAAACTGAGCCAATAAGTAAATAAATAAATAAATTAAATAAAGGTTTACCGTAGCAGGACCAAGAGAGAAGATGAACTATCCAACACATAAGGCCAGGAGTTAGTGCACTCTGGATATTTCAACTAGTCTGGTTCACTGAGCAAAAGACCTGAAGCAAGAAACTTTACTTACTCCTTATAGAAGAGAATTTAGCCCAGTTGGTTTATATGCATTGTGGGAGTCAGAGATCAATTCTCAAAGAGAGAGAGATCAAAACTGAAGCGTTCCTTAAAAATGCAGTGACCTAGGCTGCCAATAACATAGTAATGACATGTCACACTGCTTTTTAAACAAAGTCAAGCTGTTAATAAATAAGATACATTATGATTCAATATAATATTTTAGAGATAAATATGTACTACTCTCTTTAATAGATCAGAGAGGCTTATAAGTGGCAACAAGGTGCACCTCATATGCATGTGAATGGCTTATAATTTTTTTATAGGTGCAATTTGTTCCTGTCTCTTGGAGGATTAAGAAAATGGAGCACAACGAGTGGATGGTTAGGTACTAGTGGTCAAGCTTTTCTAATTAGCCAATTCTCTCTCTAATTCACAGACAGAGAATATAAATTACACATACAAAGCTATTACAAATTGTATATTTTCTATCTTGCAGGCTTCCCATGCAGTGCGTCTTTCTAACTGAAAGGCAGGAACTGAAGATTTGTAGTTTACAATTCTCATGATTAATTGAAGAACAAGCATGGTTTAGTCATACTTACAAAAGCAGGGATGCTGCCAAAAGAGTCTAATTGGTTAAATAAATAACCCTAAGCTTTTATTGCTCAAAGTCTTTTTTTATTGAATTATTAATGCTATGTCACCCTCCAAATCAGTAGCAGTTAATGACTGATTTGCCTGAAGCTGTTAATATTCTCCGATCAGTTGTAAATTGCAGTAATGACTTGTTTTGATAACCTAGAGCTTATATTATCAGCTCAGTTTGTAAAATGGCATTGATTATAAGTCTGTATTGAAAAATAGTTGCCAGCTACAATTGTTGGGGTTTTTTGGTTGGTTTTATTATTTTTATTTTTTTTCTTATTTAAGGTCTTTGATTAACTCAGTTCATTTAAGAATAATTTTGAAAAAAATTTCAAGAGGGGAAAAATCATGTTACTAGAATTGTTTAGGACAGTTCAGATTGCAATGCAAATAAGCATCATACTTTTTTTTCACTCCTTAAAAGGAATTGGAACACTATATGTTTTCACAGTGATGAATAAAATTCCCATGTCTGAATTTAGAATCATAGGGCTAGAAAGGACCTCGAGAGATCATCTAGTCCAGTCCCCTGCATTTATGGCAGGATTCACATATTATTGAGACTATCCCTGAAAAGTGTTTTGTCTAACCTACTCTTAAAAATGTCCAATGATGGAGATTCTACAACCTCCCTAGGCAATTTATTCCAGTGCTTAACTACCCTGACAATTAGAATGTTTTTCCTAATGTCCAACCTAAAGCGCGCTGGCTGTAATTTAAGCCCATTGCTTCTTGTGCTGTCTTCAGAGATTAAAAAGAACAATTTTTCTCCCCCCTCCTTGTAACAACATTTTATGTACTTGAAAACTATTATCATGTCCCCCTCAGTCTTATCTTCTCCAGACTAAGCAAGCCAAGGTTTTTCTATCTTCCTTCATAGGTCATGTTTTCTTGACCTTTAATCACTTTTGTTGCTCTTCTCTAGACATTCTCCAATTTGTTCACATTTTTCCTGAAACGTGGCGCTCTGAACTGGACGCAATACTCCAGTTGAGGCCTAATCAGCATGGAGTAGAGTGGAAGAATTACTTCTCATGTTTTGCTTACAACACTCCTGTTAATACATCCCTGAATGATGTTTGCTTTTTTTGCAACAGTGTGACACTGTTGACTTGTATTTATGTTGTGATCCACTATGACCCCCAGATCCCTTTCAGCAGTACTTCTTCCTAGGCAGTCATTTCCCATTTTGTATGAGTGCATCTAATTGTTCCTCTCTAAGTGGAGTACTTTGCATTTGTACTTTATTGACTTCAGACCATTTCTCCAGATTGTCCAGATCATTTTGAATTTTAATCCTACCCTCCAAGGCACTTGCAACCCCTCCCAGCTTGGTATTGTCTGCAAACTTTATAAGTGTAGTCTCTATGCCATTATCTAAATCACTGATAAAGATGGTGAACGTAACCAGCCCCAAAAGTGATCCCTGCAGGACCCCACTCAAAACGCCCTTCCAGCTAGACTGTGAACCAGTGATAACTACTCTCTGGGAATGGTTTTCCAACCAGTTATGTACCCATCTTATAGTAACTCCATCTAGGTTGTATTTCCCTAGTTTTTTTATGAGGAGGTCATGTGAGACAGTATCAAAAGCCTTATTAAAGTTGAGATATACCACATCTACCATTTCCCCCCATGCCCAAGGCTTGTTACCCTGTCAAAGAATGTAGGGTGCACAAACAAATGATGCAGTGTGGTGTGGCATGGACTTGTGAGCACTTCTCTAGAAATAAAGTGGAACGTGGCCTAATGGTTTGAGAAGGCTATTAAGAGTCTGTATAATTAGGTGTGAATCCTGTTTCTGTCACATATTTTATATGTAATGATGGGCAGGTCACTTAGCACTATATGTGCCTCACTGTACCCCTCTGTACTCCTACTAGTTCACAGGGCTATTCTGAAGGTTAATGGTTGAGATGTGCTTTGAGATCCCAATATGGAAGGTGCTATTTATATCAAAGTGTTACTAAATGCTAGTTAATTGTTTGTGTTCAAACTACAGTAGAGTTTAAAATCTTCGTGGCTTAGACATCCTAAACTTGCACCCAGTCTACATGAGGTTACTAAAGTGGCTGATGGGTTGTGATATATTTCTATTTGCTTCAGAAAGTACTTCCCAAGGGATTATGAGTGGGAACCACAAAAAAAACTTAGGAGTTGGAACACTGATCATCACAGCACCTAACCTTTAGGTGCCTAGAAAAATCACAGGAAAAATACAGTGATCCACAAAGCCTGAGTTAGGCACCTAGGCTTATATACAATTAATGGGGAGAGAGAGGTGCCTAAGAAGGGAAGCACCTATCTCTGCTAGCAGTCCATGAATAGGAACCAACTTCTAGGAGTCAGGAGGCTTAGGAGCCTAAGCTGCTGTTTGAGCAAATGAGTTAGGCACCTGCCTTGTTCCACACAAAACATCTGGAAGAGGAGTAGTGCACTTACCTGAGGTGTGGGAGACTCTAGTTTAACTCACCCTTTTCTACCGGAGGGGAGAACAGGGGTCTTCTATTTATTAGCAGCAAGCTCTAATGACTGAGCTATGGGATAGTCTGATGGGAGGGGAGGGGGAAATGGACTTCTTTAATCTCTCCTGTTGAAGCTGTTCCACTGTGTATAAACAATGGAAGAGTGATTGGAGCAGGGGGACTGGACCCAAGGTCTCCCATGTGGGTTCTCTAACCACTGGACTACCGAGTGATAGTCCCTCTCTCTCTCTCCCCTCCTCTCCTGTCATGAGGCCAGGGAGAAGGAGAAAGAATGACTCTGTAGTCCAGTAGTCAGGAAAATCACAAGGGAGACCATGGGTCCAGTCCCCCATCTCCAGTCATGCTTTCACTGGTCAAAGTCCTCAAAAGAAGCTCCATTATGACTTATTACAACAATCTATAACCCACTAACACCCTCTTTTTGTCCTAGGACTGCAGAGGTGTTAATGGGCCATTCTACCTGGAATGGTCTCTTAGAATATGTGCTGTCTAGTTATACTAAACAATCGGTTCTACCTTGAATTTTGCTGTGGCACTAGGAGTACCTCTCCCAGACCTCAAGAAGAGCTCTGTGTGGCTCGAAAGCTTGTCTCTCTCACAAACAAAGTTGGTCCAGTAAAAGATATTACCTCACACACCTTTCCTCTCCTTTGCAAGAAGTTAGGTTCCAAACTCAAACAGCATTTTATGGCCATTAATATGACTGGTCTATCAAACAGTTGTTTTTCAGCTATAACAAGTAAAACCAGATTCTGTCCCTGGTGGCTTGTGGCAAGGCACTTCCTAAGTTTGAAAGCCTATTGTGTGATGTTCTTTTCATTTCACTGATAGTAATGGAATAAAATTCTGCTCCCTCTTCTCACTTAACAGTAAATCACCTCCATTTAGAGGTGCCTGGCACCTTCTATTATTTAATACTAAAGGGAGTGTATTGCTTACATTTGTGTCATGACTTTACGTTCACACATATATTCTATGTATGGATATACACTACTCCATCCATCTCAGTGACTCCATATCTGTGGAGCAGGCTGCATATCTTCTCAGGTCATAGCTCTGTGTTGGTGAAAAGAGAAGAAGAAACTTTTTTTGAGGGCTTCAACGTAGACATCAGCCAGTGCCATAGAAATGCTCTATTTGCGTGTCTCTGTGAATAACTGTAAGGAATTCTTTCCCTCCATTTTCTACCTAACTGAATCACAAATAGAAACAAAACACCTGTGCAGTAGGCTGCTACAAGCTGTGCTACTGCAGATCCTTCTGCAGAAGAAGATACAACATGCCATTTCTTCACCTCAAGCAGATTAAAGGAATCCATTAAAAAGAAAAAGAAAAGTAGGGGGTCAATTAGAGGGAAAGTCTAAAGAACAGCTAAATGAGATGTAATTCGTTTTTGTTAAACTCTTTTTCTTCTGCTTCTTGCATTTATTCTTTGCTTTTTTCTCCAGATAAGGGCAGTGTTGCTCAGTGCTTATTAAAAACAATACTCAGTCCAGAGCCAGGCTGTCATTTTGTAGATAGTTTTGTTTTCAGTATGTTGGGTATCAACAAGTTAATTTGCCCAATTACTTACATCCTTGGAACATGCAGCTGCAGCACATACACTTTTGTTTGTTTTTAAGTAGGGAATAGCATAAATAAGGACATGAAAGGAAAGATGGAGGTGATGCAAATGTGTGCAAATTAGAGTTAAAATCTAATTTTAGATGACAAAAGATGGTTTCAACTTTGGTGGCTTTAACATATTGCTCAGTGGATAATAAACATGTCAAGAACTCTCTCTGTAATTCTGTAATCTTGCCTAATTGGCAGTTTGTACTCTGGCCAAACTTGGAAAAGAAATGATACTTAAGATCAAAATTGGCATTGGCAGAGGTTCTTGTGTTGATTTACAGTATATAGCACCTACTTAAACTGAGATCCTTTCTCTTCAAGTTCCTCCAGTGTTTCAAGTTCATGTGGCTAACATAGAACAAAATACATGGTTTGTATGTGTGAGATGAGATAAAGAGGCTGCCTGTTTTAATTTGATAACTTGTAAAAAGTTAAACATATGTATCTGTAGTTACTTTTCCAACTTATTTTTTCTTCTGGAGAACAGAGCTGTGAGGATGGACTCATTCAAAGACACTTGTATGAATGACAAATGTGTGCATGTACTATCATATTTGACAGATGACTGGTTCTAAAAAAGGATTCATTCATATTTTCAACAGGTGAAACTTATATTAAATAATAAACAGATGAGTGGTGAACTGGATTTTTTAAATTCCATCAATCACAATCCCATTGCTAATAAATGTTAAAAACACTGAAAAAGTCATTAAAAGTACAGATAGTGCCTTGAAAGTGGTGATTTTAACCTTATTATCTCATGTGAAGAGAGCAGCATGCTTCATTGGTGAAGTATTTTGAGACTGACCTCAGTCAGGGAAGAGTCCTCAGCTAAGCATACAGTGGCTTAATGAGGTTTTTCAACCGAGTATTTGCTAGTACATCCTTAACAGTTTGACACTTTCCCAGATGTATCAGCTGGAGAAACATGAGGCAGACGAAAGGAGCGTGTTATCACAGATGTCCTGGCTTTTTACTTTCCAACTTCAACAGCATGTGGTTGATGCTGTATAAGCATATTTTGGTTTGTACTTTTCTGTTCTTCAGTGATATATCATGATTTTCAACACCCTTTATCATTTTCTTAAAATTTCTTTTTGGAAGAGACTTGTTTATTCTTGACAAGGAGAACAGAGATATAGGCTTTAATTAGAGAGACTTGTAACCTTGTATTTTAAGCTAATTACCCATTGACTTCAAGGCAGTAGAATATTCATTGCAAAAAGAATAATGCTTTAAAGCTTAGGTTGGCAGCTCTGATGATCATGATAAATTAAACTTTAATGAAGAATCATGGAAAGATAAGTGTAAATGAGCCAAAACATTATGCAATGTGTTGTCTTTTGCTTTTTATGTTTTGCTATTTAGCATCCATTTAGAAGGAATACGTTTTACTTTATGATGCCACAGTAACTTTGAGTACTTTGTACTGAATTATCCATGACTACTAATATACCAAGCTCTTGTGTCTCTCAAGAGGGAGGGAGAAGAATGTATGTGACCTTGGCTGAAAGAGTATTTCTTCTCTGTTTCATCTCTGTAAGATCCACAAGTAAAACAGTTTAACCTCCCTCACTAGCTGGGAGGTTAAAGGGTGATCCCCTTTCATTTAAAGTCTGCTCTGAATTTTGGAGATAAAACAACATACAGTGGAGAAGTGCAGCATAAGGTGAAAGGTATATGGCTCTGAAGAGTCACACTTCATCAGAACAAACTGAAGACCGTTAGGTCTCCAAAGCATTTGTAGCTGTTGAATACCGAGAAGGAGGAAATGTAACTCAAGGGACATGGTGAGCTTTCCCACTCATCCAGCAGTTTATAAATCTAGAATGTCATGCTCGAGATATGATGGGTACAGAAATATCAAGACATTAAAGTTGGAATATTTTGGATATGTATCCAGAAGAAATAGAAACAATCTAGAAAATGGATGGGCTCTGGAAGTTCAGAATTGAAGCTGGGCAGAAAATGGTTTTCTCATCCATCTTAAGTTAAGACAAAAGTTGAAATCTCAAAACCTTTCATGAACTCCCTCTCTCTGTAATTTTTTTTCGATTGGCCCAATTAAAAAACCTTTTTGTTTTGATAATTTTGAAACATTTCATTTTTTTAAATATATTTTTACTATTTTTAAATATTGAAATTACAAGTTATTTCAGATCCAAAGAGAGGATATTCTGACAATTTTGAAATTTTTTTCAAAAGATTTAAAACAGGAAATCAGTTGAAGTTGGCTCTTTCCCACAAACAGTTTCGGTTTTGATAAATAGGTATTTTCTGAGAAAAAAGCATTTTGTCAGAAAATTCATGATGAGCTCTAGGCAGAACTGTTTTTGTCCTGCTTCTTCCCCATTCAGCCTGCCTTCCCTTCTTTTATTCATACTGTATAGTTAGTCTTCCAAAGGGTAGGGTTTTCTGGGATAATGTGGTGTAAATGTCATTGAAATCAAACCTTGGAAGGAGGATTTTATTTAGCAGAGTTTGTGGTCCATTGGTTATGGGAGTCCCAAGTTCAGTTCTCTGCTCTGTCACAGACATCATATTTGACCTTGAGCAAGTTACTTAAGGTGAATCCATGAGGGTATTTAGGCATCACACTGCTGAATATCACAACGCCTAGAAAAAGCAAAGGAGAAACTCTGTGACCCACAAAACCAAGTTAGGATCCTAGGCCCCTTTACAATGCCTGGGGAGAAACAGATAATTTAAAATGTGATCCACAAAAGCCAGGGTGCACTAGTTCTCTTTCTGAGCCAATGACTGTTTCACTGTGGATAAATACTTAAATAGTCATTTAAGGGAGAGAGAACCACTGTAGTCCAGTGGTTAGGACACCCATGTGGGAGACCCTGGGTCCAGTCCCCCTGCTCCAGCAACCCATCATTTAGCCACAGTGGAACAGCTTCAGCAGGAGAGATAGAGGGTGCTCTCTATCAGAATATCCCACAGTGCAGTGCTTAGAGCACCCTTCTGAAAGGTACAAGACCCATGTTCAAATCCCTTCTCCCCATCTGACAAAGAAGGGGAAATTGAACCTGAGTTTCCAACATCTCAGGCAAGGAGGCCTGCCGACAGCAATTCCAGGCCTGGGGCAGAACACTCAGTGGCCCTCCTCGAAAGGGAGGACTCCTTCCCTGCTTCTGGCCACTTCCCCGCTCTACCTCAGTCCCAGGCCCAGGCCCTGCTCGTCACTGTGTCCCTGCCCCTCACCACGTTCTGCCTCCATCTCCTCCCTGCACGCCCCCCCCATTCCAAACCCCACTTCCCCACCTGGCCTCCCCGCCACGCCGGCCCTGTTTCCCCTCTCCCCACTTGGCCTCCCTCCTCTCTTCCACTCCCCCAAGGTGGCGGCAGTGGGGGGGAGGAGGGACACATTGAGCTGGGGAGGAGAGATGCATGCAGCGAGCAATGGCAGGGGGGCTGAATGGGGAGGAGGGATGCTGTGGCAGGGAGGCTGAGCGGTGGAGGGGTGAGGGGAAGATGAGGGATGTGGTGGGGGGAGGGGAAGAATGTGGTGAATGTGGAGGGGGGAGGAGGGACGCGGCCGCGAGCTGGCTGAGTGGGGGAGTGGGTGGGGCCTGTGGCAGAGTGAGGATGGAGGGTGGCTGGGGAAGTGGGAGGAAGAGAGGAAGCGTCACCCGCTGCCCATGGTTTCTATCCCCTCCACCTGGGTCCTTTTAAATTGCTGGGCCCCTGGGCAGTTGACCCCTTTGCTTCCCCTGTCAGTGGGCCTGCAGGCAAGTGCTCTAGCCACCGGCTTAAAAGCGATAAGTTGGGCATCATCACTTCCAGCTCTAGCTGGATTTTGAATCGTCCGCTATCCGCTCGGAGGCCTCCTTCCAGCTCAGGCCCCATATGTGACCTAGATGGCCAAATGCTTGCCTCCTCCTGCTGGCAAATCACTCTGAGGCTTAGGCAGGAGATAGACACCTCTAACAGGGTAACAGTGCATGTGCCCCGAGATCTAAAACCTAGCTGTTTAGGGATCTTGCTGAGGTGCCTATAGGGTTGAGCAGCGCCAAGTGAGAGTTTCATGGATCATTGTGGTACCACGCATGGTGGCTCGGGTGCCTAACTCTGAAATTTAGGTGTATAAATTGCTTTGTGGAGTGTACCCTTAGCCTCTGTGGGCCTCACTTCCCCCTCTATAAAATGGAGATATTAATATTTACCAAACTCACAGGTTTACTGTGGGAATAAGTTCATTAAAGACTGTGAAATGCTTTGAGCTCTGCTGATGAAAAGCACTGTATAAGATAAGGCATTATTATTATTTTGAAGGCACATTTGTATTTTTTCATAACCATTCGCTCTGCCTTAATTTCTTATCAGTGAATTTGATTTTTTATTGTGCCCTCTAGACTTTTGAGCTCCCAATCAATCTGTTATGCTGTACTCAGATTGTTGTAGAACACTTATAGTTGTCTTGAGTTATAAATACAGTGGCAGCTTCCATATTGTTCTAACTGTTTAAAAGATGAAAATAACAACATTGTTAATAATAACAATAAAATTATATAGTGCTTCATATCTTCCAAGTACTTTACAAGCATTAACTAATTAATCAGATATTTACTTCTAACATTAATTCATACTAGAGGAATAGCCAAGTGACTTTGCAGCAAAAACAAATCTTAGTCTAGGATATTAAAAAAAAATATTTTGTAATATCTTTCAGGTTGTATGATGAAAGGTAATATTCAGAAAGCTTAGTTCCATTTATCCACCTAAAGCCATAACTCACAATCTAAATGTATTTTTTAGTCTGTATGCAAGGGATTAAGAGGATTATGTATTTTCAAAAAGTGTCACATTACTAATTCAGCACATCCAAACAAACACAGGTGAAGCTACCAGTCTAGTTACGTAGACATTAATCATTAAAAAGTGTGTGCGCACAACTTTATCTGATTGGACAGCTTTCAATTAATGAATCTGAAGCAAATTTATTTTTCATAATATTTGTATAAATTACATCAGGATTATTTGTATCAGCTGAAATAGTTGTACGGGCTTGAATTAGAAAGAAGACCTTTACAAGCCTCATGAGGCAATCTCAAGATCCCAATGAAGCAACTTGGCAGAGAAAACTGTTTCAGATGCATGAATGATGAACAGATAATTCATCTCTTTGCAGAAGCTTTGCTAAGTCATTATATAATGCAGAGGAGGTATAAGTTATCTGTAAATGAATAAAAACTCATTTATGATCTTAAGAAAAAGTCACTGAACACATTATCAACTCATGGATAATAAATAGTGAGCCATTCTCGCTACAGTATTTGTTTTCATTTTGATATACTGTTGCAGTAATAACAATACATGACTTTTACATGACACGGTAATATTCTGCCAGTCCTAGGAGCTATAAATTGCACTGATAGATGGCGCAGCCTTAAAAAATAATCATTTAAAGATATAAAAATAATTTCTATCCTTAAAAATAAAATTAAGATGTGACTGGATATGTCATAAACAATATTATCATAATTATTCATCTAATATAAATGTAGATCATTTCCACTGATTTTGGGATATCTGAAGGTAGACTAGCTGAAAGCACATGTTTAATTATGTTGAGATATCTCAAACATACCTTCTACTTTTTAAAGTATGTATTTGTGTGAGTGTCTGTGATAGATAAATACCCACACATGTGAGGGTATTTCTCTCTCTGTATATATGAATGTTTGTAAAATATATATTTTACAGTGAATGCAGACACATTACTCTCTCTGTGTGTGTATAACTTGTGGATTCCTCAGCTCTTAGTTTCATTGTCCTTCTTTGGATTTCCTTAGCTCTCGACTCATTTTCTATAATGTTTTAAAATGAGTGCTCACATTTTACATGAGCAAAGAATGACAGAAAATGAGTTAAGAGAGATGCTAATGAATTCCACATAAGGACAATGAAATTATGAGCTGAGATGGTACACAATTTAAAACTGCTTTCTCTGAATATTCTCAGAAAAAAAATTAGATGCACAAAATACCTGATTACTCTGATGAGTGAGAAAACAAAGTTATATAGGCCAATATACAACTCTTCAAGCATGAATTCATGGCAGATCATATCCTGAAATGAAGTATTTGGAAAAATAATGCAGGCTTTTTTGCGTGCTGTAGTTGTGCATCCAATACGTATGCTGTATTTGTCAGCCTGCAAGTTAAAAATAAATCAGTGATGGTTTAATTTTTCATATATTAATTATACATTGAAAATTGATAAGGACTACTTAAGATGTATCTGATGGGGACATCAAGGAGCTGGGTACAGTTGTCCTGCCTCTTGCTACTATTGCCTGGGGCCTTACATTTCACTCCTCTGCTATGTTTAGTATGCTGTCCCCATTGCCTCCTTCCCTGTTTGTTTATTTTCATTGCTGTTAAGGGTATTCCTTTGAGTCTATCATAGATGTATATTTTATTTGAGACCATTCTAATTGGTATCCTGAGGACTGTCTATTCCTCAGTCATAACATATACGTTTTTATTTTTATCAGTAACTTGGATAAATATTGTGCTCATTGGTATCATTAAGCCCACAGACTAGAAAAGCATTTGCTTACAAAATATTTGAATAGTTCCATGACTTCTCAGTCTCCCTCTTATTAATGCCTTTTAATCCCCCTCTCTTTATTTCCCTCCTCACTTCCCAGCCAGTTGCATTCCCCTGCCCCTTGCCCCCGTACCCAGTACTAATCTCCTTTCCAGCCAGTCTGTCCTCAACTCCCAATTTTCTTCCCCCCTAACCAGCCTCTAGTCCATGTGTCACTCCCCTCCCCCCCATACTCACACTTCTTCTTACATTCGGCTCCCTCTATCCAATCCTGTAGTTCAGGGGTCGGCAACCTACCGCGGCTGAAGAGCTGCATGCGGCTCCGGAGCCGTGGGTTGCCAACCCCTGCTGTAGTTCAAACTCTTCTCCTGCCTGTATCTGAATCAGAAGTCTTCCTTTTCTACACTGCCCAGCATGGGCCTGTCCTGAGGGACATTGAGCACACAGGAAAGACAGTCTCCCTGCCCTCTGTTCAGGTGTCTAGACCTGGGTCCAGCATGGCCTGCAGTAACCCAGAAATGTGATGTTTATGGTAAATCCTGTTCAGCCCTATGCTGAAGCATGTCCAGTGTGGACAAGATCTCTAGGGAATTTAACTGCTAGAAAGCTGGTAAGTCTGTACTTAGCATGTGCAAACTGTGATTTTTTCAAAGGCCTATAATTTGGATGACTCTAGATAGATTTTCACAAAGCAACAAAAGGCACCTTTCTCTGGCATAAAGGCCAAATTTCAAGTCCCTGCTCCAAAGCATGTGAGTGCCACAGCCTTTCATAGAAAAAGTCACCAGAATTTTTTAATATTGGGAAAACAGCAGATTTTCACCTAACCTCATTTTCAGAAATGTTGAATTATTTTGGCTGAAATAAGTTTGGCTGGGGGAAAAAAAAAGGTTGAGGCAAACACCTGACATGAAAAATTTCAGGCGAAAGTTTCAGGTTAAAGTTTGGCAAATCAACTGAAAACAGGGTATTATGATAGGAGGTATCAGGCAACCCTAATAATAGGCAGTACTACCAGCCTCGTCTATAATCTATAAAAATAAAAAAAGTTCCGTCTCTTAAGTCTAACAATGGCAAATTGTTCTTTGAGTGCTTGCTCATGTCCATTCCACTATAGGTGTGTGCATGCCTCCATGCATGGTTACCCAGAACTTTTTTCCCCTTAGCAGATCCCGTAGGTATATGAGGTGCTGCTGGTCCTACGCCCCCTCAGTTTCTTCTTTCTGCCTGTGATGGTTGCTGGAACTAGCCTTGCTTTCAGCAAGTACTATTCCCCTTGTTTGGACTTTTTTGATATTCTAAGTAAGTTTTAGTTAGTTAAGTAGTTGTTAAGTGTTGTTAAAAGTAGTTAGAGATAAGGCAAGTTCCTGCAGGGACTTCAAGCAGCTGGGCCATACCCCAGTCATCGGGCTTCAAGCCATGTGCCTCCTGCGGGAAGGCCTTCCTGCTCAGCGATCCCCACGACTGTTACCTTAAGTGCTTGGGGGAAGTCCACAGGAAAGAGAAGCACAAGATCTGCAGGGCTTTCAAACTGAGGACTCAAAAGGACCGAGAAATCCACTTGAAAGCCCTGCTGATGGAGGCAGTGCTCTGCCCAGCATCTGAGCCGACCTGCTTTGCCTCGGTACCGAGGTCACCTCGGTAAAGAGTGCACCGTCAGCACTGCCCTCGACTCGGCACCATGCAACATTGCTGGCACCGAAGAGGAAGAAGCAGCACACGGAGTGCGGACACTCCCTTGCACCGATAGTATGGGCAGGGTTGAGTATGGAGATGCCCCGGACCTGACCCATCGAGACTTCTCTGGTTCCTGCATCTCCAGTCAGGGAGCCTCCCCCGACTCCTGGGAGTGGGAGAGTGCCCCTGCTGACACCGTTGACGCTGGAGGCTTTTCAGGTGGCAAGAGCCTTGTTGGCCTTGCCTATGCCACCTCTGCCCCCCCTCCACTGAGGAAGAAAGGGCAGGTGTCACAGGGGAAATCCGCGTTGGGTTCCCCTGAATGGTGGTGGAGATCCTCGATACGGGGAGGAAGACCTCCCGCTGGATGGTCTCTGAGCATGGAGCAGAGCCGCACCTCTAGTAGTCGCTCCAGTTCGGCATCATCGAGCCGATCTGTCCTGGCACAGGACGTGGAGTCTCCCTCTCGGTGCCGATGTTGCTCTCCGGCACCAGAGGCAGCGCACGCCAGGAGGTGGCACCAGTCAAGATCTGCCAGGCGGTGCTCAGAAAGCTCCCGTTCCAGATCCCTGGCACCGAGGAGTTCGCCGGTACCTAGACAGCTCAGAACCCAGTCGCCATTGGAAAACCTGGCACCGATGAGTTCACCCACACCAAAGCGGCGTGGAACCCTGTCACTGGAGGAAGACCCAGCACTGCAGAGTTCGCGGCATGGAACCCAGTCACTGGAGTTCAACTCGGCACCGAACAATTTGGGCGGTGCTGACCTCAGTCACCGAAGGTGTCTGTAGGGCCAGAAGGCAAGCAGCAACAGAAATCCTCGGTACCGAGATGATGCTCCAGTACCTCTAGCTTTTCAGAATGCACCCCCGCTTGTCGGCACTATTCATAGTGACGGAGGCAGTCCTAATTGTCCTCCAGGTAGGAGGCGTTGAGAGAGCGGTCCCTGGCACGGAAGGGTGCCCAGGACTGAGGACGAACATGGCACCGCCGGTCCAGGGCCTCGGACCATGACGATGACTCAGGGTCTTCCGGGGAGGACAGTCGTCAGGCAGCCAACACTCCCACAAAGTGTCACAGCCTGTGGCGCAGTCAGCCCTGGGTTAGCCCGAGGGACAATGGCCACAACAATGGCCTTATTGGGCCCCAGGAGGTATCCAGGTGAGGTCAGGGCTCCAATCCAGTGCAGTCCGTGCCTCCAGCACAAGCAAAGGCCCATAGGCACTACTCCTCGAACGAGGAGTCAGACCTCCTGGAGGGAACCTCAGCGGTACAACCCTTAGCCAGCAGGGAGCACACCTGGAGGCTGCACCTTTGCAGTCCTCTTCCTCCTCACCTGTTGAGGCAGTCTCCCAGGACCACTCGGCACCACTGGAGGATTTCAGGGTGCATCAGGAGCTGCTCAAGAGGGTGGCCTCTAACTTGGGGCTGAAGGTGAAGGGATTAAGGGGAGGCTGAAGATAGCCTCTTTAATGTGCTGGCAGCGGCTTTACCAGCGAGAGTGGCCATCCCAGTCCATGAATGGGTCCTTAAGATTGTAAAGACCCTGCGGCAAACCTCTTCCTCGGTCACCCCTACATCAAAGGTGGCCGAGAAGAAATATTACATCCTTGCCAAGGGGTTTGAGTATTTGTTCACACACCCTGCTCCGGGAACCCTGGTAGTAGACACTGCTAACCAGCGAGATAGGCAAGGTCAGCCAGGGTCCACTCCCAAGAACAAGGACAATAAGAAGCTGGACATGTTTGGAAGAAAGATTTATTCTAATGCAATCCTGCAGTTCAGGATTGCCAGCCATCAGGCCCGCCTGGGCAGATATAATTTCAACCTGTGGGACTCCCTCAGGTGGTTCATTGAGGCCCTGCCCCAGGACCAGGCTGCAGACTTTAGCGCTATCGTGGGGGAAAGAACCGCAGTAGCTAGGGCAGTGCTCCAGACGTCCTGTGATGCTGCTGACTTGGCGGACAGGGTCAAAGCCTCCGCCACCTGTATGAGAAGGTGTTCGTGGCTGCAATCCTCAGGACTGTCCCAGGAGGTGCAGCAGGCTATTCAGGATCTCCACTTTGATGGGTCAGCCCTATTCTCCGACCAAACCGATGTGAAGCTGCACGGTCTGAAGGACTCCAGGGTCACGCTTCGCTCCCTGGGCCTTTACACACCCCAGTTTTCCAGGCGTCAGTCCTGGCCCCAGGCACAGCAGCAGCCAAGGCCTCCGCCCAGGCCTTTCCAACCCTATAGAAATCAGGATAGGAATAGGAGGTTCAGAAGAAGAAATCAGCCCCCTAGCTCATTCTCAGCTCCCCAGCAGGGGCCCCCCAGGAGGTTTGGCAACCAGAGGAGACAATTTTGATGGTGCGCCCAAGGGAGGCGCCCCGACTGCTCTCCTGGATCTGCCCCTACCCCTTCCTAAACCAGTTAAGGCCCTTCTATCCCAAATGGGCAAAGTTCACTTTGGACTGATGGGTCCTTGGGATAGTCTCCGGGGACTATGCCCTACTGTTAACTTTTTACTCCTTCTCCCCCAACAACCCTCTCCCTCTCAAGAGCAACTCCTCTCACAGGAGGTGGACACCCTCCTCAACCTGGGAGCGGTGGAAATGGTCCCTCAAGACAGAAGAGGGAAGGGGCTCTATTTGAGGTACTTCCTCATCCCCAAGGCAGGGGGTCTGAGGCCCATATTAGACCTGCGTCGTCTAAACAAACATGTCAAATGACTCAGCTTTCGCATGGTCTCCCTAGTCTTCATAATCCCTTCCCTGGATCCAGGAGACTGGTATGCCACCCTCAATCTCAATCTATCCTCCCCAGCCACAGGCTTTTTCTCTGTTTCACAGTGACTGGCTCCCACTACCAGTTTACAGCCCTACCCTTTGGCCTATCTTTGGCTCCAAGGATGTTCACCAAGTGCATAGCTGCCCACCTGAGATGAAAGGATGTGCAAGTTTTCCTTACCTAGACAAGTGGCTGATCAGGGGCAGGTCCAGGTTCCAGGTGCAGAACAACATGACCCTCACTTGCTCCATGTGCAGCAGGCTGGGGCTACTCATAAATGAACGGAAGTCCACACTAACCCCAGTGCAACAAATAGAGTTCACTGGGGACACCCGGGATGCTTCCCAGGCCAGAGCCTTCTTACCTCAGCCACATTTCGAGGCGATGGTCTCTGTCATCTCCCAGCTGCACTGATGCCCCATGACAACAGCCAGGCACTGCCTACAGTTGTTAGGCCACATGGCGCCTGCACGTACGTAGTGAGACTAGCTTGCCTGAGGCTCAGACCACTTCAGGCATGGTTGGCCTCAGTTTATGTTCCAATCAGACACCCATTGGACCGGGTGGTCACAGTTCCCCTGCCGTCCTAGCCTCCCTAGACTGGTGGCGGACTCCCAGGGCAGTGATGAAGGGCGTTCTGCTCAGGGAACTGGTTCCTTCGGTCACCCTAATTTCCAATGCTTCGGATATAGGACGAGCCACATCAGTGCTAGCCTAGGCACTCAGGGGCTCTGGTCAGGGGAGGAGAGGTATCTGCACATCAGCGTGAAGGAGCAGAGGGCCATTCTCCTAGTGTACAATTGTTCCTCTGATTCCTGACAGGCAGAGTGGTGCAGGTGCTGACAGACAACACCTCAGCCATGTTTCACATAAACAGGCGGGGGGGAGCGCAGTGGCTGACCGGATGAAAGGCTCACCTGTCTCCACCAGTGCCTCTCCTTGTGGATTACGTCGTGCATCAAGTTCTGCTACGAGCAGGAGAAGGTGCTTCTTCCAGGAACCATCACAGCGCACTTTACCAGAGCTCAAGCCTCATCTACCGTCTTCCTGGAGAGAGTGCCCCTGCAGGACATCTGCAAAGCCGCCACCTGGTCGTCGGTGCACACCTTCACGTCCCACTACACCATCGTCCAGCAGGCGAGAGAGGACGCGGGATTTGGCAGAGTGGTGCTGAGGGCAGCTCACCGGTAACTCCGACCCATCTCCCCACTGCAGGAGTTGGCAGAAAGAAGGGACTGGCAGCGCCTCATATACCGCGACATGTGCGTGGGGATCCATGGGGCTAAGGGAAAAAAAGTTCCAGGTAACCCTGCACTGAAGCGTGCACACACCTGTAGTGGAATGGACCAGAGCAACACATCTCAAAGAACATCAGTTACTGGTAAGTAATCTTGTTTTATTTAAAAAAGGAGAAATCTTCTTCACCCATGTGAAGCTTCAGTAATTAGGGTGAATGCAGAAGGGGATTATACTGGGGAAGGACAGGTAGTATGTAACCTCCACCTGTGGTGCCTGCTATCTTGGCTTAAGTGGGGCTGGGGCAAATACTCTTTGTGAAGCAGTGAGGTATTCCTGCATGACTATCTCCCTGTGTTCTCTCAGCCCAGCCTTTGTGCTAGTCATCAGTGGTGCAGAGGGCTTTATGCTGTCCCTCTGCACAGTGGGTGAATTCTACATGTAGAGAATTTCTTATAAAAATCACAGTTCTAGTGCATTAAATAATAAAATTAGGTCTTTTACTAACTTAGATATGGCAACTCCTCTTTTAAAAATTTCTTAGGGAAGACCTCTGGAATTTCTATTTAATTGTCTTCATCCCATGGTCTCCTCCATATGTTTTATACTTTGATGTATCCCTCAGATAAGAGATACTTGAAAGTCATACAAAATCCAGTAAACTTAAAATTCTGGTTTTCTGTGGGATATCCAGAAGGGAAGAAATATTTCTAATTTTGTTTCCACTTTTAAAAACTTTGTATGTGCATTGATTCTTTTCTCTGGATGTAGATTATGTAGATTGCCTAATTAAACTGTTGGGAAATCTGTTCCAACAGTGCTTTATTTATCTACACTAATTTTATTTTTGCTTACTCAGGAGATAAGAGGGTTACGCAGACAATTTTGGGAGGAGTGAAAGGAAGTATCACCTTTCAGAATGCTAGAGTACATATCTTCCCCATTTTATAAAAAAAACAGACCGACTTGGGGGAAGGATATAGTCCTTCAATCTCAGTTTGCGCCATTAGGTTAATTCTACTGATCTCTGCCCAGTGAAACTTTGTCAAGTAAAAGGCCAAAAACTATACACACTTTATGACTGTGACAATGGAAATGCATTGTTAAATTTTTGTAGAATTAAAGAATTTTATTCTGGAAGTCGAAAGGGAGACTTTCCTTCAGAATTTACTGACTCAGTATTACCAAATGTGGCTGATTTCTTCCTCTTTCTGTTTTATAGTATTACGCCAATGGTTTTTCTTTTTTGAAATTTGACTTGATGTATAATTGATCTCTTGTGCATATTAAATCTCAAGATGTTTCATAGTGACTGAAAATAAGACAGGAATATTTGTATTGATTTATACTGTATCTTTTCCCCTCTCACTCATTTTAGTTTAGCAGTAAAATATACAAAATGTGTTTAAAAAAAAAAAGGAAACGTGCTCTAAGGACCATCTGCAAGGAACAATCCCCTGATTTAAAAATATCTTTAAAAATATCCTTAGGATTTCTAGTACAATTTTATTGAATTTTATAGACCAGCCACCTTTACTGTGAAACCAGTTTTGGTGGGCATTGAAGTCAGATAACTGTATCTTAAAAATACATGCCCATACACGAACACACACCAGTTCCTTAAACCACTATTTAATGCCTTTGTCTGCCTTTATGCAACAGTATCTTATACTTTGCTTCACATTTTACTATTCCAACAGTAAACCCAATAAAAATGGAATGGGTGCTGGAATAATTCTTTGAAGCTGGGGTTTAAAAGTTATTTTCATGTTATAGTTTAATAACCTGGACCTTGAAGATGCATCAAAGTATTTTTGTAAACTATTCTGATGTTTAAAATTGCAATTTAAAGAAAACAATGTTATTATCAATAAGTAAAGAAAATCACAGGAGCTGAAACCTGAAACATTTGCTTAGACATTACTGTTTAGAAACTTAAATACCTTATAATAAAGGTACATTGGAGTTGTTGTTGTTGTTATTCATTTAATGGCCTCGTATGTAACTTTGAATGCTGGTTTTACTTAGCAAAGGGACTGGACTAAACTACTGGTAATGCTCATTGTAACATAGGGATATATGTTTTAGCAGACATACAAAACCACAGCCTTTGTTTCCATACCAGTGTTTTTACTCAGCCTTTGTGTCTTCTGAAAACAAGTCGTATTCAGTTAACACAGCCTCTAAATAGCAAACTGATACTGCTTTTGTCTATATTATTTCCTTCTCCTTTTCAAACTTGCAATAGTATACCAGCATTTATGCTTGTATCTTCAAACAAAGATACCTGGCTGTCTTAGAAACAAAGATAATATCTCTTAGCATATAGTGTGTTTCAAGTTCCATTTCCTTATCCTCCACCAATTTCTTGGGCTCAAGTGTGTACCAGGACCCACATACAATCTGGCATATTCCATTGGTTGATGCTTTGGCTTACATCATTTACAACGTTCGATCTAATTGTTTTGCACAAGTGGAAATTGTATGAAGTTGTAGCTGTAGCCATGTGTAGCAGCACATGATGGATGTTCTTTGTATGAACAAGGTCACCATAGTCTTGGTCTAGATTTTTATAATCAGTAAACAGCTATTTTAAATATTAACATCGATCTCTTTATTGTTGTTATTATTACTATTATTATTATTATTATTAAATTGTTTTAAATGAAAATTGAAGCAACTTGTCAGAGGTGAATACTGAAGCAACTGAATATAGAAGTGAATACTGAAAGAACTTGTCTTATCAGAGGTGAAATGTACCTAGTTCTACATAAATTTAGTGATTACTTGTATATTGCGTGTCTTCTGAAAATAAAGTGGTATATAGTCAAAGCAGACTTTTGGAGTTAGATTAAGGTGCCGAGAAGTTCACTTTATAGTAAGGAGACAAATGGAGAAGGGGGTCTTAAGACCAATCAAATAAATAGGTAGAAAAATTGAAAAAAACCTGTGTCACTTGTGACGCCAATAATTAAATTGTATGCGTTTTAACAACACATTGCTCATCTCAGGTATGTTTCAAGGTGCTAGGGACAGCACTGTGTGCTGCCATGCAGGAGACAACATAAGAAAACGCAGTTTTCCAAAAAACTTCAGCCCTTCTATTCTGAGTTTTTCCCAGGAAAGAGGACATGATCTTGCCTAAGGGCCATACATTTTACATAGCACCTATGGTTCAGTTCTGCAAATTTGCTATGTACTCCAGTGAGGTGATGGGTGCTGTCAGTAGGAGATGAGGGGAGCTCAGCACCTTGCAGGAGTTTTAATCTCTTTCAGGACCATGCCTCTAGTAACTTCCCGAATGGGAACCAACAGTTTCTACTTGAAGATGCTCTGAGCTGTCATGCAGTAATGAGGGGTGGGTAATTTAGGTCTCTGCAGTGTTGGTGAGCCACACACTATGCCACAGGGAATCCTGTGCATTGGGAGAACTGTCCCTCTCTGCCGCTTCCTGAACCTCTATCTACTCTAGTCTTAACATCCAGGGCTCCATCTCGAACCATGTTGCCAGTGCCTCACCCCATTTACACCTTGGCCAAAGTTCCACTTTATTCATCCCATCATCCCCTTAAAGTAAACATGATGGTGTGACTCTGTTGTCAAAAGTGAGCTGTACTGCTCCTCAGAAGAGTCTTGCAACCAGATCTACAAATCAGTATTGATGGCAGCCCCTGTTTACTGGAAGCAATATGTTTTAATGGCTTTTATTACAAAGGGAAGGTGGGTGTCAGAAGAATATTGGAGAGGACAAGTGGCTGTTGAAAAATAGCTAGGCACTACTTCACAACTGGGTGCTCAAAGAGAGGAATGGCTCTTTCCATTAAAAAATAAAAAGGGTGATCTTGTTACGATTTAATTTCAAAAGGCTTCTAAAATGGAGAGAGTTATAGTATTTTATTTAGATATTTATGTGTTCTGGAATTACAGACCTTTTAGAAACTGTGTGTGCCATTAGGTTTGCATTTTCTTTATATCTTAGAAAGATTTCCTGGGGAAATAAAAAGTTTTAGCTGTTTCATAAAACATCTTTGGGCAAGTTCTGAAAGGTTTGTGTGGAATTCAATAGGAGTTACATGAGCAAGCCCCTGTTATACTGCTTTAAACATATACTCCATGACAGTTTTCACAAAGCTTTGTGAAACCCAGGAATTCTGTGGATTTCCCTGCACCTAATCTGTACGAAAGAACTTTGAAATTGCGGTGTTTTCTTTAAAAAAGCTCTTGTGGTCTGAGCCTTGTGCCTTTGTTATTACAGCTGGGCCAGTTTAGCTTTGCTTCTGGCCCCTGGCTCCCCCTTCTTTCCCTCAAGCCTGTTTGTGGTTTGGAGTCCAATCAGCCCATGTTAGGTCTGGATAAAGGAGAAGGATGCCAGTAGTGTTTTCACATGTGCTTTGTGTTATTGCTAGATGTCACAGCTGTACTCAGTTGATCTCAATAGGCTTAGAAGGAGAGAAGCACTTCCTTTATGCCTTAATATTTTTCTCTCTCCACTTTTTTCTTCAGTTCCCAAGAAGAAGGAAATTTTGTTTTAGTTCTTTGACTGCTCCTCCCTCATCTAGCCAAGAGCTGGATTATCACCAGTACCAACAGCCCATTATTTGGAGAAGGTTTTAAAAGTACACAGAAGCAATTATTCCAAAGCAGTTGCTAAAGAAAGATTAAACTTTGGGCGATGCACTGGCCATGGTTGGAACAGATCAGCCCTTTGTACAACTTATCTAGGAATAAGCAAAGCAATTTTGAAAGTTGGAACTGGTAAATAATACAATAGGATACAACTAGGTTTAATTAGAAGTTGTGACTGTGCATGTAATATAACTTTTGGCCCACCAGAAGTGAAAAACCTCTTCTGCCACACCTATATATATATTCAACTGTTTTGATCACAGTTTAGCTTGTCTGATGTACACTACATAGCAGCAGGGAAAGGGATAACTTGTGCACTACCCCTAAAAGTAATGGATTGTGATTGCTGCTATATACCTACACACTGTAGGCACTATGCGTATGTAAAAGAGGCTTTGCCTTTAGCAAAATGTGTTAAAAAGGGGCACAGTCAAAGGATCCAGTTCATTATGGCATTCTCTCACTAACAATGTTTAAGTAGCACAGCTACAAGGGAATGTATATCTTCCTGTGCCTTATGTACATTAAAGTATGCATTGCCATCATTTATGCATGTGTGTTGTGCCACTGGCTATGCTAAATATCTGCATGACACTTCCCTGGTGAATTGGTGTGGATGGATGTTGATAGTGATGGAGTTACTGCATTGACAAGTAAGTACCAGTGCATTACTAACTCACTCAGTGGTCTGAGTCATTGCACTGTAGTTTTTTAATCTCCCTGCTGAAACAGCCAATTCTTTTGGTCATATTTCACCAACTTATGTTTTGCAACTTGCGTTATCGGTCTGGCTTATTTTGTAGCATTTTGATGGACATGCAGTTATCCCTAGTAACCAAGCTCCTGAATTCTCCTTCCTTTCCCAGCCACTCATCCCTGGCTGAACCCTAACATTGTGGGAGCAGGGAGTGACGCTGATCAACGGTGTTCACTGGCAAGCTTCTCAGGTCCAGATGTGCCCACTCCAGAGACGTAGTCACTGCAGGAGTGGCATGGAGGTTGCTAACTCTTTTGCTTCTGTAGTTATTAATGTATCTGTGTAGGGCAGAGACCCTTGAGTACTTTGCCTTTTGTGTGTTCCTGTTAACCCTCTATTAATCTTCTGTTTCCCCAGTGACTTGTCTAATAGTTGCTCTCATTCTGCAGTTCCACTTCTACAAGATATCTTTGTGTGCTGTTTATCAATGGCATATTTGGTAACAGAAAGTGTAATATTCAGTTCTTCACAAGTGAGAGATTTAAGTTCTGGTATCTTTTGACTCATCATACCTAGAAACAAGTGCTTTATAGCACTGAAAAGAGGAGACTTCTCGTTTACCAGTGGGATAAACTTACATCTTGGTAGGTTCTGGGATACTGGACTTTAACATCACAGCATTATTATATATGAAAAAATAAAGTAATTTTAGAGGTTTCTGAAACTGTATTAATTACAACATTTTTCTCCTAGAGAGACTTGTACAATTGATTCTAGGGCACCTGACTTCACAAGCAGAGGAAGATGAAAAGTAGCATCAATAACACTTATAAAGCTCTATCAAAATTTTAAAATAGTTGGGTTTTTTTTTTCAATATCTACAGAATGGTATAGATATTTAGATGACTTTCGTAACTCATGGCTTTGTCTGAATAATGTGACCGTACTAATCTCATGCTGATAAAACTATTATACCACACCACACCAGCAAGTATTACAGCAGTTGCATATTACAATATAGTGACACTTCTCTTTTAAAAAAAATAACAGTAGCATGAATGTTTTAGTATTCTCACATCTGGCTCAAATTTCTCTTTGGGCAGGGTTTGACTTTGATAACATTTTCCTGTTCGATGCTCTTGGTGTGTTGCTGGTGTTAGTTGTTTTGATATAAAAAGCTGACAGTGTGTTAATTAAGGAAGAAAACAGGATAAGGGTGTGATTAGTTTGAAATAATCACATCCTTGGCATATGAGGAGAGATGAAGCACAGTTTTGTGTTCCTAATCCCCAGAGTGCAATTATCTTGTGACCACTGCTAGCCTTCCAAATTATTCTTTTTGTTAGGATGAAATATCTTCAATTTTATGTAGTGATTGGAACAATTTAGATTAGAGAGTGTGATATGAGGATATTTCAGGATATATATTATATTACGATATTTCAGCTTTGAGGGTCATAGTGGTTCATCTGGTATTAAATGAAAATTAGAGGTTAGTCAAATGGGATGCATCTCTTTCAGGGCATTTGCCAAACAGGACATACCATGTAAAATAAATTCATAATGTATTGTGTTCAGAAGTATTTTTACTCCTGCTCACTCATTCATTAATAGTAAAAGTGACACACTAAATGGTAGTAAGAGGAAAAAAAGGGTGTTAGAAATCTCTGTGGCCCCCAATGAGGAGCAGTGTAAAATGTGTTGCCATCATTTAAAAGAATCTTTTTGTACTTGTAGCCTTTGTTGGTTTTAATTTTATAACTTGACCCTTTTCTCTGTTAAAAACAAATTCATCCTTTGTTTTATTTTAGTAACCCAAGACATAAAAGTAGTTTTTTGAAATGCATTGCAAGAACAAGTTAAATTGTTGCCAAAGTCAGGTGAGTGAACCAAAAGCTTGCAGCATGCAAGGTGACACACTAGCATTTACATGAATTTTCACTTTTGATCGTTTGATCAAGAGAACTCTTTCCCATCCAATATTGGGTGCATTAAATATATGTTGAGAAGAGCTACAGATGAGTTGCTATGGTATCTAAAAGTTCAATCTTAACAGCTTTACTGTTCATAAAAATACTATGACAAGTGTAGTGGGACACTGTCCCTTGGTCTTAATCATTCATTATATCAAGAAGAATAGCACTCAATCAAAATAGAGAAGCAAAACCTGGTTTACATTATAAAATTAGAACATTAAAAAAGTGCAATAAAAATTTGAGTATCCTGTTAGTAGTGAAGCCATGAATCCCAGTTTTTACTAGGTTAGTTCTTGTGTGGAGAACTGGTTATTGTGAATTGTGTTTTAAAAGATACTGTTTTCTACCATTTTCACTATACACGCTGTAAGCCTAAAAGGTCCAAGAATGTCATGTACTCTGAAAGGAGACTTAATCATTTCCATTATGAACCCTTGAATTTAAATATAAAGAGATTGCAATATGATTCTTAGGCCATGTCTATACTAGAGCGCTTACAGTGGCACAGCTGTACCAATGCTGCTGCACCACAGTAACATCGCTCGTACAACCACGCTATGATGATGGGAGAGAGCTTTTTCAGCATAATAAAACCAGCTCCACATTGGTGGGAGAGCTTCTGCCGCCAACACAATGCTCTCCATACCGGCACATCTGTCTGTGTGTAACTTATGTCACTCAGGGATGTGTTTTTTCACACTCCCGAAGGTCATAAGTTATAGCGACACAAGTGGTACTGTGGATATGGCCTTAGTCAAGGGGGAAGATCAAACAAGATGAGTCATTTACATCATAGCGAATTTTAATGCAGATAATCTTATGTGAAAATATTAGTAATCTACTGTTTATAAAGCAGTAATTAGATTTGATCTAAGTCTAGAAATCTAAACTGGATGAGTAAATAAGTAGTTAGAATAATGCAACTTGTCTCAATAGAGCAGCTTCAGAACACCCACCTAAAGCTCTTTCCAAGCAATAATTGGTTTTTTCTCCATCGGCCATTTGTTTTGGCTGGTCTCACAATGTCTGGTTAGACTTATAAATATAATATATAAAATATATCCATCCTGTGTGCAACAGTTCAGTTTAAAAATGCTCAGTGCTCCAACAGAAAGACTAAGTTGATTAACCTTATTCTCGTCATATAATGGAATAATTCAAAGCCTCACATTCATAATAGCCTCCCCCCCGGCCCATACTCCTGTTTTTTTAAGAACTTGCTTCATTTGCTGTACAGCACCAAGTGTCTTTTATTTCCGAGTGGCTGTTAGTATTTCCTGTGAGACAGAGAGCTGGCTTCCTCATTAGTCCATTGGGAGCAATTATAGGTATTGTGCAACTGAAGCTGGGGCTGAATGAATTCCAGTCTCTTTTTTCTTGTTTGTTTTTGTGGAGGCTGGTGGGAATGCTTGCTGTGATTTGAATGCAATTCTTACCAGGGCTGCAACTTTTCTTTCCCTTTGTTGATACCAAGGGGACAGTTTTGGCATCCTTACACAGTTTTCTGCTGTTAGAAAGTGGACCACACATTAGATGCAATGTGCCTGTAGAAATAAATTGAAAGTGAACAGACGGGCTCCCTTCGGTGATCTTGGTGCAAATGAAGATGTTGTTTGTGCAGTGACAGTTTCCATACAGTACATTCCTGAGGGGGGCAGAGCTTATGCTGCCATTCTAACTTTTTCCCTCTCCTCCATTCTTTAAAGCTTTGTCACAACAGCAAGAGTCAGAGCTGAGCAAAGCAGTATTAGTAAAGCTGCTGGCACAATCTGCTTGACAGAAAAAAAGAAAAATGTTGAATGGGGGAAGGTGTCAAAAGAAGTAGATCATATCTCCCTACAGAGTTCATAATGTGTAGTTAGCTGCATTAGGTGGATCGCTAAACTGGGTTGATTGTACACATTTTCCTGAAAGTGATTTTTTGGGGAAGAGGCAGGAGGTTACTTTTATTGATAATCTACACCTCACTAGGCAGATGTGACATGTCTGCAAAAGGGATTTGTCATTTTGCCCTCTACAGTCAACTGCTGCTGGCAAAATGGAGGAATTTTTCATCTCTAAAGGTGTCACCTGATAGGCTGTCTGGTCTGTAGAGAAAAACTCAAGTTAATCCTGATTTTTTACTTACTCTTATAGCTTTTGTTAATATTGATAAACCTTGAATGATAGATAGTGTGGCTGCTTTTTAACTTGCAGCTTGTCAATTAAAGACCTGCACCCAAGAAGGTATCATAAGAACATAAGAACTTGAGAACACAAGAGTGGCCATACTGGGTCAGACCAATGGTCCATCTAGCCCAGTATCCTGTGTTCCAACAATAGCCAATGCCAGGTGCTTCAGGGGGATGAACAGAGCAGGTAATCATCAAGTGATCCATTCCCATTCCCAGCTTCGGGCAAACAGAGGTAGTACTGTTCTACTTGGCACTGATGAGGCTTCAGCTGGAGTAGTGTGTTCAGTTTTGGGCACTGCCTTTACACTTTAAGGAAGATGTGAACAAATTGAAGAGAGTCCAGAGGAGGGCAACAAAATTTATATGAGTTCAGAAAACATGACCTATGAGGAAAAGTTGAAAGAACTGGGAATGTTTAGTCTAGAAAAAAGAAGGCTGCAGGGGGACATGATAAAGGTCTTTTAATATGTAAAAGATTGTTATAAAAAGGATCATGATCAATTGCGCTCCTTGTCCACTGGAGGTATTACAAGAAGTAATGGGTTTAATCTGCAGCAAGGGAAATTTAGTTTAGGTATTAGGAAAAACAGTCTAAGTATAAGAATAGTTAAAATTCTGGAATAGAATTCTGGAACCAAGGGAGGCTGTGGAATCCTCATCCTTGGCATTTTTTAAGAACAGGTTGGACATACACCTGTCAGAGAAGTCTAGATTTACCATGTCCTGACTCAGTACTGGGGCTGGCCTACATTACCTATTGAGGTCATTTCCAGACCTACATTTCTATTATTCTGTATCTGGGCTGACAAACATCTTGTCCTTTGTATGTGATACAGTTAATACCATAAACAGGATGCACTTTCCAATAATCATCTGATTAATAATTCTTTATTTTGATATGTAATATATGTAATATGATAGAAAATAGAAGGAAAAAGTCAGTTCAGTTTTGTATTTCCATCTGGATCTGGCTTTATTTTGATTAGAAATATGTGATAGCAGAGATTTAAAGATCGTTTTCTATTTTCATTTTGCCACTGAAAAACGGAGGAGGGAATAGGGAGAGAACAAGAGGAAACAAAAGACCTGAAACCTGAAAAATTGTTGTTTTTGGAAAGCTGAATATTTTAGGTTTTTCAGCTTTTGGTTTTTTGAACAAACATTGGAAAATTTTGAAAAAAGCCAATATTTTACATATAAATCTTTGTTCTTGAAAAACTGACATTTTTCATCAAAACTTTTTGAATGAAATTTTTTACCAGCTCTGTCTGAATTGCTTTTAAGAGCATAGTGTGTTTCTCTGACTCAAAATCTAAGACAAATAGGTGAGTCACTGTAAGCTGCTTAGGCTGCACTGTGTTTGCATGTTTAAGGTAAATACCCTTCTTTGTGCCCCCACACATTCCCATTTGCAATCTATGTAGTTTGGGTGTACAAATAGTGCAATAGCAGCATCAGATTTTTTTTGGCCCTATAGATAGCACAATGATTCTTTTGTGGTAGATGTGATGGAGTTGGAGCTCTTCTGTAAAAATTTATGAATATTGTGTGCTGACCTGGTAATTGGGATGGTTACTGTATAATATATTGCTTTTTGTTTAACAGTGGGCTATGAGGAAAAAGCAGGAAAAATGGATATACATGCCCCTCCGCAATAAATACTTGGAGGTTGTTACATGATAATGGGTGAGTTTCTGGCTCGACCTCATGCAGAGCATACTGGACTGTTCTGATCCAAAAGAGCAAAAAATCTGGGAACTGACAAGAACAAAACAATAGTGGCAGGGTTAAAAATATTGCCTTTCCAAAGAGGAGGCAGTTGTTGGAGAGGTATTCAGATGGAACAGACTGACACCCAAGACCTACTGGTATATTGTCTAGGCTGCCAACTCAGGAGGCCAGGGCTTTAGTTAAGCTAGAAGTTCATGTAAACTTTAAAAAAAAAATCCTTCTTCTCTAACTGCTTTGTTGCTACTGTCAAAATTAAACAGCACTTTGGTTTTATGAAAGCTGTCTGGTCCCTTATTCACCACAGGTCACAGACTTCTACAGGGAATAACTGTCGGTGCCAAACCCAGTCAGACCTGCTGAATGAACACGATAGATAGCAGGATACTGTAGCCCAAGGCCTGGTCTAAGTCTGGGAGGACTGTAGGATTCTACTCCAGGATAGGTAAAGGCATGAGGTGGAGCACTCAGACCAGAAAAGCACAGCGGTGAAGCTAACTTTGCAACTTTGATACCAGAAGTGGGACATTACTGGTAATATCTGTTGTTTTAGAATGGATGATAACATACCTACTTTCTTCCTTCATAGGTGATGAAAATTTTGACAATAGAATAAAATCATTTTATGAGGCAAAACTCTTAGGGAGTTGGGAAACATATCCCTAAAAGTTTTTCATTTCAGAACACAGTGGGTTCTAGCATTTTCTCAGCTGGCAGATACACAGTATGTCAGTTGTACATCAAAAATATGTAATGTTTGCCAAAAGAGGGCCACTACTACAGGGCCTCTATTTTACCTGTAATATCACTATGGGGGGAAAAAGTTCTAATTTTTAATTACTTTAATCTAATCTAGGACTGCAAGCACTTTTATGTGTCAGTCATAACTGTATGGTTATTGCATGACAAAAGAAAAAGCAGATTTAAGGTTGCTTGGATGCCTTAACTGTGCATTTCCATAACTTGACATGTTTGAATTTCTGTTAAGTTTCACCATAATTAAATTAATAGAGCTGTTTTGTTGATAATTATAACATCCTTTAATGTTTTTTATACTAAATTACTGATATGAATGCTCAGCTTTATCCCTAGTGGATAGACTTGACAGGTCTGTACAGGAAGAGTGAGATGTTCCTGCCCTCCACTAGTCTTGGGGTCATACCTCGGGGGAGTGTGAGTAGCTCCTAAACCTCCCTACCAGGATCATGGTGAAGTCTTCATCGGCAGAGGATATGGAAGAACGCATCAGTATTGAGGGAGGTAATGAAGCATATGCCTTGTGATGGCTCATAAGGGCAAGCTACACTGTATATGCACCCATTGGCCAGTCACTACACGCAGGGAGAGATGAAGCTCTTCAGTTCATGTTGGCAGCTCATCTAGGAGAAGGAGAATTTTGAATACAAACCCTGCACCAATCTCAGCTGCAATGCACCAGCACAGCACCAGCTGCTTCAGTGAGAGAGTGAGAGAGGCTCTGCACAAACCTCTCCTACTTAAATCCATTCATAATGCAGGTTGTTCAGTGTCATTCAACTCATTTAACCCAGTCACTTTACCAGAATACTGTGGCAATGGGGAAGTGGTGACGGGGAAAGGCAGAGGATGCTGCTGGCAGTCCTTAGTCACAACCCTGCACACACCTTAGGGTGATGGTCTTTCTCCACACACCAGGGCAGATATGGCACTTGGATTCTCCTGAGGTGACAGAGTGGGCCTTTTTAGGCATAGTGCTGCCCTCCTCAGTCCAGGAGAAGGGGACTGTAAAGGAACCCTAAATATAGCCTGCCATTTCCGTATCTGTCAGACTACCACTCCTGAGTGATGATCCAACTGAGCGGTTGAAATAAAACAAAGATTCCCAGATGGACTTTAGGATCATGGAGTGTCAGAACTCTTCTTGACAATGACCAAAGACTGGAATGAAGAACAGCCATTATTGCAAAAACACTGAAGAATTGTAACGGAAAGCCTACAAGCCGTGGAAGATGGGAGGGATCAGTAACGAAAGCTATCTCTTGGAGGTCAGAGATAAAGTGAGAAATGCCAAAATCCAAGTAGAGTTGGACCTTGCAAAGGGAATTAAAGCCAATAGTAAAAGGTTCTATAGCCATATAAAAAGGAAGAAAACAAAGAAAGAAGAAAGGGACCAGTAAGCACTGAGGATGGGATGGACGTTAGGGACAATCTAGGTATAACCCAATATCTAAACAAATCATTTGCTTCACTTTTAAATGAGGCTAATGAAGAGCTTAGGAATAGTGGCAGGGTGGCTAATGGGAATGAGGATATGGAAGTAGAAATTACAATGATGATGATGCCTGTGTGTGTAGCACTGAGCATGTTGGGGGATGCTTTCATTAAAGGAAGGCCACAGCATGGAATAATACCATTAGTTCTGGCAGAGAAAGAAAATTTGGCTTTGGATACAAATATTTTCAAGATCTTTGGAAGATGTCAAGAACACAACCCACTGCTTTTCTACAGCCATATTGAAGAAGGATGCCACATTATCCTTCACACTGAAGAAAGAGTGGAAGAGCTGGGAGGTAAGTGTTTGTGACCTTTAGTACCAGGTGGATTACAATGTCTGTTCTGGCTTTAGTGATAGGCATGTTAAATTTTCACTGTCTTGGTATGCATATTGAGACAGAAGAAAGGAGAGCCTTCATTACTGAGAAACAAATGTCAAAGCCAAAAGATTTAAAAGAATTGTATTTGAAAGACAAGGTGGATGAGGTAATATCATTTATTGGCCCAACCTCAGCTGGTGAGAAAGACAAGCTTTTGAGTTTACAGAGCTCTGCAGGTCTAGAAAAGGTATTCAGTGTTTCACAGAAAAATTCAAGACGGAACAGATTGTTTAGCATAAGGAGTTAATATGTTGTAAGAGAGACCATTCAAGGTGAAGTGGGCAGATACCACCTCTATAGTTGTAGGACAAAGGAGGATTAGTGGGTTATAGATTTTTGTAATGAGCTATAAATCCAGTGTCTTTATTGCATCCATGATTTTTAGTGTCTAACAAAGTTATGAATTTGAGTTCTCAGGCTCGTCTTTTTGTGGTGCTGTGCAGGTTTCCTTTGAGGACAGGGACTGAGGGGTCAAATACGGAGTGATCATTTTGTGAAAAGTTTTTGCCCATGGGTAATAGTGTTTTGGTCTTTCATCATTTAGAGGGTAGTGATTGTCTGATTTCACCTACGGATTTGTTGTTGGGGCATTTAGTGCACTGGATGTGTTAGGCACATGTAGCACTCACATGTGACATCTGGGGTGCAATCCAGACCAGTGAGGGGTTGTCACCACTTGCCCTGCCACTCTGGGTGCGGCACAATGCTTTGTTGCTGTAGCTCCCAACCTGGGATGCACACAACCAGCCTACCAGCATGCAGGTCACATCCTGAGTGTCTGTGTGCTAGATAGCTCTGGCTCAGTAGCTCTGATCCCCAGAGCTTGTCTCCAGCCCTATAACCACCCTGGCTTCCATCTGCCTGTATTACAGCCAGCAAGGTGACCTCAACACTCCCAAATTTACCCAAAATGATGCATTCTGCAATGTCAAGCCCTCTCCTGGACAGCTTGGAGAAATTTGTTTTCTCCTCCAAAGACACAAAAAACACATTACAATTTATTAATTTAACGGGGGTAAATACACTATTCCATTTCAACACAACACTGAGTTGGTTTATAGTCAGAATAAAACATATTTATTAACAATAGACTAAGTGATGCCTAGTAAAAGGAATAAAATTAGAAAGGGTTACAAGTAAAACAAAAGTGAAAACACATTTTTAAAAGTCTAAAGCTTAATCTGGCAAGGTACAATCCTTGTCTAAGCAGGTTTCTTACCTATATTCAGTTTCCAGAGACTTCAGTCCCCCCTTGGTTGGAGGACTTATCGTTCTCAGCTTGTAATAGCTCCGTTCCCTGGTTGCTGTCTAGTGATGAATCATGCCAAAGATGGCTTCTTTCTTTGCTTATGCTATATCCTCCAAACTTCAATGACTTCATTTCAGAAGGCAGGATGACCTCATGCTGCTCTTCCCTTCTGTGGGCTTCCCATCCTCCTGTTTGTAAATTGGGCTTCCATTGTTTTGATTCCACCATGCTTAATTTACATTGGAGACAGGTAAATAGCTGCCTTCTCTCCTGTCAGGGAGAAAGCCTGTTTTGTCTTTTGTTTGGTCACAGACTGGAAAGCCTACTATCAATGAGTATCCATAATTCCTTATGCAGTGTTAGTACATACAATTCACAATAATCATCAGTGTGCCATAGGCTTTCATAAAAGACCTCACTTTATACACTTTTATAATACAGTAGTATTATGTACAGTAAGTTGATTCAGTTGCTTATCATTTGTGGTTCATTTCCCCCCTCCCCCATCTTTATAGACCAGTAAAGATTTGAAATGTATTCTTTGAAAAGTAAAACCCCTACCAAGGTTCTCTCTCCTACTGGGTGTAAACACCATGTTGTCTTCTCTCCCATTCCTTAGTGTGAGGTTTGCCTCCACACCCTTGTTAGCTTGATGGGTCTGTTTAGATGATATGTAAATACATTCTCATTGTCTTTCAAAGTACTTTGGAAATAACTCCCAGGTAGGGAAAACACATTCCTTTGTCTAGTACAGATCTCTTGGAATGCATGGTTTAAACACATTTTAGTCATAATTCTAGCATATTGCCATATCTCTTAATACCCACTACATATATAGATTGCACAGGAACATTAATGAGTGAAATATTAGTTTTCAAATGATACCTCACAAAGCATATTTTGTACGAATATCATTACAACAGCATGCAGGATAAGAATTCAGGAATGCTTAGTGTCACAACATGGATCCTGGAAATATGGCGGGGAATTGATCTTCATAGTAGTAGAAATATGTCTGTAAATTTTGCATCTGTTTTTTTTGGCAGGGTCTGGTACTGCCTTGAGTTGGTGGGTCCTGGTCTCTGGGGAGCTTGCTTCTGATGATGAGCTTAGCAAGGTTGGTGGGTTGTATGGAGGCCAGAAGAGGGTGACTGGAAAAGATTTCTGTCAGAATGTGGTCAGTATCGAGCATGGGCTTCAAGTGTTTACTGATGCCCCGTATGGGTTCCAATGTGATGTGGCAGGTGACAACTAGGGTTATGCAATTGGAATTTTTTTTTTCTCCCCTGTATTGAGTCAGGTTCTCTTGGTGTAATTGGGTTGCCCAGTTCATGATGCAGTCTAATTCTCTGGTGGAGTTTACATGTTTGGTGAAGGCAGTTTTAAGTGGCTTAAAGTGTATATTCCAGACTTTCGTCTCGGATCATATTCTGTGGTATCCGAGTGCCTACCTGTAGATAAGATTTCTTGCAGTATTTAGGGTCGTTACTGGATTTGTGAAGGTAAGTATGGTGAGCCATGGGTTTCTAGTATATACTTCTCTACAGGGTTTGGTTGTTGAAACTGATTGTGGTGTCCAGAAAGTTGATGCTCTTGTGAGAGTCTTCTACAGAAAGTTTGATGGGTAGGTGGTGGTTGCTGAAGTTGTGGTGGAAATCTATGTATTAGTTTAGGTCAGCTGACCAGAGGATGAGAATATCATTGATGTATCTCAGGTATATCATTGGTTTCATGGTGTATTTGTCACAAAATTCTTTTTCAAGGTGACCAACGAAGAGGTTGGCATGTTGGAGAGTCTTCCTAGTACCTATGGTTGTTCCCATGATGTGGATAAAGCGTTTGCAATTGAATGTAAAAGTGTTATGGGTGAGGATGAAATAGATATGTTTGGGGTGGATATCTCTGTGTTGTCCATTATCTTGTAGATATGTGAGGCAGGCCGTGATGCTGTGATGGTAAGGGATGTTGCTGTATAGGGTGGTGACATACAAAGTGGCATGGATGGTGTTTTAATGGAGGTTGTTAGAGCTGCTGGGTTTCTAGAGGAAGTTGTTTTTCTCTTGGAGGAATCTGGCCTTTTGTGTGGTGAGTGGTTTGAGAATGGTTTCTATGAATCCTGATATCCCTTCAGTAAGAGTGCTGTGGTAAGATATGATGGGGCTGTCTGGGTTCTCTTGTTTGCATATCTTGAGAAACATGTAGAAGGTCCCTAAGACAGGTTTGTGGGGAATGAGGATGTAGAGTTTTTCTCTTTGAGTTGTTTAGGGAAGCATTTGATGATATCTTTATTTCCTGGGTGAACAATGGTGTGGACTTTCTTTGAGCCCTAAACAGTACGTGGTGCTAAAGAGTTGTTGGCTGGCTTTGTTGATGCAGTGGTCATCATGGATGGCACCCCCTTTATCTGCTGATTTGATCACTATCTGGTTGGTTGGATTTCAGTGACTTTATAGCTGTCCCGTCAGACGTGGAGACAGTGTGGGTGAGGTGATGTTTGCTGAGGATTTCAGAGTTATCATCATGAATTTTTATTTGAATGCATTATGTGTTGTAAAGTTATGCATTCTTTATTTTGCCATCAAAAAGGTTCCAATATATTTTGGGAAAGATTATTATAAAATATTTAAAGGCTTACTAACACATTTCACAAAAAGCAAAGCTAATCCTCCTCCCTTCCAAAATTGGATCCTGGAACAAATGCATCTTGGGTGTAACTCCACTTATGTCAGTGGAGTTACAGCAGGGAAAAATTTGGCCTTCTATCTTTTAAATGAAGTGGATACATTCCATTGTCTAAACATTTTTGCAGCATCTAAACCAACAAAGTCGATAAACCAGCTTGTGGAACAACTGCCTCAGATAAAAACTGCCTCAGATGCTAAACACAGAACATTTTAATGGCCTTTTGTTTGGGCATTATTACTTCAGCTGTACAATTATGGGAGTCTGCTGCATATGACCAGACGCTGTCTTCATAACCTCAAGATATATATACTCTGTTTTTTTCTCCTTCAAATTATCCTCTTGGATTCTGCCAGACAACATATAATTTTTCCCCCTAGCACCGAATGCTGGAGGAAGTAGTGGGTGTGATTCTTTCTGCATTGTTAGGCAATGAGCTCTATCAGCAGCTGCAATTTTCAAGATTAGTCCCTTCATAATTATTTGGCATTTGCAGTACCTGCATGAATGTTTGATCTGGTTTTCCAGAAGTCTGGGCTCAGACTGAGATATTGTAACTGTGAAGCCACTTTTCTTGGAACAATTTCACTTTATTATTATTATAGCAGAGATTCACTCTACCTTAAATTGTGGTTTGCACATTGCAGTACATTGAAACAATTTGGAATTTGATTTTATTTAATTATAATGGGGGTTTAACTATATCCAAGTTCACTTTAAGCAGAGTCCACTGTATCTGAAAGCTTGAGCCCTGACATTCTATCACACATTTGCACACATGTATTTGATTGTAACTCCTCACGGATGGGTCTGTGTCTTTCTATATTTATATAGTGCCTGGCACAATGGGGCCACAGTCCTAGCTGTGACCTTTGGGCAGTGACACTGTACAAATAATGAATGCTATTCACTTTTGGGCTGCAAGCACTGCTCTTCACCAGGCATTTCAAAACACATATACCTAGGGTTACCATCCAGCTGATAATTTTACTATCAAATTCTAGTCTTCTAACTTAATATCAGCAACATGCACTGATAGTGCTTTGTATCTGTAGATTTTAGAGCACTTAAAGTTGTGTGAGTGTTATTGTCCTATTGTACAGATGGTAAAACAAAGGTACATTGAAGTATGCAAGACATACAAGATCACACTACAAATCAGTAGCATAACTTAGAAAATTATCCAGGTCCCCTAAGTTTACTTGTAAACATCTGTCCTTTAAGTATGTGTGCTACAGAGAATTTAACAGCAGTAGTCCAGGTGGTATTTTGTAGCACAAAAATATCAGATTTTTCTTTCAAAATGGTAAATTAAATGGCATTTTGTTGCATGTGGTAAGTATGAAAATGTTGAAGGTATTGAAAGATAGGTTATCTTCAGCCAGAACTGATGAACATTTTTGCAAAATTTAACAAAACTTTTCAAGCTTCTAGAGAGAATTTATGCATCACAACATTCTGTGTTGATAACTTTGGTTTATGTCTGATGTGCTCCTGTAATGTAGCATTTATTTCCTTTCTGAGATCCAGTCTTTTCCTTTAATTGGTTCTACCTTTCTTACTTGTTTAAAAATCACTTGAGGGGAGGAAACCTTGTATAATATAATACTTATATAACACTTTTGTCAGAAGTTTTCAGAGTGCTTTAGAATCATTTATTTAACTTCACCACACCACTGTGGTGATGCTAACTATTCCTCTAGGTACTTGGGTACCATTTCATAGCGTTGTTTGCTGATTTTCAATGTAGTATCATTATCCATGATCATGGAACAGTCTTAACCTGTTGTGATGGAAGGATTGACACAATTTTTACTATAGTGATATAAATTGTGTCACTGTAACAAGAATAAACACTTCCATATGTGTTTAAAGACTTGAGTGATTTGTAAGGAAAGAGAACATAGTTTATAAAGCAGACAGCATTTCCAACATCTTTTAATAACAGGCTGATATTACTCATGTAAAATGTATTTGGTTTTGTTGGGATACAATATATCTTATATATTATCTTTTGTTCTATCAATTTCAGCCTAAGAGTTCTGGTTGATTTACTGATATAACATATTTTGATCTTTATTTTCCCCATTAGCATTATATTTCACAAACTGTCTCCTAAGGTCTTCTCCGTTGATCTGATTAGGCATTTCAAAATCATGGAGAAGGTTCTTTCACTTGGGAATCTAATTTTTATCAAAGATCTCCCCTCCAATAACATGAGAAGAGGGGACAAGATCCTTAATATTCTTGCTAGCAGGTGTTAATGGGGATGCAGCAGTCCTGCTGCGTGCTTCTCCCTCTCCTTTGGAACCCACAGCAAACCCTCAAACTCATCTGTAGGCTCAGGGATCTGTGAGGTTTCTGGTGATGCAGCCTATTTATTGTACAGTGTTTTCTTACCTTTTATAAACTCATGGATTTGTTTGTTTTGCGTTCTGTTTGATTTGAGGGAAATATGATGATTTTAACTGGCAAATAAACAAAATTCAGTATCCCAGAGAGCACATTAATTTTTTTCTCCTTTGCCTTGTCCTATTAGTCAGAATCAGTTACTCTTGTTCTTCATCTCCAAGTGTTCCTGTGAAGTGAGTCTTCCAAGCTGACACTGACCTCCTTTATGTCCTCTTTCAGCGGCGTGAACCACCTTTTTCTGGGTCCCTCTTGTGGTGTTTGTTCTGTGACTACTAGATCATTGTGCTCTCAGGCCAACAGATCCCATGTCTTGTCATCTCTCATAATCTTGTTGCTATTCCCTCATCTTTTCCATGATGGAGCTATCTGCATTGTGGCTCATACCGTTTCACTGTGTAGCCTGCCAGCTCTTGTCTTACTCATCATGCACCTGAGCTTTCTCATTTCAGTAGTGTGAAGTAGTTTTTCTTCTCTGCTCATCACTGGCCAGCATTCCAACCTATATATTATGGCTGGCCTAATCATTGTTTTATACACTTCACTCTTTAATTTACTTGGCATATTCTTATCTCAGGGAATTTCTCTCAACTCCTTCCCTTTGCACCAAGCTCTCTTCATCTGACTCATATTAACATTTATGGCATATTCCTTATCCCAGAGGTCAACTTAAATGGTTCCCAGCATTCCAGATCAATTTTCATACAGACGAATATGAAATCTCAGTTTAATTTAATTATATCCTTAAACTTATTTGATGAAGAGTGATATGTTTCCTTCCAGCATGAAAATTTATGGAAAGGAACAAAAGAATCCAAAAGTCATGTACTGTTGAAGGGTGGACATTTATTAGCTAACTCCATTTTTAAACAGGAATTTCAGTTTGCATAAGAGGGGGAACAAGCTGTATAGAGCAGTTGTTCCTTAACTCCTCCCCACTCTGGCCACACAACCTAATATAGATTGATATCTCTGTGTAGCGCACTGATAGGGTGACCATACGTCCCATCGACTTTTTTGGCAAAACTGGTCATTTGTCCCATTTGCTCTTGCCAACTGATGATCAGTTGCAAAAGCAAAGAGGGCAAATGCCCAGTTTTGCCAAAATAGTGGGGTGTGCCCCTGTAGGGGTGGAATGGAGGAGCATTTGGGGTGACAAGCCGTGACACCAGACACTATGGCAGGGCTCGGGCGGTCAGCCTCTGGCGGCGGGGATTGGGCAAGCCCTGCACATAGGGAGGGGGCTTGGGCCACCCCTGTCTGGTGTCATTTGTGCCAGCCCATCGATGTAAACTATAGCTTAGGGGCTGCTGTAATTTAGGCCCACTGGCAGTGGTCTTCATGGGATGCTGTGGCTACTGTGAAATGGTGTAGTACAGGCATGCTCCACCTGCTCCCAATACATCCCCTTCTATTCACCATGCCAGAACAATTGATGCCAATGCCAGCTGTGCCATTTTATGCCACTGGAGAGCTCTCTTACATGGGGGATTCTAAGATGACCAATTAAGGCAGATTCTACCATTGTGTTATGCCTGAATGGTACGAATGGGGCAGAACAGGAGGAGAGAACCTCAGTTATAGTATTTAGAGAAGTAAACTTGATCTCTGGCTTGTCCTTATTTATTTTATAAATAGATATTTTTCTAAAGATATTCATAAGGTTGAATAGTCTTGGCACTGTGTTACACAGACCTGTAACATATAGTAGGATATGAATTCTTTCCTCATACGCCTTTTTTCCATATCGGATTGCTTTTGACATTTTTTATTTTGATGGCATGGATTGGTAGGTTCAGAACTATATATTAAAGAGCAGTGAGAATAAGTGCCATCCTCTGTCATATCTTTAAATGTGGTGCATTGTTTACGAAATCTGCCCGAGGGCTAAGATTAGGTTGCTTTTATTGTGGTTCAAGTTTATTAAATAGATTAGAAGCTTTAAAATATTGTCATATACCTGTGTTATGTAAAAATCCTGCATGACTTGGAAGAATTAACGAGGGAGTTGTTCTTCTTCTAGTCTTTGCAAAATATCTGGCCAAAATATTATAGTCTGTACTAAAGCAGTTAACAATTATTGCAGAACTCCCTAGGATGATGGATTATCAGATAATGTGCTAACATTCCTCCTCCTCCATCATGTGCAATACCAGGCAAAGACTTTCACTGACTGTCTTGTAGATTTCTACAGGACGTCTATCCAGGCGAGTTTTCTTCCCATTGGTTAGTGACATTAAGCTGCCTAAAACCACCTAGGTTTCCAAATTAATTACTAGTTAATTTATGATTCATCAAGCTGAGGTATCTCCACTGTGATAGTGTCTAAGTTCTGATGCTGAGAGGTTTTACCCTCTAACAGTGCCTTGATCAGAAAGCCTTAAAAGCATCAATTCTAGCTACATCTGATAACAAGACTCCTATTATATGTACATATGCCTGTTATTTTGCTGTTAGCATTTTGCTTGTAATTAGACTAAATCAAATTAAAAATATGGTGAAAATCATTTACAGTATAAGGAAATTTCAGATGCAACTGAAAGAAATAGCAATAAATCTTCAGCAATGCCAAGAGAGGGCTTCCATATGGCTGCTCACATATAGTTCACCAAACAGGAAGCCATAGCTTTCAATAAAATGAGTTTGTTTAGCCTTGTATTTGTGACTTTGTCCTATTCAGTTATTTCCACTAAACGGTTCTTCTATTTATGTTAGGGAGGAGTGGGCTTTTCTAGGCAAGTACACTAGTGAACATTTTAGCTGCACTAGATCCAGTTAATCATAATTTATTGTACTGAGATAGTGAAATAAACCAAATGTGGCTGATTTGAAGGAACATCCTTCTTTATAATGCTTCATATAGCAAAAGTATAGGCTGGTCTGTCTTATAGATTTGTGAGTCATACTATTATATTATTATTTATTTATGGCTCATTATGTCCCATAGCATCCTATCTATGTGATTTGGGTTTTTTTTTGGCTTTTTCCTGTGAGCGGTGGTTGGATGGTGCAGGGATTGTCTATTTCACATATTATTTTTTTAAGCAATACTTGTAATTGATAAGTGTGGTCAAACTCTTATAAGATTGATAGTGCAACTGATACTTAAATTTAGGCTTGGAAGGATTAGATTTTTATTAGTAAATCTCGGTAAACATCGGTTTCCCCCTCCACAAACACAATGAAGAAAAATATTTACATCTATGATAATCAAAATTTACAGCTAGTCAAAGTAGGAAAAATGCTGCTTTCCCTGTGTGTTTCACTGGCTGAAAATGTGCATTACACAAAGCACGTCCCCATATTTTGTTTACCAAATAAACATTTTGGGGAAGTTCATACATGTTTAGTTAATATTTAGTAATGCACTATTATATTAGCTGGATCAAAATACTTGTCTTTATACACTTTATAGCTTTGGGTTTTTTGTTTGTTTTTTTAATCTTTTTTTCTCAGAGCTTGTCAGAAAAACTGTAATATATGTAAACTTTGTAACATTAGCTTTGATTAAATGCATGGTCATTTGGCCTGAGAAGCCTGATTCTGCAACCCTTACTCACACTCATGTCTCAGATTCACTGAAGAGAGCTGTAGGATCTCATTCTGTTGGCAGGAATATTGTTTGTTTGAAAACCTCTTCAGCCATAATGTAATTTGAGATCCTGTGCTGCATTTAAAGATATTTTCTCTCATGATGAATGGGTTTTGGCCCATATAGGCAGTAAATTAATTACAATTCAAATAGCCTTAATACAAACTGTTGCAATAAGTCAGCAGGTGGTGCCTAAGTGCTAACAGCCAAGTGGTGGAGGATCAATGACTGAGAGGGGCAAGAAGGTGGAGGATTTCAGGACAGTTGGGAAGAGCTGGAGGACTGGCACCACTTGTCTGTAGCAGTGTAGTGTATGTGGGGGGAGGAGGAAGAACTTTATTGCACTGGGTAGGGTGTGCGTGAATCCGTGGAAAAGACTGTGATAAACACAGCTCAATAGGGCTGGTGGTGAGTGCTGTGGGCTCAGACTTGCATGTGTCCCAAGGGCAGGAGACAGCTGGGGAGCAATGTACACCTTATAGCCTGGAAGCGCTGACTGAGCAGCTACCTGAGAATCAGCCACTTCCACAGGCTACTGCATCTCACCGGTGTGCACCACCAGTAGGATTAGAGGCGGCAGGTGGGGAGTGAACGTTTGGGGTATCTATGAGGTAGGGGAAGGGATTGTGCTGTTGTTTCACTGTTGCTGTTGAATTCCCTTCAGTTGACCGGCCCCATTATGACCTGTTGGTCTGTCCCATCTCCTTGCCTAACGTTCTTTGATATAAATGGTTACAAAACTCCTGTATGTGTAATTGGGTTTTGTGTCAGGAGTTTTTCAGACCCACATAAGCAAAAAAGAACAAATGCCCAACCCAGAGAGGAATAGGTGTAGGTTCATTACTTCAGCACATCTCTCAGCACCTATGTCCAGCACGTGGGGCAGAAGGGAGGGGTTCATACACTGTTTTGTCTATGTTCCTAACCAAAATCCTCAGTTATATTTTACTGTATTCTCTGTACATTCTGAGTCTCCTTCAGAAGGGAAAGAAACAATCAGTTTATCATTTCTACCTAACTACCATTAGTGCAAACTCCCAGTATCGCATGGTGAAGATGGCTTTTGGTGGTGTCATACAAGAAGAGATGACAAGACTAGTGAGAACTTGGGAGTAGGGCGAAAAAGAGAGTGCCGAGATGAGGGTGTTACTGTGCCTCTGAACTTGGGAGGTAGGAAAGATGGTGGAGTTATATTATGATGATAAAGAGAGTTTGAGGGTAGAGACTAAGGATCTGCACAGAGGTGATAGCTGAACTGGTGGAAACAGATAAGCTTATCTATAGATAGAGAATATTTGGAAAAGACTCTAGAAATCTCATCAAAATCTTGAAGGACGGCAATGGATGTGTTAGAAGAAGGGGAAGATAAGGAACCAATAACGAGGACTCTGAAGAAATAGTCAGCAACAGAGAAAGAGAACTATGAGAGCACAATCACAGGTCCCTGGAAAAGAAAGGAAGCAAGGAATAAAAGAGTAATCAACAATGTCAACAGGTAGATGAGGATGGCCTTTTTACCTGATTAGGAGGAGTAGTTGCCCTTGGTAAGGATAGCTTTGTTGAAGTAGAGACCAGAAACATTATTAGAGAAGTTAAAAGGGAGACTTGGAAGAGGGAAAATCTGGGCAGCATGTTCAAGGACTGTTGAGACGAAAGGGAAGATACAGATTGGTTGGGACTTCAGGAATCCAGAACATTTGAGGGGAAGTATTTTTCATTATGGAGAATACAAAAGCATGCTTATAAATAGGTGGAAAGGAGTCACAGGACAGAAAGCTGTTAGCACAAAGAAAGAGTCCAGTAATATGGACCTTTTCATTATCAATATTAAGAATTGCTAAATCAGTGATTCTCCAAACTTGTAATTCTTTGAACCCTTTAATTGCAGAAAGAGCCACTTGTGGATTATCTCCTTCCTAACCTGCTTCCATTGTATTCCTTGTGGCATTCTGGGTCTGTTTTGGTGGAGGGACCAGATGACCAGAAATTGGGAATTACAATGGTAAATCAAATGACAATGAATGGCCCTTATTATTATTGTTGAAAGTATTTACATAGGAAAAAGGATCTGGAAAGAACCTTAATAGCTTCATTACAGTGTAGCAAATCCATGAGTGGAATGCTACAGTGCAGGGATTGCAGTTCTCTCTCAGAAAATCTGTAGCTGGTGTATAAAATTAACCACAGACCACTAAACTGCAAACAGCTCTGATGAATTGTGCTCTGCTTGACTCTGCATATATATGGAAAAGGAGCTGAGGATCAGAGATGGATGGATGAATGAAGAGATCTTTGTTCCTAGCTACAGTGAATGAACCCTTTTCTTTTAAACCTGTGAAGGCTGTAAAATGAATGTAATCTAGAAGTTGGATTTCAACACCTAGCAGGAAACTCTAACTAGAATGATTTATAATTTGTATCTCTTTGCAGCCTTAATAACTGGTTAATAATAAACAAATATATAGGTAGATCTCCTTTTGCTGTAGTCCAAAAGTGTCCCAGGTGTGTCTCAGCTGCTTGAGCCTTACACGCATTATAGAATCATAGAAGATCATGGAAGATTAGAGTTGGAAGGGATCTCAGGAGGTCATCTAGTCCAACCCCGTGCTCAAAGCAGGACTAATCTCAGCTTTCTCTATTTCCCAATTTCTTTCTCTATTTCTGATTCTGAAAATGTTGAAAGAACTAGTAGAAAATGGCACTGCTTTTGAGGCCTTTGAGGTGTCTTTGATGGTACAATTTCTCTCCATTTTGTTTTATGTGACATTGGTTTTATATTGTGGGTATTAACATAGTGCTGGTAATTTAGTTGCTATGGAAGCATTTCACATGGAGACACTGAATGTGGCTGAATTATTTTCACTCAGTTTTAGTTCATACACCCCCTCTACTGCAGCTTCTGCTGTGCTTGCTCTTACACTGGAACCAATGATCCAGTCCAGGTGTGGCTCCTTCTTTAATCAGGGTTGGCTAGCTCCCAGCTCTCCCACCCCTAGGGACAAGCCACCCTGTTACAAGACCAAAACAATGATAAATGAAAAATGACCTGTCTAAAGCTCTTGAAGTCAAAAGCAATTTTAGATGTAATGGAGACATCAGAGACACTTTATGTAATTTAGTCTGTGACTGAGCAGCTTCTCAGTAGTTGGTTGTTTCATTGGAAAGGTGGTACAATTTACAAAGTGGATTTTTCCCTACATCTTTGTATTGAAAAGTAACCTTAACAAATAGATTTTCCCCTTAAGGCTTTGAATTCAAATGATTAAAAGGGCAGCCACTTGGAAATACCTAGAGAAAATACAAAAAAATGCTAATTAAATTAACAATAACCAGGATATATCTTTTGAAAGGGAAAAAGGAAAAAGAAGAAGAATTAAAGAAGCTTCTTCTATGCATTGGAATAAATATCAGGAGACACATGATTTAGCCTCTGGTTGGTTGATCTCCCCATTGTTTGTAATTTGACAACTTCATTAGGTACCTGTCACATGAATTCTGTTTTATCAAATTTTATTATTTTTAAAAAGTTTTTCACTTTTGCCCTTGGTGGTTGAAAAAAAAATGCAACTATCTCTTTCTCTTCAAAGGCATGTTTTCTCTGTCATGTCATGTTCATTCTCTCAATGAATCTCTGAAAAGGTAAGCATACAAGTGCAGCATGTCTAGAAAATTCTTGATTCTAGACTTGGAGCTACAATAGGAATCTTTTACCAACTCGTAGTTTTTCATGGACAGGGATCTCCTTGAAATCCATGAGATCCCTCTGTCTGAAAAGGTAGCAGGCTCAGGACCACAGAGGAAGCAGGATCCTGAACTCATTGCATTTGCTTTGTATACTGTCCTCAGCTTTTGATAGCTTTGGTGCACACTGAATTTTCTATCTGTGGTATACACACTAAAAAATGGAAGCGATACCTTTTTAAAATGGAGATTTTCAATTTATGCTTATTTCTACATAATTTATTTTAGAAAATAATCTGCAGACTTTAATCCATTGTAAAAAAGGAGATCGCTATCTGACTTCAAGATTTTCTGAAAAACCAATAAAAAGGCCCATGAACTTTCAAAACAACACTCTTAGGGCCTAATTCTCCCTTCAGGCCCATGCCATAGCCTCTGTTGTACTGGTATTCTGACCCCCCTCCTAAATCTCTTCCACATTTGTGATGGGGCATTTTCCAAAGGGGGCGTGATTTGCCAAAAAATTGGTGTTTCTAACAAAAAAGTATGTTGTTTGTATGTCACTGTCTGAAATGAATGAACCTACTGCTTACATATGTTTTCTGTGACATCTGTCAGCCTAATCAGAGATACAAATGCAAGATCTAGTACTGAGGAACATCATGAGGATTTGAGAGTCCCTTTGGAGGATCTTGGATTCTTAAGTCAGTAACTGGGTTAGAATGAATATATAGCAGTATTTTCATTTGAGATAATATCCATATGTTTTGTGTTGTTGGAAGGAAAATGTTAGCCATTTCATTCACTTGAGTAGTCCAAAATTTAAGAAGCACTTCTTCTTATAAATTAAACATAAAATATATAGTTAAAATAAAGGGCCAAATTCTTACTCCAGTTATAACCAAGCAATCCTACTATCTTCAGTGACAGTGAGTGAGGACAACTGAGGGCAGAGTTTGGTCCAATGAGTTTAATTAATCGTTGCTATTTCTTTTTCTTTTCAGACTGTTCTAATACTGGATGAACAGTCAAAAGAAACATTTATACATTTCAAACGAATACCATTTCTAAAAACTGTGGCAATGATCTTAATTAAACAAAGACAAATGATGATAACAGTGTGGGAGTCTTATACAGAAAGACTGTTTAGGAAAGTATTCATTTCTTCTAATACTGGATCAACAGTCAAAAGAACCACTTATACATTTCAGTCTGAAAAGTGACTGAAAAAATGGAACTGGTGGGATTTCAGGATTATTGCATCTCAGTCAGTTCCATATCACAAATGCTCAATTTACAGATTTCCGCGCTGCAAACTCAGTGCTGGGTTCTGAGAGCCAAACTGGGATCTTTCCTTCTTATCACCAGTAGTAGAGGTTCTGCAGGGCAAATGTTGCTCTTATTGAGATCTTGGCTTTCAGTGGGTTTGCACATGTGTAACTGGAACTTAGCAAACAATTCTGTTGCTGATGCACAAAAAGTAACAAATTCCATTTCATTCTCTGCCATTCAAGGACAACAGGAATGTAAAGGAGTAAAACATATTTTTGTCATAAATTCAGTAGATATGACTGCTGAAATTAGCTACAATTTTATTATTTTAAAATGTTTAATTTCTAACCATCAAAATTTACCTGCAGTCAGATCTATAGATGGGTAAAATCAAAAGTCAGATTTTTTTCTAAATGCATCTGGCCTGTGGTCATTTGCTGAGAGATTTAATAAACTATGGAAGTTAAACAAATGGATCTTTAAAATAGCAACATTTTCCTCTAGAGAGAGGTCATTTGTGTATCCTTTTTCCTGTTGTTCTGTACTGATATCTACTTTTAAAAACAGCTGATGATGCAAGATTTAGTGGAGTTGTTTCAGTTATGCCTTTTGATTCCTAGTGTGTACAGTTGTTGGTGTTAAGTCTTTACTAGTTTTGTTTATCATTTCTGTTTTCTCTGTTGCATGGCCAGTGGTTTTCAAGAGACATGTGGATCATGTGAAATGTATTGCTGGTTGCAGGTCACACTTGCTACTGCACAGGTGCAGCATCAAGAAAAGCACCATCATATTTGAAACTAATTTGCACCCTTGTTGACAGTCTCATTAGAGATGCTGAGACTGAATAAGGACTAAACTTCCCTTGCGCTCTAGAGTTGTTTAGGCAACTGAAATCAACAAGAATGGCTGATAAAGGGTGAGAAGGGGCTCAAATCTTCTGAAAATTAACCCTCTTATGTAGGAGCCTAATTTTAGGTGCTGCTGTTTCTTTCTTTCTTTTTTTTTAAATTCACTTTGGTCTCACAAGACAAAGTTGAGGCATGTTGGTGAGACAAGGGGTAGTCTCACTTGCTAATGCCTATGCTGGACCTGTTCTGTGGATAAATAAATACAGAGCCAGCCATAGCATTTCTGGGTGGAGCTGCAAGACAATTATTTTATTGCCTTCCTACCAAACATAAATGGCTTCTGTTCTGTGATCACCCTGCTATATACAGTGACAGATTTAGGATTTTGGGAACGATCAACAAAATTATTCTCTAGGGAATCCCCACTTATAATTGTCTTATTTTATTTAAAAAAGGACAAGGAATTATTTTTTTATATCATCGCTAGCCTCCTGATACACAAAGAGCATTGTGCTGTTATTGGTGCTGGAGTCTATACATAATTGCCATATTTAGAAATGTGTCTCAAGTTATAATTTTCAAATCAGGTGGAGGACTGGAGGCTTCTAGGACCCTAGTCACTGGAGACGGTTGTGTGCATTTTGGTGAAGTATGGAAGTTGACTAATTAGCACATTACAAATATTAATTAAGCAGTTGTCTCAACCCACTGTGGAGTATGTGGATAAGTATTATTTTCCCCATTTTATTGATAGGGATATTGAGGCAGAGGGATTCAAGACTGATTTTCAGAAGTGCTGATCATCCAAGACTTTAACTGAAGTCAGTAGGAGTGCCACATGCCCAACTCCTCTGAATTTCAGACCCTGAGTTTCTCAGACATTATAGTGATGGGGCAATACAGTACCTAAATAAATGGATAGAAAAGGGAATCAGTGTCAGAGCCTGCTTTCATCTGCGTGATTCATCTGCTAAACATTGCTGCCACTCAGCCTATTGAGCTATACTTCCTTGTAGCCAGAGGCCATATTGGCTGCTCAGTGGAAGCACCAGCTTATCTGCAGGCTGGCAACCAGGGGCTGGGAGGGAGAATGTGGTTGCCTTGTTTGCATCAGTTGTAGTTTATGGCTATGTCTACACTGCCAAGAAGCTCATATTAACTGGGTGGGAATAACACCAAGGTGCTGCACTGTAACTCCTCCATATAGATGCTGTGGGTGTGAACTAAAAGGTTCCTAGTTCACTTAACATGGTCTTCTTCAAACGGAACTACATTATCCCCAGTGTCCCAATGTGTGTTGTCTTTTGTATATCCATCCATCCATAGACTGTAAGTTTTATGAGACAATATTTTTTGTTTATATAAAGTGCTAAGTACATTGTTGGTGATAAACAAATAGTAACAGACATATTTGTAATTGTAGCTCATAGTATTCTGAATATTTTCCCGCACTAGTTTCTGATTCACAGAGCAGAAACTCAAAAGTCACCTGTCATGTGGGGCCCAACAAGTGGCAAATACTTCTCCTATAAATACTGTTTTCAAGTTTAGAAACAGTTATTCTTTAAAATCACAGTAGAAGATCTCAAGAAGCTGGCCAACAGTGAAATTAAGGTGTAATACAGATCAACAGCTGAGAAATGTCCTCATTGCCGTGGTGCAGAATATATACTGTCTAAAAATATTTTGATAACATGGAATTTAAATCTTAGGGATTTGAAATAATTTTATTTTGTGAAGCGATACTTCACCTCTGTCTGTCTTTCTTCTTTTAAAGCTGTTTCTTTTGTACCATAGCTCAGGCAAAAGAATAGTCCAAATGTCAAAAATAAGTACTGTGCTGATAAACCAGTCTTTCCCAAAAGGGCATGTATTCATCACATAGCTTTTCATAGTTTACCTATTGTACAAACAAGACATGAGCTTCAGTGTGGGGTAAGCAATGATATTTGAAATAAAGTTGATTATCTCAGTCCTGAATGTGCAGTTCCTTTGTAGAATGTAGTGCACTGTGTTTGTGCTTGTGAATGTCTGTGTTTTTCTAGCCAAACAATTACGGTGCTTAATATGAGACACATTAAAGGGGCCTGATTTTCAGAGTGCTCAGCTCTGTCTGAGAATCAAGTTCCTTTAAGATCTTTCAGGGTAAGACACTGCCCCACCACATCCTCCCTGCATTTGAGATACCCAATGTTCCTGCTAAAAATCATGGCACTATGTGTGTGTTAAGTTTATAATATATGTGTTGATAAAAATAGGAATATTATTAGATACAAATGGAAATTTATTGCATATTGTTGATACTTGTTTGACATCTCAAATTGAGGTAGATTAGAATTTGAAAAGCACACAAGCATTCATATGGTAACTATCTTAAGTGTCAGAACTGAAGAGTAATAGTTTCTATAAGAATTTCACTCTTAACCTACCCACCTCCCTTCTAGAAAAAAGCATTAATGAATTGTGTATAATCAGCATAATTGTTCTAGAAAAATAAATGATAGATTAAAGAGATTGTGGCTGCTAGCACATCTGGATAAAATGTTTTTAAACAGTTATATTAACTCTCTCCTCTAGTTTTCTAACAATGTATCCTTTGTGGTGTGGGGCAGTATAGGTGTGTATGGCCGTCCCTCTCTGTCAATCTCTAAGGGTGAACACACCTTCTCGCTCTCACACTTGTCAAGGCAAGCTCAAAAGGGGGAATTAGATGCCCTAGAAACTCAGGTCCCTTTGCGTTGGGCCAAGCAGTAAGGAGTCTATGGGCCCCAAGCCCTCAGGCAGGGTGGGGCACCAAACGGTCTAAGGGGCTCTAGCCTTGTGGCAGGGCAGAACCAGCAAACAGTCCAGGGGCTCTGGGCTTAGGGCAGGGCAGAGCCGGCAAGCAGGCATCCTGGTTTATGGAAAGGTACGTGCCACTCCAGGGGTGGGGTCAGCAGCAGGGGTTGGGGTAGCTGGACCCGGGCCCACCCTACTCCACCAGGTCCCAGCCCAGGGCCCTGTCAGTGGGGTCCCAGCCAAAACATGCTGACCTAGATTCAGGCCAGTATCTGACCAGCCTGCAGTCTACTTTTCCTGGGATACTTCCAACGTCCTCTTGGTTTGGGGTCTCTCTTTCATGGGGTTCCTCTGTTACCCTGTGGTAGGTGGCCAGCAGGAGACCCAGCAGCTTTTCAGCCTCTCGATCCAGTCAGCGGCTCTGGTAGCTCCTCAGTATTGCTGGAGTTCAGCATCAAGCAGGACACATCTGTCTCGCTTTGTGGCCCAGCCCAACTGAGCTGCAGGGTCTATCTTTTGTAGTTGCTGTCCCTGTCCCACCCCTCTGCTTCTGACGGGACAGGTGTGGCACCCTGCCCCTACCCACTAAGGGATGGGTTGCGAATCCTGTCTGTCAGTCTCTGAAGGTGGCTGTGCCTTCTTGCTACAGGCAGGCTGCCATGGGTAGTACCGTGGTAGAATTATTGCTACATTTTTAAGGAGTAAATAAGCCTTTCAAAACCGGTATTTAGAAAATGAAAAGTATAGAATATATTGTATTTTTAGAAATGGATTGAAGTTGTCCAATGGGAAAATTTTATGCAATGGCTTAAAGTTTGTTGTCCTTTAGCATCCTGGGTGCTATTTTCTCCCTTAAGAACGTGCAAGGGATATTTAGACAACATACAGTATAAAATATATTTATAGCAATAGTTATAAGAGATTCAAATGAAGCAACTATAATTTCATTAGAGCTCTGTGGTCATCATGACATAAAGAAAGCTGAATTGTCTGATCTGTCCTTGCGTTATTTCTTGAGTGAAAATGATACAAGGGCACAGAATTTTGCCCTTTTAAAAAAAAGTGTTTTGTGAAGAGGTGATATAGCGCCGCTTTATTTTGTGGAAGTTACATTTATACACATGTTAAACCCTGGGGTTCGAGATGTAACTGCAATGGACCGGCGACACCCTCCAAGGAGACAGACACCAAATCTGAGTAACAAAAAGGGGATTTTATAGTAATCTCATTAAAAAAAAACATATCAAAATAGCAAGGGAAGAGACATATGGTGCAATAAACAGCTACACAGTGCAAAGGGTCATGCAAATTACAGGTGGGGTAATAAGCAGCTACTCAGAAAAAACAAGGAGGAAAAGCAAACCATACCAGATACAAATAGGAATTAATTACACTTGTGGACAACACGTAAATGACTTCATAAAAAAAAAGGAAAGACTAGATGGAGAGAGATAGGATAACGATATCAGTTATATTACCTGTCCCAGCACCGTGGTGGTACCCAAAGCGAGGAGGCAGACCAGCTGCAGCATCTCAGTAATAAATCGTTCGGCCGGCAATTCGCAGACACCCAAAAGTCTCGTGGGTGGGAGCTCCCTGTCTCAGTCGGGGGATCAGTCCGACCAGTTCGTGACGTGCCCTTTAGCATTCGAGGGTGGGAGAACACCTGAGCTAACCGGGGCAGGAGCTTAAATAGTGTACTGCATGGCCAGAGTATAAAATAGCCAATTAAAAAATGAGATGCAGGTCAGGACCAATGAAGTAACTGGGACCCCAGACAATGATCCCTCCTTCGTGGTGACGGGGGTGCCGAGAAGTAAACAGGGTGATCAAAAATCACCTGAGAAATTAAGGCCCATCAGGGGAAATTGATACTTAACATTCTTCCGCCTGAGCTGCATAGTCCGGAGACGAGACCCATCAGGGCAATTGACACTTAACATTTTCCCTGTGGGCTGCAAAGTTTAGAGGGCCATGTCGGGGGCGGGGTGGCCATTATGTCTGCCACCTCCGTTAACAACACAGAGTTTGTAGGAAAGTCCAGTGAGTCTGTTATTTCATTATAGTGATAGGATAGGTTGATTGATGCCTTTGCTGATGAGGCTGTAACTGTGGGATTTATTTCCAAACCACAGAACTTCCTAGTAAATGGAGTGAGTAAAATACCCATATAGAAAGTGTAATAGACTGACTGCTCTCAAATATTCTTTCTCTGCCTGCATGACCTCAAAACACTTCCTAAGATTCAGTGTTTCATAGAAACCAGACTGAGCAACGGATTAGCCACTGATTTGCCTTATTGCATATCTGTATCTATGTGATATGTATGTACATTCACCTATAAATATTACTATTCTTTCAAGAATAGAAAAACGTCAATCTTAGTTCTGGCATTTCCTAACTGTTGTGTGCTGGATGTGGTAATCTTAATGAGACTATTTTTACCACAGGTTTTTGTGTGTAATATATATTCTCAGATTCTGTATTCATTGTTTGTTTATAAACATTTATTGCTGTGCTCATTTTGTCAATCCTCCCTGCTTTCATAGGCATTGTTTGCAGCATGCATGGTTTGTAAATAATAGGCATGTTAATGTGGTAAGGCCCAATCTTCTAAACAGAAGAATGAACAAACCATGAGAGTTTTTACTTGCTTAGATCCCTGCCATTTTCCCTGTGCATTGTTTTTTTACTGGTGACATGTTAATTAATTGACACAGTGTGATATAGATGGGAGTTCTACAAGTGCTATTCTGTTACAAATCTCCAAGTTTATCTGTGGCAGTGCTCTTAAAAGCAGTTTCATTCGAAGTGATCACAGGGAGAACATCTCTTTGAGCAGCAACAGAGAATTAGCTTTACTGACAAACTATTCTTTGTAGCTGCTACCAACAACTTGCAGATATTAGCAAGTTGTCAGAAAAATGTCACTACAGATTTACAGATTGCTGTCTCCCTGATTTTCTTCTATGATAACTGATTGATAGCTATCTCTTCCAACTCCTCAGTTTGCATATCTGCAGTAATGAGAGATCATATCAAAGTTTACGGAACTCAGTGATTTTGTTAATCAAAGATGCTTCCCTCATATTACATGAAGACAAATTAAGAAGGCTAGTCTGGTGCACAGGAAACATCTGCGTCCCAATGATGAGGCATTGCAGTTTTTTTTAAATAGAAGTTACACAGCCTACCGCCTCATTTTAATTTTTAATTAGCTCATCTTTAAAGCTATATTAAATATAGACTGTATCTTCAAAGTATTTGTTTGATAAAAGGAGCACAGTTTTCATTAGTTCACTCAACAGGAATTTGGGTATTATTCACTGTGGTAATAACAACTTTGATATGTTTTTTGTAAAAATTTAGATGAGTGTTGCTATTTATCTAGCTGTTGCTTGAGAGTCACAGATGATGAAAAATCCACATACGTCTGTGAAAAAGTGAAATGTAATTGTACTGATATTGCTACCCAGTGTTCCAAGTTTTCTGAGTAGCAGTGCAGAGTGCTTCTTTCAAGATTCATATGGACTGCAAGAACCAAACTGTGATTTCCAGTCACAGGAACTGTCTTCAGTGGGGATTTGGGGTGCTTTTGAAAAGCAGGCCACCTTTACTGAGGTGTCAAAATATGGATTTAGAATCCTCACTTCAGGAAATTAAATTTGAAAATGGAGGCCTTGGATAACATTGGTTTTATTGCAAAAACAACGAGAGTTCTGTTGTACTTTAAAGACTAACAAATTTAATTTTTGCAGGCATGAGCTTTCAGATAGGTGGTATATATATACAGTCAAGGGGAAGGTACAACAGTGAGTGGTGTAGGTAATAGTAAAGTCCATACAGTTAGAGTAGCTGAGGCCTATTCATAACCATTGATTAGAAGGTGAGAATGTGTGAACAATGACGATTACTTCTTGGAATGAGATAACCTTGGCTGTATATATAAACCACCTACCTGATTTCCATTCCCTGCATCTGACGAAGTGGGTTAAAGCCCATGAAAGCTTATGACTGCAAAAATAAAATTTGTTAGTCTCTAAAGTGCTACAGAACTCTCGTTGTTTTTGCTGTATAGAGACTAACACGGCTACCCCTCTGGAACTTTTCATTGGTTTTATTGTACATTTAGATTTATTGGTTGTTGAAATGAGGAGTACTACTCTAAATGTTTATACTGACTTTTCCTTTCTTCCTCCTTTATTAGCTGTTCTATAGACACTGAATTTGCTTGAAAACTCAGATTTTAGATAGTCATGGTCATTGTGCCTCTGTTGTAAGTTATCTATTAATGAACTATTAATGAAGTGTAGGCACCCTGTACTTTAGGGGCCTACCTACTTAATTGTCGCGGGGAAGAGCCTGGGGACTACAACTCCCATAATGCCTTGGGGAAAAGGGAGAGACTCTTCCCCTTGCAGGAGTGAGAGAAGGCATGTGGCAGACTCCATTTTGGTGCTGGGGAGGAGGGAGCCCAGGCTGGAAGCTGCTGGCTGGGTCTCGACGCTGCTGCTGCTGTGGCTGCGGTGAAAAAGATCCCAAGCTTGCTATTGCCTCTGACTGCTGCCGGGAGCCTGCTGACATGAGGATTTAGCACAGAGCTGCAGTGGACTTGTGAGGTAGGCGTAGCAGAGAGATTGACAGACGGAGAAGAGGCCAAGACACAGTCCCTTCAAGCAGGGCCAGGACTGCCAGTCTCCAGCCTGATGCTTTGGCTGAGCTGGTGCAGTGAACCCACAAAGCAATCTCCATCCACAGATCTTCAAGCGCGCCCACGCAAGAAAGGGGTCAGGGCCTGAACTCTGGGGGAGTGCACACTCCAGAGGGGGGGTAAATAATGGCACTGTGAATGCCTGGTAGGCAAGCTCAATAGTGAATCAGTTTTATTAATTGGTTTGTTCAACTGTCTCTGTGGTTTATGTTTAATTTCAGTCTGTTATGGCATGTTTCTTTATTTTGCTAAGTAAAGGTTGTTAACTCTGATTTAAGGATATTGAATGTTTAGTTATATAACTGCAATTGTTAAAGTAGACTAATGTCTTGGATTATTATAATTTTAGACCAGGTCTAGTCCTGGCAGCTCCCAAAGCCAATATCGAGCGTGTGCAGGGGCTAGCCAGGTGGAGGCACCGCCAATTCTAATTCGTTTGAGAGATAAAGGGATTGCAGCAGAGGGGTGGACAGAGGATTCCCAACTACCCCACACCAACACTGGGATACTCGGGATCTCCTCTGTTGTTAAAAACCTTAGGCACCCTTGCACACCGGTGAGTGTTGCCTGCTCCAAAGTAACCCAGTGAAGAAAGGGGGTTACAGAAGTTAAAACAACGAGAGTCCTGTAGCACTTTAAAGATTAACAAATTTAATTTCTGCAGGCTGAAGAAATCTGAGGCCTGCAGAAATTAAACTTGTTAGTCTTTAAAGTGCTACAGGACTCTCGTTGTTTGTGCTGTATACAGATGTAACACAGCTACCCCTATGGAACTTATTAATGAAATGGTGACTAGGGTGAGGATGCCCTCTTATGGAGAATCTATATGAACTCTGTTCCCAATAGATTTTTAGCTATTTGTGAAGTCCGGATTGAGTTGTCATATTAACAGAATTTTGAATTGTATCTAAAAAGCTGATGAGGCAAGTCACATCGTGGTGAGGTCTTTATACTGTGTAGGCTCAAATTCCATAACCCTGTGATTGCTGACATTCTATTTCAGGATTCACCACTTTATTAATATAACAATACACAAGAGAGTAACTTCAGTGCAAAGAAAACAAACAAACTTGGTGATTTTGACGATGTTGTGTGCTGGATCCCTTAAAGGCACAGCAACAGGCAATACATTTTCTATGTTTTAAATGCGGAGATAAAAAGATACTGCTAACAATATATACATGTATTTATAATAAAACATTGCCACAATTAGTTATAAATAACTGCTGCCAGTTATTTATGCTGAGCAGCCTACTGAACAATGTGTAATGATGGTACAATGCATACAGCTTAAAGAAATGTAGTTTATTCACACATATGCCCATATATGTATATATATACACACACACACTGTTCAAAATTAATAATGTAAACAGCCCTTGTGACCATATTTATTGAGTTATTTTGCAGTACCAATCAAATTTACAGTGAGTGGATTTTTGGAATATGGCAATATGTTAACATACATTGCAATTACTTTAATCACATGTTTAGCACATCTGTTTTTTTAGTGGTTGCCAGTCTAATTTCATAAAGAGCCCGTCTAGGACAAAAGTAGCACCAGTGATCAAATAGGTACTATCGAACTGATGGCAGTACATACCTGTGAATGGTCCTTTTAGAATTTGCTTGACTCTTTGCTAAGACACACTTCCAATTTATTAATCTTCTAGGCCCACCATAAAGCACATTTTTTCTTTATTCTCTACTGCAGTTGAGCAGGATGTGGAAGATATGTCTATAGGCAGTCCTCTGATTATTCTGTAGGGTTTTGATTTTTTAAATTTATGGGATAGATACCCAGAGCTCAGGAAGGCCTATTGCTGGATTTTCAAAATTTGAAGGAATAAATAAATAATAAATAATAATAAAAGGAAGTGCTAGGGATGAACCCCAATTGCAAAGGAAAGTGGCTAGCAGATTAGTCTGTTTCTTGTCTCAGTGATAAGTAGCTTGTAGAGGAGAACTAATTAAAATTAGTCAGTTTATACCTACAAGGAGTGATATCTGGAGATGAATGCAAATGGAAACTAGCTAGGATCCTCCTGCAGCCAGCTACTTATATAGAGTTTATTAATGAAGAAAATTGACATATGCTTGAGAGAAGGATGGGTGGGCAGCAGATACTATCTTTGCCTATGGTGCCCTGAGATTTATGTTTTCAACCACAGTGAACTCCTTTATTTGAATAGTCATTTTTGACATTAGTCCATTTTGACACATTCAGTGAAACATGTCTTAAAACAACTATTTAATGAAACAACAGCAAAAAAAAAACAAAAACCCAAAACCCCACTTATTGTAGATGGTCTTTTACTAAAGATTTTGCTGAACTTGTTCTCTAGACACGAAGGTTATATCTGCCTTAGCAATATCAAAACATGCGATGTGATTCGTACATGTAAAGATATGCATTCAAAAATGGAGGCTGGACTAAGGTCTGTCTGAAAATTTGGCTCTCTATCTTCAGTATCAATTTAGATAGTGACTATTAAACCAAAATGCTTTTTTGGCAAATAATGGAAGATCAGAAGTTGAATTGTTCTTCGAGTGCTTGCTCATGTCGATTCCATTGTAGATGTGTGCATGCCCATGTGCACAGCTACCAGAATTTTTTGCCTTAGCAGTATCCATAGGTCTGGCATTGGTGGCCCCTAGAGCCCCATGCTCCTTCACTGGTGCATGAGGCACCATCGGTCCTACACCCCTCAGGTCCTTCTTCCTGCCTATGACAGTTATTGGAACTCTCTTGCTTGCAACTGCAAATGTCCTAAGTTGCCTTTCTAAACAGTTGTAATATAGTTTTGTTGTCTTATAATTAGTGTACTAGTTAGTACTTACGTAAGTAGTGATAGTCATGTTAGGGACACTGCTTGGGAAGCAGGGTATGCCCCATTTCCTGGGCTTCAAATCATGTGCTACCTGCCACAAACCCTTCCCTCAATGATACCCATGACAGCTGCCTTTACTGCTTGGGAGAGGCACATAGAAAGGACAAGTGTCGGATCCGTAAAGGCTTAGACCAAGAACAAAAAAGGACTGAGATATCCAACTGAAGGTCCTATTTATGGAGGCAGAGCTGAGACCAGCCTCCGAACCACCCCGTGCTGACTTGGTGTTGAGCACATCAGCATCAGTACAGAGTGCACTACTGTCACCAGGATCCTCTGAATGCCGCTTTGTTTTTCCGGCTCTGAGGAAGCAGCAGAAGACACGCTTGCGTAGAGGGCGCTCCCCCCCCCGCAAAGAACAAGAAAGTGGGGATGGGCACTGAACCTGTGCCGGGTTGACTGCCCTCGTCGGAGCGACAGGACCTGATTTCCCCACCTAGGGCCTTGAGCCCAATGAGGGAACTGCCACCAACACTAGGGAGGAATGGAAGAGATTCTCTTCAGATTGTGGTGCCTTCCACACCCGAGGCACTTCAGGCAGCAAGAGACCAGATGGCCCTGCCTCTATCTCCCACTCCCAGGCACCCCTTGGTGCTGGAGCCAATGAGAGTGAAGATCTCTAAAGGAAAGCCCACAATGGGCCCACTGCAATGGGCGTGAGAGAGGTGTTGTTCTCCTGAATCCCGGCTCTGGTTGACATCACGCCAGCACTGGTTGTCATCATGGAGGGAATCTCCATCCTCATGGCACTGGGTTCTGAAAACAAGTTCTCATTCTCCGGCACTAAGATGCTTGTCTCTTGAGGGACAGGATTGATCCCAGTCACCCCAGCACCGATCCTCCTCTCATAATCGCTCACTGGTGACACAATACCGAGAGCAGGATCCCCAGCACCAATCCTCAATGCCTTCCTCCTTGACGTCTTGCTACTCATTGTGCCAGCCCTCATTTAATCAGTGCTGCTCTTGAGAAACACAGCACCACTCCCAATCACTGTGACACCGCTCTCTGTACAATGCAGCAGTCAGGTGGAAGCGAGGTCAGCCCCACAATTGTCCCTGAGGGATGACCCCTCTTCCTCGGACTGAGAAAGAGAACCCACCCCTCACCCAGTCAATGCCAACCAAAGGCGCAAATGCCAGTTTTGAGAGTGAGCCCAAGGACAGCGCTCCAGTTCCATGACAGGATCCAACCCTCCTTCTGTTTCTAAATTGCCTATTGCCCTTCCTCCCTGCATGGGCTCATGTTACTTCAGACTGTTGGGTCCTTAACACCATCTTGGGGGGTTATATCCTGCAATTCTCCTCATTCCCTCCTTCCCGCCCCCTCTTCTCCATCCCTCATCAGGAACTACTCTCACAAGCAGCTTCTTGTTTTGGAGGCACAGGCCCTCCTAAGATTAGGGGCTGTAGAAGAGGTTCTCTGGACATGAGGGGAAAGGGGTTTTATTCCCGTTACTTTCTTATTCCCAATGCAAAGGGAGGCCTCAGATCTATTTTGGACCTGTGTTATCTCAACAAATATCTCAAGAGGCTGAAGTTCCATGAGTTCCCAGCCTCTATCATTCTTTCTTTGGATCCAGGGGACTGGTATGCCGCCCTCAACTTAAGAGATGTGTACTTCCACATCTCAATTTTCTTTGGTCACAGGAGATTTCTCTGGTTTGTGGTGAACGGAGCCCATTATCAATTCACAGCATTCCCTTTTGACCTCATCCGCTCCAAGGGTATTCACAAAATATGTAGCAGTAGTAGCTGCTTACTTGAGACATCAGGGAGTACAGATCTGCCCCTACCTGGACAACTGGCTCATCAAGGGCAGTTCACAGGCTCAGGTCTGTCACAGTCCGGATCTGGTAATTGCCACTTGTCAATGATTGGGTTTGCTGATAAATGAGCAGAAATCCACACTAGTCTCAGTACAGAGGATAGAGTTAATCGGAACAGTTCTTGACTCCAGACAAGCCAATGCCTTCCTTCCAGAACCCCAGTTGCAGGCCATGGCTCTTCGCATTGAGTACAAACTTGCATAAACATGCCTTAAGTTGTTGGGTCATGTGATGGCCTGCACTTATGTAGTATGCCTTGAGCGCCTACCTGTCAGACCCTTTTAGGCATGGCTAGCTTTGGTGTATACTCTGAGCAGATACAGCTTAGGCCACTGAATGCCAGCCCACATTCAGTCATCCCTGAACAGGTGGATGAATCCCTGCTCAGTGATGGATGGCATTCATTTCCCTCCAGTGACCCTAGACTCTAATGCTTTGGATTTAGAGTGGGGGGCCCACATAAACAATCTCACTACTCAGAGAACCTGGTTGAAGGAAGACTACAGCCTCCACATAAATGTCAGGGAGCTCAAGGCTGGCTATAAGACTAGCTTGCCAGATGTTCCTTCCCTATCTAACAGGCAGAGTAGTTCAGATTCTAACAGACAATACAGCCGGCATGTTCTATATCAACAGACAAGGCAGTGCCTGCTTGTCAGCTCTGTGTCAGGAGGCCCTCCAGTTGTGGAATTTTGCCATACAGAACAACTTTCATATCATGGTGTGAAAGACAGTGCCTTGCGCTCCCCACCCTTGTGCTCCCCCCTGGCCAGTGCAGGCCCCGAAGTGTGATGCCTCACCTCTGGCTGTCTATCGCTCCACTGTTTGAGAGTATTTCCTGGTGTGGTGTGTCCCAGCAACACGCCCTGGGCTGAGCAGGAGGTAGCCTGAAGCCTCCCTGGGCATGGCAGGGCTCACCGAACAGTAGTGCTGGGCAGTAAAGCGGTTCTAAAGTCTTTCTGAGGTGGCAGGACCCCACAAACAGTGCTGAGCTGCAAAGCAGTCCTGCCACCTCTCTAGGCACAGCAAGGCTCAAGAAATAATAGTGCTAAGTAGCAAGGCTGTTCTGCAGCCTCTCTAGGCACAGCAAGGCTCAGTAAACAGCATTGCAGAGCAGTAAAGCATCTTGAAAGCCTCTCCAGGCATGGCAGGGCTCAGCAAAGTCCAGCTGAGCAGCAAAGTAGTCCTGAAGCCCCCCTGGGCATGGCACGGCTGCATCCCTTCCGGCAGGTTCTGTAAGTGAGTCTCTCCCGTCTATTGTCCTGCCCCTTTCTGAGTTCTGCTGGCCTTTTAAGCCCAGCTTCCTGCCAGGGAGTGTGCAGCATGCGTCTCGGGGAGGGAACTTCCCAGCCACTGAAGAAGGTGAGGGCTCCCCCTCTGGTGGGAGGGACTGGTACACCGCATCACACATGGCTTCTCATTTTCCAGGTACCAGGAATGCACTGGTAGACCTTCTCATCAGGTCCTTCTCGTCTTGTCATGAGTAGTCTCTCCACCCAGAGATCCCTGGCAAAATTTTTCAAAAGTGGAAAGCTCCCCCAGCAGGCCTCTCTGCATCTGCCCAGAACAAGAACTATTGCCAGTTCTGCAATAGTCCTGCAATTATCTGCAATAATCTGAGGTCGCAACAAGGGCTCCTTATCCGATGCCTTCCTTCTCCCATGGACAGGGTCACACATGTATGCCTTCCAACCAATACCCTAATTCACCAGGTACTAGTAAAGATCAAGTGTCACAAGGCGAATGTGATCCTGATTGCCCCGGCATCGCCGCAGCAGCATTGGTTCGGCACATTGCAGTAACTTGACCACGGTCCCAATGGAATTACCTCCTTGGCCCAACCTTCTTTCTCAGAACCATGGCCAACTCCTGCATCTGAGCCTAGTGTCTCTGCATCTGATGGCATGGCGACTGCATGGCTGAATGCAGAAGAACAGGAGCATTCGGCTCAGGTACAGCATGTATTGCTGGGCAGAAGGAAGCCCTCCGCCAGATCAACATATCTGGCCAACTTGAAGAAGTTCAGCATCTGGGCCTCTAGTCATAATACTTCATCCCCTGAAGCGCCTCTTCAGTCTATTTTGGACTATCCGCTGCACCTCAAACATCAAGGTTTAGGCCTCTCATCACTAAAGGTTCATCTGGAAGCCATCTCAGCCTTTCTTTCCCCGTATCAAAGCAAATTGGTCTTTCCCCATGACATGACAGGCAGATTCCTGACCAGCCTGAAGAGACTCTATCCGCAGGTCAAGGAGCATATACCTCCTTGGGATCTGAACCTAGTCCTATCAAGGCTCCCAGGGCCCTCTTCAAACCTTTGGCTGCTTTCCCACTGCTGCTCCTCTTCTGGAAGGTGGCATTTTTAGTAGCAATTACCTCCACACGAAGGATCTCTGAGATCAGAGCGCTCACTTCGGAACCACTGCATACGGTGTTCTGCAAGGGCAAGGTTCAGCTGCGACCTCACCGAGGCTTCCTACCAGAGGTCATATCGGAGTTTCATAATAATCAGGACATATTTCTCTGGGCATTCTTTCCTAAACCGCACAGTTCTAATGAAGAACATAGATGGCACACCCTGGACATGGGGTGGGCTTTGGCCTTCTACACTAATAAACTAAAACCTTCTTCAGGTCCCCACAGCTCTTTAATGCAGTAGCAGAAAGGATGAAAGATCGCCTGGTGTCTTCCCAAAGGGTTTGTTCCTGGATTACCTCCTGCACCAGGTTCTGTTATGAGCAGGTAAATGTTCCTCCACTGGTGATTGTCACAGCTCATTCAACCGGAGCCCAAGCAGTATCAGCAGCCTTCCTGGCCCACGTGCTGATCGAGGACATCTGGACCTTTGTGACCCATTATGCTATTATCCCACAAGGTTGGGATGATGGCACCTTTGGCAGAGCTGTTCTCAGGACGTCATAGCCACATGCACACACCTAAAATGGAATGGATATGAGCAATACATCTCGAAGAACAACAGTTACAGAAGGTGAGTAACTGTCTTTTTAAAATATTATCTGCAAAATGATGAGCAGTGGAAGGAAATTATTCTAATATTTAGGTATACATCTATCTGTAAGCAAAAAGAGAAGGAAACCAGAACCGAATTGAAAGTTTTTAAAGCCTGAATCTAATGAAAGCTAATCAAATGGAAGAAAGAGGTGCTCTAAAAGTTGATGAGGGCGGTCTTAGAGAAAAGAATGTAGCATATTAATATCGAAGTATCCGTACTGCCAGTATATGACTTAGTTGTATGACAGTTTCCAATTCCAAAGACAGATCCAAAACACATTTGGAATCCACAACATACTAATTCAGCCTGAATTTGGGTTATCAGTCTTTGTGCAGGGTGTAGACATCGTTACTGATAAATGTACGCAATGCATATGGCAACTTTCTTTATAAAACAGCTTATTTTAATAAAATAAAGTCAACATATTTTGTAATTCAGAGGTGGACTATAATTTAAGCACTGTTATTTTAAACTGAGCTGGAATAACTTATAACTTGATTTCATTTTGACTATATGACTGGTGTCTTGAGGGAATTATCTCAAGATGAATCCTCTAGGATTTGGCAATACAGTTACTCTACCGTGAAGGCTCAACTACTTAAATTTTTAATTTTTTCTTAGCAATAGCCATCTTTGTTGGCTCAACTAAAATAGAAATAGATTGAATAAGCTATTGCTCCTTTTTAAAAGCTGCTGACAGATAAAATGAAATATTGCCTATGTGCAAATAATAATTTTATATAATGGATCTCATTTATTTTTACAGTTCCCCTAGGCAAACTGAACCTAAACAAGTGAATGAGAGAAAAGCGTAATAACAAGCCCTTTAGAACATAGATATAAAGTAAGATCACTGGAGCTGAAACATTATTGTAATATAGAAAATAGTTTAATATATGTTGGGTTTTTTTTTTCATTTTGCACCATTAGGTCATTTTATATAGCTGTAAAATGTAACTTGTCATAACTCCGATATGAACAAAATCTTGGATACAAAAACCTTTTGCAGATTCCATTGTAATAGAATGGATCCAGCAGAACTACAATAGTTTAAAGGTTGTCAATGTTTTCATTATCAGACTGTTTATGAAGAGTTTGGCTTGGCCATTAAAATTCCTTTTATACTGAAACTTGGCATAGTAGGGTAATGTGAGAATCAAAAAGCCAAACTCAAATATTTGACTTTGGGGCTTCCTTTGGCTTCTGTGTGTTAAATTCCCAGCTCAACATGACTTGTAGAGATAGTGGCCACAACTTGTCAATGAGGAGGACAGAGCTAGGTCAGGGCAACTTTCTGGCTGGTTAAGACTCTTGAATTACACTTTCACAGCTTTAAGACTTCATGGATACTGAGGCAGGTACTTCTGAAATTAATATCAGTCCAAATTTGAAGTAAGCAGAATTGTCAAGTGAAAAAAACCCCAAGAGATTGAAAGGAAAAGAGACCCCTTAATTTTTTAAGTATTTAATGTCTGTGGGTTTGCAACCCTGCAGACCATGTGTGTCTGAGCGTTTGCAATCGCTGGTGTCACTGAACGGAAGAGCCGCAATGCTGGGCCCTGACAAGCAGTATATAGCAAAAGTAGCGAGCGTCCTGTAGCACCTTAAAGACTAACACATTTCTGTGGGCATAAGCTTTCGTGGGCTGCAACCCACTTAGGCAGACACCTATGAAAGTTTATGCCTGCGGAAATTTGTTAGTCTTTAAGGTGCTACAGGATTCGTGTTGTTTTTGCTGTATCCAGACTAACATGGCTACCCCTCTGGAACTTTTTGAGCAGTATATAGATGCTGAAATTTAACATGAGCTTTGTTATGAAAGCGGTTCACATTTTCTTATTCGAGATTCAATTTAGTGACAAATATAAATGAAGCAAGGATTAAAATGAAGTAAGGTAAATTAGAACACTTCAGATAAACCTTTGGCAAGAATGTCAGTGGAATGACCTATAGCAATCATAGCATTTGGTAAAACTATACCAAACCAAGCAATAAGAATGAAATACTATAGTGCGGACATTTCCCTCCATTATATACCTCTGTTTTATTTTTCTTTTATTATAACAATAAAATGTTTCTTCTGTATCAGCTAATTGGAACTTCTTCCATCGTAACTTTAATGGCAGATATTATTTCAGTGACTGTAGAAAGGTCATATGAACAGAAGTAGAACATCTTGTGTTTCTGTTAGAATTAGATGCCCATTGTGTTTTAAGAACTAGACTGATGTTTGGGCTACATGCCCGTGCAGGGAGTAAGGAGAGTAAGAGCCCTTTCCTGATACTTGTGTGTGGGCTACTCTGGGTCCGAGCACACACAAGTAAGCAAAATAGGTTTTTGGGGAAGAACTTCTACACTGGTGAGAGGATTTAGTAGTAATCTGCAGCTGGTATGAAACAGCTGTAAATTACTGATACCCCTTCCCACCTTCCCTGGATCAAGGGCAAAGCAGAGTGGGGATTGTACTCCAATGCACAATACCTATTGTGGGGGGATGCACCTTGTGTGGCACATCTTGCTCAGGGATGTGCCTAAAGGAACAATCTAGCTTCTAAGTGTTCTATGAAGAAAGATTCCAAGGAAAGCTGCTTGCATTTGCAGTTTACTACTGAGAAAACGTATTGTTATGAATAGGTTTACTGCTTGAATGGCTATATATTGAACTGAGTTACCCTATAAATGAGAAACATTTGTAATAGAATACAAGATAAGAGTACAGTTCTGTACATACTTACTGTATTGTACGCATGCACAGCTAGATAACTAGTGCACTGTCCCTTTAAAAGAGGCATGGAACATGACTGAGACTGACACTCTCTCCCAGGCTGGCTGAAGAAGGCTGCGGAGAAAAGAGTGTGCATTTGAATGCCTTGTTAATAACAGCCCGTTTAGTGTACCTTGCAGTGTAGGGCCCTCCATTCCTGTGAGCAGCCTGAAGAAAGACAATACATGGTGTCCGAAGTAAAAGCAAATAACTATGGCTTTCCTATGGAAAATGCCAGAAATATGCCACGAATTGATTTTGAAACCAGAGATATGATAGACAACTGGACGAGAGGAAAGGAGTTAATGGAGCTGATTTATGCATGAACAGAGGCAGATAAGTGGCCTGCAGCCCAGAAAGCTGTAATTTCCTAGAGTTGCCATAAGTACTGATTAAAAAGACTTAAGTATAAGTGCCAAATAGACTAGTACCAAAGTACTTATACATACAGGTGTAAGTATGGTGTGGAAATAGCATATAGGTATTGGTAAGTAAAAATACAAGTAATAGCACAAGTATTTTCGAATCACATATTCCCTGTAATTGTCTGATGGATTGATAGTACTGATCCATGCCAAGCAGCATGGGGGATCTCTTGCTTCTTTGTAGGAATCATTTGCCTTCAGTGGGCCATCTTGTGTGCAGACAAGCGCTTTACCTTAATTAATGCTCCTTTACTGTTTGGTGAGTTACACAATTACAGACATTTACAATGCAAACACTCAATATATCTTTATACAATGGGATACTCAAATACATGCAGCATCCTACAAGCATTCCATAAAGTGTAAACCCTAAACACATTTTTATAACACTAATCTTTATTTTAATTATACTAAATCACAGGTAAGCCAGACTGGTTTCCAGGTATGCATTGGCAGAGTTCAGTGAAGGCCTGGGCCTTGTCATGAGCTGGCAGCTGGTCTGTCAGTGTCACAGAGGGCCTGGTACTTTCAGGTTTTCCCCAGATGCTGCGCTTGCATCCAAAATCCTTCCTTTCATGCAAAATTTTTTCTCCCGTGCTTTCTATAAAGAACAAACTCTTTTACTCAAAGCTACTATGTATATATTAATTTTTAATTATTATTCTGATCAAACACAAAAGGAAAAACAAGTCATGTATAAAACATACCATAAATACTGCTTTTGTCTGTGTTTTATGAACTGAATAAGAGTAAACGGTATTTCTGGCGTTTTCTGGCATAGTAAACCACAAATTCAGGAAATATATCAAAACATTACAGTAAGGAATAATAAATGTGTTCAACTGAGGGGAGAATATAGCTAGAAAAAATGGAAAGAACCATATTTAGCTGATAATACCTAATTATTTACCTGCACATGTTTGGTGAAATTTGATGGCACCTTATGTTGTCTGCAAATTGTCTTCCTTTTTGGTTTGCACAAACTACTTCAGTAAAGTTCCTGTCATCTTCACCAACATCTCAGGATATGTCTATCCTGAAAGATATGTGGACCTATATTAGCCACCCCATTTCCTACCAGGAGTGGGGGGGAAAGCTGCCCAGGGCTTCTTGCTGCAGTAGAGAGGGGTCCAGAGGCCATGACTTCTTGCCCCTGTTCCTTGTTGGGAGCTTAGCAACTTTGTGAAATTGACAAGGCTGTCCTGCTCCCAGTGGAGAGTGGGCAGGGGCTGGGCTTTTCATTCTGGCTCTCAGCTAGGAATGGGATACAGCCACCCAGCTCTCCAGGAGAGCGGAGGGCAGCTGGGATCCAGTTAACTGGCCTTCTTGTCAATTTCATAGCTTCTGCTGCGAAATTGACAAGACAGCCAAGAAGAGCCCATGTAAGTAATTAAGTGTCTACAAAGACAGGGTGTAGCCCTAACTGTACTGACATTAGCCTTATACCTCTGGTGGAGGTGGAGTTGTTATACTGTGTAATAGGGCACTTACATCAGTGAGAGGAAGGCTGCAGTGTAGACACTGATTATATCACTATAAACTGCCATATGTTGATCTAACTGTGTAGAGAAGTCCAGTACTGGGAAGTAAGTTCTCACTACACTTGGCAACACTTTTATTTCAGACGTCATTACTGGCTGAAGAGAGTGTCCTGGTTAGAGAAGAAGTGTGGTGCTAAGCAGAAGAAGACTAAGCAATTGCATAAGCCCTAATTTCCCAATAGCCCTTTCAGCACTGGGGTGCTGGTAGGTATTTCCTATCTCACCCTGCAGGGGATGCAACTACTGGGCTTGTCCTGTTAATGCATGACAGAGAGTAAGTGTCTGCCTGCCCTGCTCCTTCCCTTCTCTCCTCCCTCTGATTCACCCTACGCTGGGCTGGGCTGGGTCTGGAAGGGCCAGGCAGCAAGTCGCCCCACTGCGGCTGGGCTGGAACAAGTTGGGCTGGTGAGTGAGTCTCCCTGCTGTCAGCTGCAGTGACCAATCAAAAGTGAAGGGGGTGGGGCCACCACCCTCCCTGGCTGGTGCAACAGCCCGGCCAAAGGAAAAGAGTCCTGGCAGCCGAATTCAGGACCTGAAGCTCCCGAGCGTAGGTCAGGGGGTTCTGTGGGCCAACCAGAATCCAGGATAGTTGGGAGAAATGTGATTGTTTCAAAAAGTAGTTTGAAAAAGCCATGATAAAACAGAGAGAAATAACTGCAACCAGACGTACCCACATCAAAGAAATAAGGATTCAACATGCAGTATTAAAAAAGAAGCATGTAACAAAAGCACAAACTCAGCTGGTTTGCAACAGACGTTTATTGCATCAAAGAAAGCAAGAGTAATGCCCAGCACTAGGGACGATAAGCACGAAGTGCCACAAAGCAAACCACTTTGCACATGCATGCTGCACAGGCAAACAAAAAGTACAGGGCATACAGTGCATGCAGTGGGAGAACACCTCCAAGGAGAAGAGTTCCACAACAATGAAACTGCATTCTTTTTATCTCTAATACAGAATAAGCTATCAGAAATAATGAAACAGAGCAAAGGCTGTGATTAACCTTTTTTTTTAAAAAACATATAAGGTCAGGATGGTTTGCACAAAAACAGCAAGTTCTCTTGGCTCTGAGTCCTTTGGAATGAAAAAATAGAGTTGGCAGTGGGGTATGGACTAGTGCTGAGTGGGGAGAAAACAGTAGTTCCAAAGAAAATACATCCAGAGCTTCTGAAAAAGATTCATGAAGAACAACTTGGTACTATGCAAAAGATGGGCAAGAGTGAATGCACAAATCGAAGAAATACCTAGAGATTGTTGTATTTGTGCAAAGTACCTGAGACAGAACTGCAAGGAACCAACGACAGTTCGTGAAGAACCTTTCAGAGCCTGTCATCAGTTGGCAGCTGATCTAGGTGAACACAGAGGAAGCCACTTTGTGCTGATAGTTGATTATGGCAGTCATTTTTTCAAAGTAACTTAACTATGCATCACACACTGTGGTGATTCACACCAAGGCCGGGCTTGCCAGACATGGTATTTGTGGCGAGCTCATTTCAGATACGGTACCACAATAAGTCTGAGGAATTTCGAGGAATTTCAAAGATTTTCAAAGGACTGGGGTTTCATACCCACAGTCCAATGCACCAGCTGAAAAATATGTACAAATAGCCAAGCAGATACTTACCAAGGCAAATGAAGGTGGTTAAGACACTTACCTTGGTTTGCTAAACTACTGAAACACACCTGTGGAACGTAGGTGTTAATGAGCAGAAGGCTCAGATCAATAATACCTGTGAAAGAGTCTCTTCTAATGCCTAGACTTGCAAACCCCAACAAAATGACAAAAATCATGACAAAATAAAAGAGTTGGATGGATGGAAGAAGGCCAGAACGCTGAAACCTCTCACAGAAAACTCCAGAATAATGATGTGAAGCTCAAGTGGTCAGTGGCACCCTGGTGCAGTAGTTGAACCACTGGAAGCAAGTCGACAAAGAATGACAGTACTTAGGTGGAGTCATAGACATTAGAGAATTGCTCTGATTAATGCAATTGCATTTGAGGAGAAAAACATGACCTCTGATGCTAAAATGGCCAGTGAGGAGAACACTAAGAATGATACGAACAGGACCTCAGAACAGCCTACCAGTCAGAGAAAAGGGACAGCGCAGTTACGTCCAACACAAGCACAATCACCAGGTGACACTATGTCTGTGCCCACAAATATTCATAGATACCAAGGCCAGGAGGTTCCACTATGATCCTCTAGTTCAATCTCTTGCACAACACAGGTCACAGAACACACCCCCAGAATAATTCCTATCACACACGGGTAGTCAATAGTTGGATCGTGGGCCAAATCTGGACCACCAGACCCTTTTGAATGGAACTGAAATCTTTTTATTTACTTATTATTATTATTATTTATTTATTTTTGGAAAATATACCTTGACTATATCTTGACAAAGAAATGTGGACCTTGACAAAAAATAATTGACTACCCCTGGTATATCATATCTTGTCGAGAAACATCCAATCTTGACTGAAAAATTGTCAGTGATGGAAAATCCACCACAACTCTTGGTAAAATGTTCCGAGGCTTTATTACTCTCACTGTTAAAAACTGATCTCTTATGTCCAGTCTGAATTTGTCAAGTTTCAACTTCCAGCCATTGAATCTTGTTATACCTTTTGTCTGCTAGATTGAAGAGCCAATTATTATATATTTGTTTTCCCCATCTAGATACTTATAGACAGTAAGCAAGTCATTTCTTAAACTAAATAGATTGAGCTCCTTAAATCTATCACTATGTTTTCTTCTAGGTAAGTAATAAAAACTTTAAACAGCATAAGGTCAAGTGATCCTTCTGAGACCCCAATAAAAATTCTATGATTCCCCATTTATAATTACATTACAGTTACATTTGGGACCTATTAATTAACCAGCTTTTAATCAATTTAAAATGTGACAGTAATTTTATATTGTACTAGTTTTTAATCATGTCATGTGGCACCAAGTCAAATGCCTTACAGAAATCTAAGTATATTACAGGAACACTATTATCTTTAGCAGTCAAACTTGTAAGCTCATCAAGCAAAGATATCAAGTTAGTTTGATAGAATCTATTTTCCATAAACCCATGTCGATTGGCATTAATTACAGTGCCCTCCTTTAATTCTTTATTAATTAAGTCTAGTTTCAGCCATTCCTTTATCTTACTGAGGATCAATGTCAGAATGACAGGCCTATAATTACCTGGGTCATCCTATTTACCCTTTTAAAATATTGACAAAATATTATTTTTTCCAGTTTTTTCTAGAACTTCCCAGATGTTCCAAGACTCTTTGAAAACCAACATTAATGATCCAGTTAGATATTCATTCATATTTTTCTGATTAAATTCTTCCTCCCAGCTGCTTTGGCTTATAATTGTTTTCAGCTTTGTGAATTTGGCTCTTTTAAGGTACCAAGTATATGTATAATTAGTCTGGAATTTATTCTGTTTGCACATTATAAATGTGATTGAGCCATGATCCCTTGTACCTCAGTTTCCATTAATTTTTAGTTTTGTGATCAGTTCCTTTTTATCTGTTATGAGAAGGTCTAATATAGAATTCCCTAGTATTGGATGCAACACTTCTTGAGTTAGAAAATCGTCATGTATAATATTTAGAAATATCAAGGATGTTTTAGTACTGGCAGCATAAATTCTCCAGCATATGTCACTCCAATTGAAGTCCCCTATGATCACACAGCTTTTATTCCCTCTATACATTATAGATAGGTATGTAAAAAGATGGTCATCCTGTTCCCTGATGTGTTCTGGTGGTCTGTAGCAGACCAATTAATACCTCATCTTGTGCTTTCTTGACATTGATTAATAAGCATTCAAAGTCATTTTCTTCCAAGTTATCAGTCTGGGAATACAAGATGCAACCCACTGCAGATGTGGGGAAAATGTAAATCCAAAGAGCGGAAGGAACTAATGCTGTTATTAAGCAGGAACATTAGGAATGGCATCTCCAATCTTTCTGTTTACAGGGGGATATATTGGATTCATGCAGTTAGAGAATTGGTGCACTATCCCTTTAAGAGAGACACAGGAAGTGAGTCTGAGACTGGCTGTCTCTGAGTGTGTGTGTGTGTGCTTAGCTGGGTTGCTGAGATCATGATGTGTATTTGAAAGCACAGTTAATAAAAGCCTGTTCAATTTATCCTTGTGTGTATCTCCATTTTTGTGAGCAGTCTGAACAGATAGTGCATTTACTACATGGCATAGTGCTTATTACCATGAAGAATCACATTAAAGTAAATAATCATTGTATAGCTGTGTTTGTCCCATTATACATAGTCCAGTTTGTTTTTAAAAACCTTCAATGATGGGCGTTTGACAACCTCTCTGGAAGCCTATTCCAGAGCTTAATTACCCGTATAGTTATAAAATTGTTCCTAATATCTAACCTAAATCTCCCTTGTTGCAGATTAAGCCTATTACTTCTTGTCCAACCTTCAGTGGATATGGAAAGCAATAGACCACAGTCCTCTTTAGAACAGCCCATATCATATTTGAAGTGTGTTACTGGGTCTCCACTTAGTCTCCTTTTCTCAAGACTATGTCCATTTCTTATAACCTTTTCTGAGAGGTCAGGTTTTCTAAATTTATATCAGTTTTGTTCCTCTCTTCTGGACTCCCTCCAGTTTGTCCACAACTTTCCTAAGATGTGGCATCCAGGATTGGACATGGTACTCTGGTTGAGGCTTCACAATTGCTATATAGAGCACGACAATTACATACTATATCTTACAAACAACACTGCTGTTAATATACCCTAGACTATTAGTCTTATTTGCAACTGCATTCTGTTGACTCATAGCCAATTTAACCTCTAGATCCTTTGCAGCAATATTACTGTTACCCCAAAATTTGGCCCCAAGAGATCCCATAGCGGCTTTGTTATAGTAATGGACCAATCACAAGCCTTGTCTCTATAAGTGTGTAACAGGAGGTGGCTTGCCCTAGGGGATTTGCAAGGCTTTACCAGGGATTTCCCTTTAACATAATTAGGAAACTCCCCAGAACTGACTACTTCAATTTACCCTGGGGAGGACACAGATACAGCCTTCTGCTCAAAGCATTGACACTTAAACAGCAATTCTTCAAATACAAAATAACATTTATTTTGAAGATAATAATTTATTACAATGCATTCAATAGTTAGGCAATAATGCAATGTGACACCAAACGCTAATTATGTATTATAAAACAATGTTGTGTGTTGGTAATTAGTGCAGCATGGCACACAGCATAGTGAAAATACAGTGTCGCAAACATATACTACCTAGAGAGAAGGACCCTTCATACATATGTATAAAGCTTTAATACAGTGTTGTACTATAATACCAAGCCTATTGCAATGTAACACAGACATCAATTGTAGGTATGTATAATGTAACATTACAATCTTACACATTAAATAACATTGCTACGAAATTACATTCTATGAGTGAAAAGTTCCAGAGGGATAGCCCTGGTAGGCTGTATACAGCAAAAACAACAGTTATAGTTGTTATACAGCAAAAACAATAAGAGTCTTGCAGCACCATAAAGACTAACAAATTTCTGCGGACATAAGCTTTTGTGGGCTGAAACCCACTTCATTCATGCATCTGACAAAGTGGGTTGCAGCCCACGAAAGCTTATGTCTGCAGAAATTGGTTAGTCTTTAAGGTGCTACAGGACTCCCGTTTTCATTCTATGAGTGTTGATCAGGCACTCATAGAATGGGTGAGGTAAGAGGCCACTCAGACACAAGCATTCAGCTTTATTTACAGTCAGACTCACATTCCTTATCCTTAAAAGAGTTATACTCACTGCCCTTCTTTCTTATCAGATCCCTCTGACTCATCTCAGGGAGTCCTTCTTCTCTATCAGTCAGATGTTGCTGCTGCTGCTGCGGCATGCTGCCATCTTCTGTGGCTGTGACAGCAGCTGCTGCTGCTGCTGTTTTCTGCTGCTGTCTTCTCTGGCCATCAAACCACCCAGACTCAAGCCTGTCAGCTCTCTGCCTTATATACAATTTCTGACCATTCTTGATTGCTTGCTCTCTTAATGCCAGTCATTAGCACAGTCCTCTCCCAATGGGGGGTTACCTATTTGGCCAATCAGTTTTACAATATGCTAATTAGTTTATGCTAATTAGACCCCCTTGAGAACCTTCTTCCTACCTATTGACCACTCCCTTTAGGTATTTAGAGTGACCTTTATTTTGCCTAGTTTTCCTGTCTGCTGTTGGTCAGTTTATCTTAAGATCTCCATATTGTTTCTTCTGTAATATAAAATCATTGCAGCCTCCATTTTGGATTTGCAGCTAACCCTGCTCCAAATTATCACCATTTACTACTTATAAAAAGCCTTAAATCTGAAGCTAACCATATTTTTATTCATGCCTAAATGTTATGACGCTGTCACGATCTTTGTTGTCCTAATTAGAACAGATAAATTTCAGAGTGGTTTTCTCTCTGCCTGCCTGCTTTTCAGCTGTGTGGCTAAATGCTGTCTCTGGGGCTGATCTCATATGTGCTAGAGCAGCTTGAAAACCTCTTGTATCGTTACCATGTAGTCAGTTATTCCCCATTTTATGGTTGTGTATTTGATTCTTTTCTTCCTATGTATAGTATTTTGCATTTGTCCTTATTGAATTTCATCTTAACTTCAGACCACTTCTCCAATTTGTCAAGGTTGTTTTGAATTCAAATGCTGTCCTCTGAAGTGCTTGAAACCCCTCGCAGCTTGCTGTCATCTGCAAATTTTATAAGCATACTCTCCAGCATATTCAACTCATTAATGAAAATATTGAATATTAGTGGACCCAGTATTGACCCCGTGGCATGCCACTAGATACACAGTTAGACAGAAAAGCATTGATAACTATTCTTTGAGTATGGTATTTCATCCAGTTGTGGACACACCTTACAGTAATTTCATCTAGACCACACTTCCCTAGGATGCAATTTGAAACTTTATCAAAAGCCTTACTAAAACCAAGATAGATAACATCTACTGCCTCCCCCCATTTATTAGGCCAATAACCCTATCAAAGAAGGTAATTAGGTTGGTTTGGCTTGATTTGTTTTTGAAAAATCCATACTGGCTATTCCTTATAGCTCTATTATCCTCTAGGTGCTTATAGATATATTGTTTAATAATTTGTTTTAGTATCTTTCCAGGTATTAAAGTTAGGCTGACTGGTCTATAGCTCCCTGCGCCATCTTTGTTCCCCTTGTAAAGATAAGTACTATGTGTAAACCTTCTCTAGTCCCCTGGAAACTTACCAGCCTCCATGAGTGCTGAAAGATAGTTGCTAATGGTTCCAAGATTGCTTCAGCTAGTTCCTTAAATACCCTAGGATGAATATCATCAGACCTTGCCAACTTTAATACATTTAAGTTATCTAATATTATTTAATCTATTTTGCTCTTTGTTCCTTTTCCCTTGATGTTATTACTATGTTAAATATCTGCTCACCATTAACCCTTTTTAATGAACACTGAAGAAAATAGGCGTTTAACACCTCAGCCTTCTTTGATGTAATCAGTTATTAGCTCTTCTTCCCTGCTAAATAGAGGACTTACACTTTTCTGCATCTTTCACTAACTCTAATGTATTTAAAGAACTTCTTCTTATTCCGTTTATGTCCCTTGCTAGATATAATTCACTTTGTGCCTTAGCCTTTTTAATTTTTCCCTACATGTTTGTGCTATTCTTTAGTACTTTGCCTTAGCAATTTGTCCAGGTTTCCCCTTTTTGGTTTTCAGGTCATGAAACTGCTCTGATGGACCCACATTTTCCCCTTACTATTCTTCTATCTTTCCTTCATCTTGGGATAGTTTGAAGTTATACCATTAATATTGTCTTCTTGAGAAACTGCGAGCTCGTATGAACTCCTTTCTCCCTTTGATTTTATTCACATGGGGATCTTACCTACTAGTACTCTGAGTTGATTAATAACTGCTTTTTTGAAGTTGGTTGCCCTTATTCAGCTGCTTTCACTCCTTCCTTTACTTAGGTTCACAAAATCTACCATTTTATGATCACTTTCACTCAAATTGCGTACCATCATCAGATTCAGAACCAATTCTTCCCTCTTGGTCAGGATCAAGTCTAAGATGTCTGTCCCTCTGCTTGCTTCCTCCAGTTTCTGAAACAAAAAGTTATCCCCAGTACAGTGCAAAAACTTACAGGAAATTTTGTGTTTTGCTGTTTTAGTTTTCCAACAGATGTCTGGGTAAATGAAAGTCCCCCCTTACTACCAGGTCTTGTATTTTGGATGTTTCTGTTATTTGATCTAGAAATGCCTCATCCACGTCCTCTTTCTGATTTGATGATCTATGGTGGACTCTCATCATCATGTCACCTCTATTTTTTTCCCCTTTTATGTTTGTCCAGAGACTTTCAACTGGTCTGCCTCTTGCCTTCTTCTGGATCTCAGAACAGGTATATATATATTTTTGATGTATAATGCAATACATTCCTTCCCCCCAACCCCCGGCCTGTTCTCTCTGAACAAGCCATACTCCTCCATGCCAATATTTCAGTCATGAGATTTATCCCACCAAGTCTCTGACACTAATTAAGTCATAGTTTAGCGTACGTACTAATATTTCCAGTTCTTCCTGTGTATTCCCCATGCTCCTTGGATTTGTGTATTATGATTATGATCTCTATGGAAAAGGATATTGAAAACAGTGTAACCAAATATTGCTGGCCATGAACAACAGGCATATCTTTGAGTACATAGCAGTGTCAAAATATGGCACCACAGGGCAGACTTAACCAGAAAGGAGTGAAGTTTAGCTCAAACTACAGGTTTTACATTTTCCTTGTGAAGGAAGCAATTGGACAAAGAGGCTAAATTTGACTGTTCAAAACCAGTTCAGTTTAGGTCATGTCTGCAGCTATATGATCTCCAGTTGTGATCTAAATTAATCAGGGATAAACTTTATCAGTACGTAGAGAACAAGTTCCTTAAGAACACTAGAATCCTGTGGGAAATAGTGTGAGTGAGTCATTTTATGGCACTCTTCCCCATGAATACGTACTAAACTAATGATGCAGTGTATTGGTTATGGGACAGTGTGTTGCCAGTCAAGCCATCTTTCAGATAAGGCTCCAAAACCTTTGCTTAACTACTGTATTTATGTTCATGAAAGATTTCATGGCATGTTGGTAAATGCAGAAGTTTTAGGTCTGCTTTCCACATCAGTCTTCACTTCCTCACCTAAAATGGATTGTTGCCATGTTCCTGTGTGATGTCACCATCCATGATCCACCAGCCTCTGCACTGAGATGGTGGGTATAGTGAAACCTGCACGCTGTGGTTTAAAAAAATGCTATGGGTACCTTCCTGATTGAGGTGAAGATTTGGAGAATACAGCCCAGGTCAGAACAGTGATTGATGTCTTTGAGAGGAACACAACAGAATCCTGTCCTATGCAGATGTTTAGTACTTGTTCAGAAGTGCTGAATGTCTTCAACTCCCTTTACTGAAATTAGAGAAACTGAAGACACACTACATCTCAGAGAATCAGGCTTCTAGTAAATTTTATTTCTAACAAAGTATAATTTTGAACATAATCAGCGTTTTTACTTACACTTAGCTTAAGCATTTTAACTAAGTGAAAAGTTTGATTGGAATGATTTTGCTTGCATGAATTTAAAGGAATCTTTTAAAATGATCTTTATATGTTTCTAAAAAGTTGCAAATTGTTTTAAAGTACCTAGTTTATCCTTTTAAAAATAATTTCTGCTAAATGCTGCTCAAATTTGGTGGGATAATCTGATTTAGTTTTATTGTAGGAAACTTTTCCATTAGGGATAATAGAGTGGATTTAATTCCTTTTTAAAAGAAACAAATTTACTCATGTAGGCTCACTAAAACATGCTTACGGTGTAGGGATGACAAATGTTAATTATATCAATATTCCATGATTATATAATGTCTAAAATGTGATAGGTAGACTTTTACGAAATAGCTTATACCTAGATATTCTGTTCATAATTTGTGATCTTTAACTTTTTACAGTGCTAAAGAAATCTATTCTTAGCCACATTGTATCTCCCTAATTGATATTTCCCCCCTTATATAATTTCCTTTAAACCAGCAAGCATGCTTCTTTGAAGTCTGATCTCATTCGTTGCTTTTTTTGTTCAATGTCTTAAGCCAAACTTTTCCTAGTTTTAGCTATTGCAGTTCATCCACTAGTTGTATATAAAAATAAAGCAAGAGCCAAATCCTAATGCAATACAGTTAGCTTACTGCACACAAAGAGATAGATGCCTCTCCTGATATGAGTGCATAACTCTTATTAGTGATAATGGAAGTTACTATGTGTGCACATCACGGGAAGAATATACTCATAAACATTCATTTGTTTGATATGATTTGTTTCATATAAATCAGAAAATTTACATTTTATCCTTATTAAACTATGCAGAGCAGCTTAATGAAATAAAACAAGCTATATGCCAGGTCTTCGCATTGTCACCAATGATTAATTTTGGTAAATGACTCAGTTAAGCTTATGGTAGACCAAATAGAATTGGATTTGATTTACTTATGGTAGACCTAGTAGAATTGGATTTGATCCTGAATATGTTTAGTGTTGTGAGCATTCTGCCAATTACAAAATGCCATCTGTAGTTAGCAGACATTTCAATGAATTAGTAGTTACTGGAATATGGGGCTTCTCACCTGTAGGTCCCCACCTTGACTTTGACCCAAGTAGGCACAGACTGAAAGTCATTACTGTTTTGTAGTCTCTTTAAGACAAGTAATTTATCTCTATCCAGATCCTATTGGAAAGGTGCTCTCACTGCTAGAACATCATGACAATAGGCAACCTCGTAGGCAGTCTCATCAAAGCAGTCAGGGACTGAATGGACATAGAGACTGAACTGATCTTGCATGCCTAATGGTATACCTTTAGGCTGAGACACATTGCCAGGGGACTGTGGTGAACCTCGCCCTGCTAGTTCTTGTAATATACGTATTCTGTGGACAGACAGAGAAGACATCCTCCAGGGCTGTCAGTTTGGCACATTTCACAAGCAATATATTAAGTAAAACAAAGGTACAATGTCTTTTCTTTGATATGCTTACTATGGGGCAAATGTTCCTCTTTGCTTTAGTGAGAAGAGTGGAACAAGCAGCAGTGGATCTAAGTGAGGGTGAGGCAATAGCAGCTCCATGGCATAGTCACCACAAGGTTTAAGGGCAGGGATGCTGATGGGATAGGTTGGCAATGGAGGAGGAAATGGCTGCAGTGTGGCATCATCTCTTTCCTCAACCCCATGGGGATACCTTGTGTAACTACTGACCTCATCAGCGTTAACTTCTGTTGGTTCTCCCTTTACTGAGCAATGCCCGAAAACCTCTTTCAGAGAACTTTGGAGGGCAATGGCCAGTGTGCTAAGCTCATGGGAGCATGATTTCTTCAGGAGCCTGATGCCATGGAATTCAGTGCGTAGAAGGTAACATGGAGGTACTTTGGAGGAGCCTTTAAGATCTCTGCAGATCTCAGGAAAATAGTGTTTTTTTGGGGGACAGAAACTTCATTGGGTTCTGCAAGAAAGCAAACCCCACTCTCACATGGAAACAATCAGATGGAAACTTTGGGACTGGTTCCACTGAAGTCACTGGCAAGATTCCCGTTGACTTGAGTGATGCAGAATTGAGTCTTGTGAGAGTGCAGACTTGGTTTCCAGTATCTTATGTGGAAATACCCATGGCATGGAATGGTTTAGCCCAGGGCACATAAGTAATTTGAGTAGATTTTATGAGTAATTTTAAAAGGCAGCTTGGGTTATAGTTTCTAATGCTGATTTAATAAATATAGCATATTCTAACTTAAGAAAATACTGCTGTTTTGCAAGTTACTTCTAAAAAAAAAAAAAGGTTACACGTGTAAACCTCTCCTCCTGCATGTCACGAAGTGGGAAAAATATACATGTACAAAATAAGAAAACACAATGTTTCAGCATGCCAGTGGTAGATAAAAAACATGCCTTTTTCATTAATTCCCAAGTTTATGGAAATGCAATTGACAATTCTACTATGTAAAATTACAAAAAGCTGTCATTCATTTTTGAGGAGTCAAACTCCGTAGGGGAGGAAAACAAAGGTTTATTTTCCAATGCAAACCTAACCAACTGTTTTGTTTTCTATTAGCAGTCCTCAGTGTCACTGAATTCTTTTCTTTGTCTTCTTCAGGTCCTTTCCACACATGAACACAAAGAAAGTTGCTAGTTAAAGGAAAAGTGACCAGTGCAGAGGACGACGTGACCACCATGAAGGGAAACTGTGTGGTTGCATTGCTAATTGCAGGTCTGGGAGTTATAGGAATCTTAGTGTCAGCAGCAACAGAAGATTCCCAGTGCCAGAGAGCTGAGCACCCTGTTATAATGTATAAAGGTAAGGAGCATTTTCCCTCCACTTCCAAACAGATTTTCCAAAAAAAGGGATAAATAATATACAAGCCCTTTACCTCTGGAATTTTTTTGTTTATATCACACATTGGCACCAAGGGAAAATGAATTTGATGCCCTCTGCCTAGTTGCCTATAGATATTTGTCCATATTGCAGAAATCTACAGACAATATGAATGATTTATATGACTGGTAATTTCAGCTCAGAAGAGTCCCAGGTTTGGAACAATAGCAATATTAAAAGTCAGGAAGGATTAAAGTGCATTGGCAAAGCTCTGTGTTGAAACTTGCCCAGCGCTTGACCTTACTATACTATATTCTTCTCAATGAAGTTAGTCTCTCTTTCATGAGCTCTGAATGGACTCACATGTTTTAAAAATATAATAAAATGAAAAAGCTTTTCACTGCTACTCAGCATGGGCATTGAGTGATGCCATAAACTATTAAACTAGCAGAACATGTGTCTGGTGCTGCAGGGTGAACACCGCTGCATTCATATCAGTCAGTTTCAGACCTCTAGAACATCTCTGCTGTTCTTGAAATCTGTCATGTATTGATCGTGCAGGTAGTTTCTGTCATGCTGCTTGGGAGATCTTTCAGAGACAACTAATTCTGAGTTAAATGAGCAGAGGCAGGCGACAGAAATGAACTAAAATAGACCTCAGACAGGCTAATACAAATGAGTTTACAAACTTTGCTCACAATTCTCCTGTGAATGTGTCACTTGTAAGACTCTTGTAAAGTGCTCACAGCTTTAGATCTCTCATTTTCATTTGTAATTAAAACACAAAATGTATGAGCACGGCACTTGCTGTAAATACTGCACTTTTGGTTACCACTGCAATCACTAAAATGCTGAGAGTGACACATGGATAAATCCGAGCACATGATAATCAGGCCAAACTCTCCTTTTCACCCTACATTAGGGATGACGCTGGCTGCATTGCCTTTTCAATATAGAAATAGTATTTGCCACTACAGGATCCTATCTAGCAGAATTCTCAGCATTCAACATGATCCACCAGGTTGAGCCCCTGCTTTGTTTGCAAAACGGTTTTCTTGATTATTTACTTTCTGGATTCATGGAGTAATTGCTATTAAAACCTTCTGCTCATTAGGCTTACTTCTTACCCCTGCCTCTATTATAATGCTTAACAAAAATGACTGCCAGGAAAAAAGTGGCAGCCCTTCAGGACAACTCGTGTTGCAATTAGCTTCTGGAGTTTCATCAGCATCTGAATTTAATTTTAAATATTTGTTGTTTAATTATGCTAATAATACCATGCTATTTTTATTAGAGATTGACTGATGATTTAAAGTTTGCCCTTTAGATTAGGAAGTTACAGAGTCCCAATAGGCTTGCCTATGTGAATATGGGGAACAGGTCTCTAGATTTCACTATTACACTATATTCTTCAAATTATCCTCAACAAGCACAAAGTTATTTGCACCTGTTTTATAAAGGGCCAATGTCTCCTAAAATAACATTTTTTACTTTGATAAATTGGGACCAACTATTCTGTTTTGGAAAACCAAAATTTGTTCTCGAAATTGCTTTTGAAAGTTTGCAGCAATTAATCTTTGTGTATTGAACAGAAAGTAACTTTTTAAAGGGTTTATTAGTACAGTTGCTAAGTATGATGAAGCAAATGATGAATTTTCATAAATTATTATTTCAAAAGTTATTGTTAATATCTGTTGTGATGTATTTATTCTGATAAGATATTCAGGAAGTGATTTTCAGATCCAGTATTTCAAGGTGAACTGTGATTCAAAGAAATTATTTTTAACATCAAGTTGTAGCTTATTCAATGGGATGACACAAGGAGTAAAATACCACTCAATGTGAGTAAGAGCATCAGAATTCAGTGTATTATTAGATTCTGATTACAGGTAACACTGCTTGTAGTGATGATCCTGTTGAACAGCTCACAGAAAGGCACATCATAATTTTTTCACTGATTATTCTTTCAGCTGTAGCATATCATCTAAGTGCCAACTTCAGAATTGCCCCATGTCCACATCTGGTAGAGAATCTCAACTCACTTTCTAATCTGATCATTAACGAGAAAGGAGAGAGATTCCAAGAAATGCTGGGAAGACATAAAAATATATTCAAAGGATTACCGTATTTTTCGCTCCATAAGACGCACCTGACCATAAGACGCACCTAGGGTTTTAAGGAGGAAAATAAGAAAAAAATATTCTGAACCAAATGGTGTGCTAAAATATTTAATAAAAAATACCACAATAATATTTCAACAATGTCAGCAGCTGGGGAGCGGGGTTAGGTGAGGGGTTTGGGTCAGTGGCTGGGGGTTAGGTGAGGGGGTTAATGTCAGAAGCTAGGGAGGGGGGTTAGGTGAGGGGTTAGGGTCAGCGGCTGGGGAGGGGGGGTTAGATGAGGTGTTCGGGTCAGCGGCTGGGGAGCGGGGTTAGGTGAGGGGTTTGGGTCAGTGTCTGGGGGTTAGGTGAGGGGGTTAATGTCAGAAGCTAGGGAGGGGGGTTAGGTGAGGGGTTTGGGTCAGCGGCTGAGGAGGTGTCGGCAAGTTGCAGCGCCAATCCGGCAGGGACCGGATCAGCAGCTGCAGAGGGAACTTGAAACACAGCGGTTCCGCACGCCGCTGTGGCAGGTACGATTGCGCTTCCGCTGGCGCTTACTCTGCACGTTTACACATGTTTAAACATACGTTTACCGGCGTACATATGTTTAAACATATGTTTACCGGCGTACACGTTTAAACATATGTTTACCGGCGCCGCCCCCCCTACCCACGCCCCGCAGCAGCTAAAAGAAATGAACATTCGCTCCGTAAGACGCACGGGCATTTTCCCCCCACTTTTTGGGGAAAAAAAGTGCGTCTTATGGAGCGAAAAATATGGGTATGTGTGATTTTAAAATATGTCTTTCTGTATCTATTTCTTACATATGTGGTCATGACAGTTGTGAGATAAATTGCTGAACCATGTGATTAATTAATCTGTCACACACTTTTTCTGCCTTATCTGCACTCTGCCTACTATTCCATCTCCCTGGGAACTATACAGATAACCTCAAAAAGCCTTTTCTACCCGTGAATATGTCACAACTTGAAAATGCTTTATCTTAGACCCTTCCAGAGCCATCAGGAAGTTCAGTGTGTTCCAGTGAGTAGCTGGAAATTTCCCCTACCAATTGTTTGAAGTCAGTGAGAGCTGTTGGGCTGCTCGGCATTTTGAAAATCAGACTATTAATTCAGGTGTATGCATTTAACAGCTTAACTTTAGGCAGCAATTTTTAAAAAAATCTTTGAGATATATTACATATGTGTACCTTATTTTAATATAACTCATTATGAAAAGCTATGGAACCCTAAGCTCTTGTGATCGGAAACTGTGAGGAGCAGACCATGGGCAGAAATGGAATTTATAAACCAACAGAGAAGCCAGGACATGAAAGACATTACATAAATATAAAAAAATCAAAGTTGAACAGTTCATATTCAGGAAAGAGGCATAAAAATTACGCAAGCTAACTCCTGTCCTAAGCTTCTGACGTTTCAAAGAAGTTAGTCTTGGGGTGGAAGTGTGTTTTCTACATGGCTCTTGGACAATATGTTCAGTGCAGTTTAGTTTTAAGTACTGCAGATCGGACGGTCTGGATGAGTTAGATTTTGATCTCACAACATTTACATCTCCTTAGTTGCTTTCTGGTCTAACACACCTTAGCATATCAAAACAGAACATTGCTCTTTTTATGGCCCTGACAGCTTGAAACAGATCTTGTCACTCATCAACAGCTCAGGCCATGTCTGCACTAGAAACTTTTGCCAACATAGCAATCTTAGTTAAGGAGTGTGATTTTGTTGCCGTCAAAAGCCCCAATGTAAACTCAGTCATACCAGCATAAAAGCTCTTTTTGTGGTATAGTTTGTTTCACTTGCTGAACTGGTAAAGTTATACTGCCAAAAGGATTTTTTTACTGGTATAAGATGCATCTACACTAGGTGGGTTTGCTGGCATAGCACACTAGTACATCATTTTTGTAGACTGTGCGTTAGACTCTGCAATTAACAACTTTGGAAAGAAGGCAACACCTTAATGGAAAATAGGGACCTGACACCAGTTTCAGGCATAAAGTTATCTATCTCTTCTCCCCTAAATTTCACCTGCATGAAGCCTAATTTTTCAGGCTTTTTTGAGAGAGGTGAAGGAATTTTGCAACCTTAATGTTGGTCTTAACTGGGGTTTAAATGTTGTGTGGAGCCTAGCACAGATCTCCTATATGGGGCTGAATTTCATTTTCATTGTTTATCTCAAGATTCCATGGAGATACCAGATTTTTAGAGAGCAATTGAGAGCTGCCTACGTGAGAGAGACAACTGACATAATTCTAGAAAATATGGCTAGCAATGTTTTAAAATACACTGTCTTGTAAAAAGGTTATATCTTATGGGAAATAAACACATGCTCAAAAATAAGATGAAAACCTAACCCACAGAAGAAACGAAAGCAAACCCTTCATTGCTTCTTTGAGGTTTTCCAGAAAAGAAAAATAGTATGTACGTTTTAGATTTGGTTTGGGAACCCAAAGAAATGTCTTTTCTTGACTTCATTGTCTAACCACTGTAGAATTCCCTAATTTGGTGTTTGTTTAGGGAACACAGAGTCAATATAATCACTCCTCTAGTTTTATTGTGTGATTTATATATAGATAGCACACATTTAGAGCTCACCATGGAGGAAATGACTTTTGTGGGTTGAGTGAAAAAGCATGAATGTTGGATAAGATTGATACCTTTTTGGTTTCTCTCTCTTTTTCTCTCTCTCTACTCCCCTGCCCCTTCTTGTAGGAAGCTACTATTTGACTCGAACTCTGTGAAATTGTTCATCTAATTAATTTTTTCACCAAAAAAACTTATTGGACTCAACTAAAATATTTCATGGATTCATGTCAAATTAACTGAATTGTTTCAGCTGGAAAAATGATGAAAAATTCAGAAAAATTGAAATATTTAGTTTTAACATTTTCAAAATTAAATATTTCATTTTTTTTATTTGAAATGACCTTTTGTTTCAAACTTTACTTCAGTTTTATTAAAAAGAAAATGTTAAAAAACTGAAAAATGAATTGTTTCATTTTAGATAGAATGAAATGTTTTGTTTGACTTGAAATAATTTGTTTTTTACTTTTTCGTTTCAGCCAGTGAAACAAAAAATAATTATTCGCACAGGCCTATAACTATATATTTTTTCTTTTTTCTTTAATATGCAAAAATTTAATTTAAATAGCTTTTCTTGACTTTAACAATATGATCTAAAAATGCCTTCTTGACTTTAAAAAAAAAAGTTGAATTCAGCATTTGTGAAATGTTTTGATTTGGAAGAATTAGATTCTAAAATCCTTGGTTTATCCGAGCAGCAAACAGAAAACAGTGCAGTCTTCTTCATGATGTCCTGCCAGTGCTTCTCATCCCTCACCTAGAGGGATCATCTCTTTGGGTGAGAAGGAAATTCATTCTTCACCCCAACTGTGTTTTTTGTGATAAGGACTCAGGCTACCGGTTCCTTTCATATAGAACATGGAGCACCCATTAGGTGGTAGCAGCTTCCTTTCACTTATTATCCGTCTGAGGTTAATTTAAAGAAAAAACTTTGACGATTGAAGGATAATATGTTGTTGCCTGTCTCTTGACTCATCTAGTCCCTTTGCAATGCACTTGCACAAAGAAACAAAGTCAAGGCTGACAGGTCCAAATGTTGAATTACCTGAAAAATGACATGTCCACTGGATAGTTTAAAAACAAACAAACAAACAAAAAAAGAATCTACAAACAACACTCTTCCCCCCATAAAACCCTTAGCCCTCTAAAATGAGGGCTGCAACAATCTTAAATCCCATCCCCTGATGTAATTGAAGAGCGACAATGCATGTCGTGGGCACCTGTGTGTTTGTGAAAGCAGGATGCACAAGCATATCACATTATCCCTTCCACTGCTGATTCCATCCCCTGATGCCTTGTTAAGATGGAAGTTTTTCTGAGAGCTTTTCTGAGAAAGTCCTTTTTTTGGCAGTTTCAGTCCCCTAATGGTTTACAAAAACAGAGGATGCAAAGAGAGGGAAAGGCCACTGCTATATTACACATGCATTGACTGCCAAAACAAATCAGGCAACTAGGATTTTAAAGCTGAAAGTTTTTTACACTTTAAAATAAAAATGGTTATTTTTAATGAAAGATTGACAAAATAGTAATCACTAAGATTAATCTCACCAGCAGCTCAGGCTTTTGTATATCATTTTTTAGAAACTGCACTTTGTTAAAGAGTAGAGGGAATGCTTAGGTGCTCTGCTACTGTTTTTTAATTGCGAAAGTGTACTGTTCTTTTTTCACAAGATGCTCAGCAATCAGGAGATGCCTTGTGTGCATGGCCATCTTGTGGCTAGCATAGCACCTAATTGATAATTATCATTTCCTTTAATCTTCACCTCATTGCCGAAGGCATAACTGACACTTGTCAATGATCTTAAAAGAAATTGCAGAACACTGAAGATAACGTGAATGCCATTTTCAAGGAATTCAAGTTCTTTGGCTGTGAGCTCCACCTTGGGGCACATGGGTTTGACTCTTCACCGTCTACAGGGATAACATCTCAACAAGGCACTGGGCTTACATTTTCCCCTCTAAAGCTAATCTTTGCTATGTTTTCTTCCTTAAAAGCATACCATCCATTTCCTGTGTGGGTAAAAAGATAATTTTTTTTTTAAAAGGGCTGCCACACCAGAGCAAACATGATCAAAGAACGTTTTCATATTAAAAGCCATTTTCCTTGGCTAGCCTTTTTCAGTAGCCATGGTCCTTTGAGATACGTTGTTCACACAGATTTCATGGCTCACCCTCCTTCTTTGCTAATTTGGAGTCTTACTCCTATGGGATCCTTTAATGGCGAAGGAACAGAGGGGCAATGACGGTCACTCAGCTTTGCCCTCAGCTGTGATGTCTTGACTTCCTCACCCCTCCCAGAGTTAAGGGACCAACACCAAGATTTTCTTTTGGGTACGGAAGTATAAATATAAATGTCACTGATAAACTGAGAGACAGAGTGGGTGCAGTAATATCATTTATTGGACCAACTTCAGACAGTGAAGAGCTCTATGTAACTTGAAAGCTTGTCTCTTCAACCAAAAGAACGTGGTCCAATACAAGACATAACCTCACTCATCTCGTCTCTCTCATATCTTGGGACCAACATGGCTACAACATGGCAAACAGCTGATAAGTTGGGCAAAAGCAGAAAAGCACGATCAGTCGATCCTCCTCCATCTGTGTTGCTCTAGTGCATGGTCTTCTAACTCCCACTGCTGCTTTTACATGCTGTATCAGGTATGGAGAGGTGCAGAATATTGAATATCACTTGATGTTGTTCATTTCTATTTGGAGGGCTGTACATGGCTTATGTTCAGGAAGTTTATTGTGTGGTGTGACTGTCATTTTCAGGCATAACTATGGATTGAATGGACATAAACTAACCTCTTGTCCCTGATGATGGATTGGAGTTTACAGCAGTGCAAAGAAACTTTCATACTCTTGCTGTGTATGTTTTGTAGACAGATGAAGGGCTTCCTGTCTTCACTTTGAGGACTTTCAGTCCAACATCTCTATCGTTGTAGTCCATTCATTAAACAAACCAACAATAATTTAAAAGTTCTCCTGAGTATGAAAAGTCCTGTTAAAAGGACAATCCTACTGTAATCTGGGTATGCTCCAGCTGAAATCCTTTCTCCAGAATCTTTCACAAACAAGCCTAGAAGCAGGCTTCGTCTTCTATGTTACAGTATGACTCAGTTGTGTGCTTATTCATGCTCCATATTCAGACTTTACAGTGATATTTTCAAGAGTTCCAGGTTTGGATATATTTAATTCTGTATTGTTTATGTTACTGACACAACATAAATAGAAATCTTTAATTCTGTCAGAAATTGTAGCATAAAAAGTGAGCCTCAGATCACTGTCAGTTTTAGTAACAGATCTCACTAATTAAAGCCAGAAAACGTTCCCAGAAGTGTAATATAGTATTATTATAACCGGCCGTATGCAATTAACTTTGTTTCTCTTCTTCCTTATATTTAAAATGGAAACAGGTTTTCTTATGAAGCTTTTGCTATTGAGACCAGATGGGGGGAAAATACCTCAATTTAATTATACAACAGAATTGCTTTCAAAATAAATTACAAGGCCAGTTCTCACATCTAGAACTTCAAACCCGCTCTTTCCTCTCCTTCTCCCCCCCCCCTCGCCCCATAAAAAAAATGAGAAGGAGCCAGTTCGAAAACAGTGTGACCAGGGATCTAAACAGAGATTATTATGTATTAACCTCAGATGACACAAACTAGCTAATCCCCACATGGGTGCCATGCCTAATTTCCTGGGGTTTGCGTAGGCTACTAGGAAGTGCATTGGAGGAAGTGGGGGATGACGTGTGGTCACTGAAAGGCTAGGCCAACTTGACACTTTTGCCTGTTGTAAGTCCTGACTGGCTCTGTCTCCCTTGAAGAGAGGAAATCCTTCTCCAGCATTGGGGGACCCAGCTACAGCACAGCGGTTTCCCAATGCTGTTAAAATATGCTTCCACCTTGCAGTGTAGTTAGGGTTGAAATGTGTTTTCACCCTCCCCTTGAATTGTGCTACAGCCCTTCAAAAGTTCAAGGCTGCAGCTGGGTTTAGGAACTTGGGTCACTCTCATCTACACTACTGGATGTAACTATCAGGCAGGGACCTGCCATGATATAACTGCATCCCATAATATAGTGTATGTAAGTGGAACTTGAAATCTCTCCCTTTGTCCACATTCTTACTTTCTTTTCCTTTTCCTTAGATTCTATGCTAGTTTCTGCTCCATTCCCATCCTTCCTACTTTCTTTCTTTTGGATCTCTCCTCTCTCTTAGCCTTCTGCAATTTTTCTTCTGTGGTTTAAACCTCATGCTTCTGGGTTTAAGCCAGTCCCTATCTGTTAGAGATGCCCAAAAAGCCACAATTCAGAAAGAAGGCTGTGTTGGTTAAAAAAATAGATCTGGTTTAGAGGGGACGAGAAGGCAGCTATTTTATATATATGATATATAAGAACAAAAGGAAGAAAGAAGAAGTTTATAGTAATTAATATAAATGAGAAGTTAGGAATTGTAGAAAATTGGTAAGAAAATCAAAAGTACACAAGGAGAAATCTATGGGCAACAGAGGTAAGGACAATAAGAAGTTTTAAAACTATATTAGGAACAAAAAGGATCCGGACAATGGTATTGGTCCATTACTAGATGGAAATGGTAGAATTATCAATAATTCTGCAAAAAAAGGTAGAAGTGTTCAATAAATATTTCTGTTCTGTATTTGAGGAAGAAAACAGATGATATAGTCCCAACTTATGGTGATAACATTCTTTCCATCCCACTAGTATCTCTGGAGGATGTTAAACAGAAGCTACCAAAGCTTGATATTTTTAAATCAGCGGATCACTTGCATCCAAGAATTTTAAAAGAGCTGGCTGAGAAGCTCACTGGACCATTAATGTTGATTTTCACTAGGTCTTGGAGCACTGGACAAGTTCTAAAGACTAGAAGAAAGCTAAAATTGTGCCAATTTTTAAAAAGGATAAACAGGATGACCCAGGAAATTAGAGGTCTGTCAGCCTCACATCAATCTCAGGCAAGATAATTGAGTGGCTGATGTGGGACTCAATTAATAAAAAAATAAAGGATGGTAATGTAATTAATACAAATCAATATTGGTTTATGAAAATTGACCTTGTCAGCCCAACTGGATATCTTTTTTCATGAGATTACAAGTTTGGTTCATAAAGCTAATAATGTTGACATCATATACTTGGTACTGCACAGCATTTTTGTTAAAAAAGTAGAACAATATTAAAATTAACATGGCAAATAGATTAAAAACTAGCTAACAGGTCTCTAAATGCAACTTTAAAAAGGAAATTGTAATCCAATGGATGTGTTTCTAGTGGGCCCCCGAAGGACTGGTTCTTGGTCCTATGCTATTTTACATTTCTATCAGTCATTTGGAAGAAAACAAAATTATCATTGATAAAGTTTGCAGATGACACAAAAATTGGGGGAGTGGTAAACAATGAAGAGAACAGGTCACTGATTCAGAGCAATCTGGGTCACTTGATAAACTCAGCACAATCAAACAATGTGTTATAATATAGCTGAATATAAATGTGTACATCTAGGAACAAAGAATACAGGTCATACTTACAGGATGGGAAATTCTATCTTAGGAAGCAGTGACTCTGAAAAATATTTGCAGGCATGGTGGATAATTAGATGAACATGCGTGCCCAGTGTGATGCTGTGGCCAAGAGAGCTAATGAGATTCTGGGATACATGAACAGAGGAATCTCAAACAGGAATAGTGAAGTTATTTTATCTCTGTATTGTCATAGGTGTGACTGCTCCAGGAATACTGTGTCCCTTTCTGGTGTCTATGATTTAAGAAGGATGTTGATAAATTAGAGAGGGTTCAAAAAAGAGTCACGAGAATGATTAAAGAATTAGAAAAAATGTGTTACAGTGATAGACTCAAAGAGCTCAATCTGTTTAATATAACAAAAGGAAGTTTAAGCAGCGACTTGATTACAGTCTATAAGTATTTACATGAGGAAATATTTAAAAAGGGGTCTTCAATCTAGTAGAAAAAGGTATAACACTATTCAGGGGTGGAAGATGAAGCTAGGAAAATTCAGACTGGAAATAAGGTATATTTTTTTGCCAGTGAGGTAATTAACCATTGGAACAATTTACCAAGGGATATGCTCCGTCAAGGTTGGATGTTTTTCTAAAAGCTCTGCTCTAGGAATTATTTTTGGGGAAGTTTTATGGCCTGTGTTATACAGGATGTCAGACTAGAAGATCACAGTGGGCCCTACTGGCTTGGAATCTAAAAATATATGAATTGGAAATCAGGATGAAACCTGACTATGGGGGCAGATTATCCCATATCTGTCTACTGCGAGGTTCCTACACCTTCCTCTGAGGCATCTGGCTCTGGCCACTGTGAGAGACAGGATACTGGAATAGAAGAACCACAGAGCTGAAGCAGCATGGAAATTCCTCATTCTCTGGAGTCTTCCCTTTCCATCTCTGGTGTCTCTTCCCCTTGATTCTATGCCCCTGCGGTCTGTGATCAGTCCTCTGGTCTCTGTCTTTGGCCAGTGAAACCTAAATACTCGAAAACCCTAGTTCTGAAAAGTACAAAAATAAGTAATTGTAACATCTGTTACAGTCTCTACCCTGAGGACTAAGATAGTCAGAGCCTAAATTCCCTTTAATTATCACAATAATAGACATGTGCACATACATAAGCATGCAGACCTTTAGTTCCTGACTGGTGGCAGGACAAAGGGAATGGAGCAGGAATATAGTCTGGTTCCTAGATCTTGAAACTTTGCAAGTTGGAGTGTGTTATACAGATAAGTCAAGGAATGAGGAGAAGCTGTACCATTCACAGAGCAGTCTTTGTCTTGACTAGTTTTGAGTAGGAGTTGGCTACTGCCATGTCCACCTAGACTTTGCTTTGCTAGCTATAAGTATATTGCTGGGGCAGCTGCATTGTGAAATGATGAGAGAACCAATGAAAACTCTGAGTGGGTGGGTAAAAGACAGTAAATAAAAACTGAGTTTAAAAACATAGGTAAATATCTTTTGCATTTCATTTTGACTCAAATGTACAGATCTTTTAAAGTGAATACATGTTTGTTAAATATATTGTCTATTTGTGTCTTAACAATAAACTACTTACAATCTTATTACCTCTTTAAAGGGAATAAAGAACATGTAGGAGGCTGGCAGTGTTTGCATGAAAATCCCACTCTGTTAGCAAGTGATGACCTTGCTGAAAAAATGTGGGTTTTTTGACTTGTGAGTGGCTTTGTATAGAGGTCCTGTTATGTGGACTAAGTACTTCTTAGAAAGGAACCTTGTGAACAGCCAAGCCCAAGGAGAAAGTTGTTGTTAGATTTTTTATTTTTTTGTTTTTTAAATGCCATTTGTGAATAAAGGCAAATTTCAGGAATGGGGTAATTTGTGTAGGTTGTGTTTGGGGAAAATGGAGAAGACAGCAGCCCAGTATGTAACATCAGGAGATCTCAAGGAAATGACTGGATTTTGAAATGGAGCTATATTTGCTAGAAATAGGAGCTCTGACCGATAGCTGCAGGTATGTCTTCATTTGGTCCACTTGGAAACATATAGTTTTGTAGACAAAAATTAAAGATGAATATTTTAGCCTGTGGTTGGTGATGCAGTCTCAGTAGGTAAATTGATGAGTTCTATAGCTTGCTTTTTATGAACATTTAAATGTCATTAGCTAATACTCTATTTAAGAGTCTTATGCTGTTCCTTATTTCTCCATGTAGAAATGGAGGTACACTGCCATTTGGGTTTTGTGACAGATCTTTATGTTAGAAGATGCAAAGCTCTCTTTGCTAACTACTCTCCAGAATGAATATATTTTGCTTGTACATCAATTTTTTTTCTCATAAAGGTCAAACTGTGGTCAAACTGTTCTCAAGGTAAATCAGCTCCCCTCTCTACCCAGTTAGGAGGTATATTTACTATTCCAGATTTAAGACATTAGATAATCAACCAATCAACCAAACACACACCACATTTGGCTTTGTGTTTGAGCCCATGAGGTGCTAGCATCCTCCACTCCCATTGGCTTTAGTAGAATTTGAAGGTTGCTCAGTGTCTTTCTGGTGGCACCATTTAGAATCAGGCTCATTGAGACAGGTTTTCAAAGGCATAAATGGTAACTAGGTGCCTAACTCTCACTGAAGGTCAATGAGAGTTAGGTGCTAACTGCCACTTGTTCCTTTAAAAATCTCTCCTTTGTGTAGCCAGGTCCTTGGAAAAGATCAGGGTCCCATTTTGCAAAAGATAATAGAGCAAACGCACAAAATACATTTTCCCTTATAACTGAAAATAATAGCTCAACCTTTGTTTATATGAGGTGGGTGAATACTCCTGAAGGAGATATATCTAATAGAATTTTACTGTAAACTTGATTGGTCTGTGTTACAAGCCTTTTTATGTTTTCACTTTCTATGACTGTTCAAGAGAGTAAATGTTACTAGCGGGAATGCTGAAAAAGAGCAAATTTTCATTTTGCATGCTCTAGTATTCATACCAGAAATGGTATACATTCCATGAGACAGAAGACTGCTTTTCATAGCAGGGAGGCTGGATTCTTAAAAACCCTCCAATGAACATTGGTACAATGCAATTAAACAACCAACACCAGGACCTGACTTCACCCTTCATGACTAGGATTACCTCTTTCCTCTCCTGAATTGCTTTGTATGAATGAGAGAAGATTACATTTAAACTTTGCACCCAGACATGGTCTGAATTTTCAGTATATGCTGTAAATGTTATAATACATATCACATATACAGATTGGACTACATTTAAAACCTATGGGAGTTAAGTGCATTCTGTACTTTATAGATCAGGCTCAATTATTGTATGAGACTATTGTAGATACCATATATTTCTAAGGTGCTGTTCTTTTCTCGGACAAACACTAAAAATATGTATTTTGCTTGTGTTAGGAAGACAAACAATTGAATTTCATCCAAAGAAATACTGAGCACTGTGGGTTGAGCTTGCATTGTTGAAGTCAATGGGAATTTTGCAATCAAGTTCAATGGGAGAAGGATCAAGGCACTACTAAACTTCTGAGAACTGTTGTGAGAGTACAGAACTTTGTGTGTGTTTGCAGTGAGGACAGCACAGCTCTATGATCCTCTTCATGGGATTTTGGCTCCGTAATCCAGTGGGTTACAGTTCTCTCTCTGTACAGTGCATATAGGTTTTTTCATCTGGGATTAATACAATGTGCAACATATTTTTTCTTTAATGGATAATCCAAGTATAAAGCAATATACAATACATGTAGAATACTCTTCCTTTTATTTAACTGTTTTAGAGCACCATGTGTGAGGCAACACAGCTGAATTAAACTGCTAACAGAAAAAGTAAGAAGACTGCATATTTTGTATCACATGGCATACCTGTCAATGTAGTTACAGATATATGGTAATTTTTTTCCAATAAGAAATTCTGTGTAGTGTGTGGCATACTCAAGGCAAAAATCCATCGAGTTTTTTTCACTTTACTGAGAAGCATGCCACATGCCAGAAATTGCTGTAAACTTAAAAGCAAAAGATTGCATTCTTCAATGGCCTCTACACATTTCCAAGCCTGGGATGTTCTGATAGTGCAAGTTGAACCAGTGAAACCTTCTGGTAGCAGTGTCCATGGGAGTGCTTTTGCACCTCTTACACCTTCCCTTGAGACTCCAAAATTCAGAGGATGAGGCTATAAAAAGGGGGCATGGTGTTCTGACCACCTCTGTTCCTTCCAGCCATGCTTGCTGATGAATCAGGAATCCGACTAGGTCCTTGGATCCAGATTTGCTGCCTTCTTCTTTCTAGTTTAGTTTAGCTAGGTTTTAGTTAGTTATTTTTTCTTTCTTTTTCTTTTCTTATTCTTTTGACTAAGGATCTTACTCAACTACTGTCCTTGGTTCCAATAAGCTAGAACTGAAGACAAAGAAACCAGGGTTCCAGAGGTAGTGTCTCTTCCTCTGCTATTTTCCCTGGTCTAGATGCACACATTCATTGTTTGCCTACTAAGGAGAAGGACATTCGCTGTCTCGTTGCTCCATATACATCATCTTCATGCTCAGTGCAGGAAAGGAATGTCAGAATTGCCTCCAAGATACACTATTGTAGGAAACATTAGCAGCTGAACTTTGGGCTCTGAAATGTGAGGAACAGTGCTGTGAGACTACGCTCAACTCTGAACCCCTAGTGGGTTGAAAAGCCTGGCAAAGTTCCAATGCAGGTAGGTGCTGGTTTTCTGAATAGAGCTAAACCTAGGTGCCTGATAACACTGTGATCCCAGAACTGGATCAATAGAACAAGTACTTTTGAAGGGTATGACATTGACAATATCTATAAAATTCAAGAGAGTAGATTGGATAAAATTATCTTTATTGTGACGTAGTATTTGATTGTTTGAAGTTTTAAATCAAATCCGAAGCTTTTTAGGTCAAATTCAAGCTCTTATTTCTCATCCACTAAAACGTATATTTTCAATGAGATATGGCATGACTTTCAATTCCTAGAAGTCTTACAAGATATCAAAATATTATATCGAGAACTGCATTTAAAATTTTCCTGAAGCCTGAAGGCTGCATCTAATTTGCATATAAATTTACCTAATTTTTAAAATCAAAAGTTACTCTTCCTTGATAGATGAACAGAAATTTCTTGTTGCTTGTTTTCACTATATACGAAAACATGCAGTTAATAAGCTTTACCATTGCTGAGTAATTATAAGGAAAGCTGAGAATATAAATGTACTTTATAGAATAGAAAGGTAATATGCCCCAAAAGTTATTAAAAACAAACAGTAAGTCAACCATCAGATGATTCACCAAGCCATTAGAGAAGAGAGAACATTTGGGTTCTTCCCTGTTTGAACCATTAGTCTGTGTGTCCTGCATCTCCTTATCAAAGGTTTATTGTATTGAAATTTGTCCTCCGTCTGCCTTATTAGACTTCAAAGATCGCACATTGTGTACCACTTGTCTAGAAGTTGCAGTCTAGGTACTGAAGTTCATAGCTCTAAGGCACTGGTTTTCAACCTTTTTTCATTTGTGGACCCCTAAACAATTTAAAAAAGAGCTGTTGGTCCCTTTGGAAATCTTTGACATAGTCTGTGGCCCCCCAGTGGTCTTTGGATCAGAGGTTAAAAAAGGGAAATTATCTTGCTAATGATATATGGCAGCATCTTCAGCTGCTAATAGTCTAGAAGGAGTTCATATTCAACTGTTAAAACATTCAATTAGTATATTATTTTGCTGAATTATGATTTTGATCAACAGTGTATGAGGGAAATGTTCTATATATATTTTATTTCTTATGTTTTATATATGTTGGATGGCTTGATTCCTTCTAACGTTAATCTAAAAAAATTGCCTGATTATACTTTCATTGAAGACAGTGGGAGTTTTGTCATTACTTTCATAACCGTTAATACTCAGTAAGGAAGCCCATTTCATCATGTATTTCAAAGGTATTTGGCTGATATAAATAAGAGAAGAATTTGGCCCCTAGTAAATAAAAAATAATTAAATAGAGCATTCCATGTAAGTAGAGCTAAATATTGATTGTTTGGCAGAACCCATTGACCTAGATATTGAAGAGTGGAGCTACCAAAACAAACTACCATATAGCTTCCATTGTTATATGAAGTGTTATTGTAGGCTTTGTAGCCATGTTGGTCTCAGGATATTAGAGAGACAAGATGGGTGAGGTGATATCTTTTATTGGATCAGCTTCTGTTGGTGAAAGAGACAAGCTTTTGAATTTACACAGAGATCTTCAGGTCTGGGAAACAAGTTTGAGCTTGTGATAGAGCTCTGTGTAAGCTTGAAAGCTTGTCTCTGACTGAAAGAAGTTGGTCCAGCAAAAGATTTTGCCTCACCTACCTTGCATCACTATATAGTGGAAATTATGTTGTCTATATGGTACACAAAGATATATCTAATTTTCCCAAGTATTCACTTTTTTCCAGAGATCAAAATCATACTATAAATGGGTTAATTACTCCAATTGAAATTGAACAGCACATATTATCCCAAAGTATAATCCCAAAGTATAATCCCAAAGTATCCCAAAGCATGCCTGTTGATATACCTAGCATCAGCCCCTTTGAGATGGATAGAAGAAAAATGTGCTTAAGTTGTGAGAGAAAGTATGGCAAGGTTTTGAAATAAAACGATTGTCCTTTTCTTTGTTGGAAGATATTGAACTGTATCTGCTCATATTCTCCTGCTGCACTCCAAAGAAGGTGCTTTTTTGCCACCTGCAATGAGAATCAGTGACTTATCATTAGGAGTGTGTTTAATTCATCTCATGAGTAGAAATGGGAAAAAGAGAACTTGACGTGGTGTGGGAGGGAATGGAAATATAAGGAGACAAAACGAGTAGTTAAAATAATAAAGTAAAATAAAGCAGACTTACAGATGCCATTTTTCTTCTCATCTTTTTGCACACAGATTAATATTTGTTTTCATAAAACTGTTTTTGGTGTAGCTGTTGTTTATGGAAATGTTTGTTTAATGAAAGCTTAAAATTAAGACAAATCCCACTGAAACTGATACCTTAGTTTTAGAAAAATCACTCAGAAACCTTATGTCTCTGGATTATAGTTTAAAACATGGAGGAATATGAAATCCTAAAATGTCAGAGTAGGGAGCCTCTAGGTGCACCTAATTAGAACCATAAAGAAAGAGATGCTTCAAAGACTGCCACAAACATAGTACAAGTAAATGCAGAAACAGGTGTATCTTCCCTTGTCATCAGTGACAGCTCTCTTAATGGATTCCTTTGAGGTAAATGAGACTGGCACCTGGGCAGCAGGGGTGATGTTAGGAGTGAAAATTGCAAGATCATAGCCAAAAATTCTACCTAGTCTTGTTGCCTTTGAAGAAGATTTTAAGATATAACAACTATCACAGGAATTAACTGTAGAAATTATTCTGAGGCCATTTTACAGTATTAGAGGGATGTTATTTTACCATTTTTAGTCTATATTAATTTAATATTATTAGAAAATAACTTTTATATTCTAAAGTATATTTTAATTTGCATCTGGTGAGATTACTGAATTTGTGGTACCTGTGCCATCAAGAGATTTCTGTTAATATTGCAAATTCAGTAGTTTTAAACAGTGATGGAGAAAAATAAGCGCTATTTTTCTAAAACAGTTTGCTGAAGAAAAACTCATTGCAAATGTATCTTGATTTAACTTTAGTGGTATGGTCACTTTGCAGTTACCCCCACAGAGTGACAGATAGGACAATATAACAAGAGAAGTCATGGGATGACATATGATAATTTTAAAACTTTACCACCCCTGTATTCACACCCTATTCACTACTGTAATAATCTTTGCACAAAATATGCCTCATGAGATATCATTTGAAAACTAATAACTCACTGATCAAGAATATCATGGTGAAATCTGTGTAGCAACATTAGGGGTAAAGTTATGAATTCTCCCCTGTCTGATGTTAAAGGCACACGTTCAAACGCATGTAGTCCTAATTAGTCAATTGGACCTAACTGGTCAAGCAGGCCTGTCTTAAACAAAGGGCTATATGTTTATCTCAATTTGCATGTTAGCTGTAAGCAACGTTCTCAGACAGCGAGAGGGGAAAGAAAAATGACAAACAAGATCTGCATCTGAGTAAACAACAGCATAACACTTCTTTCCTATCACTCTCCATGTCTCCATGTTCAGCAGGCAACAACTTTATCTAGGGTCAGTTCCATGAAAATGCACTCCAAAGGGTGACTGAACTGTAAAAGTGAGAGGCAAAATACCCCAAGTTCACTCTCCCTATCCATCTCTCACTTTTCACTTAAGAGAACAAAAAGAAACAGCCATTGGCCCTTGGGAGTAGATCCTGGCCTGAGAGTTTGGCCATCAGTATTACTGGAACATGTGGAAAAGGGTTTCACTTTGAAACAAATCCAGTTTGTTAAGTTTAAAAAGCATTTTAATCTTTATTTTTCTTGTAGCCATTTCTGATTTTAATTCCTCATTACTTTTTTTATTCTTTAATCAAAACTAATCCAGTGTTGTGAACTGTGTGGGTAACCCCATTTGAGGGGGCAACCTGTTGTATCTTGATCCCCCTAGAGGGGCAATGATATATATTACTACTACTATATCTGGACTGTCCAGGAGAGGGCTGAATAGTGCAGAACCACATTTTTGGGGAAAAATTGAGGACTGGTAGTGTGTTGGAGTCATCCTGCAAGTGGTACCAGCGTGTGACTATCATGTGCTGGCAGGCAACATCTATACACAGACACTCAGGTTGTGACCTGCATGCTGTTTGTGAGTAACCCAGTTCGAAGCTACAGCAGCAAAGCACTGTGAGGCACCCAAGGTTGCCAAGTAGATGTGACACAGCCCCTCACTGGTCTGGACTGCACCCCGGAATGTCATACATCCATATTAAAATATTCCTAATGAGACCTTACACCTGCCTTTAACTTTTCTCTTCCCACTTAAGATCATCTTTGAATTTGATTTGAAACTCTCCACTCCATCCCCTGTGGACCTGCTATCAACCCACTTTTCTTTTTAGTATAATTTACTCACATTTTAAGTGTTGCGTAATGAAACTAAGGTTATAGACAACCTTACTTATTCCAGCTGTGAAGAGCTGCATGCTCAGTAGCATAGACAAATTGGTCCCTGGACAATGTAAATTGAAGAAGCCACTGCTTGTTGGGCAGATGTTAATTCTAAACTAAAATTATGATAGATCTTTGGAAAAACTTTCATTATTTGGACAAGTATTTAATGTCCTTCTGAACAACCTTTTTTTTTAATGTTAACTCTCTCTCTCTCTCTCTCTCTCTCTCTCTCTCTCTCTCTCTATCTATCTCTCTCTCTATCTATCTATCTATCTATCTATCTATCTATCTATCTATCCAGTGATGATATGCAACCGGTTCGCACCGGTTCGCGCAAACCGGTTCTTAAAATTAAAAAAATTTAGCGAACCGGTTGTTAGCGTCCTCCCCTGTCGCGCTCTGCAGGGCGCTGGCGGGTTTCGCACTAACCGGTTCTTAAAATAAAAAAAAGGCAGCGAACCGGTTGTTAGCGTCCTCTTGTTGCGCTCTGCGGGGCGCTGGAGGGGTTTAGAATTTGGCAGCGCAGAGCGAATCTCCCAGCGGAGATTCTCGGCTGCGATGCCAAGTCTCCCTCTCCGCCGCCGAAATTGACTTTGCCTTGTCAATTTCATGGCGGAGAGTATGCCCCAGCTCCGCCGCTGAAATTGACCAGGGAGGGTCAATTACAGTGCGGGGAGTCTCTCCTGCGATTCTCCCTGCCGCCGAAATTGACCATGGAGGGTCAATTTCAGTGTGGGGAGTCTCTGCTGCGATTCTCCCTGCCGCCGAAATTGACCAGGGAGGGTCAATTTCATGGCGGAGGGTACCCGGAAGTTCTGGGTTGTTGGGGTGCAGAGTGTCAGGTGTTGCATGCATGATGTTTAAGAACCTATTCAGAATAGGTTCTTAAATATCACCTGCCTTTATAGAACTGGTTATTGGAAATTTGGGATATCATCACTGTATCTATCTATCTATCTATCTATCTATCTATCTATCTATCTATCTATCTATCTATCTATCTATCTATCTATCTATCAGTTTCTTTAAAGGACTGCCTTTCACTCTTGACATTTGTCACAAGTGTAGAGAGATCTTTAGCATATTTTTTTTGCCATAGGGTTATTAGCCCTGGCAAACTTCTTGTTTTCCAGGTAAGAAAAAATCACACTGTGGTTCACTACAAACAAGAAACTACAATACTTACGTAGCTTTCGTGTAACAAACCTAATTTAAAATACACAGATGTATTAATATGCTAAAATGGAAATCTATGTTCTGTAATAGAAAAGAAATATAAGTGAAGTGCATTATAAGTCTGGAGCTCCTCAGTTTATGCCAAAAAAATGACCCCTTCTAGTGCCACTTGACGAGCATTTGTCTGCTTTGTGTCTTTCCCACGGAGGATTGGGACTTATTATGCTGAGTGCTGCACAATCACACAGAGGACCCTGCCCTGGAGAACTGACAGTATAAGGCCCCAATCTTACAAACACTTATGCATATGCTTAACTTTAAGCATGCAAGTAGTCTCATTTAAGTCAATTATGTTGTCAGGATCAGGGCCTAAAAGACAAACAAATGAGGGATTGGGGACAAGGAATAACCTAGGAGCATATGAACAAAGTAATGACTGGCACCATTTTGCTAGTTACATGTTTTGCTTTAACTGAGGGGTTGAGGTAGCATGAGGGAAAATAGTAAAAGGAAGAGAGTAGGAAAAGGAAGGAAGTCATAGCTTGTCAACTGCCTCGCTATGATCAGCAGGCAGTATACTTAAGTTACATATCAGCAGGAAGTGTAATTTAATTATGTATTTAAATATGTAACTGTTACAATATATAATTCTGTAACTGTATTATTTTGTCAGGTGTGTTATGTTATAATTGCATGATAACCGTTAATAAAGAGGAGTTAATTATAAATATAAATTATTGCTTTTACATGGGGTTCTTATTTGAAATAAATGTATTAGTAGACACTGACAGCATATTATGCACCTCTGACTCTAAGGAACTAGATTCTCAAATCTTTTATCCTGAATAGAATTCAAATATTTTGTATCACTTTTAAAAAGTTACCATGCATTAGTAGTAATGTACATGGCATAGTACCAAACCCTTGTGAATTCTTACTATTTAGATGGTAATAAGGTGCAATTGTGGAGTAACTCACTTGACTTAGTTACTCAGATGATGGATTTATTCGGGATTTCTACTTGTGTAACTCAGAGCAGAATTTCACACATAGTTTAAAGTAATTTTTATTGCCATATTTCAGTGAGACTTTTGTTTGATTGTTAGCTCTCCTTCACAGAAGAGTTGTAAAAGTTATAACTGTAGCCACCAAGTGGGTCTAACTTACCCGTGAGAGACACTGCATGATCAGTATTTGAAATCCTTCCCTGAAAGTTTAAACTTTTGTTATTGCAGTGTTGAATGATACAGGGGCAAAATATTTTTTTGTTTTGGAGAGAGCAGAGAAAAGCAGAGTTCAGAGGTAGCTCTGAATCACCCTCATGCTGATCTTGCTTTGGCCTTCCAGCCCATGTTTCCTCCTCCTCTTCCCTGCCCTGTCGTGGTAACAAAGAGAAAGCAAAGCCTATGAATAGTCCTACTTGCCTGCTGTGCTTTATTATTTATCCTGACAACCCCCCCATGTGGCAAAAAAGGTACTTATTATTAGCCTAATTTTAGAGATGGGAACCAGGGTGCAGCAATACTATGTGTATGCCTTCTCTGTGGATGATGGTGAGCTTGTGGTAGGAGTAGCAAAGTAGCAACCCATCTAGCTACCACAGGTGACAATAGTACAGAAGCGATGGCACGGGAAGCACCCGAAGCATGTAGCAGAGCTCCTGGAAGGCTTGTGTAGCCTGTGCTGAAGTCCATGCCACCATATTGACACTATGAGCATAGGCCCACCTGCTCTGCACTCGCACCTTCACTTGCAGTGCAGATATACCTAAATGTCCTACTCAAAGTTACCAAGTCTGTGGCAGAGCAGGGAGCTGAACCCAAGTCCTAGGCTATTGCCATAACCACCAGGTTATCCTTCCTTTTTGACCAGTGTGCTTCTGTTGCTGAGATGCCTTGTTGACCTGCCCCTGTACTATGCCTGCTTTTGTGAGTACCACAGAGCAAGTCACTGCAGTCATAATCTATTTCAGGGGTTCTCAAACTTTTTTCTTTTTGCTGGGACCCCCTTTGAAAATATTTCAGCCCCCCCTCCATGTCACCCTTACTTCTGCATTGCTGCTGGTGGCTGCGCTGCCTTCAGAGTTGGGCTCCCGGCCCACAGCTGCTGCCCTCCTGACCTCCCTACTGTGGTTTTGCAACCCCTTTTTGGATCGGGACAGTTTGAGAAACACTGACCGATTTCAAACCTCATGGAAAGGACAGTTTGAGTATTGGACTTAGCTTTGTACAGGACACAAAGACCCTGACCTTCACCATAAGATAATTGTGTTTATCATAATTACTCATCTTGTGTTGTTTTGTTTGGATTCCAGTGATTGTTTAAAATTGTTTCATTTCCACTAGTGCATCTTCTAGCCACTGCCATTGACCAATACTGGGCTCAAAGATAAGGAGAGTGCTCAGAACCAAGACATACGCTTACATATTCTATTAAGACCGCTAAGGTCATATTCTGAGGCTATCAAAATCTCGGGGTCTGGTTAGCTGGGGAGTTGGAGGTATTGACTGGTAAACTGATGTATTTGCTGGGTGGTTTTTGTTTTGTTTTGAGTTTTTTTTTACCTTTATCGCTTCTCCCAAAAAAATCTCCTTCTTAAGCCTTTCACCAGAGGTTCTCACTGTTGGTATCCTACCTAGTTCCTTGACTTCTTTGAACACTATGTTTCTATGTTGTTTTCATGACATTAAAGAACATCATTAATGTTGCAAAGTCAAGCAATCAAAACTTGTGAAGTGAAAGATTTAAGGTTGCCTGTGCAATCTTAATTTGGCATCTTGTGCACATGCATTATGATACAGTCTTTAATTACATGATCACATACTATTTTTCGTAGGATTCCCGTCTCATTCAGTGCACAGGAAAGGTGGTGGTAACTAAATGAGCAGCTACTCAGCATTTCAGGAGTCCAGGTTGTCAAATGTGAGACTCCAGGCCTGATCTAGTGCACATCATTCAAACCCTGCCCTGAAGACAGAATTATTAATTACTCCATACCTTTTCTATGGTGCTTATCACTCTAGTATGTGACTGCTTCACAAACATCAGTGAATTTATTTTCACAACACCCTTATGAGATGAGAAGGTGATATTATTTCCATTTTACAGATGGGGAAGTGAGGCACAGAGAGCTTAAGGTCAAAAGTTTCCACTTACTTTGGGTGCCCAACTTGAGACACTTAGGATCTGATTTTTCAGAGTACTTCATATCGTATAGCATTTTAATGTTCAGAGCACAGCTGCCAGTGACTTCAATAGCAGCTGTGAGTGCTCAGCACTTACACAAATCAGGATCCAGGTTGGATACCCAGAAAATAAGTGACACTGTTAATGACCACCTGGGAAAAGTTTGGTTTAAGTGACTTGTCCAGCATCATCTAAGAACCCTGTGGCAGAGGCAAGGATGGCCTCCAATTCTCCTGGATGGGTTTCCATTGCTTTAACCATGAGACTCCTTTCTTTTCCTGCAATCCTCTGCCTCATTCACTATAGACCTTCCAACTTCTGCAAGAAATGAGACGGGGTCCTGAAAACAATAGCTCAGTCACTACACAACCCTGATTTATTCCTTCAGGAGCATCCATCCTGTGCAATGAATGTTGAGTCTCAAGAATCTGGGATTCCTTTCCAGTCTCTGGAGGGGATTATGCTCTAGTGTGCATAGACTTTTCTGCCTCTCTTCTCCCCCCACAAGTATGATCCTTCCTGGCTCTGTCACCTGCAGCTTGTCCCTTTGTCAGTCCTGTCTTCTCCCCCTCCTCCTGGCTCTTCATCCAAGTCCCAGTCTCCATTCCCAAGGGCTCTTTGTTCCATTCTCTGTGTCCTTTCATAGTTGGTCGCAGTCTCCCCCTTCGAGCTGCCAATCTGAGTCTCAGTCTTCCCTTCCTTGCCTAGCCAGTTCCGGTCTTTCCTTCTGGACTTTGAGTCTTCCCATGTGACAGCTCCTTGTCCCAGTCCAGCTGTTATTTCCTCTGCATTTGAGTCAGGTGGCTTTCTCTTCCTCACAGCCTGGGCTCCAGCAGCAGGAATGTGAGAGCACAGAAGAGACCATCTCCCTACCCTCAGGTCCTGTATCTGGCACCAAGTTGCTTGTAGCAAACAGGAGCAAAAATTATAGGGAAAGTCCTGCTCAGCCTCTGCATCCCTGGGCTGGAGCATGCTCAGTTCAGATGAAATCTACAGTGAAATTAGTTGCAAAATTCTTATAAGTGTCTACTGAGCATGTGCAACCTGACATTTTTCAGAGGCTAATAAATGGCCAGATTTAAGCAGATTTTCAGGGTGACACTAGGAGCTGCCCTTCCTGCCAAATATCAAGCTGTTGCTCCAAAGCCTGTGGTTGCTAGAACTTCTCAAACAAAAGATGGTATGACAGGTTTTAATAACATTTCCCCCTAATCTCATTTGTGGAAATGGCTGAACTGTTTTTGCTGAAACTTCCCCAAAAAAGTTTGGCCTGAGACAGACACACAACATGGATAATTTCAGCACAAACAGTTAAAGTTAGACAATGTTATAAGTAAGGGAAAATGGGTTTATAATGAGAAGTGTCGGGTATTCTTAAAAATAGGCTTTGCCATAATATAGTAACTACCAGTTCCACCTACAATACTGTAATTGTTCTCTAAGGCCTGGTGATTCCTATCATGTTAATGTCCTCACAGCAGCTGGAGGCACCATTTTGACACCACTGATTACCTTAGATCCACTTGCCCTTAAACAGACAGTAGCACAGACCATTAAAATCTACAAAACCAGGCCCTTCATGTATATTCAGCTAGTATTTTCTGGTGGCTACATACAAAATATATTTTTTTAAAATGCTTTACTGAGCTTTGGATTGGAGGAAATCAGGGCTTTTCTACTGTTGTGATTTAAAAAAAAGGGGTGTGTGTGTTAGTTTTACAACATTAGATCTGTAAAAATAACAATTGTGTATTCCTATTGCGTGTGAATACTCATGCTGTATGCTCAAATCATCCATGACAACATGCATATATTCAATTTGTCACCTAACTAGTCATATATGTGCAGAAATAGTTGATTTGCACCTGTACATCAAGCACTTCCATTGATTAGTTAGGTGTGCACAACTGCTTAGAAGTGCTTCATTTAAAAAAATTGGATCTATATGTGTAATATGAATGTGAAGAGTGTGTTGATGTTTCTCAAACTGTGAAGTTTTCCCTTTGGCCATTAGCCTCTGTATTTCATTGTGCTACATCAATGTTTTCTCTAAGAAAAGCTTATAATAAATTTGACAAAAATGCATTGGCTGAATGTGAAGTTTCTCCCCCTTCCCTTTTTTTTTGCAAAGTGGTAAAAAAGCAAATTTTGCTTCAAATGTTTAGCTCATCAGGACTTTCCTATGTTTTTTTAAGTCTTCAGCTTTTTCTGGTTACTTGTACAGGAAATAATTTTGTTCACATTTGGTTATCCTCCAATGAATCATGGTAGTACCACATTGTTGTCTGCTTGTTCAGTGCTTGGGGAAGAAAAGTACATCTGGCTTGTAAATCAGAATTAAACATTGATATCTCATTCAGCTGTTTATTGGGTGACTATCCTCTATGTTATATAGGTCTGTAGTGTGGATTATGTGACACAGTGGTGAAAATCCCATATGGCCCCTTAGAGGATCACACTGGGAAACCTCCAAGCCCCCTAACGTACCTCTGAAATGTAATATTAGCTACTTGATGCACTTTAACTGTGTTTTCTGCAGTAACAAGTCTATTTCTCTTTTATTCCATTAGAAATCGCCCCCTGGTTACGTGTGTTCAGAGCAGAGAATGCTGTGGACTTCTCACAATTAACATTTGACCCAGGACAAAAAGAACTTATTGCTGGAGCAAGGTAAGGACATTATTTGCTTTTGTTGATTATTCTTGTGTGTAGTTAAGTGCTAGTGAGCCAAATTCTTCCTGCAGTTGTACTCCTGCACCTCCTTTTACTTCCTCATGAAGACCATTGAACTGGATGTAACTAGAGTTTCATTTATTGACACTGACAGAAGATTTAGAGTGCTGGGCTGGGCGAGGGTGCTTAAGAAGTTGCTCTGTATTTTCATTTTTAGGAGCCTTGTCCTGTAGTCACTGTGAACTCAGAACTCTTATTAATGTCAATGAGGGATCAGCACAGGACATGACCCTACAATCGCAAAAGGTAAAGTTGCTTTAAGTCCATGTGTCAAGAGTTTAGCTCAGGACACGTTTTATAGCAACCCCAAATATGGTTGTACAGCACTTCTTTTCCCCCTTATATGATTTTAGACATGGTCCAATCGTACTGCCTCCACAGGTAAAACTTCTATTAAGTATTTGACCCTGAGGGACTGAGTCTCAATCATTCTTTTTCTTGAATGGGATATATATTAAGGTGGTAGTTTTGAAATCGTGGTTCCTAGTGAATTATTCTCTGCATGCGCTGTAGAGCTTCTTCTGTCATAGTTGCAAAACATTTGTTGCACCTAACGCACTGATTTGTCCTAGTAGTTGTAGCTTGGTAGAATTCTTAGGTTTCCCAACACTTTAACCGACTAAACTTTAATTTTAACAAAGAGCCCTAGAGTGTCTAGGGCTATGTCTACACTGACAGCGGCAAAGTCGTTGCCATCAGATCAACTGATCTGGATCGACTGAGCTGTCAGTGAAGACCCGCTCAGTCGATCCAGAAGTCAATGTACTAAAACCACCTCGTCAAGTTGTGTAGCGCTGTGTCGACGTGAACCGTGTTCCTCTCAGCGCAGGGCAGTAAAGACGGCGTGCAGAAGAGAAGCACAGAAGTCGACGGGAATTACGCAAGTTCTTTGCGTACTTTGTGTAACTCCTGTTGACTGCCGCCAAATCGCCAGGGTAAATGTAGACCAAGCCTAACTTAAATAGAAGTTGGGACAGATTGTTAACCATAAAAGATTCACATTTGCTGTAGGAAATCACTTAAAATAAAGTGAGCAATTAAGGGTTAGCAGACAGTGGAGTATGTTACAAATTGTTGTAATGAACCCGTGACATTATTTAGGGTACAATCAGGACTATTGAACAGCTGTGTCCCCTCAATTCTCCAACCTGGGGTCTTTTACACTGCTTCACTATGCGTGCAACCACTCCTGATCTGCTCACACACAGTTTCTAGTATATAAATTACTCCCAGTTATACTGTATGAGTGCTATAGCCACCCACCCATGTATTACACTGCAGGCAACACCAGCAATCTCCCAGTCCCAGATTTATCTGCAGAAATGTGCATCTTGTATTGCCTGGCTTTCTGCTTCTGGACAATGCAAGCTCATAGAAAGCCCCTGATTTTATTAATAGAAAATGATATGCACAAATGCTGTTATCTAAAATGCAGTTTCCCAAACACTTCAGTCCAAACACACTGTCTTAGATAAAACAATAAACCAAATTCATTAACTACCGAATGAAAGATATTAAGTGATTACAAGTAATGAGGCATAAAAGTCAGAATTTGGTTCCAAGAAAACAAAAGGCAAAAATGAAACTTATACCTAACTTAACAGGCTAATTTATTTCAAAGCAAAATGTTTCTCTCACCACATGCTCTAGCAGTCTTACTGGCTGGAATCCTTTCAGCCAGCACCCTTCCCTCAGTTCAGTGTCCTTCAGGTGGTGTTGATACCATGAGCAGAGAGAAAGAGAGGAGAGATGATTTGTATCCTAAGTTCTCACATCTTATAGTAATTTTCCTCTTTGAAAATCATCTCCAGGTTCAGGAGACAGAAAGTGAGTGGGATGGGAACATCCAGCTGTTTTCTTTGCCAAGACGTACATTTCTTGCTCTTACCTTTTTTCTGCCAAAGAATGGCTGCTTAACCAAGTGATAATCCATTTGATTTTGTTGGCACTTGGCTGAGGCATCAATTTTCCTTTTGTCTTTGAGGAACCATTTTGTGGCTGCTTTTCTAAACTTGAACGTGTCTCAGTGAAGTTATGCAGTGGAATCTTATAGCTTTACATATAGTGCTGCCACACATATTTTACAAGGACAATATTATGAGTTGTCAAATGATACCTCACAAAAGGCTTACTTTGTACAAAATTCACCATAGTTTTGTAAAAAGGCTGAATATAGGGGTACAGATTGTCCCAGAGCCATAAAACCAATCTCTCTCTTAATCCATGTTTTTTAGTGTCTACAATTATGAATTTAAGTTCCCAGGCTTGTCTTTTGGAGGTGTTGTGCAGGCTCCCTTTAAGGATGAGGACTGAGAGGTTGGACTCCAAAGCACACAGATACACACAACTGCAGCCAGTCAACCGCTTCAATCTGGTGTTTTCAGCTAGTCACAGGGAAGCCCATCAGTCTACAAACCGTAGCTTCTGATCAACCTGGCCATCTGGCCCATTGCCTTGGGTGGCAGCTCCATATTGTTTCAGCTATTACTACACAAAGGGGCATTTAATTGTTACTTCCATTCAGCCTGAAAGAAAAGTGCTGAACACAGCCATTGGCTTTAATGAGCAGTGCAGTTGTCTGACACCATTAACACTTCCCAGCAGAACCATTAACACTTCCCAGTCATTCTGATGGAGTTTAAAATGTTGACACCCTGAATGACATATCCCAGACAGCAAGAAAATAAATAATGTATTATTTAAAAAAAAAAAGTTCAATTATTTACATTTTTTTAAGGGCATTTTTACATCAACCCAAATCAGTTTGACTCTGTGCTAATTCCCCTTGAAGTTTTCCTCTCACTCTTTAATCTCCTTTCAGCCAAATCAGGAGGGACCACCTCCAGTGGTCTCCTCATGAGTATTTGTTGTTTCCATGGAGGCTTTTAACTGGGACAGACTTCACGCATTCAGTTCTAATGGGGAATTCATTATTGTCTCAACTCTTTTCAGTGACAAATCTGAGGAACTGTTACAGATTGAGGTGTCAATAGAGATGATTTTTAAATAAATTGATAAATTATCAGTAATAAGTCACCAGGAGCAGATGGTATTCATTCAAGAGTTCTGAAGAAACTCATATAAAAAATGCAGATCTACTAACTGTGGTATGTAATCTTCTTTCAATCAGCCTCTGGACCAGATGGCAGAATGGTAGCTAATGTAACACTGATTTTGAAAAAAGGCTTGAGAGGTGATTGTGGCAATTAAAGACCAGTACATTTAACTTCAATCCCAGGCCCATTGGTTGAAACTATAGTAAAGAACAGAATTACCAGAAACATAGATGAAGACAATTTGTTGGGAAAGAGTCAACATGGCTTTTGTAAAAGGAAATCATACGTCACTAGTCTATTAGAATTCTTTAAGTGTGTCAGCAAGTATGTGGACAAGGATGATCCAACTGAGGTAATGTACTTGGACTTTCAGAAAGCCTTTGACAAGGTCCCACACCAAAGGCTCTTAAGCACTGATGATATAAGAGAGAAGGTCCTCTCAGGATCAGTAATTGATTAAAAGATAGGAAACAATGGATAGGAATAAATTGTCAATTTTCACAATGGAGAGAGATAAATAGAGGCCACCATCACCCCCTCTCCCCTCCAGGATCTGTACTGGGACCTGTTCATATTTATAAATGATCTAGAAAAGGCTGTGAACAGTGAGGTGGAAAATTTGAACATGGTACAAAATTACCCAAGATAGTTAAGTCCAAAGCTGACGGTGAAGAGTTACAGAGGGATCTCACAAAACTGGGTAAATGGGCAACACAATGGCAGATGAAATTCAGTGTTAGTAAGTACAAAGTAATGCACACTGAAGAGCAGAATCCCAACTATCCATCAAAATGATGGAGTCTAAATTAGCTGTTACATTCACAAAAGAGCTCTTGGAATCATCATAGATAACTCTTAGAAAACATCCTCTCAATGTGTAACAGCAGTCCAAAGAGCTAACAGAATATTAGGAACCATTAGAAAAGGGACAGATAATAAGACAAAAAGTATAAATCTATGGTATGCCCACACTTTGAATACTGCGTACAGTTCTGGTTGCTCCATCTCCAAAAAGATATATTAGAATTGGAAAAGGAACAGAGAAGGAAAACAAAAATATTAGGGGTATGGAACAGCTTCTGTATGAGGAGAGATTGAAAAGAATTGGACTGTTCAGCATGGAAAAGAGATGGCTAATGGAGATATGATAGAGAACTATAAAATCATGAATGGTATCGAGATAGTTAATAGGGAAGTTTTATTGAGCCAGTCACATAACAAAAGAACTAGGGGTCACCCAATGAAATTAATAGGCAGCACGCTTAAAACAAACAAAGGGAAGTACTTCTTCACACAATGCACAGTCAACCTGTGGAACTCATTGCCATGGAATGTTTGGAAGCTAAAACTATAACCAAATTCAACACAAAATTAGGTAAATTCATGGAGGATAGGTCCATGCTATTAGCCAGGATGGTCAGGGACTCAACCCCATGCTCCGTGTATCCTTAAATGTCCAACCTCCAGTAGCAGAGATGGGACAAAAGGCGATGGATCACTCAATAATTGCTATATTCTGTTCATTCCCTCTGAAGCACCTGGCACTGGCCAGTATCAGAAGAAAGGACACTGGGCTTAGATGGACCATTAGTCTTGTCCTATTATAGCTGTTTTTATGTTCTTACAGCCTCAGTTTCAGGGGCATCATTTCAGAAAAAAATCAGAGGTGAGGGAGGGGGACAAAGATGTGTCAGCATATAGAACATAACATGTAATGTTTTGCAAAATCTCAGAGGCAGCATGGAGTGGAAGACATAATGGAGCGTCCAGACTTATGAAAAGTCTGGTCAGGGAAAACCAAGCTGGGAGGCGGGGACAATTCCGCTTTGCCATGTAGCAAATGATGCTTCTGCTGAGCTTCCACAGCTACATTCTCAGTTTCTGAGGACAGCCGTGATACTTTCTCAGATGTTCCTTATGGATAACTTTTCGTTTAGTCCTGGGGCCCAACTATATCCTGTACACCACTTCATTTATGCCGGTCAGCACTGTATAGGGTCAATCCCAAAGCTTACCTATCATAGGAGAGCTACTCTTCCTTCTCCTAGGATGGTGGAACCAGACAGGTCTCCTCTTTTCAAAGTTTTCCTATATAGCCTTACATCATAGAGTCTTTTCATTTTATAGGAGGCTATCCTCACGTTTGCACTAGCAAAGGTGTGACCTTTTTCAATTATGGATTGTAAGGTTTCTCCTTAATCCAGATGTCCCAAATTACTTTATTCCTCCTCCATCTCCATACAAGAGGTTTGCTGGGATCCTTTGCTCATGCCCAAACATGAGGAGTGCTGGGTTACACTTTGTATTCTCATTGATTGCTGCCTATAATACATCAAGAAGAACAGGATATGCTGTTCCCAGTCTTTCTGGTATTGTTCCAGAGAATCAACCAGCCGAACTGCCAGAGTTCAATTGAATCTTTCCACCCTCCCATCAGACTGTGGGTGTGTTGTGTGACAAATGGCCGGCTTCACCCTAGTGGGTCTCGTGCTTTGCCTCTTGTAGTGGACCAGGGCATCAGTAGTTACCCCTATCTTCCGTGGGAGGGGAATAGGGACCTAGGTCCACCCACTCCTCTGGGCTGGGCTCTGAGTTGGGGGCAGAGCTTACCTGATTAGGGGTCCT
>ML675601.1:3689769-3703111 GCA_007922155.1 Mesoclemmys tuberculata | reverse complement strand
AAATTTAGACTTGAAATTAGACGAAGGTTTCTAACCATTAGGGGGGTTAAGTTCTGGAACAGCCTTCCGAGGGAAGTAGTGGGGGCAAATGACTTATCTGGCTTTAAGACTAAGCTTGATAAGTATATGGAGGGGATGTTATGATGGGATAGTTTAATTTGAGCAATTGATTTGGATTATCGGCAGATAAGTCTGCTCAATGGTCTGTGGGAATGTTGATGGGATGGGAACTGAGTTACTGCAGGGAATTCCTTTTTGGGTGTTGGCTGGTGAGTCTTGCCCACATGCTCGGGGTTTAGCTGATCGCCATATTTGGGGTCGGGAAGGAATTTTCCTCCGGGGCGGATTGGCAGAGGCCCCAGAGGTTTTTCGCCTTCCTCTGCAGCGTGGGGCATGGGTCGCTTGCTGATGGATTCCCTGCAGTTTGAGGTCTTCAAATCTCACTTTTGAGGATTTCAATAACTCAGTCATGGGTTCGGGGTTGTTATAAATGTGTATGGGTAGGGTTTTGTGGCCTGTCTTGTGCAGGAGGTCAGACTAGATGATCATATTGGTCCCTTCTGACCTATGAGTCTATGAGCCCAAGGGCTCTACAAGTAGCAGCTATGTGCTGCTGGCACTGTACTTGCAGCTGCAGTCTTTTCCCCTGGGCTATTTTTCCCCCTCTGTCCTTCTGGCTTCTTGAGCCCAGTACCTTCCTCAGGACTCCACCTCTCTTCCACACACCACTGTACTCTATTCGGCTCCTCTTCACAACTCCACACCTACTCCTCTGCTCAGTAGCACAGCACACCTACTCCTCCAGCTTGTGCACTGTCTCTCAGGAGCAGAGGGTTTTTATCAGGCACCTAGCTGGGCCTTAATTGGCCTCAGCTGCCCCTAACTGCCCTCTAATGACTGTGGCTACTCTACAGGGAATAAAGCCCGGATTATTCTAGAACTTACATACTGTCCTTCCAGTACTCTCCTATTGCCTTCTGCCCTTGCTATACCACACATCCCCTTCTCCTCCCTCCCCCCCGCTCAACACTACAGGGTTGGGGTACTTGGGAAGTGAGGCAGTGCTGGCTCAAAAGGGCGTCAGCGTTGCCATGTTGGCTTCCAAACCTATGCTGCACCAGGAAGTGGAAAGGCTGCAAGGAGAAGAACCATTGGGTCACTCGGGCATTCCTCTCCTTGTTGGTGTGTATCCACCAGAGCAGGGCATGGTCTGTCACCAGGGTGAATTTCCTTCCTAGTAGATAGTATCTGAGGGTTTCCATGGCCCATTTAACTGCCAGGCACTCTTTTTCAACCACTGCGTATCTCTGCTCTTTAGGGAGTAGTTTCCTGCTGAGATACAGGATGGGGTGCTCCTCGACATCTATTATTTTGCCAGGACAAAAGCTAGCCCTGTCCCTGAGGCATCCATTTGGAGGATGAACTTCTTCTCAAAATCCGGGGCTTTAAGCACTGGATGGCTACAAAGACCTGTCCTTAAAGCCATGAATGCTTTCTTGGCTGCCTCAGTCCACTTCACCATAGTGGCCCTAAACTTATCAGATCGGTCAAGGGCCCTGCTCTAGTGGCAAAGTGGGAGATTAATCTTCTATAATACCCCACAATCCCTAAGAATGCCCTAACCTGTTTCTTGCGGACTGGTCGAGGCCAGGCCTGGATGGCCTCTACCTTGTCCCATTGGGGCTTTCCTAGACCTCTCCCAACCACATAGTCCAGGTATTTGGCTTTGGCCAGCCCTATTGTATACTTCACGTGTTTGCAGTGAGGCCAGCTTTCCGGAAGGTGTTGAGCACTGCTTCTACTTTCCCCAGGTGCGTTTCCCAGTCAGGGCTATGGATGACCACATCATCGAGGTAGGCGGCTGCATACCTAGCATGGGGGTCTCAGAAGGTGGTCCATCAGCCTTTGGAATGTTGGAATGTTGCGGGGGCCCCATAGAGTCCGAAGGGAAAGACGGTAAACTGAAATAGGCCATCAAGCGTGGAGAAGGCGGTCTTCTCCTTGGCATCTTTGGCTAGGGGGATTTGCCAGTAGCCCTTGGTCAGGTCCAGGGTGGACAGGTATCAAGCCTTGCCCAACCAGTCCACTAGCTCGTCGATATGCGGGATTGGGTAGGTGTCAAATTTAGATGTCATTCAACTTCCTTAAGTCATTACAGAACCGTCAGGCTTCAGGACTAGAATGATGGGGCTGGACCACTGGCTGTGGGACTCTTCAATAACCCCGAGTTCCAACATTCTTCATCCTTCTGTCCTAATTTCCTTCCTCTTGGCCTTGGGTATCTGGTATGGTTTTATCATTACTTGTGCCCCAGGGTTTGTGATGATGTGATAGTGGACCATCGTTGTACGACCAGACTGCTTGGAAAACACGTCCTGGTTCTGCTGCATCATGTCAATAACTTCCATCCGCTGTTCTGGAGTTAGTTCTGGGGATATTCTCACCTCCCCCTGTGGGCTGCCCGTCTGGGGGGTTTCTTCTCGGGTGACCAGGTATGTCTCCCGGTCTCGCCAGGGCTTCAACAGGTTAACATGGTACAGTTGCACCAGCTTCCAGTGGTCTGGTTGCCTCACCTTGTAGTTTACATCTCCAACTGCTTCTACGACTTCATATGATCCTTGCCAACTAGCCAGGAGCTTGCTTTCTGCTGTTGGCACTAGCACCATCACCCGCTCCCCTGGCTGAAACCTCTGTACTGTGGCCCGTCGGTTATAGTAGGTCCGCTGGGCCTCCTGGGCTTTGTCCAGGTGTCCCCGCCCTATGGGAGTCACCCGGGCTATCGGTTCCTGCATCTGTGCCACGTGCTCGATGACTTTTTTCCGTATATTAAGCTGTTCCTCCCAGTCCTGTTTGGCTATATCCAATATACCCTGTGGATGGTGACGGTATAGTAGTTCGAAAGGGGAGAAGCCATTGGATGCCTGAGGGACCTCCCGTATCGCAAACTGCAGGTAGGGTAATAGGGCATCCCAGTCCTTCCTGTCCTGTGCCACTACCTTCCGTATCATGCTCTTGAGGGTGCAATTAAACCTCTCAACCAGGCCGTCCATTTGCGGATGATATACTGAGGTCCGCAGAGTCTGGATGCAGAGCAGGGTACAAATATCTTTCAATAATTTGGACATAAAGGGGGTCCCTTGGTCTGTCAAGATTTCTTTGGGGATGCCCACCCTAGCGAAGACCTGGAGGAGTTCCTTTGTGATTGCCTTGGACGTGGGGTTTCTTAGTGGAATGGCTTCAGGGTTCCAGGTACCAGGTGACATAGTCCACAATGACGAGCATACTTCAATGGCCGCATGCTGATCGTTCTAGTGACCCTACCAGGTCCATGGCTATCCTTTCAAAGGGAACTTTGATAATGGGCAGAGGCACTAACGGGGCTCGCAAGTGAGGCTGGGGGCTGTGCAATTGGCACTCCAGACAGGAGTGGCAGTATCATTGGACCTCTGCTCGTATTTCTGGCCAGTGAAACCTTCTCAGAATTCGGTCCAGGGTCTTATCTGCTCCTAAGGGTCCCCCGAATAAAGACTATGGGCCAGCTCCAATACTGCCTTGGCGTGTTTCCGCAGAAACAAGAGTTGCTCCACCTCCTCCCCCTGTCTTTGGGCCATCCAGTACAGCAGGTCGCATCTTAAGATATAGTACAGCCCGGGGCCTTTGGTCTTGCCCTCCACAGGCACACCATCTATCTCTGCTACCTCCTCCCTCACATTTACATATACTGGATTGCTGGCTTGGTCTTGCCCAAAATTCCTCCGCAGGGGACCTAACTTACCTACCTCTAGAGACCCAGCCTCACCTTCCTCCCCGGGGTTGCTTCTACTAGTTCCGGGAACTGTCTCTGGATCTTCCCTAGTTTGAGTGGTCTCCTGGCCTCCCGAGTAGGTTCGCCTACCAACCAGGGTGGCTTTCTGATTCTCAGTCAGTATACGAGTTCCTAATCTTTTGTCCGCCATCCTTTCCCTCCTGGACTTCCGGGGTGTTCCAGGGCATGAAAATAGTTCCTGGTGAAATACAGCAAAAATAGGGGCAGCGCTGGTTGCCTGTGCCTCTCTTTCAGCCCAGGGCTTGCTATCTGCTGCAGGATCGACGGGAGGAAGTAGGTTCTTGAACCCAGGAAAATCCCTACCAATTAAAACCAGTTAGGGAAGCCTAGGGACAACCCCTGCTGTCACCTGGGTGGCAGTCCCCTGGATCTCAATCCGTACTGGGGTTGAGGGGTAGAAGTTTACTGTCCCATGTATGCAGGTCACCCCAGTCAGCTGGTCTTGCCCCACCAATTGCCAGAGACCAGCGTGACCGCACTCCCTGAATCTACCAGGGCTATGGTTTCAATGCCATTCATCTTTACTGGCCTCACATATCTGTGGGGAGCCATCACAACCCCTACCGAGTTGATGAGACCACAGCACCTCCAGTGACCTTCCATGTTGCACTGCATGGGTTCCTCCCGGTTGGGGCACTGGGCTGCTCTGTGCCCCAGTTCCCCGCATTTGTAGCAGCGGTACTTTAGGCTAGCTGCCTCCCTCTGCCTTGGGCTATTTGGTCGCCCCCCCCATGACTTGCTCCCTGAGTTCCCCAGCCCTTTCCCAGTGTTGGGCCGTTCCTCAGCATCCTTGTGCTCAGTTCCCATTCCCCTGGGTCTCCCAGCAGGCCTGGAACTGGGATTAGGGACTGGTTTCCATGCCCACTATGTCTTCTCCCGGAGAGTCAGGACCAGCAAATGGGCTGCCAGTCGTCTCTCAATGAGGGTGACCAACTTGTCATAGGTGGAGGGGTCATTTTGTCCAACCCAGGCATGGAGGTCTGACAGTAGCCCTCTCACATAGCAGCCCATCACCAGGAGTTCCAACATCTCGATGCTGAGGGCCTCAGGGCGCAGCCACTTCTGGGTCAGATGGATCAGATCAAACAACTGCAACCACGGTGCTTTACCCTCGCTGTACTGCCACTCATGGAATTTCTGGGCTTGTACAGCTACCATCACTCCGGATCTGGCTAGGATTTCTGCCTTCAGCCGGGGGTAGTCTGCAGCAGCTTCCACTGCCCTATCATAATAGGCCTTCTAGGTCTCTCCTAGGAAAGGGACGAGGACGCTGGCCCACTGATCTCGGGGCCAGGCTTCCCACAGGGCTGTTCTTTCAAAGGCCAAGAGGTATGCCTCTGTCATCACCCAGCATTATCGTCTGCAGGCAGTTACTGGCTTGGATGGTCTGCACACTGTCATGGCTGCCGCCTCGCCCCACCATGATTTTCAACTGGCCTAGCACCTCCTGAGCGCGGTCCTAGGCTGCCTGGGTCATTAGCAGGTGATTAGTCTCCTGCTGTAGCCGTACAGCCTCCTGCTGGGCGGCCACCTGGACTTGGGTAGCTTCCTGTTGGGCAGCGGTAGCTTGCACCAGGGCTTTTACCATGTCCTCCATCTTGGGAGTGGGGTGGGCTAGTACTGCCCTGGTTTAAGTCCACTGCGTGATAGAATCCCATTTCTGAGACAATGTATGGCAAACGACTGGCTTCGCCCTAGTGGGTCTCGTGCTTTGCCTCTTGTAGTGGGCCAGGGTATCTCCAGTTATCCCTGTGTCCTCAGGGAGCGGGGTAGGGACCAGGGCCCACCCCTCCTCTGGGTCCCAGCCCAGGGGCCCTACAAGTAGCAGCTATGTGCTGCTGGCACCGTACTTGCAGCTGCAGTCTTTTCCCTTGGGCTATTTTCCCCCCTCTGTCCTTCTAGCTTCTTGAGCCCAGTACCTTCCTCAGGACTCTGCCTCTCTTCCACACACCACTGTACTCCGTTCACAACTCCAAACCCACTCCTCTGCTCAGTAGCACAGCACACCTACTCCTCCAGCTTGTGCACTGTCTCTCAGGAGCAGAGTGTTTTTATCAGGCAACTGGCTAGGCCTTAATTGGCCTAGCTGCCCCTAATTGCCCTTGAATGACTCTGGCTACTCTACAGGGAAAAAAGCCAGGATCATTCTAGAACTTACATACCGCCTTTCTACTATTCTCCTACTGTCCTGTGCCCTCGCTACACCACAGTTGGAATGATCTGAATATTGTGGAACCCTAGAATCTCACAAACTTCCTGAAACACCTTGGATTTATGGTTTCTTTCTTGATTTGTGTGTATCTCACCTGGGACCCGAAATCTGATGAAGAATTCATTCATTAGAACCTCAGCTACTGTCACAACCTCTTAGTGTTTTACTGGGTAAACTTCAAGCCATTTTGTAAAGTAGTCCATGGCTACCGGAAATGATTGATTTCCAACATTTGTCTCAGACAAAGGCCCGAGCACATCAACATCAATGTGCTCTATTGAATTACCGCCACTTTAGGGTTCTCCCTGTTTATGGGGATCCTTCTGTACAATGCAAGCATCACATTTTCTACACCTATTTTCTATATCCTGCCTGAATTTTTCCCACTAGAAATTCTCTTTTAGCTTGGCTAAGGTGTTTGTAACCCCCATATTGTCCAGAGGTTTTTAAATTAGGATTATTCAAGAACCCCTTTTTTCAATTTGTCTGGCACAATCAGCTGACACCTGTGTACATCACCTGCTGGTCTTCCCATTTTTTATTCAATAGTTCTTTAAATTCCAACCTTTCCCAATGTGTCAGAAAGCTTTTACATTCTTCTGTATATATAGTCATGAATATATTCTATAGATTTTATCACTGCCAGGAGATCCTTTTGGGTGGTACAATAATTTCTTTCCAGAGAACTAAGATTTTTGTTGTAATAAACCATCACTTTCTCAAATCCTTTGTGTCCTTGTGTCAATACAGCCCCCAATCTGTAAGCACTATGATTTGTGTCCAGTATGAAAGGGAGTTTGAGACATGGGTAGACTAAGATAGGAGTAGGTACAACAGCCCTTTTCAACTCTGAAAATGCTGAATCACACTTTGCTGACCTTTGAACTTGTCCTTTCTCACCCAGCCTATGCAATGGTTTTTCAATATTGTCAATACCACAAATAAACCTATAATAAGGGCAGAGCCCTACAAAATTTTGCACATCTGTCTGTGTCTACCAATTTGGCCAGTCCTGTATAGCCTCAGTTTTCTTTTTGTCAGTGGAAATTCCCTCCTACGGTTATCAGACATACTGAAATCCAAATAGATTATTAGTTCATTCACTATCTCGGTTGTCCACCTTCTTTCTTGAATTCTACTAGTCCAATTTTCAAAGTCAAATTTCCCAATTTTTGGATGGGTGTACTTGCCTGAGCCACGGTCTCCATCATCCAACTGGTTGGCTCAGTTTAGAATCCCCTATTCGCTAGGATTGTTATTACATCTAGCCCTAATAACTGTTATATTGTAATAAGTGTCCACTTTCCTGTGAAATTAAGATCTTCTATTACATTTTCAATAGCCAAACTTACACATTTTTGTTATCTAAACAAAAATTATGGGGCTGATCCATATACCTTTAAACTTTGCCTCTTCAGCTTGATGTCTCCTCATTTCCCAAACTGGGAGAGAGGTTTTCACTAGGTACTGTGACACTCACTCATGCCTTAATTTATAGTATTCCTTTTTGTGGCCAATTATTTCACATACAAGCATTTAACAGAATTGTTTCCCTTAATTATTGCATTATTGCCCATTTCCCTTGTTTTACAAATCAAATTTAGCTATTTTTCCAATCATTCAAAAATGCCAGTAACCAGATTAGAATCCTAATTTCCATCATGCATATTAGACACAGAATTGTATTTACAGGGCCCATGGTAATTGGCTTCCACCATCATCACTAGCACCTGCTTCCTTTTCTGATGGGCTGCTGCGAGGAAAAAATTAAGTTCTGTGGCAAATTTCATAGCTTCCTGTAGTACTGTTGGCCTCCTTTCACTGATATTGATCTGCAAGCCCAAATCCAGATGAGCATCTATAAATTGGTCCACTGCTCATTCCTCCTGGAAGTCCTTGTTGGTATGTGGATATGCCAGGAACACAAGTCTCCTCAGGTCCTCTGCCTGTTCAGGTGAGATTTCTTTTTTCCCTTTCCTACCGTTTCTCAGGTATGCCAGCAAAGAGTAATGACTGGCTCCAAGCTGCATAACAAGAGCTTGTGCCACGACTGGATAACTCACTCTCTTTTTTGGACTAAGTTCTGCAGCACCATTAGAGCCAGGCCCTTCAAATTGGCTGCTTGAAGCCTCCCTCTCTGTTCTTTTCCCCAACCATTCATTTGGGCTTCGATGTTAAACTGAGCCAAATAAAACTCCCAGGGAGTTTTAGCCCTCTAAGATAATGCGCTTTTGTATTACTTGAACTGGAACAATCTGACCTCTCCCCTCTGAAGGTTAGAAACAGGGTAGAAAAGTTTCAGAAATGTCTCATCTTCCTCAGTTGTTGCATACAGTGTAGTAGCTCTGTTGGCCCCAGGATATTAGAGAGACAAGATGGGTGAGGTAATATCCAAATATCCATGTCATCTCTCTGTCTTCCCCAAGTCATTTGGGTGGCAGGTTTCCTGATTCAGGTGGCTGACTTGCATCTAGGACCCTTTGAATTCTTTCTGACTGGAGCTGACATTATGGCTCGTAAAATCTTTGCTCTAGCATGCCTGTACTGGCAAGTTCCAAGAGTGCCAGAACTTTCCTGGGCTTCCATATAATCTGGAAAACATTTTGGGCCATGGCAGTCAGGTTGCTGGTCACCTCTACAAGCTATCTTGCCAGACTAGACTGGAAGGTTTTATTTTGCTTTTGTTTTTTTGGACTTTCAAATCTGCCCTGACACCTTATGGCTGCTGCCCCCACATAGATTGTGCCTCTAAATGCAGGTTGTCTTTCAGTCCTTGTTGGTAAAAATCCAGGTGTTGCTTGAATATTTTAGTGACGTTGCTAGCTTTTTTTTGGGGGGTGGGAGGTCTTCTTTTAATTTCTTTTGGCCATCTTTGTGTTCTGTGAGCTCCTTCATTATTTGTTCCATCTTATTTCAACAAGAGGAATAGCTCACAATTTCTGTGCTTAGAAATTCTATCCCACCTTGTCACCAGTGTTGCTCATTTTGGCCAGGCAGTTAGCTAATATTTAGGACCTTGCAGGGCTTGTTTCTGTTTAGAGAAGAAATTGATTAGTGCAGTCTTCTTTACTTACAAAGAATGTACACAAAGTTCTATTTCCTTGAACACAGTAGAAACAAGCAGCAGTAGACAGTTTCCTTGCTCATAATTTTGAGTTGGTTCTGTGTCCCCAGGAGCTCTGTCTCTCTGGTCTTTCTTAGAGCCAAGCTTGCAACTGCTTTTCTTGCTTTTAGCTGTCTTTCTTCTGTCTTTCTGCTTCTTTCACATACACTTTGACAGACAATCCCTTAGCTGCTGCATTTACAATCAGGGAACCCCTCAGCCCACATGATTTAGGTTAGCGTGCTAGAAATGTGCCGGGGACAAAGGGGGACGCTGGCTTGCTCGGCCCTCTTACTGGCAGCCAGGCCGGGTGGGGAGTGGGACTACAAAACCATAATTGCCTCTGGCCTTAGAATCTCTGAACCTATGACTAAGTAAAATGGTTGCTAATATGTACAAATAGATCAGCTGTTTTTTGATTCTCAAGTTCTGAAGCAGTTTCCATCTATAAATCATAGCAAATTGAGCAGTCTAGAAAGAATCAGAGACAACTTCTACAATAAAAAACATCTTAACTATTATTTTTAACCTCAGATGCTATCTTGCAGATATGAAGAATGGGTTGTCTTTTCATCTGAAACCCTTTGGGGCAATTGTTCCCTTTCTACAGAAAGAAAGGGTTTTTTTAAAATGAAGAGGCATCAGAGAGAGATGCTTTCTGCTGCCTGCTTTCTTGCTTTAGGAGCAGCAGGTGGCCTGGCAGAGGGAAAAGAACTCTTAAGTGCACACTGTTGTGTGGTACATTTTATATTACAGCTGATTCTTCCTTCCTGTCCAACTGCATGCAAATTGAGGCAATGTCTCCAGGCCAAGGACAGTAAGCAGCAGCCACGGTTGGTAAGGATGGGGAATGTGACTTTCCTTGAACAGCTCTGGGACCTCCTCTACTTCAAAGGACTAGACAGTCTCCAAGAAAGGGAGTATACAAATCAGCAACTTCTTAGGGTAGAGGAAGGGTGAGGAGAGAACAAAAAGGCCAGGCAGCTATGTTATTCACAGAGGGAAGTGGGAGCAGGTGCAGAAAGAGGAGCAGACCCTGAGCTTCTGTGCACTTGACAGACTGAAAACCTGCACTCTCCACTCCCTTTTCTGAAAAATGCACTGGCCCAGCCTTCTGCCTCCATCCCCTCATGGAAAATAAGGTCTGCTCCTGGGCAGTTGTGCTGTTGCTCTCTATGCCTCAGAAGAAAGGGACAGGAGAGGAGTAGGGAACTTCTTGAGAGCAACAGCAACGGAGCCCTGCAGAGAGGGAGTGCTGGGTCTGAAAGAGCTGGGGGAGTGGGGAGCAGAGGAGTTGCATTAGTTGTGTTGGTGCCAGACAGTGCTGGCTGAACTGTACATGAATTTGGGGGTACATGTTAATTGCATTGGGATCTGTTCCCCACTCCCTCCAGGAATTGATTACAGAACTGTTTTTTTGTGTTCACGGAATGAGGAAGCATCCATAAAAAGATTTCATAATTAAAAATCCTAATCTGAAAATTAGTGCACAACACGCAACAAAACTCAGGTGTTCCACATTTTGCCCATGTCACACATTTGGATGGCTTGCATCACACAGTTGCAGGGTTGAAGATTGAAAGGCAAGGGAAGTAGATACGGCTTTAAATCCATGAAGAGTCTTGCGATTCACTAAAGAAGTACTCAGGGGTAAGGCCATAAAGCCACATCTCTATCATGCTTCTGCAACACTCTTCGAGAATCACCCCATTCAGTATTGGCAACACAGCTGTTTTTGTTGATTATCTGCTATTGTTCTCCACTCTGTCCCTTTGATGGGGCAATAAAGATGTGTAGCACAAGATGTTCAGAGTAGCATTAATTTATGATCCTGATCTTCGCTTTTCAGGAGGCATATTTATGTGGTGTTAGCGTTGGGGGGGGGATGGTGTTATTGGCTCATTACATCATTCACTCGCCACACACCTGGTTCACTCTTCTGCAACAGTCATTTAAATCATGCCCACTGCGACAGTTTTACATTTTCACTGCTAAGTAGCTATATCATGTACATATCGTTTCCTACCCCATTTTTGCATATAAGTCATGCCTGCTGGCTTCCCTCAGAGGCATGCAGTGGATAGGAGCGTATGAACCATAACAATTTGAACTTTTCATAGTTACTTAATCATCCACTTTGCACTGCAGCCTTTCTAGTTTAAAGAACAAATGTTTTAAAGATTAGATAGTACCTGAAAGGCTGATTTCACTTGCTTCCCAAATAAATTGCCCTGTAACACACGTTAATAGTTTGACATTTGGTCTAAACATTAGTGGTTCCCTTATGCACTTTCTTTTTTCCGTTCAGGGACAAATATGACACAGATGAATGATTTCAAAATAGCACAGGAATTTTAAAGTATTTGAGATTAAATTGCAACATTTTCAGTAATCTGTGTTTCGTGAGTCATCATTTTGATATACCTGATTTAAAATAATAAAGAGTGATAATGGGAATGCTTATATGAGATGGTGATCAATTTGCATCTAAAATATGGTACTTGTCTCCTAATGAGGGACAGTGGAGGGATATGAACTGAATAGCAGTTAATGTCGGCTGTGTGAGAATGGAGAATCGGTACTTTGCATCTGAATCTGAGCTGGTCTGGCGCATTTTTAGAATCTGCAACCATTGTACTCAGAGTAAAGAAACAATCAGATTCATGTTTGAGGAGTGAAGTTCATTTTGAGTGAGTTTGTTTTGTTCAATGTGTTTGTGATAAGCATGTGCTAGCATTAGCTTCATCTCTTCCAATCTTTCTGATCAGCTGTACATATGAAGTTAATGTTTATCTTGTAAAGTTTTGCAATTCATTGTCAGAATTTGAATCTTTGAGCTATATGTAGACACATGCCATTTTGTTAGTATAGGTTTGTTTTAATTTCTGTATATTTTGGACTTGTGCTAAATTCACTCCTGAGTTGCTCTAATCACTTTCTTATTCACAGTCCACTAAAAAAGTAATTCTATCCTCCACCTACTCAACTCCTTCTTGTGACTGGGCTATCTGGCCTACTACCTCTCTAATCACTCCTTTAATTTCTTCTTTGGGCTACTTGTCCTCCCTTTCCTGTGTGCCTCATGGCTCTCTCCTGGCTCCTCTCATCTTCTCCCTGCATAGCCCAACCCTACTGCACCCTGCCATATCTGCACTGACTCTCACCCCTGCCCCTTGTTTTCTGACTTTTCCTGCTGTGTTTGGTTGAACATCAGCAGTTGTTTCTGGCATGCTTTCCTGGGTGTTTCGCCTCTGCCTCAAACTCAAAAGCAGAACTCCCTATCTTCTCTCCTGAACACTTCCATTTCACTCCCTTCTCTGTCACATATTGACAGCTCTACCATCCTTCTAGTCAGTCAGGTTTGCAACTTGGGTATCCTATTTAGAGTTGACTGACTAGTTTTGTCATTTCGGTGGCTTGTGGATTTAAGTTTGGATAGTTCAGATAATCTTAGAAACATGCTTGCTTACCAGAAATGGGCCTCAGTATTGTGGTTCTTGCAGTTCTGTTAAAAATGACTGTTTCTAGAGGACATTCTGCATATTTTAAAAACAGCATTTTTATATCAGCAATGCCATTGTGGTCTCTCTCTCAAGTTAATTGACCTTGCTTCAAGAAGCATAACTTCCTCACAGTAGCTCTGTGCCCCAGTCACTCCTTATCAGACTGATGAAGGACTGCACTAATAGGCCTTCTCACTTAATTATGTGTTTGGGAACCGTAACTCGAACCATTACTATCTTTTGTCAGAATAAGGAAAAGCAAATTAAAGGATTCAATAGCAGTTGTTTAAGAGCTCTTTAAAAAATAAATAGACACCTGTACAGGTTTGTCTCTTGCTTCTGTCTACTCACAGCAGGAAAGTCTGAGTTTTGTTGCGTGTTGTGCAGTAATTTTCAGATAAGGACTTTTAATGATGAAATCTTTTTATGGATATTTCTTCATTCCGTGAACACAAAAAACAGTTCTGTAATCAATTCCTGGAGGGAGTGGAGAACAGGTCCCAATGTAATTAACGTATACCCCCAAATTCATGTACAGTTCAGCCAGCACTGTCTGTCCTTTCTCTGGCACCAACACAACTAATGCAACTCCTCTGCTCCCCGCTCCCCCAGCTATTTCAGACCCAGCATTCCCTCTCTGCAGGGCTCCCTTGCTGTTGCTCTCAAGAAGTTCCCTACTCCTCTCCTGTCCGTTTCTT
>ML675601.1:3597859-3689759 GCA_007922155.1 Mesoclemmys tuberculata | reverse complement strand
GCAGGTTTTCAGTCTGTCAAGTGCACAGAAGCTCAGGGTCTGCTCCTCTTTCTGCACCTGCTCCCACTTCCCTCTGTGAATAACATAACTGCCCAGCCTTTTTATTCTCTCCTCACTCTTCCTCTACCCAAAGAAGTTGCTGTTTTGTATGCTCCCTTTCTGGTTGTTGGGGGTCAATATAATTCCACATAAGAGAATTTTTGGTTTGTTTGCTTGTTTTTTCCATTTTGATTTTTTTAGAAAATACTTTGGAAATTACATATATTTAAAAACATTAAGGTTGCAAAGTAGAGCAAGCAAAACGTAGTAAGTGCCAAAAATGAAGTTGCCTGTGCACCCTTAGTTTGGAGCCTTTGTGCACATGCATCTGGATAGTGATTACATGATCACATACTATTTTTTCCATAGGATCCCTGTCTCATTATTTTATATCTGTATAACATGATGTCTAAACATCATCCTAAATCATTTCTGATCAACTAAACATGCTTCACACTTCTGTGGTCTATTAATGTAGGTACTTATATTCATAGATTCCAAGGTCAAAAGGGACCATTTCGATCATCTAGTCTTGCCTCCTGTAGAACGCAGGCCAGAGAATGTCTCCAAAATAATTCCTAGAATGTAGCTTTTAGGAAAAAATATGCAATCTTGATACTGATGGAGAATCCACCACCACCATTGGTAAATTGTTCCAATGGTTAAATACCCACATTATAAAAAATGTATGCCTTATTTCAAGTCTGAATTTGTCTAGCTTCTAGCCATTGGATTGTGTATACTTTTCTCAGCTAAAATGAAGAGCCCATTATTAAATATTAGTTCTTCAGGTAGATACTTACAGACATGTGTTGTTCTGCCTTCTTGTGTTCTCAAAGTCCATTATTTTGTCTCCAGAATCAGGATAGCACCCTATGGTTTAAACTTTAGTACAGATCTTTCCATCCCTGTTCACATCTTGTGAACATTTGACATCCATTGTATTGGCTTACAATGCTTAATTTACATAGCCAGAGAGGTGAATCACCTTCCTTTGTCTGACTCAAAACCTGTTTGCCAATCTTGTCTTGATTTAGACATATGTCTAGTACCTATACACAACTTCTTAAATATTATCCATACCTCACAAACATGATGTTATTTATAGATAAATACTATGCCAGCAATGTGTTGGGAGTCATGAAATTGTCAGGCCTCTCAGGGCATGCAGAACTGTGAATCCTTTGCCATTTGGCACTGAGTGGTTTTTAGGGTAACATCTTAACCTTCTCTTTGGCAAAGTAAGTAGACTAGCCTCTTTGTGTCTGTCACTGTAAGAGCTATTTTATAATCCTTTAATCATTCTCATGCCTCTTCTCTGAATACTCTAGACTTTATCAACATCCTTCTTGAATTGTGAGTTTCAGAACTGGACACAGTATTCCAGCAGGTTGCACCAGTGCCAAATATAGAGGTAAAATAACCTCTCTACTGCTACTCAAGATGCCCCTGTTTATGCATCCCAGAATCACATTAGCTCTTTTGGCCACAGAGTCACACTGGGAGCTCATGTTCAGCTGATTATCCACCACAACCCCCAAATCTTTTTCAGAGTCACTGCTTTCCCAGAGTCCTCTATCCTGTAAGTGTGGCCTACCTTCTTTGTTGCTAGATGCATTTTTACATTTAAAACACACATTGTTTGCTTCTGCCCAGTTTACCAAGTGATCCAGTTTGCTCTGAATAAGTGACCTGTCCCCTTCATTATTTACCACTCCCTCAATTTTGTGTCATTAGCAAACTTTATCAGTGGTGATTTTATTTTTTCTTGCAGGGTCATTCATAAAAATGTTAAATTGTATAGGGCAGGGGTGGGCAAACTACTGCCCGCGGGCCATATATGGCCCATTTGAGCTTTTCATCAGGCCCTCCAGCTGGGCCTGGCCAGAGTGCAGTGCCACTCCCCCTCCCAGTCCCACCTATTCCCCCCTCCCTTCTCCCACCACATGGGACCAGCAGCACCCTGGCTGGAGCACAGTGGCCACCCACGCACTCAACCCTCCCATCCCTCTCCCACCATATGAGCCCAGCAGCACCACCCTATGGGCCCAGCAGCACCGTGGCTGGAGCACGGCAGCTACTCCCCCCTCCCAGTGACACCACTCCCCCTCTCCCACCGCGTGGCCCGCCATACAATTTCATACCCAGATGTGGCCGTCAGGCCAAAAAGTTTGCCCACCCCTGGTATAGGGCCAAGAAGCGATTACTGTTGGACTGCACTGGAAACACGTTAGATGACAATTTCTCATTTACAGTTACATTTTGAGACCTATTCATCATCCAGTTTTTAATCCATTTAATGTGTGCTATGTTAATTTGATATCATTCTAGTTTTCTTAATCAAAATGTTATGAGATATCAAGACAAATGCTTTACAGAAGTCTAAATATATTAGTCAGCACTATTACCTTTATCAACCAAACTTGTATCTTCATAAAAAAAAATCAAGTTAGTTTGACAGGATGTAATTTCCATAAATCCATGCTGATTTGCATTAATTACATTACCTTCCTTTGCTTCTTTATTAATCAAGTCCCATATCAGCTGTTCCATTATCTTATCTCAGGCAGACAAGCCTATAATCATGCGGGTCTTCCATTTTGGCTTTTTTTAAAATTGGCACAATATTTGCTTTCTTCCGATCTTCTGGAACTTCCCCAGTGTTCCAAGATTATTGAAAATCAGCATTAACAGTCCAGCAAGTTCCTCAGTCAGCTCTTTTAAAGCTCTGGATACAAGTTATCTGGACCTGCTGATTTTAAAATGTCTAACTTTAATAGCTTCGGTTTAACATCTTCATGAGACACTAGTGGAATGGAAAAAATGTTATCAGCATATGATGAGACTATGTCATCTTTTTCCTCCCAAATACTGAAAAGTAATTATTATTGAACACTTCTGTCTTTTTTATTATTATTTATAATTCTACCATCTGCATCTAATAATGGACCAGTACTATTGTCAGGATTATTTTTGTTGTTGTCTCTTATTGTTAATTGTTATTATACTCTGTTGCCATAGATTTCTGCTTGTGCTGTTTGCTTCCCTTCCCAGGCTTATACAGTTCCTAACTTCTGATTTATATTAATCACTATCATTTCCCATTTGTTCCATTTGTTATATATTATTTTTATTATATTTTATAGCTGCTTTCACTTTTCCTTTAAATCCGGTGCCTTTTTTTAACCAGTACGGCTTTTTACTTGATTGTAGAATTGTGGCTTTTAGGCTATCTAGTAAGATGTTTTTAAATGATTCCCAATTACCATTCATGTATGATTTTTTTCAATGTGATATCTGAGCGCCGCACAGATATTAATGGGTTTTATCTTCAAACACTCCTGTGAGGTGGAAATTGGCTTGCCCAAGGTCTCACAGAAAATCTGTGGCTGAGAGAGGAACTGAACCTAGATTGAATGAGACTGCCCTACCTACCTACACTATCCTGCCTCACTCCCTGCTAGTATTGTAGGTAATGGTACAAATTCTGCTCTGAGTTACGCATGCTCAGCTCTCCGTGGAGTAGTGCAAATGTGGCAACACAGGGCAAAGTAGCAAGCAATTAATGGAGGCTGATGGAAGAAAAAGAATACTCAAGCAGAAAAGCCTGTTAAATCAGGGATTGAAAAAGTGTATCAGATAATGACTCCTAATTAATGCATAATCCAAAATGGGGGTAGGAGACTTCATGGAGGAGGGGACAGGAGAAGGTGGGCTGTGGCAGTCACAACTTCACGTGATTACTGCAGCCACTCAGACAGCAGAACATGTGATGAAAAAGCAAAAAAATGGCATTAATGTTCTAGTGCTGCCCCTTTCTGAGAGGTCCCTGTGAGACTGGCCAGCTCCCAGCATACATGTTCCCTGGAGCATGTAGGGTGCCTTCTGCATGATCCCTCTGTAAATGTGGCTGGATGCAGAGAATACAAGTCACCACTAGCATGCCTAGTACACCTGCTAACAGTCCTAGTTTGGCTAGGACAGGTCTACTCTGAGAAATGGATGTCCTACCAGTGTCCTGGGACTGTGTGATAGACAGGAGTGAAGGTGCTCAGATCCAGTCCCTTGCAACTGAGCATGAGCTATGCTCCGTTTATGGAGCATATGCATGCAGTGGAGATAAGCAGGCCGCAAATTGCAAGGATTTAGGGCCATATTTTCAGAGCTCTTTAGATTGCTACAGATGCAGATAGGCACTTAGTGATATTTTCAAGAGCACCTAAGTAGGTTAGGCCCCTTATTCCTGTTGATTTCAGTGGGACTTAAGTACCTAACCTGCATAGTCACTATTTAAAATCAGGGGTCTATCTTTATCTTTAGGTGTCTAAATATGTTTGAAAATCTGGCCCTTAGTTAAGGCTCTTCTACCGGCTGTTAAATGCCTAAGGGCCTGCAGACTTGCTTCTAGTAGGAAAATAGTCTGTGGAGAAAATTTTCACCTGGTACCAATTTATGCACTAGGGAGCAGAGGAAAAAGTAGAGCAAAACAGGGAAAAGGGAAGGAAGAAGAGAGACTATGGAGGGATCTGGAAAAGAGAGAGGGAGAGAGAAAGTGATGGGAATGGCAGAGAGAGGAAGAAGGGGAAAAAGCAGAGACTGAGAACTAGGGACTTCACAAAAAGGTAGAGAAAGAGAGGAGACAAATGCAAGAGAGTTAGTGGGTGAAAATGTAAAGTACAAATAGATGAAAAAAGGAGGGCGATGGAGAGTGATTAGGCAACACCTCCCCGCCTCCCCCTCCAAACAGGGAAATGCAGTAATGGGCAATGGTGGGGCCCTGGGGAAGATCTGTCACAAATAGGGGAATACACCACAAAAGGGATGGGAACCACCGAGCTAGATATACATGTAGGATGTAGCATTACTTAATTTAGACAGGGATGGGGAATTATTAAATTCTACATCCTTCTAATTGGTAGTTGTAGAAATGATTATATTAGGGTGTGGATGACAGAATTGACTTGTGAAGGCATAGCAATATTGACTAAATAGGTATAGTCATGGCAGCAGAGGTATATCATTTATTCCCATAAACTTCATCTTTGTACAAGTATATGCTGGAAATTTTCAAGCTCTGTATTCAATTATACAAACTCATCTCCTGGAGAACTCTAGCTCATCTTTTCCAGTGATTTCACACATAGTGACTTAGAGCCATGTCTTTATCTTGTTCCATTCTCGATTCCCATCATATTCAGTAGGAGTTTTAGGTACAAACATATGGCAAGAGGAAGCCATTGGATTTTACTAAACAGCAGATAAACGGGAAGCGCTTTAGTAACTCAGCAAATAAAACAAAACCATAACCCTGAGATGCACATATTTGCTCTTGTTTAATGTCACAAGAAGTTGACTGAGTTTAGAATTCATTCGTTGTCAACATTGTCAACATTACTGTAGATTAAAAGCATAGTGTGAAAATACTTTTGAAGTGAAAATTTCAAATTCTACAGCATGTCTTTGGCTCAAATTCAGTCCTGGAGTAGGTGGTCACAACTCCCCCGACTTCAAATCATGGTGTCTGTTTACGATAGGACTTGAATACTCAGCAGTTTTGAAAAACAGGCTGTAGGTGCTCAAAATAAGAAGCCAATTTTAAAATGTTCCTAAGTATTTTTAGCCTAAGGACTCTCTCTGAGTCAGTGGCAGAGCCCAGAATAGAAGCGAAGAACCCTGAGTGCGAGTCCTTATTCCCAACCACATACCTTTAGTCTTATCTTCATAAGTCATTGCTGTACTGCTGTTATGAAAGCACTAGTAAGAATTTTCTTTGTTTTTTGTCTTCACCTAGAAACTACCTCTTCAGGTTACAGCTCGAGGATCTGTCTCTAATCCAGGTATGTGCAATATATAGTCCGTCTCTCTGTCTGTCTCAATTAGCTCCTGGTTTAGAAGCGATGAAAAAGATGTTTTAAAGCTGTTAATCAAGATATTCAAAGGCTCTATAGCTAGCTACAGCAGACTGAAAAGCTATTTTTGTCATCTTTGCTGCCCCTCGTTATGTAAATCACAGTACTCATTTTAATTCCAGATTAACCTCTGTCTCAGGCCATAGAGATCTGCTGTTATCTCCCTGTCTACTGTGATTTTAGTGAGAGTTAATATTTACAAAATGGAGGGTGGGGAGAGAAATGGTGTTGTACTGCAGAAGTGGTCTGACTTGCTGCTGAGCACCCTGCTATGGTTTTGTTGTGAAGCTCTCTTAAGAATCCATTATCCTTGTTTGCAAAGCATCTATCCTTTCACTACAATTGTAAATGAAGGAGTGTACCCACATTTGCTAAGGAACTGCAAACAGCAAAGGAAAAACAAGATTGTGATAAACAAATACAAACTAATGTGCTTGCTTTATTTAATACAGCTAATTGCTGTTTAAAGTTATTAGAGCTTGAAATCCAAGTCTTCAGGCTTCAAGAAAAAATCAGAAATAAACTCAGATTAAGTAATTTCCCCCCTGAACTTTTGTAAGGATATAGGAGGCTTTCACATTCAGAGTTTGTCATTTATCTTAGCATTGTATTCTCACAGGTCTCCAAATCCCTTTTCTCTTTCCAGCAGTAGTTTTCTTGCCATGCACACATTGCAGAAACAAATAATTTGTCAAGAGTTCTTGGCTCTAAACATTGTTTGTACTGAATTTGATTTAAATTAGCTGGTGTGTTTAAGGTATGGAAGTATAAAATAGAAGTTTGTAGTTTCTCACACGTTTGTTGTTTTTGTTCATTACTGTAGTATATACTAGTATTAAGTTGGATTCAGTGGCTATTACTTCATAATGCATCTCTGGATTTTTAAGTGTGAAAAAAATAAAGTAAATTGAGGTGAGTCTCGTCTTGTGATTTGTGGAGCCCCAAGGTTTTGTGCATGTTCAAATTAGGCCAAGAGATGCCTCGCCTTGTGGTCCCACGGTACTAGAGGCAAAAGATTAAGCTATCTGGTGAGCTGCCAGAATTACAGCATCCCACAGCTGCTTCTTAAGGCTAGACCTTATCTATCTACTCCGAATCCAGGTTGACTGCTTTCACCTAAGGATCTTCAATTTATATTTGACATCCTAAAAGATTGTTCAGTTTTTAAATATGGAGATTCTTATTGACCCACAGCACTAAAATGGATCTGACGTAGCCATTAGAGTTTGTTTTGTTAATGTGCAGATTAAAGTTCCCAGTCTGCCACTGACAGTGATAATGGCTCTGAACAAGCAGTAGCTGTCTTTAATGTGTCAGAGATCTATATATAAGAGTATCTCATTCATTTCCACTAAATATTTTTTTAAACTATTATTGCGGGGAAAGAGAACAAAGAAGCTCAGCAGAGAAATCCATGTTAATGTTGTATTAAATTCTTGATTTACAGAGCTGGACAGAAACCTTTTAGCCCCACAGTCCTTTGGAATTCTGTTTTGGTGTAGTCTTTTATCCAAAGTCTAAAATTTTCTCTAGTGCTTTCTATGGTGGCAGGCAGGGGGAGCCCCCAAAAATCAAAATCAAGGAATAAAAATCCTGCAGAGTGAAATTACTGAGTTTATAAATGGAAATAACAAAATGCACTTGCTCCTGGTGCTGTACTGTGCTAGGTAGCGTCTGCTTGTTGAGTGACTGAACAATACCAGAATAAATTTTCTCGTAGCCTGTCAGTTTTACATCTTTGCTTTCACACAGTTGTTGTTGTCATAATAACAACATAAAACTTCAATATAATTTTCCTGCTCACATAGATCGCTTTGGTTGATTTGCAAGAACCAGTCATGGTAAAAACGTGCACCTGGTTTACAGGCTAGTAATCCACATTTTCACATCTGGAAGAGGAGATGTACAGTAAAGCGTTAGCAGTAAGAAGTCTGCAATGTAGCACACTGAGAACACAAAGAGGATGGAGACGATCCAGCCCAGAGATCTGCTGTTCCATTATTTTTGAAAATTGCTCAAGATCTATCTTTATGTGTTTCTTTTCTGAGGGAGGAGGAAAATAGCAGAACCTTCCTGGCTGACAAGAGATACTACAGGCATCGGAATAGAGATGAATGTTCCAATTTGCCACCTGTTTCTCCAGTTTCCAAACAGACTGTTATAGCTCTGTGTATTTTGTCAGAATTGGCTCAATGTTTTTGTTGTTTGTTTTCCAGCCTAGATTAATTTGTCGATTTGTTTTGACCTACTTGTCAGAGGTGTTTATCTAGGAATCAGCTATATAGTTGGGAGTGCAGAGATTTAGGTCTTGATCCTTAGAGCTAACACACATGTGACATACCTAACTTTGTGTGCATGCCTGAGAACTCCCATAATCTTCAGTGGTACTATGCATGTTTTTAAGTCTTTGCAGGACTGGGCCCTTAGGTAGGACCACACGTTATCCTGAATGTCCAAAGTTTCAGACTAAGGGCAGTGCTTAAAATGCTGCAGTGACGCAGCTGCACCAGTGCAGGTGCATCACTATAGTGATTCAGGGAAGATGTTACTATGCTGATGGGAGAGCATCTCCAATCAAGGTAGTTAATCCACCTCTGTGAGAGGCGGAAGCTATGTTGATGGGAGAAGCCCTTCCACTGACACAGTGCTGTCTACACCAGAGTTTAGGTTGGTATGACTGCATTGCTCAGGCTGTGGATTTTTTAGACTGTAGTTATACTGATGTAAGTTTGTAGTGTAGAGCTGGCCAAAGTTTTAAAAAAAATATGTAACGGCTATTTTGTAACAGCAAGATAACCACTGGAAATCTTGGATTTCCATTTTTTTTTTTTTTACTACACTCTGTTTCAAGGAATTGCCAAATAATTTTGGAAAGGATACATTCACATTTATTGGTTTAAAAGAAATACTCTGTATTTATTAGAGATTTTACTCAGAAAATCTTTCCAGAGGGTACACTGTATTTATAATCCTTTATTAAAAACCCCATTTGAAATGTAAACATCCACAAAGGAGATGACAAGCAGGTTAACATTTATCAGAAAGGTAAAACTTCCATTAGAGTAGAGCGTCCTAGTACCTTGTAAAAGTGATAGTGTGCTAATAGATTGCCAGAGACCAAATGTGTATCTAAACATAAGATTAGGCTGTTATCTATTAAGTCCTCATCACCCATTGCTGGCACATTGAAACTGCCATCCAATAGGTCATGATTCTGTGCTCTATCCTTTATTTTAAAAGGCTGTGGAAGCCCTTTAATCTCCTGCCAGGGAAGCCTATAAGTAAAAAAGTTCAAAACTGGCTATTGGAAAACTCGTGTGTAGTGATTATGGATTAGGAAAAAAAGCCTCACAAGACTCTAGTTGTATAAAACTGGGTGTTTCACTCATTGGAACAGCACTTGAAGTTTATAGGCCTCATTATTTTAAAGGGTACTACACGGTACCCTTTTTTAAAAACAATTTTTTAACTCTTGTGGAATTTTCTCTTTTAAAGTAAAAACTTTTGGCAAAGAAATCTACAGGATACCATAGAGAACCACTCTGTTCAGAAATAATTTTATACACATAAATATATAATTTTTATATATATATATGTGTGTATATATATATATATATATATATACACCTGTCTATCTAGGCAGCACTAAGGCAGTCTATTGGGGATTTTTCACATATTTTTGAAAAGTTCTAATTCCACATAACTGGGAGTAGTAATGGGGGCCAGAAGTCAGGAGAGGATGTTAGTAATGAATGTCTTAATTATACAATATATTTTCCAAGAGACTTCATTTTAAAAATAAATGATAATGGGTGCTTCTGTTGAATTCACAGATCTGTGAGTATTCTGAAAATGAGCACAGAGCAATTTGAGGGTATTGTCATAAAGATGTTCTCCTTTAACTGGTTGTGAGACTGAACAGAGGATGCAAACATTTGCATGCATTATCAACATTTCTATTGGGTTGTTGAAAATTGAATACAGTAAATGTCTTGTAAAATTTTATAATGTTTCTTATATATAGAGGTATGTGACTTATAAAGCCCTAGATGGCTTGAGATCTACCTTTACCTCTCTCATCCATTTGGAACTGGGTTTATGAGAGAGCATTATCCTTGAACGACCCTTAGCTTTCGAATCCATTCCCCCAATCGCCTGTGACCAGGATTGCTAGCTTTCACTATTGATCATGAGTGTCACAATACTTTTTAAGGTCACACCTCCTAGAATTGTGGAATAACTGAATAGCTCAGTGTTCATTTTTTAAAACGTAAGGTTTTAACCCTCATGATGGTTTGGAAACATGACCCAAGTGTACCCTAAAGGCTCAAAAGCTGTAAGGCAAATAAAAAGTATACAGTTGTGGGGTTTTTTGTTTGTTTGTTTGGTCTTTGTTTGTTTTTTAAACTCATTATGTTTAAGGCAATGTCATGACTTTGGGTGCCTGAATCAATATTTTGAATGCTTGGATTGACAATACTATCTGTTAAATAGGGCATTTTACGAGGTAGAGGCTGATGTTTGTGAGAAGGCATGTTGCGTGGGAGGGGAACTGCTTTACAGGCTGACTATTACTATAGTGGATTGCTGCTGGGTTTTGTTTTGATTGACTGTATTTGTAAAGTTTTGTAGAAGCTCTTAGAGCATAGGAAAGGTTCTTTTTTGAATAGGTCCATCTAGCTCAGTATCTTCTCTTCTGACAGCAGCTTGTGATAGAGGCTTCAGAGGGAATGAACTGAGCAATCATTGAATGACCAATCTCCTGTTGCCCAGTCCCAGCTTCTGGCAGTTGGAGGTTTAGGGACACCCAGAGCATGAGATTGCGTCCCATTTTAGCTAATAGCCATAGATGGACATGTTCTCCATGAACTTATCTAATTCTCTTTTGAACTCATATACACTTTTGACCTTCATAACATCCCTTGGCAATGAGTTCCACAGATTGACTGTTTGTTTTCAACATGTTGCTGCCTATTAACTTCATTGGGTGACCCCTGGTTCTTGTGTTATGTGAAAAGGAAAATAACGCTTCCTTATTCACTTTCTCAACATCATTCATGATTTTGTAGCCCTCTATTATATCCCCCTTAGTCATCTCTTTTCTAACATGATCAGTCACAGTCTTTTTAATCTCTTTCCTTATTGAAGCCCACCTTGCCTGATTGCTAGCTCTGCCCTGCCAGAAGGCCCTAGACTGCTCTATAGCTCTGCCCAGAGGCCAGAGCTCCTGGGACTCTTTATAGATTGGCCCTGCCTAAGGGCCTGATCCCCTAGACTGTTTGGTGCTCTGTCCTGCCTGAGGGCTAGGACCCCTGATGCTAATTCCCCTTTGAGCTTTTTCCCTACAGAGGCACAGTAGCATGGGGGCATGGCTCCCCCACAGACACACAGAGAGGGATGGCCCTGATGTCCTACAGTATCTGATAATTCTATTCTTTACTATAGTTTCAACCAGTTTGCCTGGTACTGAAGTTAGGCTTATCAGCCTGTAATTGCCAGAATCACCTCTGGAGCCTTTTTCAAAAAATGTCATCACATTAGCTATCCTTCCATTATCTGGTACAGAAGCTGATTTAAGCAATAAGTTACATACCACACCTAGAATTTGTGCAATTTCATAGTTGAGTTCTTTCAGAACTCTTTGGTGAATACCACCCGGTCCTGGTGACTTATTACTGTATAATTTATCAGTTGGTTACAAAACTGTCTCCACTCGCACTTCAATTTGAGACCGTTCCTCAGATTTGTCTTCTAAAATGAATGGCTCAGGATTGGTAATCTACTTCATATCTTCTGCAGTGAAGACTGATGCAAAGAATTCATTTAGCTTCTTTGCAACGGCCTTCTCTTCCTTGAGTCTTCCGTTAGCACCTCAATCATCCAGTGGCTGCACTGATTGTTTGGCAGGCTTCTTGCTTCTAATGTACTTTAAAAAAAAATTGCTGTTAGTTTTTGTGTCTTTTGCTGGTTGGTCTTCAAATTCTTTTTTGGCCTGTCTGACTATACTTTTACACTTGACTTTATACTCCATTCTATTTTCCTCAATAGGATTGGATTTACATTGTTGAGGCAACAATAACTTGGATTATATATAAACTAAGAAATACAATCCTAGAGCAATTATTCAATCCTGAGATTTCAAGATCAGTTTCATTTTGATTCGGATAAACACCATTTATACTGATGTTATTAAGAATTTACCTGCAATATTTTAAATGTTTTCCAGTTACCATATGTAAAAACTATTTTCAACAGGAATTCAGAAATAAAATAGGGAAATTGCACTTTAATAATTTCATCTCCTTGTTTTATTTAAGTTGACAACTAAATAAAACACCTTGAAAAGGCAGCTTGATGCTGATTATTTTTCATTCCTTTCACTTCAGTTCAGTTATTTTTCTTGTGCATGTTACTTAGTCATTAGTTGTACTCACGAGTGTCTGATGATCTCTAATAAAATACATGCAAGAAACCTGATGATTCATCATTCTGCCTTCAGGAAAAACTCATTTGCAAGAGGTCAGCTGTAGAAACGGTCCTTTCTGACGCCACACTAGATAGCATGATTCTAGTCACAGCATGATTCTTGACATGCCACAGTTGCCAATGGTAAAATCTCAAAACTGTGGGATTGAAAACTACCTTATGGTTCCTAAGATAAACTCCAGTCCAATTGGGACAAATTCTGTGGTCTTATCATCTCCGAAATCTGCTCAAGAAGGGTACCCCCTTGTGACTGCCTTTGTGGAAGGAAATGTTGGCCACCTATGCAGTTACATTCACCTCTTCATTGGACCCCACACTGGGCCCTTCATGAGGTCAAGAATCTATGGATGAGGAGCAGGTAAGTAGGAGGAGGGCTGGGATAGGTGGGCCTCACGTCATCTGCCCGAAACACTAATGAATCTTCAGAAATGCTGTTTAATGCTGTTTGTGGCTAGACTGAGCTTTCTGTGCCCCCGTCACAGTGTAAACACCACCACCCCTTCATGGGAAGACAGTGCAAGAAAAGCTCTGGCAGCATGGAGAAGAATTTGGGTAGTGGGCAATGGGTGACAAAGCTGGATCAAAGACATGGGGTCTCTGTTCATTTAATAGAGGTCCATGAATCTTCAGGTTCAACCCTCTTTTTCTTCCACAGGATCCGTCTGAAGAGAGATTTAAACAAATCAAAACCCTATGTATAAATATCTGTAAATCACAGTGTCAATTTGTCAGTTCTGTATGGAAAATTTCTCTTACAAAATTTAATGTTGGCTTTTACAGAACATGAAGTGAAAAACTAATTTAACTTGGTGTAACTGGAAGTGTAGAGATAAATTTAAAAGGTTTTGTTTCGTTTGTGTTTGTTATAACGAACCTTTTTGTTCATTGAACAACATTTGTGAGCCAAATTCATAATTTTATTGAAGCATGTGGAGTTTAACCAGGGATGAATCTGATCATAAGTGAATATAGCTGAGGGACAGCTAGCTAATCTTTATCCAAATGTCCACATGTCAACATTAGCCATGTACCAGGAGACCACAAGATGCACCTAATTAACATAAAATATACTATCTTGAAGCTATCCTAATCTTTATTTACAAGTGTGGCCTATAGAAGCTAAGTCCCACCATGCAATGCTCTATGTCTGCTGAAGCTGAAGTGTTATATGCTGAGACTTGTAGTCTCCACAGACTGCACCAACATATTGATATAGAGAGTAGCTATTACTGTGAAACACTTCTAGTCACACGTGGCTCATGGCCCACATTTTGGCTCACTCTGTCCTGTGTGACCAAAGTTAAAGTTATTCCTCCCACAAAAAGATTTTGACACGCAGTACATTTCAGTGTGAATGTCTGATTTGATTTGCAGCCCCCATTGTGAAATTTTACTCTGTATAGGAAACAAACTAGAAGGACAGTTTTATTTATGTATTTTCCCCACTTGTTATTCATTTATACTTGGCCTCTAAGCAATTGGGAGGCTTCAGCTTCCAGAATTTGTAATCTTGTGCCCTTCAGCAGTGCTGAAATTCATCACTTAAATTTGAAAAGAGAGTAACTGTCAAACCAAAGAATATTGATAAACTGGCAGGGCTCTGCTGCTACCTTGGTTTATCTGTTTGTGTCAGCGTTTTGTGAGGGCGGTAGGAAGAAAAAGAAAGCAGGGCAAAGCCTTCATCATTTATCATTTATTCACTATATCTGTCATAGATTTGTGCCAGTACTGAAATATAAGCACAAGTACATTTCTAAACAAATGAGTCTGAACACATCCATTTATCTAAGAGAAGTTTAGCTTTTTTATGCCTGTCTAAGATTGTCAGGTTGCATTTGTTGTTGGTTTAAAGACATTTTCCGTCCTTGTTTTGGCAATGCAGAAGAAAAATAGGTACTGAGATTTTTCACTACATTTACAGTAAAACTTAGGTTTTCTTCTTTTTAAATTTAAAGTTCTTGTATTTAAGGTCCAAGATAAAATGGCTGTCAAGATCACCTGCATGTATAGTGGGAATATATTTATTTTAGTGACAAACTTAGAAGAAAGCAAAATCAGTATGTGCATACGTTTTACAATATATACATAAAAAGGGCTTGATATTGGTCTTACACTAGTGTAACTCAGTTGACTTTGCTGGATTTACTTTTGATTTACACTGGTGTAAGTGGGGGTCATCCAGCCGCATACTGTTGCATACAATATAAATAAATGTGTCTGAGGCCAATGTTCAAACTGCTTGCAACTTTTCCGTAGAATGTAGCACTAATACTTACATCTTAACTGGGTTATGTTACTTTGATGTGATTGTGCTATAGCAGCAATAATAAACAGGCATTAATTTAAAAAAAAAAGTCTTGGCTATAGTGCTGCTCTTCTCCACATACCCAGAACACTTATTTTTTTTAAAATAACAAATAGCTTATTTTCACTGCTGCAACTTTGTTTGACAAGGTGGCACTTGATCTGGCACCTGTGCCCTCCTTTGGAAGTTGGCTCTATATTCCAAAAGTGTACTAGTGAGGGAAGAGAGTGAGAAAAAAGCAGAAAATATCATTAATGTCTAGGCTAAAAGCAGGTTCCCTACTTACTTAGCACAATCTGCCAATGTGGAGGGCCTACTCCGGCAGTAGCTTATGAGCTTGTTCGGCTCAGCACTCATGCTCCGAAAGTGTGACTATTGATGAATCTTTTACAGACACTGCCCTGGAACTACACGGTATATGTTCGTCTGTGATTTCTAATATGGACGTTGATTCTGCTCTGTACCTCCTGCCAATCATTCACAACAGACATTTTAAAATAGGTCTACAAAGGCCTGTGTTTTCCAATCTTTTACAGATTCATTCAACAACTCTGGCAGATTAATTAATATTTACACTTTCTGATGCTTCCAAACACAGAAGATTCATGCAGTAGGTGCTAATACAGGCATTGGACAAGCTCTGTTCGGGAGTGTAGTTTTGACCAGAGATAGCAAACCAGGCCTGATCTGAATTAGTGATGGGTGAACCAAAGTTCTTCAGAATTTAATTCAGATATCCTCATTCAGATCTTTTTAGGACACCGTCCCTCCAGTTTTCCCGCCACACCCTGTCTCCTCCAGTGCTGTCATCAGCCTTTGCAGCAAATCACTTCACCCATCCCTAATGGTAATACAGTATGCTGTCATTATGCTGTCAATTCTAGGAGTTCTACATGGGGCCAGATGCAATGCACCCGAGGGTGCTGAGGGAGTTAGCTAATGTGATTTTAGAGCCATTGGCTATTATCTTTCAAAGCTCGTGGCAACAGGGGGAGGTCCCAGATGACTGGAAAAAGGCAAATATAGTGTCCATCTTCAAGAAAGGGAAGAAAGAGGATCCAGGGAACTATAGGCCAGTCAGCCTCACCTCAATCCCTGGAAAAATCATGGAGCAGGCCTCAAGGAATCCATTTTAAGGCACTTAAAAGAGTGGAAGGTGATCAGGAGCAGTCAGCATGGATTCACCAAGGGCCAGTCATGCCTGACCAACCTGATTGCCTTCTATGAAGAGGTGACTGGTTCTGTGGATGAGGGGAAAGCGGTGGATGTTATATACCTTGACTTGACGGTCTCCCACGGTATTCTTATCAGCAAGTTAAAAAAGTATGGGTTGGATGGATGGACTATAAAATGGATAGAGAACGGGCTAGAGCAAACGGCTCAATGAGTAGTAATCAATGGCTCTATGTCTAGCTGGCAGCCAGTCACAAGTGGAGTGCCCCAGGGGTTGGTCCTGGGGCCGGTTTTGTTCAACATCTTCATTAATGATCTGGAGGATGGAGTAGATTGCACCCTCAGCAAGTTTGCAGATGATACTAAACTAGGGGGAATGGTAGATACCCTGGAAGGGAGGGATAGGATACAGAAGGACCTAAACAAATTGGAGGATTGGGCCAAAAGAAATCTGATGAGGTTCAACAAGGACAAGTGCAGAGTCCTGCACTTAGGATGGAAGAATCCCATGCACAGCTACAGACTGGGGACCAACGAGCTAGGCATCAGTTCTGCAGAAAAGGACCTGGGGGTTACAGTGGATAAGAAGCTGGATATGAGTCAGCAGTGTGCCCTGGTTGCCAAGAAGGCTAATGGCATATTGGGCTGCATTAGTAAGAACATTGCCAGCAGATCGCAGGAAGTGATTATTCCCCTCTATTCGGCATTGGTGAAGCTGCATTTGGAGTATTGTGTCCAGTTTTGGGCCACCCACTACAAAAAGGATGTGGACAAGTTGGAGAGAGTCCAGCGGAGGGCAACAAAAATGATTAGGGGGCTGGAGCACAAGACTTATGAGGAGAAGCTGAAAGAACTAGGCCTGTTTAGTCTGCAGAAGAGAAGAATGAGGGGGGATTTGATAGCAGCCTTTAACTACCTGAAAGGGGGTTCCAGGGAGGATGGAGCTAGGCTGTTTTCAGTGGCGACAGATGACAGAACAAGGAGCAATGGTCTCAAGTTGCAGTGGGGGAGGTCTAGGTTGGACATTAGGAAAAAGTTTTTCACTAGGAGAGTGGTGAAGTATTGGAATGGGTTACCTAGGGAGGAGGTGGCATCTCCGTCTTTAGAGGTTTTTAAGCTGAGGCTTAACAAAACCCTCGCCGGGATGATTTAGCTGAGGATAGTCCTACTCTGGGCAGGGGGTTGGACTAGATGACCTCCTGAGGTCCCTTCCAACTCTAATATTCTATGATTCTATGAAACATCACGTCAAAATCTGAAACTCATTTTGTTTCTTAAAACAAAAAAACAATGTATGATTTAAAATTCATATACTGAATGTATGAATGAGAGTCCTATAATAAATCATTCAACAGCAACTGTTATTTAGGAATTATTTGAAGGCAGACAAGGAGAAAACGTATTTTATTTAAATAATGCACAGAAAGGTCACAGTGTATCATAAGCATCTAAATGATTTCTTTTAACTACTTGTTGACTTTTGCTTCGTATTTGAGGTTATTTGCATTACAGAGTGATTCAATATAGTGAGTACATACTGCCTAATACTAGAGAACTAGCTGCCCTTTAAGAGCAGCTTGTGCAAAATGCTGCATTCCTCTCAGTTGGGGTGAATTACTTTGAACAGATAACACCAGTGCTCCGCAAACCTGTTTGAATCTGGGTATAATTCGGTGTATTAATTATGAACGTTATAACCCTGCAGAGTTTGGGAGCCAGCTTTTGAGACTGTCCTCTTTGCATTTTTCATCATAGCTGAGATTTGCTGGGTTGCTCTTGTTGTCCATGCCTGAATTTCAGCTTCATTCTTAGTTGTATGCCTTCACTTTTAAACCTGCCCCATATGACAGTCTGCCTGAGCTGGACTTTGGTAATATTCAGGTCACGGTTAAAGGCATTTTCGTTTAATCAGGCTTTTAGCTAGTTTAGAAATTGTCTTAGTCACTATGAGAGCAAAGGTGTCCTTTATAAAATCAGGATGTAGATTATTTTTGAGTCATGTGTTTGGTGGATTCCAAAATTTGTCTTTTTTCTTTATATATTGCATTGCACCCTGATAGTAGAGTAAATGTATAAATATGCTAATAATTTCTGCTCAAGAACTGATGTGACTAATACCTGAGAGTGCATGGCTAAAAGTGAAAGAAAATAATATTTGAACAATGCCAGGTATACTGTAAGTGTGAAAATATGCATGTCTATATATTTATATCTTCCATACTCACTTTATAACTATTAAAGTCTTTGAAAATTGCATTTATCTGGGCATATGGGTTTTGTTCTCCCCTCAGAGTTGAGCCTCTGATTATATGTGCACTTCTCATGGAGAATAACTCTATGTAATTTCTCACAGATTCAAGAAATTGGAATTATATGGTATTTTAAAAAAAATGTTAAATTGTATTATTTTTGCCATTGTGTTTTGCTAATATTTGAGCAACATAAATGATAACATGCTGAAGACTTTCATAAGGACAAGAATAAGTTTAACATTTGTATTTAGTTGTTTATAAAACAGCCACCAAACTGATAACATTATGAGACTGAAGGCTATATAGATACAAAGCTTCCTGACTTAGTGACCGTATGTTGTTTGTGGTCCATCACAGGATTAATTTTAGACCTACATTTGTTTACTGTATGTCAGATTTTCTGGTTTCAACACAAACTTCCTGATTCCACAGTTCTGGTTCATGGTGAGATACTTCCTTTTAGCCCTGGGAAATGACTTATTGTGTGCTGTGAATCAAACGAATCATTCTAATGCACTGACGCTTGTCAGATATGTTGTTTTGCTACTTAAAATAAGGAATAAAACACAAAAATTATAAATAGGTCATTATGAAGACACAGGAAAACTCAAATGTACAGTGTCTATAACCTGATCTGTTCTCCACCTATGTAACAAAGATATTTAGGTTAATTCAGCTTGAAATTAACTGTGGAAATAATAGATGGGTAGCTGTGTTAGTCTGTATACAGCAAAAACAGCGAGAGTTCTGTAGCACCTTAAAGACTAACAAATTTATGTGGGCATAAGCTTTCATGGGCTGCAATCCACAGGACTCTCGTTTTTGTGGAAGTAATGTTTCCATACAAAGAGGCATGTCCTCCTTGAAGAGGGGAAGGTTTAGCAGTTTTATCAAGGATAGGTAAAATATGCATATTTATACCTGATTTGTGTATAATTTTGCTTTTGTGAGGAAAAAAAGTGAGGAAACCATCTCCTGGTCTCATAATTGGTATTTCTTCCTTGGAGATCATAATCATCTTTGAAATTAGTAGAACTACCATCAGTTCAGCACTTCTTTAAAAAGATTTACCGGTAATGGTTTTGTTACTGAGGTCTCTATATTCAAGGACATATAAAGGTTCTGCACATAAAAGAGTTTATCAACTGAACTGATAAAATTTAAGGATTCAGTACTTATATAATATACCCCAGGAAAAGTGGCATTAGGTCAATTAATTCCAGTAATGGGATAGAGTAAAAATAAATCAGTTATTTACTAATGAAAATAATGTCGCTCTTGCAACAAGTATTTTCATACTGTAGATGTTACATTTTTTCATGTTTTGCATTATAAATTAAATTGGAGGCCGAAGATAATTTTTTTTTTCAGGATTTCTAAATCATGTTGAGATGTTGATTTATTAGTAAATGTTTTACACAGAGAAATGTGTAAACTTTTTTTTTCAAACGGATTCTTCTTAATCGAAGTCTGTAATTATACATTCATGGTGTTCAGTTCTTCTGTGAAGCCTTTGACTTTGTCAACTGTGAGGCTCTGTGGAAAATCATGTCAAAGTTTGCCTGTCCAAACAAATGTACTACTATAGTAAGACTCCTCCAGAATCAGATGACTGCCTCCATCCTGTGCAGTGGCTCTATCTCTGATGCCTTTGGCATCCAAACTGACGTAAAGCAAACACCCACTTTCCTCTCTATTTTCCGAGCAGCTAAGAAAACGCTAATTTAAGACCATCTGCCACAGAGCATTGGCACCCAATATCAGACTGATGGCAACCTCTCTCTCTTCCGTACCAGACATAAAACAACATCGACAACAATAACCAAACTTCAGTATGCAGTGCTGTAGTTGCACACTCAAAGAAGGATCTACAAACAGCCCTTAACTGCTTCTCTGAAGCTTACAGAAGCTTATGGGCTAACCCTGAACATCAGCAAAACAAAAATTCTCCATCAGACTGCACCCAGTCAATCATCAGACCCAGCAAGGATGATCTAGAGGAACTGAAAAATGTAGAGGGCAAACATAGATATAGAGATTCGGCACAGAATCTGCGCCAGCCTTGTCTTTGGCAGACTGTCTCACCGTGTGTTCAACAACCATGACATCAGAACACACACTAGACTTTTAGTTTACAAAGCGGTGATAATCCCAACTCTCCTCTATGGCTGCGAGACTTGGGTGACCCACAGAAAACACCTGAAAAACCTGGAACCCCAGCACCAGCACTTTCTCTGGAAGATCCTCAACATGAGCTGGGAGGATCACTGCACTAATCTCAGTGTCCTCATGGAGGCCAACATCTTCTGTGCTGAGGCCCTGATTATCCAGCAGCAGTTGAGGTGGAGCAGGCACTGTGTGTGCATGCCTGATGGACACCTACCAAAACAATTGCTATACGCCCAACTCACTGAAGGACAAAGGAAACAGGGAGGCCAGAAGAAACACTTCAAAGACATCCTCAAGATATAGACATCAAGAGATGTGGCATCGACATCACACACTAGGAGACAGTAATCCAAGACAGGGCTAACTGGTGAAGGCTTATTAGAGAGAGAATGACCACTTTCTCTTGAATATCTCTAATATCTTGTTGTTCAGGTCAAAAACAGTACTTTCCACTACTTGCAATGAGACATTTAGAGAATTCAGTTTGTCATAGACTCATAGACTCATAGGTCAGAAGGGACCAATATGATCATCTAGTCTGACCTCCTGCACAAGGCAGGCCACAAAACCCTACCCATACACATTTATAACAACCCCGAACCCATGACTGAGTTATTGAAATCCTCAAAAGTGAGATTTGAAGACCTCAAACTGCAGGGAATCGATCAGCAAGCGACCCATGCCCCACGCTGCGGAGGAAGGCGAAAAACCTCCGGGGCCTCTGCCAATCCGCCCCGGAGGAAAATTCCTTCCCGACCCCAAATATGGCGATCAGCTAAACCCCGAGCATGTGGGCAAGACTCACCAGCCAACACCCAAAAAGGAATTCCCTGCAGTAACTCAGTTCCCATCCCATCAACATTCCCACAGACCATTGAGCAGACTTATCTGCCGATAATCCAAATCAATTGCTCAAATTAAACTATCCCATCATAACATCCCCTCCATATACCCTCCATATACTTATCAAGCTTAGTCTTAAAGCCAGATAAGTCATTTGCCCCCACTACTTCCCTCCCTTATCAGCAAGGTAAGCCAAAAGCACAAGCCAGGGGGGATCACAGTATCTTTGCATTGCTGAAATTCAAATCCACTAGGAAATGTCGAACTTTGTTTCTCTGTTCATAAATTCATTGCAACACTTTCCCCCTGGATAGTCAACTGACTTCCATGTGAAAAAAATGCATCTTGCTCTGCTTCCATTGCTGCACAAAGCGTTGCAAAGAGATGTGCCTTTGTGGGCTGCGTCTTAACAACGTTCACGATTTTAATAGCAGAACTCAGAATATCAGTAAATTTCCAATCAATGTTTCAAGTTGCAAAGGCTCCATGGTGTGTCGTACGAGTCCTCGACATATGTGGAACAATCTCAAACACTTTGGCTTTCAAGCCTGCCGTACCTCGAGACATAGAAGGGGCTCCGTCTGTGCAGATTCTGATGAAGGCTTCTCACTTCAACTTATGAGAAGTTAGGAAGTCATTTAAAATGTTAAAAAATTCAGATTCAGTTGTACACATCTTAATTGGCTTTCAGAACAAAATTTTTTCCAATATTGATGTTTTGTTAGAAAACCGAATGTAAGCAATTAAATGAGCTTCTTTTGATATCTCCGTTTCTTCATCCTACTGGATTGCAATCAGGATATCAGATGTGCCTTGATATTTTCCGACATGTCAGAGATTCGGTGGCTGACCATGTTGTCTGACAGCGGGATCATTTTTAACTTCTCCATCCCGCTGTCACCGTCCTGCATCGTCCTGCAAATGTCATTGCATCTGGGAGAATCAGTTTTTCCCCAGTTGTGTAAGGCTTTTTATTTTTGGCAGTATGTACGCAACTTGATATGATGCTTTTAAAGCACTTGCAGGGGTGTATACTGCATTTTTCATTGTGTTTTCTTGTTTGTTAATTTTTTGTAGCTTTCATTTGAAAAAATATACCAGATCTCCAGATCTCCATGTTTTGTTTCTAAATGGCATCTTAATTTTGTTGGCTTCAGGCTATCTCTCCGTTAACTGCAATGGGAGTGAAACCAAAATCCAAATATGCTTCATCATATTTTGTTGTTTTTGCTGATTTTTCTCTGTATTGACTTTATGCCTTTCATTTCGGAATGCTACCATCTTTTGGCAATAAGAACCAATCCATTTTTCACCACATAATGATGTGAAAAAATATCAAACTCAACATCAGAATAAGCACTTCACAACTGCTTGTTGTAATGACAGAATATGATATACTAAACCACAGGGCAGGAAAGTTAGTTGTTGCTATAGAAATGATTGTCGGCTTATAATTAAATACATTGTGACACACTCCTGTGAACTGCATCAGCAGCCTTGTATCGGCCAAGAAAGTTCATTTGATTAAAGACTTTGCAAAATGTTTACTCATACTTGAGGCCCTGCTTAATTCATCATATTGCAGAAATTGTGGATCCCACAATTTTAGGCTTCCACTGCAGTTTTGTCAGCTGGGTGGCTGACAGCAGGAGCCTTACCATGTGGAAGGCTGACAGGAGCCCTGGCCATCAAGTCAGATGGCAGGTGGGCGAGGCTCTCACTGTCAGCACCGGGCAACTGGCAAAATTGTGGTGGAAGCCTAATATTGCGGCATCTGCATTTTTAGCAATATTGTGAATTAAGTAGAGCCTTAGTAATAACACTGGACAACAAATTTTTTCGAAAGTGTTGCTTCCTCAGAAATTTTTTTAGATTATGCTAGACCGCTTGAAGCTGAAGAGAAATAAAATTTCAGACTACTTGTATCACGAAGGAATTTGGAGAAACAAGAAATTGACTTTTATTGAATGTAATGCGCTTAATCGCATAACGGTGCTGATGCTTTGCAATAGTTCAGCTGACCTAAAAATGTTTTGCTGATGATTTTCATTTGTATTCAGTGTCTGAGGCGTCTCGTTTAAGCGTCCAACAATAATCGGCCAGCATTGATGGATTCCAGTTGCCCTGATATCGTTTTTCCATAATCACAATGTCCTGGTAAAACTTTTCACCGTGCTCATCACTGACTGCACCAAGATTTGCAGGAAAGAAGTCTAAATGCGAATGCAGAAAATGAATCTTCAGTGACATGTTGCACTTCATGGTTTTGTATGCTTGAAGCGTGTTGTCAGCCAGCTGCATGTTGCCAAGAAATGTATTGCGGCTGTTGGGACATTGGCGAGACATTTTGCTATCCTGAATCCTCCTGAAAATACAATTGCTTTATTATTGTGAGTACATACAATATGCTATGTGCATAGAGCATGTGCATCAACATGAATGCAAACTGATATAAATGCAATGCATAGAACGGTGTGTGTGAAATGCTTTTATAGCCTTTCTAAAACCTGTCCTGCCAGCATCCACCCTGCCTAAGCCTTAGCTTTCCCACTGCATGTTGTGTGGCCTGCACTAGATGCAGTGTCACTGCATGCCCTGGCATGCTTGGACACAAAATAGAAAACTTTTCAGCTTACATTGTGGGCAACATTTTAATAGACTTAAATTATGAATTGAAATAACAAATATAAGCGATTTCAAAAAATGGTATGTGATAGGGAAATTGCATGGTGATTTTCATAATCAGCAGCCCAAAATCCGTAAGATACACCCAAAAGTATTCAGGAAGCAAAATCTTTGTTATGCAGTGTAATCATTTTAAAAAGTAAAATGCCTTTTGTGCCCAAAACATTCCTCCATGCGCTCCCAGGGAAGCATGCCTCACAGATTGAAAGCCTCTGCTCTAGAGGCAGACACTCAGACTGCCAATGGGTGCTTGGCTGTCAGAATGTTTCCATTCTTCTGCAATATCACTGCAGTTGTAGCTCGTAGAATGTCTACAGATACATCCTTGTCTGAATCATTGTATCAGAATTTAGCTCACTGTTTAATCTGAATACCTTGCTTAAAAGAAAAAAGGGATAACCAAAATACTATGTCTGAATACTTCTGTCCCCGCTGAGCACACATCGTATCATAAAGTCTTCTCTAATGTCATTTTTTACCCATTCACTGGAATGGGACCTGGCTTGATCACTTCAGCTTTACTAAAATGTCAGTGCAAATATAAAGAAACAACATCACTGTATGTTAATAGAACAGCAAAAAATTGTGTCATTACATATTTATGGAGAACATATTAGGCCGGCTTCTATAACCCTTACTCACATTAATTTCAATAGCACTACTTGCAGATATGGCACTACTCAATGTGAATAAGGGTCATGGAATAAGCTATAGCCCCAAAATGTTGCATATGTGTTCATAAAATGGAATCTGTGAGGAGAATTTCACATGCTAACATGTATTTAGGCATTTTCCTTTATGACATTGGCCACCATATGTATAGCTATGTGGTAGTGATTTTTTTAACCTCCTGCTAACTGGGTGGTCATGTTTTCTCAATACAATTGGTCAATTTCAGGAAAGGTTATAAACTGTTCTCTAGTTACCACATACGGGGATAAGGAATGAAGGTCTAGTTGACTAAGCAACTGTGCTAACAGTTGAAAGTTACTCTGTGCTGTTCTAGATTTGATTTTGACAAATAGGGAAGAGGAGCTGGATCACAAGCTCAATGAGTAAACTGTTGCAAAAGAGCAAACATCATTCAGAGATGTATTAGCAGGAGTCTAGTAAGCAAGACACAAGAAGTAATTTTTCTGCTGTACTCTGCACTGATTAGGCCTCAAGTGGAGTATTGTGTCCAGTTCTGGGTGACACATTTCAGGAAAGATTTGGACAAATTGGAGAAAGTCCAGAGAAGAGCAACAAATATGATTCAAGGTCTAGAAAACATGACCTATGAGGAAAGTTTGAAAAATATAGGTTTGTTTAGTCTGTAGAAGAGAAGTCTAAGAGGGGATATAACAGTTTTCAAGTATGTAAAAGGTTGTTACAGGGAGGAGAAAAAATTCTCCTTAACCTCTGAGGACAGGACAAGAATCAAGGGCTTAAATTTCAGGTTGGACATTAAGAAAAATTTCCTTAGTGTCAGAGTAGTAAAGCACTGGAATAATTTGCCTATAGAATGTGCAGAATCTCCAACACTGGAGATTTTTAAGACTAGGTTACACAAACATCTATCAGGGATGGAATCTAGATAATACTTAGTCCTGCTGTGAGTGCAGGAGACTGGAGTAGATGACCTCTCAAGATCCCTTCCAGTCCTACAATTCTATGATTTACAATTCTAGGCTTCTCACAAGCAAATATCTTTTTTTAAAGAGTGTATATTTGAAAAGTATAGAAATTCATGTGTTAATTATACAAATTATCTTAACTCTGCCATCTTTGTGATTTCCCCACTTCTTTATTCACCTTTGGTCTTCTGTCCCTCCTCTTCTATTCTATTGGCTCCCTTCATGCCCCCTTCTCTACAGCCTCCCCCAAGCTACCTGTTCTCCCCAGCCTTTTCCTCCAGAACTCATCCCTTTCTTCTTCCCTTTACCACTCCCTGCAGATTTCCTCTTTGTGGATTTTAGAGGATCCAAAATCATTGTTGTCTTGCTACTTCTACTCAAGAATAGTCTATATTTAAATATTATTACTCTGATACATTCAAAAGTGGTAAATTGATTGTTTTCCATAATATCAGATGCAGTTAACATTTCCATATTAACCTACTTTTCCTAAGAGACCAATGGCTTATTTGATTACTTAATTTAAAGAAACAATTATCTCATATTATTGGAACATACTCAGGAGAAAAGGATTAACGAATAATAAATTGCATCCTATTTAACTATTTCTATGAACAAGAATGACACTGTGACCCAGCAGACTTAACAAAACTGCCAGCAGTTTTTGATGTAAAGAATAGATTAATCTGCAAAGAACCAGGAGGGCAAAAAGAGCTTTGTAGATGGAAGTTACTTAATTCCACACATTCTGATATAAATAAAATAATATATAAATATAATTTATAACCTTATATCACTATTCATTTTTGTAACAGTCAATAATAACACCAGATCACTAAAATGTCTTGAGTCTTTTGTTTATTTGTAGGTCTTTGAGATAAAGCAGAATTCATACATATAGCAGCATGCATGAGGGTGTTTATCCCCATTCTGTGCTGTGGAAAATGCCTTTTGTGGGGTGATGCTTTAGAAGGACTGGCTGCCAAGAGAATCCTTGATCACATAGCTCTACCAGAATTCTTTCTATCCCCCTCTCTGTATATATATAAAAGTTTCCACTTCAGGAAAAGGAAAACGGTGTTAAAATAGAGTGAAAATAGAGAGGCAATAACAATACTACCATTGACTTCATTGGGAACGCAGTTGGACTCCAAGTGTCCAAGCTATATGAGGCTGAAAGGGAGCCACCAAAACTTCAAAGACTAGCCTAAAATAGCTTTTTGATACATAAAATATTGTTAACCCTTTAGACCTGAGCGGTCAGCCAATTTGGGAGGGATGGTGGTGGTTGAGGGTTGTTTCTAACAGTAGAAGAAATTACTGATGGAGTCAAGTATTTCTTTCATGCAATCCTTTTTTATTTACAAAGAATATACATAGTCCTGTTTCCCTGACACAGCAGGAGGTAGTTTCTTTGCTTACAGGACCAAGCCTCATTTCAGCCAGCACTTTACACTAAAGTTCTCTCTTAGCTTTTCTCAGATTCACACTACAAGTGAGTCTCTGGCTGGCTTTCTTTCTGTCTTCTCCTTCTATCACATTTCTGCTGCTTCTCTTCCACCTGCACAGGCACATGATAGCAGTCTAATCAATCTCTTGCCCCCGGATTTATCATCAGACCCCTACAAAATCCCTTGCACCATATGGCTCTCTCCTGATTAGCAGGCAGTCTAGTTCTTGGACATTGGTTTTCCATTGCTTCAGCTACTACTAAAGAAAGCTACATTTAATTGTTTTGTCATTTAACTTGAGCGGAAGGCAGCCCCAATGGCTTCAGTGAGACCCAACCCCAGCATAAAAATATAATGATATTTACTACATTGTGTTCTGACAATGGCTACATGTGGGTGTTATATGTCCCACTGGAAAGCTGAGAAGTTCCCTTTCCCAATGGTATATGAATATCCCTTTTTGAACCATGCATAACTGTGAGATAATGATCCTAAATTTGTGACACATCTGTGCGTTGAGAAGCAGAATTTTCTCTGAACTGAGCCTCAGGTAGGGATATTTCTTTTTCCCCCAAGGTAGTTCCTCACATGTGTGGAAGAGGAGGAAATGTTTCTCTGGGAGAGTTGGTTGGTTTTTGTTTTTTAGTTATGGCAGGTGCTTGAAGCTATACAGGGGTTTGAAATGTTAGAATAAATCCCAGGACAGAAAGCAATTGAGGTGGCCAGAGGTACGTGATAATTAATTTATTACTTGGCTGCGCACTCTAGCACCTGGCTGTCAACACAACATACATGAAATATTAGAATATGTATTCATATACCCTCAATTATTTGCATCCACAAAAAAGAGAGGCCTGATGAAAGTCAATCTGGTAATTAACAAATTCTGTGGAGGCACGGGGAGAGATATATCCACATTCTAACTTTAGATATTTTCTTGTGTTCTTCCCAGCTGTCTCCCCCTATTGACTTCCATAAGAGTTGGATCTATTTATGCAAAGACAGAATAGGGCCCATAAATTACAATTTAGCAAACCATTTAAGGGGAGCAAAAAAAAAAAAAGTCTGTGAGGAAGTCCTTTGACTCAAAGGGCTTTGTTTGGGGTAAATGATAGAAATTACTTAGGCCCTGTCTACACTTACCTTGGACATTCAGCGGCAGTTGACGGGAGTTACACAAGCTACATAAAAAACTTGCGTAACTCCTGTCGACTTCTCTGCTTCTGTTCCTGCACTCCGTCCTCAATGCGCTGCGCCAACAGGAACTGCGTTTGGTCAATGCAGTGCTATGCCACTTGAGAAGGTGGTTTTAAAATATTGATTTCTGGATTGACTGAGTGGGTCTTCACTGACCGTTTAGTCGATCCAGAGAAATCAATCTAACGGTGGCGAATTCACCACCGTCAGTGAAGACAAAGCCTTAGAATGTTATGTGCTACAATAGCTGACCCTAGTCTGTCATTGTGAGAGTGACGTCTGTTGAAAATGATAAAATAAAAAAAGTCTTCCAGCAGCAGAAATGTACTTTTGAATGACACATAGTCTCAGCTGGCTTAAGGACTTCCAAAGTTGTTGAGAATACCTAGTTTTTTATATTCTATAAACTCTTTAATGTTTAGTGTTCTATAATTTTGTATTTAATCCATTGGTTTGGAATTATACTTAATGCATCCCTTCTTTGCAGAAAATAGTTTAATGCCTAACAACTCACACTTACACATTGATGAGCATAACTTTTTTCCAATCACTTTATCATTTATTATCTTTAAATTTTTCCATGTCCTTTGTCTCGTTTTTTCAGGTTATTTTATATATGGTTACGTTTGTGTGCACACACAGACAGATATAATGTGTATATACACAGGAGTATAACATTTCTTGGCTTTGTTTCCTTAGATATCACACCTATGCAATGGTTTCTCTTTGAGAAAGTTGTTTACTTCTTGGATTCCATTAATTCTGTTTTGCTTCTTCTTACCCTTGTCTTTGTCTCTTATTCTAATCAGTCAAACAGGAACATCAAACAGGAATGCTCTCCACATTCTTACTGAAAAGCAAAGTCTGTGAAGAGGGGGAAGAGAGAGATGTTTAGAGATCAGTCTTAATTGTATCACATTCTTCTTCTCCATCCCCTCCCCAGTCTTCCATATATACACAAATACAGAATTCAGAAAAGCATAAGGAGAGATTTGAGATTACTTTAATGATTTTCACAGTGTATGAAATATTCTGTTAGAAAAGGTGCTTTGCTCCTCTCTGCTACGCAGAGGCGAAGAAAGAAGGTTTATCCAAGGTTTATTAATCTACCCATGCTGCTGACCTTGGTATTAACACTGTGTTCCATAAACAGAATGGACTGGAACTTTCCTTTTCCCACAGTGTTTAGGAATCCATCTGTTTCCTGGTGACGTGAGAGAGTTTCTCAGAACAGGGAGAGCAGGGCAGATTGGGACCTGTAGCCTTCAGGATAGTTATATTGTAGCTTCAGGCTGGAATAAATTGTTGACAGAATATATAAATCCTGCCTTTCCCTGTATGGAGAGACACCTGGAAAGAAGCAGATTATGTTAATGGGTTCCTAAAGAAACTCATGGGGAAGGAAACCCCTTTTGTATTTTGTGCAATTGTGTTTTACATGATAGAACTAAAATAAAGGCCTGAGCAGGGAAAATGTTTGAGAAAATACATTGACAAAATGTGGTTCTCCTTGAAAAATGGCATTATGGGTTCCATATTTGTCTCACTGATTCTTTAACAAGTGTGATGACTTTACAAGTCAAAATACACTTTTTCTGCTTGCAAACTCTACTTGGGACATTTCTTCCCCGCCATCCCCCTACTTCTTATGCATCACTACTGATACTAACAGTTCCACAAATCACACTGCACCCAACTTGGAGATGACACCTGTGCAACCCTATAGTGGGTTTGTTCAGCTTTAACTTATTGCAACTTAATAAACAATCCTTTTGGTGCACAAGACGAAGCAGAATTCTCACTGCCTCAGCTGTGGGATTCTACAGGGGTTTCAGAGGTAAAAACTTTGTCATTGCAAGGAACAGATAGTACTCTCAATATGCACTGGGAACTTATGTTATAAATAAGAGTGCCACTTGTGTTTGCAGTATTGCAGCATTTTTAGCCCCAGGATATTAGAGAGACGAGGTGGGTAAGGTATTCTCTTTTAGTGGACCAACTTCTGTTGGTGAAAGAAACAAGTATTAGGGCTTCCTGAAGAAGAACCCTGTGTAAGCCCAAAAGCTTGTCTCTCTCACCAATAGCAGCTAGAAGATATTACCTCACCCACCTTGTCTCTCTAAAGTGCCCCTTTTACAGTCACATTTCAGACTAGACCAAGTTTTTTTCAGGCATTTTTTATCCCTTGACACTGTTCTCGGGGCCATCCTACTACATAGCAAGAAGTTTTCAGAATTTTCACCAGAATGCCTTTCTTTGTGCAGTTTTCAAACCAATTGTGCTGATTTGAGGTGTTTGGATAATTTTACATAAGCATCCAAATGTTGGGTGCTTACCTCAACTGAAGCTGGTGAAGCAGAGCAGCAGACAGAGGAGTTTTGCAATGGGGTTCTCCAGGTGAAGGAGGAGAGACAGTGATCCGTGGGGAGAATTTGCAGTTTTTCAGTTATGTGCTTGCTGCTTGGCTATAGTCTATAATATGGTCTCTTGGCAGGGAAGGAGGGCTGCTGAGCATGAGGGCCTGCTAGGCAAGTCTGAGAGATTCTTAATGAGGCTTTTATCCCTAATGCCCTTAGGATCCATTAACCACTAACCAGGGGGCAGGGCTACTCATAGAGAACATGAGTGTAAAAAACCAGCTCCTAAGCAGCAAGAGGAGTAGATGAACAGGAGCAGCAAACTTGTGAGGGACTTTAGAAAGGGAGCATGAGAATTAGATACACCTAACGTTCTCTAAATTTAGGACAATAAAGAGCTTCCATTCCTCCTCCCTCCTCCTCGTCCCCCCTCCAAAACCAAACCAAAACAAAAAAAAGCTGCAGGAGTAAAGCACTGCAGATAGAAGTCCAGTAGCAGAGGGGGGGCTATCCACTTTATTGCACTGAATGCAGTACATATGGAAGTCAAATCCTAGTGAGGAAAATAAAAAGAATATAAATTCTAGCAAGTCAAGTGTAAAAACATAATGGAATATGTGAGGCTACCACCATCTTCTTTTTTTCTGGGATGCCTTCCACTGCAGTCAGTTTAATCCTATGACTTGTTGCAGCAGTCTTTGATATATAGTCACTGGGATGAAAGGCACAGTAGTTCAACAAAGTAACATTGCTCTATATAGCCAAGCATAAGGAAAAGTGAAAAGATGCTGTAGAGAGTTTACCCTCTCTTTGAAAGTATCTCTAAACCCTAGGTCTCCCATGCATTTGGGTAGCTATTGAGCCATGCTCCAGCTCCACTCTTGCCATTTTTTACCCCAACACCATTAATCAGCAGTTAGAATAAAAGTGTAGTACATTTATTGTGTGTGTCTAGGGGACAAGCAGAAGTCTTGGTGTTTGAATTCCTGGTACAGTGGGGAAAATGTAATGCAAAGATGAAGAGCATTCACTGTTGAACTGGCACATTCTAGACATGAGTGCATCATGGGATTTGTTGTTTGCAGTGGTAAAAAGTGATCTTGTTATGAACAGATATCATAATGTGCACCAGAGCAAAGCAGAAAATGTGTTTAACATGAACATCTGAGTAAAATGAATTTCTTAAAATCATGACATAAGATAAATACTTAAATACAATGTATCTAAAGAGACACTGGTCTTCCCACTTGTGGAAAAATGGGTCAAATATGATCATAACAAATAGCAAAGACTTTCTAATTATATGAAAATTAGATCTGAAGGAATATGTTTTACTGATGTTCACTGAACGTACTCTAAAATACTATTTAAACTAGGCAGTGGGTTTTTTTTACACTAAAAAAATTGTTATTTAATGCCAAAGTGAGGTTCTTTGCCACTCTGATTACAAAAATGTAAGTATGGTAATGATGGGAAGTGAAAGTTAACAAGCAAATTATTGTGCTGATGAGCTGATGATCTTGCTATGCAAACCATTAAAGAAAAAAGTTCAGTACAGTACATAAACACTGACTGCACCATTGTGTCCCTATAAAAGCAACCATGACAGATACCATGGCAGGTACCCAAAATAAGAGGTGGAGCTATAGGTGCTAGAGATCGTCAAACCTATGCCTGAGGTGCTGTGGGATTAATCTAGGGTGCAAAGTGCATCTGTCACAAATAACAAGTTCTTTATATAGGCAGCTACTTAGAGTTAAAGATGATAAATTGGTAAAGCACACAAACTTTGATTTTAGTTAATACAGACAAATATAATTGAAGTCATAGGAAAAAATATACATAAGTACAAGAATAAAGTAAGTACAGTAAAGTGGTTTCCTTTATTGGTCATACTTACAGTCATACATTATGTATGCCTACAACTTTAGGGAAGCCTTAGAAACAAAGATGGAAGGAACATTAAGTGGAGATTACCCCAGTAGGAAGTATTAGGCCAGGCTTTCTGCCCAGTTGTTCCATATTGTTGTCCGGTGTCCCAACTGCAGGATAGCCACACACACATATATACACACACACCTTTTCTATTACATATGCATGCACACATACCACGTGTATGTGTTCAGGACCATATCTGATAAAGTTTCAAACCCTGTCCATATGTCGTATTCTAGCTAACTGTGGTTAAACTTTTGACCGCTAACAAGCTGTTTGCGTTAATAAGTTATGTGCATTAACATGCTTATCTGCTGTGGTAAAGTCAAGCCAGATGGCTACAGCAGGGTACTTCAGGGCCGTTATGTGAGCCCTAGAATGCTCAAAGCCCTCTTCCCTGCAGGCTGGAGAGAGGTTACAGCAGGGCAATCAGGGGCACCTGGAACCAATTAAGAGCCTGCCCAGGTGTACTTAAACCCTGCCTGCCCTAAAGACCGGGAGGAGGAGAGGAAGGAGCTGCTAGATTCCCCTGGCTTAGAGATAAGAGTTTTCTACGGCTGGGGAAGCAGAGCAGGAGAGACCCTGATCCTGGCCCCAGCGGCAGGAAGAACAGGTATCCCCCTGGGCCACCGGCACAAACAGGCTAGCTGCCCACCCCAGTGAGGTTGGGGAGACAGCCCTCAGGCCTACAATAAGGCCTGCACCTGGTTGTCCTGTGGGGAGGGGCCGAAGAGAGGGGAAGACCCAGAGACTTACCCAGACTGGGGTGGGATTACCTAAGGCCCCACTGCCTACAGAGACTGTCGCCAGCGGGCGAGCGCCAGCAAGGGGGGCTGGCATACCACACTGTATAGTTACTATATTGCAAAAGCCCCCTGAAATCCCTCATAATCACAAGATTACTTACACAATTATGTGGTGTATCTGGTCTTTTGTGGTCACTTGTTTGTCTCCCAGCATGAGAACACAATTATATGACCTAAGGTTATATCCTTAGGCCTGCTTTGACTAATTGAATACCAAGTCTGTCATGTCAGTCACGTAAAGTCTCACATTAAAACAATAGACCTTTCTCTTATAGCAAAATATAACACTCTTATTATTTAATCGTTTTACATTTCAGCCTGTTACACTTCAATAAACATCATTTCAAGCAGTTAAGCAGATAATATATATGATTAATGTCTTATATCAAGGCCTTCTTTAAGATGGAGGTCAGTGTTGACTAGTGACCCTGACCCAATCTCCTCCCAGAGGTCATCTACTTTCCATCTGCAGGGCAACCAGATTTTCATAGGAAAAGAGTGAAATTCCTGTTGCAGTGTGGTTGGGCATTGGAGTTTGTATTTTATCTTAGTAAATGTTAATAAATATTCAGTAGTAAAATAAGTTAAACAATATGAAATGTTAAAGCCAAATGCTTTCCTGTACAAAAAAGGGCCCATGCAAGGAAACTGGTGATCTCACAGGGCATTTTAACTGTGATTGTATACGTTCATAGTGATGCCATGATGTTCATCATCAGGATGACAAATACAATTGCCTAGTACTTGGCCTCAGTTTTTATATTATACTGGCTGAAGTTCAAGGTTGAACTATTACATAAATAATCAAATCATTAAAAACAAAAAAACAAAAATCTTTTCAGGGAAGTCCTCTTTGTGGTGTGGGATTATCCTATGCCATTACAAATCTACCTGAAGATTTCATTTTTTACATTCTAACTGCTATTTTTGACAAGGGAACTTAACACCATGTATAAAATGGAGAATTCAGAAGCAGAACACCAAATTCAAGGCTTAGCAACGTTTATCGGAATTAATGCAGTGAAAGTGCTGCAGTTTATAATATCAGCAAACTTTCCATAGGCTTATATATCATCATTTTAACCACACTAGGTATCTGTCCTTTGCACTTATTCAACTACTTTCCACATCATCTGGACATTTGTGGAGGGAAATTCATCATTATTTCAAGGTTGCTTATGAAATCCTCCTGCTCAAGTTCTAGGCCATTTATTTTATAAAATCATAGCTCAAAAGTACATTGAGTTCCATTATCAACTTTACCTTGATTACAAGCTCTTTACTGTGTAGTGTTCAGACAGCTTGACTTTCAAGTCTAAATTCTTAAGGCTCTAATCACAAAATGTTATGACCCATACACCCTTTTAAGCTCAATAAATAGGAGAATTTATGGCCTTTCCTTCATTAGTTAAAGGCCAAAGGCAAATTCTTAGTTCTCCTACTTGAAAACCATCATATTTTGACTCTGGGGAATGTACAGATTAGAGGGATGATGATGACAGCCCAAAACGTTTTGCTTTTCTACCTGACATCTGCAAAGTTTTGTAGGAGTTTATCCCCTGTTGCTGCCTCCTCCTCTTTCCTTTGCCTTATTAAAATAATTTGTAATATATGAACATCTCGGCATATGGGCTAAATATTCCTGTTAATTTACAGAAACCCCACTTCATTTAATAATCCACTTAGTGTTTGATTATGCAATTCTTACTTGGGCAAAACATATTTATTTATGTCAATGGGAGTGTAGGGATACATTCCATAACAGGCTCTGGCTGGTGGCTTGCCATAACAGAGGGAAATTAACACCAACCAACAACAACTGATGAAGCCAAGATTTTCAAACGCGTGAGCCAAAAGTCAGGCCTTAAGTAAGTGGTCTAATTTTCTGAGGTGCTAAGCACCCAATACCTCCCCGTTATCTGCAGTGGGAGTTGGTGGATGTTCAAAAGCTTTAAAAATTAGACTTTAGATGCTTAAATATGGATATAGGAACCTTAGTGTAGGCTCCTAATTTTGAAAATCGTGGCCTAATGGTTTGCTTATGGCTATCACTTTTCATTAAAAGATCACTAAATGATTTACAAACAATAATTAAAACTCCAAACCCCCTCAGGGTGCTAAGTAGTATTGTAATACCCGTTTCACAGACCCAGAGTCACAGAGAGGTTAAATGGTCTGGTCCCTCAGTGATTCCAGGGCAGAGCTGGGAATAGAACCTCGGGTCCCTGATTGCAGATCACCCATTCAACAGTAGACAACATTCCATCCTCTACAAAATGAAAGTGCAATTTGGTTTTGATTTTGTGAAAGCTGCCTTCTTCCTTTTTTGTGGTGAGTTTAGGAGTTTATTGCACATGGAACATGTTTATTGGTGGCAAATTATACAAAGAAAATTCTTAGCTGGAGTCACTTTCTTAAAAATGTCTTTCTGCAGGCTTACTATTTCTTTACATTGAAAATGCGTAGAGCAAATCTTAGTGAATGTATGAGCAGACACTCTTAGGTAAAATCAAATAAGGAAATTACTATATATTACATATTTATGCAGTTCAGCAGCTGAACATTTCTTGAATGTTGTTTTTGGCAATATTCCACTGAAGAGTATTTAGCTATCCATTCCACGAGCAGTGCTGCTGTCAATAGATGGTAGCATAGGGCTTGTCTTCACTACATTGCCAAGTTGAACTATGGTACCCTAGTACCATTACATAAGTACCATTATATAAGTACCTTTGCCAAGTTGAACTATGGTACGCTAGTTATATTACATAAGTACCTTAGGTTGACTTGCTGTAGTGACCACACTATGCTATGTCAATGGGACAGCATCCTAAATATCAAGGGTCAGAGTCTAAGGCAGGTTTCAGGGTCAGGAAGCAAAGTTCAAATCAAGCTGAGGTTGAAGCCAGGAGTTCAAGGGCAGGAATGGTCATGGCAGTTATAGGAAATCCTCACTGTTGACTGGATGCTTCCTGGAATGTCCTTTGTGCTTATAGATATAGACATAGATTCCATCTCTTGTTTAGGTGGATTACAGATGTCGATGGGATAGAGCTGTCCCATCAACTGAGCATTTCTTCACCAGACCTGCTAAATTGATGCTGCTGCATCGATGGCAGTGGTGCTGATTTAGCACAGTAGTGAAGACAAGCCCATGGTATGAGATGGTTAGTGATCCAGACAAGGGAGAGCTTGAGGAGGCGGAGAATAAGAAGAAATCATTGTGTCCTCCTTAGTTTTATGACCACTGGCCTCCTATCGCCTTCTATAATTTTTGTGTGATGAAGGAGACACACCTGTCTGTCTCCCCCAGCCTTTACTTCCTTGAAGGCCTTTCTTCCCTGCCACCCAAGAAATCCATCTGTGGAAGTAACAGGAATGAAAAACCTCTATCTCAGGATCCTAATAAGAACAATCAAGACCAAGGATCAGGGCAGGATAAAATCTGAGGCTGGAAATAACAAAGGAACTCATAGTCAGATTCCAGGCCAGGGTAAATATCAAGGATCAGAGTCCAAGGCAGGTTTCAGGGTCAGGAGACAAAGACCAAATCAAGCTGAGGTTGAAACCAGAAGTTCAAGAGGAAGAATGGCCATGGCAGTTACAGGAAATCCTCACTGTGGACTAGTTCCAGAGGGGTAGCTGTATTAGTCTCTTTACAGCAAAAACAACGAGAGTCCTGTAGCACCTTAAAAGCTAACAAATTTCTGCGGGTATAAGTTTTCAGGGGCTGCAACCCACTTATTCAGAGGCATGGAATGGAAATCACAGATTGGAGATATATAAACATCCCAAGGTAAGAAACATAACAATAGGGAGGGCAAGTGCTAACAAAGTCAATTCAATTAGGGTAGATGAGGCCTATTCACAGCTGTTGATTAGGAGGTGAGAATGTGTGAACAGTGACAATTACTTCTTGTAATGAGATAACCATTCCAAGTTCCTATTCAGACCTAGTCTGATTGTGTCAAGTTTGCACAAGTTTTACTTTGTTAGCACTTGCCCTCCCCATTGTTATGTTTCTTACCCTTGGATGTTGTGGCAGAGGGCAGTAGGAAAGTTCTGGAAGAGCGGTATGTAAGTTCTAGAATGATCTGGGTTTTATTCCCTTTAGACTAGCCAGAGTCATTAAAGGGTAATTAGGGTCAGCTGACACCAATTAGGTCCCCAGCCAGTGCCTGATAGAAACTCTCTACTCCTGAGAGACAGTGCACGAGCGGGAGAAGTAGGTGTGCTGTGCTACTGAGCAGAGGAATGTGTGTAGACTTGCGGGGAGGAGTTGAACATAGTACAGTGGTATGTGGAGTTGTGAAGAGGGGCAGAACAGAGTACAGTGGTACGTGGAAGACAGGTAGAGTCCTGAGGAAGGTACTGGTCTCAGGAAGCCAGAAGGACAGAGGGGGGGAAATAGCCCAGGGGAAAAGACTGCAGCTGCAAGTACTGTGCCAGTAGCCCATAGCTGCTACGCATAGGGCCCCTGGGCTGGGACCCGGAGGAGCGGGTGAGCCCGGGTCCCTACCCCGCTCCCTGGGGAGATGGGGTAACCGGTGACCCCTTGGCCCACTATGAGAGGCAAAAGTGTGAGACGCATTAGGGAGAAGCTGGCCGTTTGCCACAATGTATATATATCCTCCAATCTGTGATTTCCATTCCATGCATCTGACGAAGTGCAGCCCATGAAAACTTATGTCCACAGACATTTGTTAGTCTTTAAGGTGCTACAGGACTCTTGTTGTTTTCACTGTTGACTAGATGCTTCCTGGAACATCCCTTGTGCTTATATAGGGCAGAGAGCCAACCAGGAGCACGAGATTGCTGCCTATCAAACCCCTTGAGGAGGGACTTTCCATAGTCTTTGTCTACAGTGGGTCATGGGGAGTGGCATGCAGGCTGGTTACAGCTGCTGCTGGATTGCTGCCTGGAAATGTCAGCTATTGGCAACTTTGCAGGCTTGGGTTCTAGACCCACAGGACCTTACATTATACGCTACCTGGGGCTCCCTGACCAGCCTAGGATGGACAGAATAGAAGGCTGCTAAAAGGTCACTGGCATAAAGCGTGGATGTGAGCTCCCAGGATTGCTCTTCTGGGCTATAACCCTCACAGTCTACAAAGTACCAGAGAAAGCTGCATGTGATTTTTGAGTCCAGGATTTCATGGACCTCATATTCATTGTGTCCTCGGACCCAAGTCAGAGGGGCAGTGGTTGAGCCTGGTGAGCTAAGGAGTTGTCAATGTAGGATTTAGCAAGGATACATGAAACACCAGGTATATATTTAGGTATCTGGGTTACTGTCAGAGTCTAGTCTCCAAAAGTGGGCAGCACTGGAGGATGCTGGTCCCTGCCCCTGCTGGAGTTTGGGCAGGGCAGCCTCCACCAAGTGGGCACAGTAGGTATCATCAAATATGGCAGAAAATGCTTGGAGAAAGACTTCCCAGTTCAATAGTGTTGGGTTTGTCCATTCGAGTAGGTGTGAGGCCCAGTCCAATGCATCTTCAGTCAGGAGGCTAATAATGATCCTACTTTTGCTTGATCATTGGGATAGGACCAGGGGTGAAGCAGAAACAGCAGATTGCTTTCATTAATAACCTCCCTGAATTTTTGGTGGTCCCCATTAAATCTTTCTGGGAGGAAACTGGTCGGGCTGGGGCTGGGTATGCGGTCATAGTGTATGCTCATGCCATAATGTAGTGTTCTCTTCCTGCAGCCAGACTGTCTGCATTTGCAGCATCTGGTTATCTGGAGACTGCTGTGCCAGTTGGAACATAAGAATAGCTATACTGGGTCAGAACAGTGGTCCATCTAGCCCAGTATCCTGTCTTCTGACAGTGGCCAGTGCCAAGTGCTTCAGAGGGAATGAAAAGAACAGGCAATCATTGAGTGATTATCCCCTGTCGTCCACCCCCAGTATCTGGCAGTCAAAGGCTAGAGACACTCAGAACAAGGAGCTGCATCCCTGACCATCTTGGCTAATAGCCATTGATGAACCTATCCTCTGTGCACTTACCTAGTTCTTTTTTGACTTTTACAACATCCCCTGACAATGAGTTCCACGTGTTGTTGTGCGTTTTCATCATGGAATTGGATGGACTGCCTACACAAAGTTTGGTTCTCTATTCTGAGCTATGGTGCTTGGGCTTGAAGTACGGGGAGCTTTTCCTGGGAGATGTCAACCCATTCAGGCATCTCTAGTATCCTCTGGGGTATGCTGGGCAGAGAGTGGCCTGCTGCCTCCATGTTCCCCCAGGGCAGGCCTTCACCACAGGCTAGGGTGGTCCAGGCACTGTCACAATCTTCACAAGGACAGTCAGGACTGAGGGACAGAGTAGGGTCAAACCTGAGGTTGGGAGTAGCAGAGGAATTCATAGTCAGATTTCATGCCAGGATCGATGCCAAGTGTCAGAATCTGAGTCAGGTTTCAGGATCTGCATCAGGAGGCAAGGTCCAAATCGAGCCGAGGTTGAAGCCAGGAGTTCAAGATCAGGAGTCTTGGTCATGGCAGCTATAGGAAATCCACTCTATTGCCTGGACACTTGCTGGAATATCCCTTACTTTTACACAGGGTGGGGAGTCAATCAGAAGCCATGAGGCTCCGCCTGTCAAATCCCTTGAGACAGGACTTCTCGTAGTCTGTATTTACAGCATGTCATGTGCAGTGGAGCACAAGCTCATTACAGCTGCCACTGGGTGGCAGCCTGGAGCTGGCAGTTCTGTAGGCCTGGGTTCTAAACCTGTGGGGTCTTACCCCCTGGTGTTAGGATAGTTGGTTCTGCCATGGCCTAGGTGCTTTCCTAGTCTTTCTGTTGAAAAGTGATAGGTTTGTCAGGCAAGCTGGAGAGTGGGCCTACTTTGCTGTCTTCCCAAAGAACCAGTATGGAATGAGTAGGCCAACTACCCCTTCAAGTTCCAGGAGATGGGCTCTTCTGAGCATTTTATGGACTGTCCAAAGGATGTAAGAAATGGGAATAGAATACAAATAATCCAAAGGCAGGATCATCTCCTGGTAAGGGGGGAATGTGTATGTTGGGGGAAGATGTAAATCCCGCAAAGACGATGGGAAGGTTTAGGAAAGGGTTGATAATCAGACTGTATTTGGAGTCTGAATATTGGAACCCCTAAATATAAATATATAAATATATCTATATATATATACATATAAACATCCTAAATTCTAATATGAGCCTGTTTGCCCATAAATATCAACTATGTAATGTTTGCTGTGGCATGCCACTTTTAATCATGTGAGCTGCATTTTGAATAGAATAGTCATACAGTTATGGAACTCCCATGAGTACCAAGATTCTCAAAGCCTGGTTTGCCAAAAACAGACTACTGGCACTAAGGTCTTATTCCCCTCTCTGTGTGAACATAACACTCATTGACACTGATACACAAAAGTGAGAGAAAAGCCTCAAGTCTGTGTCTGATATTTCATGTAGTTAAAGCATATCTCATGAAAGCTTCAATAGAGAAATGAATAAAGTGTTTTCAAGCCAATGTACATAGATAACAATAGGAAACATACATCTTCAAAGCACGTGCATGTACTTCTATATGTTTCAGCAGAGAAGAAATATTTTTTCTCTGCTTTCTACCAAAAAAAGAAAAAAAACTAAAATATATTTTAAACTCTTTTCTCAAAATATATAAAATCCTGTTGCCGTATATTAAGTACAAGTTAAAACACCATTTTTTGTTTGAGATTGCACCATATCTGATCCTTTACTTTGGCTGACTCTCAAAGAGGCTGGGTAGACTCATGGGAAGATATTTTTATGATGAAAACATTTGCAGCTTGTCCTTGGCAAACTCCTCTGTCATTTACGTTGGCAGCTTTTGGAGTTGCCTGTGTCTTTGTCCTGCAGTTAAGCAGCTGAATGGTGTTCTGATTCCCATTGGCTTTTTGGACTCAGTTCAGTTTCAACCTACTTTTATTTCAAGTAGCTGGCAGGTGGACTTTTATCTACTGATGAATCCATTCCAGTACAAATCCTATGAGGGGGATTGGATAGCATAGAATGGGGTTTTCTCTTTTTAAATCTTCATCCTGGCTTTCAGTCTGATGACATCTTAGCTGGAAAGCAAAGGATATTTTGGTTCAAAAGAGCATTTGATGCCAAATGTCATTGTCAAAAGAACATCTATTTTGATACAATAGGCCATGCACATTTTGTGTCTAAGTTAAATCTAATAATTTGTCTGTTCCTCATAGTTTGTACTATCTCTTGAGTACTCTGTTGGAATTTTGCAACTGTTGTATTTGGAGCCAGAGTGCTCTTGCAGGATTATAGCAGGAGCACTTGAATAATAAATACATCATCGTATCAGATGTGCAATACTGTCTGATGAGCACACTTAGATAGGATTTTTCTATAGTTATACCTACTCTTGTGGGCAGAGCTCATCAACTACAGTGTCTCCAACCATGATGTTATAATATACAGCTCGTCATGTTTTTAAAAAAAAAAAAAATTTTAAACACGTCAAAGTTTTGTCTCATTTTAATTAGATGGTGTCTCAAATCAATATCACCATTAATGTGAGCTGGCATCATTGTTGTTATATGAGGAAATATTGGGAAGATTTATGAACTCTAAGGAATAGGTGAACTCGTCTTGTCACGTGCTCCATAAAAGAGCCAGAAAAATGTCTACCTCAGAAACAGGAGGACAGAGGTTTAATGAAAAACACTGTTCTTGGAACTTTGATGTTTTTGTTAATTGCTTTCTTGTGAGTAAAATAGAAAGTTCTCTCTGATTCTGTGTTTTTGTTCTCAGTTGCTCCACCAGTTTAAACATTCCTCTAAAAAAAGTGCCTACATTATAGGAAATGAACACAAACTAGTTTTGTGAATTCAAAAATAGTTTGAGTCATAAAACATCAGACTTTAAGAGCCTCATGAATCATTAAGTAACATCTTTCTAATTTTGTTATTTTTTCTAGATCTTTTAGGATATGAAACAGTACAGGATGTTTACAAATTCATTCCCAACAACCATTTGTTTACAAAATGCAGACATACATATGAAAAACCAAACAGTAAAATTACCAGTGAACAACTGTAAAATTATATATTATATAATTATATAATATTATATATATAATTATATATATATATATATAATGTAGGCTGTCCATGTCTAAAATGGCTGGGGTTTTCAAAGGAACCTAAAGGAACTGAAGGATCAAGTCCTATAGAAAAAACAAGGGGAATTGTCTAACTCCTTTAGGCCCCTTTGAAAATTTCACCCCACAGTGCTATTTGGTATGAGCCAGTGGAGAGAATAGTGGGCTGGGTGTCAGGAGACCACCATACTATTCTCAGCACTGCCATGCTGTATGACTTGCAGCCAGTTACTTTATTTTTCTTTCACGGTTTTCCCATACGTAATATAGGGATCATGATACTTGCACTCCTTCATTAACTATTTAGAAATTTATTCATGAAAGCACGATACAAGAACAGTGTATTATGATTATTTTGTTTATTCTGCATTTACAGCTATAGTGTCTACAGTCTTTTATTTTCATGGGTATTCATGTTTAAATTAATCATATTATTTTATGGCCAGTGTATTTAAAATGGTCTTCATAAAGAAATTACTGGGGGAGGTACTACGTTTAAGAGGTCCTGGGTGGGGACCTACGTGGGGAATTTTCCATGCTTTTATGCCACTGTGGTGGAATCGAATGGTCCCAACTCCCTTTACTAGGATGTCTGCCTGAACTTGAGAACTCCTTTTTCTCCCTCCTGTGTGGTGGAGTCCTTGTAACCCTGATAAGGTTGGGCCCAGGATCCCTGGGAAGCTTAACCACCTGTCTTATCATAGGTCTGTCCCCACTGTGGGGTACTGTCTCCTCACTGGCTACTTCCCAGACCTAGTGATCACCACATTGATTTTAAACCACATCCAATCTATTAAACGTCAACTGCGAACAAATAAGGGAAAATTTGAAGGTGTTAAAGGAACCCTGTAAACAACAGGCTTTGTAACTCCAGAAAATTCAGTGTATTCTTTACACGTCATAGGCCTGCTTCCCAAGAACTGGCTGTGTTGTGGTGATACCTCAGGTAAGACACCTTCTCCGCTGGTGGTTACGTGCCCTTAGTATCTAAGTGGCAGGACCCTTCTTTCCATTATTGGCCTCCCATCAGGTTCACATTCCTTCTAAGGGTCTGGGCTTCAAGGCCCTCTTATCTGGTGATGTCTCCCTCCACTGGGCCATCCCTGCCCAGGTCCCCACCTTGTTCTCCCCAGCCACTCACTGGTCTTAGCTCCAGTTCACTTCTGGCACAGCAGATCTTCTGCTATCGCAGCTCTGGTTGGTTCTGGCTCACCGTTGGCATGACTGGTGTCTGCTGCTCCTGCTCCCTGGCTCTGAGCTGCTCCCCGGGCTGCTGTATTCTCCTCAGCTCTGGCTCCTTCACCCTCCCTCTTGTGCCTGACTCTGCCCACGCAGCCACAGCTCACATGGGCAACTGGTCCTGAGCTCTTGACCTCCTCATTGGCCGGTCCAGCCTTTCAGTCTGGCTGACTTGGAGCATTGTCATCTCCTCATTGTCCCTGGGGACCTGTCAGTCCCAGGAAGCGGACTCCTCTTCAGTCCTTCCCCTTCTCCTGGTATTGGGAGAGGGCCAACCAAAAAAACCCTCCAAGTTTCAGTAAGGGGCCAAGAGTCCCCTTCCACATGGCTTGTGCTATGCAGGAGGTTGGATCATAATGGTTCTTTCTGCGCTCAAAACCTATGAATCTATGAAAATAAAAAATGGAGGCAAAATATTCTGCAGGTGTTATCTGAACAAAACTCCCATTGTCTTTGCCAGGAGTTTTGCTCAGTGAAGAATTACAAAATTTAGCCCTGGAACAGGGAGAGCTTGACCACAATTTGCTAAGCAATTTCTGTACAAATCAAAGAAGCAATGCTAATTAGTTATTTACAAACTGATATGATTTTTTTTTAAAAAAGTTATACCTAACTTAGAATAGAATAGCCATCTATTAAAATACTAATGGTAAAGTCAATAGTTACTGCTGGGCATTTAGCACTTCTGAAAATTAAATTAGTCTGTTTACATAGGCATGTCAGGCCTGGTTTACCCACAGATTTTTGTACCAGTATGACTATTTTGGTTAGTGGTTTGATTTTTTAAAAAAACTGAAATGATACTGATATAACCTTGAGCATGGACTCATTTATAGCGGTAGCAGAGAGCTCTCTTCAGACGGTTTTGCCAATTTGTTTTTCTTGGTTTTCTTTTTGTCTCTGTGAAGGTCTTTGCTCATGGGAAGCATTGCCTAGAGGTCAGGGCTTAGGCCCTTTGACATGCAGAGAGGGGTTTTGTAGAGGAGCCAGAGCCCCCCCACTCCTACAAGATCCAGCCCAGGGTGCTGTGAGGGCTATTAAAGGCCTGACCCAAAAGAGCACCTTAAGGCTGCCCTCCCTGGGCCACTTCTTACCACCCTCTATGGTCCAAAGTTTGCAGTTTGTAACAGGAAGGCAGGAAGGGGAGTCAGCTCACCACTTGGCATCTCTTCTCAGCAAGGTGGGGCAGCTCTCTCCCTCTATGGATGGCAGCTGCCTTCTCTCACAGCTTGGCTTTCCGGCCAGGTCAGTTCCAAGTCTCTCCCTTTCAGTGATAGCCCATAAACAAAACACAGGGAATCAATACAAATAAACTGAGGGAGAAATGCCTCTCTCTCTATGTAGAGAGAAGGGACTTTCAGGCAGTTGTGGATGGGAGAGATCCTGCCTTCCCTCAGCCCTTGCCTGAGGAGCTGCAAGGTAATGGTCTATTTTCTTCCCTGGCCTGCTCCTAAGTGAGTTGTTCTTTCCTCTTTTAACTCCTCCCTACATCTCTGCATCACTGGCAAGTATGGTGGATACGGACTGACTGAACCCAGAGCAGCTCCTTAGCTCCTCGTTGTCCAGTGTGGGGTTTTATGCCCCTCACAATCTGCCAGAATGAAACTGAAGGCTTGTGTACATGATCTGGTAATGCATACCAGTAGGGTATACCTTTTAAAGCTTACCAGAATGTTGTACACTATCTTGCCCATGTGGACCCTGCTGGCTTTCACTAAAAATTCCCTAGTGCACATTAACATAGTGCTGTTTGAAGCAGGGGTACATTAATGCACACTAGGGAACTTTTAGTGCATGCCAGGTGGAACCAAATGGACAATTAGAGCATGACATGCTGGTGTACTTTAGAATTCATACCTACTGGTGTGCATTACTGCACTGGGTAGACAAGCCCCTTCCTATGGAGCAGGGGAGGGTGGACACTTGAGCTGAGCAAGGATTGTGAAGGGGGTTGTTATGTGAATGGGAAACTGGGAAGAATTTGTGCCCCTTCCCCGAGTCTCTCTGTTCTGTCTTTTAAATTGTGAGTTCTTTAGGGCATAGGCAATCTTTTATTCTAGGTTTTTGCAGCGCTAGCACAATGGGGCCCTGCCATGGTTGGGGTTTTTGAGAACTACCAGAATGCAAATAATAATAATAATAAATAAATAATGTCACAAGTTGATTTCAGTTATCCCAAGCCACTTAAACTGTGATCAAACAAGTGTGTGATTTCCCTTTACTGACAGGCTTGTTGCTTGCTGTAGGTTCCTTGTATATTTTTATTTAAAACCAAGATATGGCTTCTGAGCTTCATGTATAAAAAACAAAATATTAAAAATACAGGAACGCCTACATTATTTTTCTCAATATTAACAATTATTTCATCTTTCATAAAATAAATCCTCTCTTTTAGTTTAGTAAAATTAACATAAACACAACAACTTTAATTCTGACCATGTTTGTGAGAAGTTCATATGTAACGTTTATTATTATTTTGTTATCAAAACACACACTTTTTTTCGCACTGGTATAAATTACTCACTGTGAAATGTGGCCAGTGCTTCCATACTAAATAATTACCTTTCTATGCTCTTATGAGCATAGAATAAAGAATAAAATAAAGAATATTTCTAAAATATATGTAGCTTGCACTGTATTTGAATTAGTTATTAAACGAAGATTAATATGAACTTGATTTCTCTTGGAAATGAAAAGAATGCATGTATGAGAGAGATCAGAAACACTGTAAATGCCCCTGAGTACTCAGTGTGACAGCTAGATCTCTGAGTTAGCTGGATGATGGGTAAAATTGCAAGTAGGCAGAGTCTCCCTATTGACTATATGCCTGAAAAGGCACCTATGTGTTGCTTATTCTAGTAAGTATGTGAAATGTCTTGTGCTTATGAAATGTGAAACAGCTACACCTATTTTAATGGGAATATCTGATTGATGTGTGAGACTAAAAACTCCCACTTTTTGGGAATTCCACTATTCCAGCACAAATGCCTTAGGCACACAGGGGTTCTCATGTTCCTTTAGGTGTGGAAAAATGTGCAACAGCTGCTACCTTTGGAATTATTTATGTCATTTATCACAGCCCTGCATCAAGAGTTTACCTGCTGCTATAACCCTTTGGTGAATACAGCCTAGATCCCTCTGTATATCCAGCCAGCATTGGCTAGTGTTTGTGGGGTGTGCATAGCCCCATCCCACATTTTCCTGCCCCCCTTTAAGGTGTTTTGCTCACCAAGTATGCCTATGACACAGGTAGCATGGGCTGAAATTGTGCTTGCCTACTGCAAGGATGTATAGGAAACTGCTTGTACACTCATGAAGCACCCACACACACTTTCCTCCTTATGAGCACGCTGCAGTTAACCACCTTAAATTTATGTGTTGTTCCACTCTTTAGTGTTATGCAGATGGAGATCTCAGTTGAGAATCAAATTCAAAAGGCTCCAAATCCTAAAACATCTTAAATTTTGAAAAGTAAAATACTTTTGTAATCATGCTGGTGGGAGTAATTTGGAAGCCCACATTTAAAAGTATTTAGACTGTTGCCAACTAGGAATGCTTGTCCTGACTCCCAATTGCATCAGATCTGCATTCCCTTCCTCGGATTCTTTAGATGCCAATCTTTCCATATAAAAACAAGAGAGAACAGTCAAGTGATTGAGATTCATACTTAGTTCTTGACACTTGGAAAATGGCATTCTTTCTATAGTAACTCTTGACAAGCCATGTCTACACTGAAAAAGAGTATTGTTTTAGGAAATGTGTTAACTAAGGTGGCTTAACTAACACAATATTAATTTGTTTAAAACAAAACTTGTTACGGTGACCAGCTAGTACCTTTGAAAATACAAGTTGTCCATGTCTGCACTTGGTGGCTTAGTTGTGTTTAATAGCTTGTTAGTTAAAATGTGTTAGTAACAGAATGCTTTTTTTCCACTACAGAGACCTGTTGAGAACTGAGACGTTAACCTGGTGAGGGCAAGAGTAGTCCATCGAGTGCAGCAACATGTTGTCAGTAGATTTTCAAGGCAACATTAGAGCAATAGTTAGTTGTGACTGAGTAAGAGAAGGAGAAAGAAAAATATTTAGAAAGACAAAAAGCAGAGGCCAAAGCCTACATTACATTTTGTATCTTATTTTTGATTCTTCCTTTGTATGATGGTTTTACTTAGCTTTACTTTTGTTTTAGCATTGTTCATGGACCCAATTGCAAGATTGGGGCTTTAATGGTTATGTTAATATGGCTTTTTTATGCAATTTCCCTAAGTAGCACTGACTCTTTGTGTCATACCATCACACTGAAAATGTTATATAATTAGCATTGGAAAGCTGCTGTCAACAGTGTTACTTTCTGAGTTTTTCATGCTGAAAACTTCCTGGGAGCTCTTGGTTCCTTCAAAGAGTGCACACTTAACTGCCTCCTTCAAAACATAAATCACTACACTTACTCACTATGCAGCTAATATAGGCATATATGTGGGCTGCGTGATACTCTTTTATTCAGAATGTTTAAAATATTTGCAAACGTAAAAAAAAATTAAAATTGACAGTTACATTTAGTTAAAAAAATAAAAATTTGAGAACAGGCAGATATAAATTCAAAAGAAACAAAGAAGAACATAGAGAGATTATCAGAAGCTATCAAATTGTGTGTATCATTTTGATCACTTTCACCCCAATCCTGCAAAGACATATTATACCAGTGCTTAACTTTACACTTGGGAATGTCCCCGTGCTTTTAATGGGAGTACAGACTAACAAAAAGCATGTACCTGGGTCTTTGCAGGATCAGGGCCCTATCTTGCATGTGATATCCATTTCCCTTCCCTTATTTGTTTGTTTTTACTTTTATCTTTTTCGATTAGAAGCCCTTCTAGGCAAGGATTATGTGTTTGTTTAGCACCTAAGACAGTGGGGCCTGATTTCTTATTGTGGCCTTTGGGCAGTGCTATAATGGTATTAATAGAAAGATAGTTATTAATAAGAGTTAGTACTGTTAACAAAATAAAACAAAATTACTTCTGTGCATGTATGAATTACAATTTGTTAATCCCCATAACCTGATGAAATAAAAAAACATTCTTCGTTGAGTGATGGTCCCTACTGTATTCTGCTGTGGGTTACACATGTGTACCGTCTGTTCAGAGTCGAAGAATTTGAAAGTAGTGTCTGTTGGTCTGCTTGTGAGCCCTGGCTCACCTTGTTCTTCTGTCCGAGGCAATACAGGATGGGGCGAACTGAACACATCTCCAGTTCCTTCTCACCACCACATGGTCAGGGTCAGAACAGACCCAACCAGAGACCTATTCGTTTCACAGGTGAATGGCAAATGCATGATGTACTATTCCAGGGGAGCCCTCAGCCACTGCTCCCAGGGTGACATCCTCCTACTCCACTGCTTGAACCAACTCAACTATGCCTTTCCTCCACTACAGCTTCCACCTCGAGTACTGCACAAGATTCTGTGATACCAAGCGACAGTAATTCTCATTGTCCCCTGCTGGACCAGAAAATTGTTCCTCAGTCTTCTCCACATATCATTCCACCCACTGATTCCCATCCCACTCTTCCCCGATCAGTTGAGGTAGTACAAAGGCGAGATCAGACATCCTAATCCACATGCAGTACACCTCCGGGCGTAGTATTAGGTTGGGCATCTGCCTTAGAACGAGTGTGCTCTTCAGCTGGACAAGACATACTCTGCAGCAGGAAGGACTCCACTAGACATTGTTGTCAGGCCAAGTGGGGATGTTTTTCCTCATGGGCCCAACAAAAAGGTGTTTTATCAGAATCAGCAGGGATCCCCCTCATACTGGACTACATTCTGTCATTTAAGTTATGTGTGGACCAATGGATGCTATTTTCAAAGTCTTTTCCCACAGAAAACATATAGGGACCACACATCTTGAAGAAGCTCCAGTTACAGGTAAGTAACACCCTCTTTCCAGTGGCACTAAAAGGAACCTCTCCTTCCAAACAGCTGTCTGCCTGCCATATTTCTCCTTCTTATCTCACTCTCATTGTCAAAAATAATGTAGGGCTATGTCTACATTGCTTCTGGGGATGTGATTTGCAGCTTGTGTAGATTTATCACTCTAGCTTTAATCTAGCTAGTTCTCCAAAAATAGCAGTGAGGATGCAGGAGCATGGGATTCACTGCTGGTTGGGTGTGCTCATTTGTGCAGCCTGCAATGAAGCCCTCTCTGCGTTCTCATTGCCATTTTTGGTGAGCTAGCTAGATTAAAACTAGAATGGGAACATTTACATGAGCTGCAAATCAGACTCCTGGGCTACGTGTAGATATACCCCTTAGTTATTTTTGCTGAAATTTGCTAATTTACCCTGTGGCAGAGGCTCAACATGGACAATTTCAGCTGGAAAGATGAGCAACCAACAAGAGGAGAGTATAGAATAGAAACAGTTTATTTTAATTAAAGTTCTTGCTAGCTGTATTGATTCACCAAGTAATAGTGTATTTTCACTAATCTTTCACATTTCCTGTGTAATCCATTTTGCCACATAAAAACAAAAACGTATATTTTTTCTAAAAAGTGAGAAGTAACTTTGCAACAAATCAATACTTTCAAGTGCTAAAGTGGTTTTGAAAAAGGAAAGTGTTTTTCCATGCTAAATGCTACTCAAAACTCCACATGGCAAGGGGGGAGAGGGGTGCATAATGAAGTACGGTAATCTCCTTGGAGTGAAGTTCATGTGAGAAGTACAGAATTTGAGCTCTGACAAAGCTCTGGCAAAAAATTGGTGGATTAAGAAAATTTATATAATCCCAAAACAGAGTTATCGCAGTAGAATATTTTTGATTGCTGTTCATATTTCTTAGTGCTTATAAGGGCTTAATCTTGCAATCCTTCCTCAGGTGAAACTTGCATTGAAATCAATTTGCATTTCAGCCATAGCTGGCTGAACTCAGGTTTCATCCTGAGGTTCAGACTTTTGTGAGACGTCTCAGATCCGCTTTCAGAATTTTAGGTCTCTCAGTTCTGCAGTTCTGAAAATGATATTGAACTGAACAGAGATATGAATGCAAAGACCAGCTCTTGAGATCCTCCATTGCACTGAGTCATTTAAGCTGTAGAATATGTTTTCCTGATTTTTAAAACAATTATTTTATCTCAATATTTTCTTTTGTCACATGGCAAAGAGAAACTGGAGTAGGCAAGAATATAAATCTCAGCCTTTAATAATTTCACACTGCAGACAGGTATGCATTACTTGGGAGAAGCTGTGTGATCTGGCAACCAGAGCTTTGCACTAAAAATTGGGAGACAAAGTTCTAAGCCCAGCTCTGCCACTGACCTGCTGTGACAGTGGGCAGGTCACTTCACCTCTTGGTGCTTCTCTTTCCCCTCCCGCCCTTTCTCTAGCTTGTCCATTTAGACTGTAAACACTTCAGCCAAGAGACTGTCTTTTACTGTGTGTTTATACTGCACCTAGCGAAAGGGTTCCCTGGTTTTAGTTGGGGCCACCATGTGCTACTGTAATACAAATAAGAAACACAGTGTGAGCAAAGACTTCAGGACTGGACCATAATGTATGGTTCTGTCTATGCATTTATAATACATCTGTCACTGTATGCATCAAAACTAATAATTTAGGGCTAGACTGTGCCTGTAGACAGAGCCCTCACCCTCTGCATAGCACACAACCCAGGGAAGCATGAGGAAGCTTTGTACCATAGAGATGTAGAGTTTCACTCAGTGGTAACGTCTTACTCTGGGGAATGGGGAGGGGGTGAAGTATTATGAGGTAAGCTGATAGGGTGAGTGGTTTCAGGCCCCATGATATGGCTCTGCCTGCTCCACTTGCTCCTTGAATAGAGGCTTTGGTAGCAGGCAGGCCTCAAACTGCTTCCAGCATCCATAGATAAGATTTGGGCAGATTTAATATGGCTTCACAAGCAGAGATGAGTGAGAAGTGCTTACTCTTCTCCCCAACTCCCCCTCCCCCACACTTTTCTGTGCATCCACAATGGGACTAGTGACACTCTAGTCCATAGATGTCAAACTCAGGCCCGCGGGCCAAATCTGGCCCGCAGTGTAATTATATTTGGCCCGCGAGAAAATACCAAATGTCTACTAGAGCTGGCCCGCCGGTAGACAGCACATGCACCAATTTCACATGTGTTTGTAGTATTAAGCTTTGCTTGTTCCAGGTTCACAAACTTAAGTTTGTTTCCATATGAAAAGGTTCATCGTTATATTTGATGAGAGGAAAAACTTCCTCAATTGTAGACATTTTTTCAATAAATATCAAGGTTGGCCTGCGACTTTGTCCAAGCTTTTAATTTTGGCCCACTGTGTATTTGAGTTTGACATCCCTGCTCTAGTCCTTACATTTGTACAGGACCTTCCCTTTTATAATCCCAAACCACAACAGAAGCATTAATAAATTGAACCTCAGAACAGTCCTCTGAGGATGGCCAATATTGTTATTTCTATTTGACAGATGGAAAACTGAATTAGGGAGAGATTAAGTGACCTTCCCAGAGTCATTCAGGAAGCATGTGGCACAGTAAGGAACAAATAAATGCCCTATGTGTGCCTTAACCACCACACACTTCTTGCACATTTTCTCCACATATACAGACTGAAATTATTTGTCAGCATGTATCTGAATGCAACCAAGATTAATGCCCAAGTCTGGTAAACCGAATTAATGTTTGCAGTGTTGTAGTCATGTTGGTCCCCGGATATTATATAAATACAAGGTAGCTGAAGGTGGCCCAATAAAAGATACCACTTCACGCACCTTGTATCTCTAACATGAATTAATGTCAGCAGATAAGGGATCTCTTTTCAAAGGTCACTGCATGGTAAAAGACTTATTAGATGCTGGAGTACGAACATTCCCAAAGTTTGGGGAGTTTGTATTAGAGATTTTAGTTGTAGCCTATCTCTAGGCAGCTGAATGCTTCCCTGAGTAATTGTATTCTATCCTTGCCGCTGCCACAGAGATCCACTTGAACCAAACTTTTCATAGGTGATCAAAAATTGTGTGTTTCTCATTTTCTGTGTGCTTGACTTGAGATCCTGGGGTCTGATTTGCAGAAGTTCTGAGTAGTCTCAGTTGTAACTGATGTCAATGGGAGCTGGGTTTTGAACATATAATAGCTATATAATGCTAAGTAAGCTGTAAAATCAGGACTTAGGCATCTCAAATGGGGCACACAAAACTAGTGGATTTTGGATTTTTTACTTTACCCTCTCAGTGCTTCAGTTCTCCATCTTTAAAATGGGAATAATATCACTGCCTCACCTCAAAAGGATGCTCTGAAAATAAATTCATTAAGATATTTGTGAAGCACTTGGATATTAAAATGATGAGTGCCTGTGATGGAGTTAACAGACCTCACACTGGAGAACAAGGGGTTAAGGAGTCACTCTGAGCCGAGATGACCCCGCCAGCCACACCTGCAAAGCATTTACAAGCTTGAGGTGCAGCTTAAAAGGGGAAGCAGAAGTGCTCAGAAGGGGGTGAGCAATGGAAAGGAACTCCTTCTCTGAGCTCTGGGGAAGTAACAATCCAGGAGCGTTTGTTGCCTAAGACCTGAACCAATCCAGCCTGCAAAGGAGAAACTGGTGACTGTTTGAGAAGGGCAGAAACTTTAATTTTCACTACAGTGCAAAAGAAATATTCAGGTAGGAAGTGATCCAGGGAGGGTCCCAGGCTCCCCTACTAACACCTAAAGAGTGTATCCCTTGCTGGGGAATCCAGCTGGGGAAATCCCTGAATACACAAGGGTCCAGACCTTAAGCCCCAAAGCTAAGGAGAAATCTCTGAAGCCCTTGTGAGTACCAAAAGACTTCTCCATTATTGGACTTTTCTTTTTGTATAACCCAAAAGGGGTGGACTGGAATGCAGGACCAGGCTGAAGGGCTGAACCACAAAAGAGGATTGACTCCAGAAGACAGAGTTGCAGAGTAAAAGGCACGTGTCAGAAAGAAGGACCACTTGTCCCACCCCACCTGAATACTAGGCGGCACTGCTGTTGAGAGTCACCCTTCACAGTGCCATAGAAAGCCCATGAGGAAACTAATAATTCTGTCTCTGCCAGGGTTTGAATAGTGTGGATAAAATCAGGCCTTATAGTGGAAAATGAAGTTGAAATGAAATATAGCTCCATTCATTCTGTGCACGGAATGAGGCAGAGGTCATGTGAAAAAAATAGTAAAGGAGTATGTGATCATATAGTTAAAGACTGTCATGATGCATACATGCAAGGGAGGCAAATTAAGGTTGCATTCTGGAATTTCCTAATTTAAGTGCTTGACTGTAAGATTTCAATATTCTTTTAACCTAGGTGTGTCTGCGTGTAAATGAATATTTATATTACAGTAAGGTCTAGGTGCTTAGCTCATGTTTGGAGCTTCATCATGATGTTATGGTACAGGTGCTTCTGAACATGTGGTCTGTGTCCTAACGAGTTTACATTTTATATGGAATTGGTTCCCTGCAGAGTCTGTGGCTTCCTTCAAGTTCATAGCAGTACTGATTGAGTTAAAGGATTATAATGAGACTAAAGATTCTGCTTTCATATACTGATGCATGTCGACTTTTTATTTATTAATAAAGTTCAAAGACAAACTATCGCCGATGAAGGTATTTAAGAAATCCACAAAGAGAAGGAACTTTTTTTGTCAGTTTGAGACCAAGATATGCGAATTAACAGTTATCTGGGATGTAATATAAATAACATTCACTGTGGAGACTAAGTAGTTCTGTGTGTCAGGTGTATCAATATTTTTCTCTGTTTTTGGTACAAACAAAAACGTTAAACTGGATTGCAAATATGCAGCAATAGTTTGGGGGGGGGGATTAAAAAACCCAACCCCTCAAAGAATGTTTAAGGTTTAGAAAAACAAATTATGGAAACTTAGGAAATTATAAGTTGTGATAAAACTTAACAAACAAAACCCAGAACTTTGGAAAGTATTAGTTGTACCTACAAAAAAAGTATAACCTTGTACGTTCCAAGGCCAGAAGGGATCATTGTAACTATTTAGTCTGACCTCCTGTATAACACAGGCCATAGAACACCCCAAAATAATGGCTTTTGAACTAGAGCATATCTTTAAAACAAAAAGAAACTTTCTATCTAAAAATTGCCAGTGATGGCGACTCCACCGCTACCCTTGGAAAACAATTCCAGTGATTAATTATCCTCACTGTTAAAATGTACTTCTTATTTGTAGTCTGAATTTATCTTGCTTCAGTTTCTAGCCATTGGATCATGTTATGCCTTTGTCTGCTAGACTGAAGAGCCCATTAGCAAATATTTGTTCCCCGTATAGAAGCTTATAGACCATGATCAAGGCATCCCTTAATCTTCTTTTTGTTACGCTAAATAGGTGAGCTCCTTGCGTCTATCACTATAAAACATGTTTTCTAATCCTTTTACTACATCCATTGAAAGTCTATTCATTTTTTATGCATGAAAAAGTTACGTTTACACACACGTGTACACACATGAGAAACTTCACTTGTATAAATGAAAGTATCTAAATAAATTGGCATTTTTGTACACATGCCTATATCTGTTGCCTTCAGGCCACTTGTCTGCACCCTTGGGTTAGTCTCATTATCTGTAACCAGTAACCAAGTGGTCGCTCTCACCAGATCCTATTACACACAAGAAGACTGTGTAATGTTCATTTAGAACCCATATAACCATTGCATTAGGTCCTGAATATCTGGGACTGAAGTTAAGATTAAATCAGTATCCCACATCAATTTGTACCTCACATCGTATTTGTTTTGCTCTAGGCAAACCTCTCTTTCTTCCATTTACTAATAATGAGATGTTTATACTGATCTAGCTCTGCCACTTTTAACCATAGGGACAATATAGAGTTTTTTTCTTGATTAAAGGTTTAGCAGAAAATTAATACAAAACTAAAATTCAGAAATACAAACAAATTAAAAACAGAACACAACTCTCCATTTTTGTCTGTCCAAAGGCAGAGTGTTTCACATAAAATTGTGTGTGTGTGTATTAGAGAAGGCTTTGATCCCTTGTTATCTTGTATTTGCTTTTGCTTTTAATTTTTCATAGTTATATGATCAATATAAACATATAGTACATGGAATACATGAGTGCTAATAAGTGTCTTGCTCTTGAGGAAATTCTTTTCAGGCCGGTTAGAAGGACCATGAGTCTGTCTAGACTGGGTTAGAAAGTAGGTAGTTTGTGCTGGATTGGATGGCTATGGAGGTTCATAAAGGGCTACACAAAGTTTTTTCCAGGCATTTGAAAATGGGTGGAAATAGCGAGGGCAGGGAATTTGGGGAGAAAGAGGATTTGGGTTTTTAAGTTACAAGATAGACTGATGGTGAATGATCTTAAAATGTACCCTTAAAACATATTTTTCAGTTATGTCAAGGGCACGTAAATTATATGGAATCTTTTAGGCTTTATAAATCTAAATAACTGTATAACTTTTGCACCTTTAGTTCATCAGTTTAAATCCAACCCAGGTTGCTAGTCAACAGCATTTATCTGATGGCTGTTGTGTGATTTTGTGAAATGAATTCGTGATATCAGCTGCAGTGGCACAGGAGCCAGTAAACAGAGCTTAACATTGGAGTTTGAGAGGGAGTGTGTGGTGTTCTGGTATTGTTGGGGTGCTTGTTGGGGGTTGTTGTGGTGGGATTTTTGTTTTTGTGTCTCTCACCAACAGGAAGTAGGGGGGAAAGGCTATGACAGATACAGAGGCGGTAGTGGTAGTCACTCAGGCAGTGAAAGATACAATGAAGATGACTGCATGGGGAAGCAGCAATATGTACATGATCCTGGAGGGGGTATACCTCAAGAGAGCTTTGTTTGTATGAAATGCTGCCTCATAGAGCTGATGGGAGAAAAGATTCGAGGGTTGGAGATGCAGGTGGAAACTCTGGTTGAGTTTAGAAGCAGGTTCAAGGAGATGATGGAGCAAAGGAATGAAGAGACTGAAGGGAAAAACCCAGACTTGCAGGTAGAAGCAGGACCAATGAACTCTGAGAGGAGAATGCTGGATGAGGAAAGTGGCTAGTGGAAGCATGTGACAGTGAGAACTTGGCAGAGCAAAAGATGGGCTAGTGAAGGAGAAATAGAGCTCAGAAACAGGTTTGCAGAGGTGGAAAAGGAAGAAGGGGCACAGCAGATGGTTACTGAAGGTGGGAGGGCGAGGAAGAAGAGAAGAGCAGCTAGTCCTATAGAAAGAGGGGATGAGCCAATGGAGATACCATCAAATAAGAGCACCAGGAGGATTCAGGAACGGTTGCAGAGGATTGCTAAGGAGAATAGTAGATGAGATGACTTACAGACAGAAAGGCTGGAGAATCACACCCTCACCAGGAAAAAGCAGGTCTAGGTGATTGGGTACTCCCTCCTGAGAAGAACAGACAGTCCTATAACCAAAGCTGATCTGGAGAACAGAAGGGTATGCCATCTGCCGGTGCTAAGGTATGGGTTGTGGACCTGAGGCTGAAGAGGATCCAAACTGGAGTGGGAAAGAATCCACTAATTGTCCTTCGTGTGACTACAAATGATATACGAGGGAGGGAGAGGAATTATTTAAGTTCAGCAGCAATGTGGACACAAGAACTAATAGATATAAACTGGCTATCAGGAAGTTTAGACTTGAAATTAGATGCAGGTTTCTAACCACCAGAGGAGTGAAGTTCTGGAATAGCCTTCTAAGGGAAGCAGTTGGGGAAAAAAACCTAGCTGGCTTCAAAACTGAGCTTGAAAAATTTATGAAGGGGATGGTATGATGGGACAGCCTTGTTTGGAAATTGACTGATCTTTGACTACTAGTGATAGATATGCCAATAGCCTGTGAAGGGATGTTAGATGGGGTGGGTTTTGAGTTATTAGAGAGAATTCTTTCTTGGGTGTCTGGCTGGTGAGTCTTGCCCAAACGCTCAGAGTTTAACTGATCGCCATATTTGGTGTAGGGAAAGAATTTCCCCCCAGGACACATTGGTGAAGGATCTGGTGTTTTTTCGCCTTCCTCTGTAGCATGTGGCATGGGTCACTTGCTGGTGGATTCTCTGTACCTTAAACTCTTTAAATCATGATTAAAGGACTTTAATAACTCAGGGGTTAAACTTAGGGGTTTATTACAGGAGTGGATGGATGAGGTTCTGTGGCCTGCATTGTGTAGGAGGTCAGAGTAGATGATCATATTGGTCCCTTCTGATCTTAGAGTCTATGAGTCTTTATCATTCCAGTTCCTAGTGAATTAGTGTTGACATCAAGGTCATTCCTCATTGGCAGTCTCAGCAAAGAGGCTTATTTTTTATGGATGTGGCTATTGAATCACTGTCCTACCTGTAGAATTCAGCCTTTTAAATCAGAGTTGAGACTAACAGGTGAGACAATGTGGGGAAAGCTATCCCATGCTGTCTCATTCCGTTGATAGGGGACTTCTATTCTATTCTACTTCAGGCATTGACTGTATATGAATTATTGTGGATGTGCAATGCAAACATGGAGCTGTATAGTTAGCAGTGCCCAATGTGACTGAGGATGCACCTTGCTCTCTATCGCACACCTCAGGATATCTTCATGGCTCCCCCAAGGCTATCCAATGAATTGCAGCTTCAATTGCCATTCAGTTTCACTGAGTGCCCTAGGCAGTAAGCATGAATTCAGTGATATCTATTAGTCGCTTCCTTATAAGGCAATGTAAGTGCTTTTTGCGGATGTGTGGGGGTAATATGTCAATTTTATCACTTTTCATAAGTGATAAGGTCTCAGTCGTAAGCACTAAAGTCGAAGTCATACAGAGGCTCTGTGCAGAGTCCCATTTACTTCCCTGGGGCTCCACACAGGCGTACCACAGGCACAGGCATTTACTTGCTTGGAGGAAACAGGATTAAGGCCTAAATATATCTTAAGAGGAAATTTGTGAAGAAGGTTTTGCTTGATATATTCTTCAGTGGAATTAACGTATCAGGCATGAGTGGCTCAGGCCCTCAGGCAGGACAGAGCAAGTAAGCTGTCCGTAGGTTTGGCCTTCAGGAAGGGCAGGGCAGATAAGCAGTCTAGGGGCTCTGACCCTCAGGCAGGATAGATCTAACAAGCAGATTGCGGGGGGTGGGAGGGAGGCTCTGGCCCTCAGGGAAGGCAGAACTAGCAAACACAAGCCACTTGGCCAGAGGTGGGAAGATAGCCACCTCAAGGGTACGGAGGTAGGGGGACCCAGGCTCACCTTACTCCATCAGGTCTCATCCCAGGGCCATAACACTGGCAAAGTGCTCCACCACTGGGTCAGCCGGGATCCCACCAAAACACACTGACACCAGTGCTCACTGCAAGAACTGGACTAAAGCCTGACTTCTTTGGGCTACTTCCTACCAAGATCCAAGAAGGGGCTCCAATGTCCAGGGGTTCTCAGCCTTGTTAAGGTATTCAGTTGCTAGCAGCTTCAGCAGCTCTTCTCCAGACTCGGTTTCCTTCGGGGTCAGGGTGCCACCCATCTCAGTAGCAGAGCTGGAGGCCTGCAGCAAGCAAGACATGTCTGTCTCTTTCCCTGGCTTTGGCTCAACTAATTTGGAGGCCCCTCTTATACTTCCTGTCCTGCCTTTCAAATTCTGGTTTGTCCTTGCTTCGCCCACCCTGGCATGGAGGGTGGCCCGTCCCCGTCTGGCTCAGAGAGAGGCCGCTCGGCATCACTATCATCAGAATTTCTCACAGTTCTTCCAATCCTAAAAATATAAAAAATATTTGATCTGGCTCTGTCAATGAATTTGGCACTGCCATTGTTAACCATCTGGAGAGCTTGACACATGGACCAGAGTGCATAGTTTGGAATGCTGCTAAATATATTATATGAGCCATTAGACTGTTGTAAAAAATAACTGTATTTTCACTTTTCCAGCAGAAATTTGCTGTTACTGGTTAAATCATCATTTTAAAGAAAAATTTTATTTATTACAACTAGATAGTATTCATACCTTTTTCCCCAAAAGAGTTCTGACAAATCTTTATCTTTCCATATTACATATCAGAAGTATAACAGCAAACTATCAGTCAAAGTTGCTGGAGCTATCTATTTTGTAGCCTTTTATAGGTATACTTAAAACAGAATGATATTATTTTTGAATCAATTTGACTCTTCACAAGGAAATTTCTGGTGCAAAGAAATGGATTTTAGATCTAATTTTAAAGCAATTCAGTTTTCCACTTTTGCCAGGTCTGTGCTGAGGTTTTGGGATTTCTTTTCCCTTTAGTAAAACTATTGATTAAAATGTATAGGCTCTGTTCAGCACTTCCTATTTAGACAGAACGCCCTTTGATTTCAAAGAATATTTTTGCCTGCTTAAAATCTGCAGGATTTTGGCCATAGATTTTAAAGGCAGTCTTGCCTGAGTAAGGGAAGGTCTCTCAAGAAATAAAACTGTATTCACTCCTGTGCTAGGGAAGGGATTGTGTTACCTTATGTTTATAATGATCAAACCAATATACCATGTATATAAGGGTTAGAAGATAAAGAATAGCTACATTCCCATCTAGGAACAAATCACTAACGTAACCATCCAGGTTATAATTTGACCAAGAAGACTAGTAATGCCTGCAGAGGGAAAGCATGGGCACACCCCTACCAAAAAGTGTTTCATTGCCAGCAGTAACTGCTATTGAGTGAGAAATGACTAGAACATCAGGATCAATCATTCCTGACTGAGCTGCTACCTTCTGTGAGAAAAGTGCAGGACTGCACCACTTTTCTTCCAATGCAGCAACTATTGTGAACCAAATCTAAAAATAGAGAGGCAAAGAGAAGAGGTAGGACGAGGAAAGGATAATAGAGGCGATTCAAAAATAAATTTTATTTAATTTGGTTTTACCACATAAAATTTTCACAAAGGATTATGTGGATCATGTAGATTTAGGAAGTATTTTACAAAATTCCCCCTTTAATTACTCCATCCACTTGGCTCTGCCTCCACCACACAAAGTTCAACATTTTTGTCACTGCCTTTGAGGACCTGCATAACTTTAATCCTATTTATTCCACCTTGGTTTTTTCACGTGGCTCCTCACTCTTCTGCTCTGCCTGTGATGCCATCCTGATAGCCGTGTTCACGATGATCATCTCTGCCCTCTTCCGATGGAATTTCCTTCCCAAGCTTAATAATGACCTTTCTGATTCAAAGCCCTCCTAGCCAGCTAACAATCACAAGGTAAGGGAGCCAGGGGGGATTGTCATGGTATTTAGAAGTTTCTTGTTGCCAACACAAAGTCCTGCTGAGCTCTACTCAACCCAGTGTGGACCCCAAGCAGTCCTTGGGAAAACCGAACAAAACACAGCAAAACTCTTTTGTAGACTATGTGAAGAAATGAAGATGTCACTATAATGACTAACCATTTGGCATTCTTAATTGAAAGGCTGAGGGTTGATTAGACATGGAAACTGAACTTCTTTCTCACTGCTAAAATGCAAAGTCTTCTCCAGAAAAAACTGTGGGACACATTATTGGGTGATGAGAAGTTTTTGCTGCTAATATCTGGGATGTACCTACCCAGTGGACAAAGAAATCCCCAATTCCCAGATTTGTCAACCATTAAATTAAAAACAAACCAACCCTCAAATCCGTAAGGATAATGTGAACTAAATTTATTTTACATCTCCTGAAATGCACAACTACTAAAAGGGAAATGGAACCAGGTGGAATCTCATTTGGGAATACATCAAAGATCAGATCTTAATGGCTATGTAAAGAAATATAAATGAGTATATGCAAGTCTGATGTTAGGAGTTTCACTTTTACTTTATGTATTGTTCTTGACTACTCATGCTATCAATAAATTGCTTGGTATTTGCAATGGAAGCCAAATGTGCAGCTCACAATATAGGCTCACTTTCACAATTCTTGCTCTCTCTCTAACTGCACATTCATTTTGGTAACTGGCACTGGTTGCTAGTGTTTAAGGGCCAGAGCTAGAACCCAAACATGGTAAGAATACTTCTGAAGAGTAATTTTATTATTTTTGCCTTTTTGGAAGGCACTAGATGGTGGAAGTTTTATTTGTTTATTTAAAACCCTGGATCTATTAGATTCCCTGCAAGGATTTTTATCCACAAATTAAACAGTAGTACATTTAATTCTGTCTACTGTAGCTGCATCTTTAGGCACCTCAACCCCTATCCTAGCACCAACAACAACAAAAAGTGAAGTAGAGAAACCATAAATTGATTAAAATGAACAAAAATGTTTGATATGGGAGTAGTCAGTGCATTTTCTTTTAATTATAAAGAGGATCTGTGGCTCCTGAAGTTTGAGAACCTCTGCCTTAATGAATACAGTTCAGCTCATATTGTGCTATCCCATCATGTCATTGGAAGGATCTTCCAGATGTACATGATACCATAGACCAAGTCAGGATCATTTAAATATCACAGCTAGGCAGCTTGAGTAAATATAGCTCTAGGATTTGATAAATAGTTGCCCTTTGTGTTACTGCTATACACATTCGTCAAGTGCATGCTGCTTTAATGGAACTCACTTTTCATCAGTTATAGTACTAAATATACTGAAAACAAAATATAGATGTACAAAAATCGGATATAGTTCCTTTTATGCAGGTATCACTAGGTCACAAGATGAGACGAAGGGGGTTCATAATCTCCCTCATTATGGAAAGAGACACAGTTTGTGAAAGGAACTAGTCTGGCTTTGAGTGTTTGCCGTTATGAAGCAGATGAAAAATAGAATGGATATAATATGGTTGACAAACTGATTGCCCCTTAATTGCTCTTGTTTGTTTAATCAGAGTAATTTTTTATGAAGATAAATCACTGCTAAATTAAAGAGCAATTATCCATTGTGCAAATTATAGTAATATGATTGTGAGAAGTCATTCTAGTTTCCAGCACTTTAGTGGTTCTAAGAAAAAATAGTCTAATTATCAGGGATTATTCTGTATGAAATTGGTTGTCCTTGACTGTTAAGATATTTTGGAAATTGGGCAAAAGCTGAATTGTACTGATTCTGTGAAAACAAAATAAATTGCCACTTTCTGTTGAGATTGGATTAACTCTAGCAAACTTTTTAGGTGTTAATGAGTGGATAATAAGTTAAAAAGTGGATAACTTTTTAATGAATACAGATTAGTTATACAGAAAGTACCTTTGAAACAAAATCAGAAGTTAATTTTAAGAACATGCTTATGTATCTTGCTTCAAATGGATGGGATTACCAATTTTTTTAAGATTAAGCATGTGCTCCAGTAGTTTGCAGACCTGGGCCAAAAGATCAAGTTTGCATAATTAGAGTATTGCATCTCATAAAGGCAGGAGCGAGAAATGTAGCAGCTTTTTCATCCATGTAAAGATTGAATATTTCACTTTTGAATTCATGAGGAATGACTCTTTAACTGGGATTATCAAAAGTATTTAATCATGGAAAGATGGAGATAGACACCAAATGGGATTTTCAAAAGTGCCTAGATGCCAATGGGAGTTAGACATCTAGGCCCTTTGAAAATCTCACTAGGTATCTATCTGCTTCATCTTTAATTTTGATAATCCCTAAATCAGTTTTTTATATGGGATTTAGATTTCTAAATCACGTGGGCACTATAGAAAATGGCATCCATTCCCTGTAATAGTGATGCTTAGATTTCATGTATGTGAGTGTGGCTGTTGTAAGGCCTTTTTCAGGAAGAAGAAACTTCCAACTTCATTGCCATTGTCTCCATCATTATTCATTATATATATATATATCTCTTTAACTAAAATTTGATAAAAATTGAACAGACTGAAAGTCTAAAGGATTGAAATCCTCATTAACCACAGAACACAGCACAGACAGTAGCACTGCTGTGCTAGAATTCAGTCAGTGTAGGTCTATCTAGACTTGAAGGAAACTCTTGTAGGACTCCCTTGACTCTGCTAAAACTTCCAATTAGAAATTTGACAGAGATGACCAAGTCACTTCACATAAGCCACCGTCTAAAAGGCTGTGAGACGGTATCAACTTCCAGTAATTACCAGCTCGGAGCAATATTGAATATGTGACTTAAAAGTGAAATGCACCATATCTTTTGCCAGTGTTTTGAACCTTTCCATCCCCCTAAATAATAAATGAAAAGGAATTATGTTCAGTCTTTATAAAAACATCACCGTAACCCCGGATCTCCATGAGGAAATTGTAATTTGGGATTTCAAGTTGCATTATTGGCCCCTCCCCTTTCCTTGTGTTACTTCTGTTGCCTGGGTAGTTAATGTTACACTCCTGTTCAAGTCCTTTCTCTCATTTTGTCAGGAGATATTAATCCTAACTCTCCTCCATATTCTATTAATCATACTTCCTCACTCTTTCTTCTCCTCTCTGTGGTTCCTTTTGTATCTGTACAATTTATTCATGGAGTAGGTATACCACAAATAAAATTTGCACTGCAATGATTTTCTTCATATAAGTATGACTGATCTTCAAAATATCCTTTTACAATAAGTATCTTTCTCTCATCCTGTTTTCATGGGTGTCCCCCAGGGCACTTTTCTCTATCCCCTCTTCTTTTAGATTTTATATTTGCCTTCTTGGTAACATTATCTTGTCTCCCAGCCTGCAGTGCAGATTACATTCATTTGTATTCCTCTCTTCCATCCTTTTCCTCTCATACTCATAAATGTTTTTCTATCAAATTGTCTTCATTTTTCTCAGATTCCAGCAAATTATCTTAAATTAAATATAACCAAGACAGTAATTATCTTCCTCCTTTCTCTTTCCACTTCTCCCACGTCAATATCACTCCCATCACTCTGGTTGTTACCACTGTAAACTTTGTTATCTTGAATCAGCAGTTTACTTTTGGCACCCATATTTCTTATGTTGTTCAGTATTGCCTGTTTCACCTTCTAAACATATCATATATCAGTAAGGTATTTTAAACAGCAAAATCATGGTCCAGGTACTTGTTTTTGCATCTTAATTTCTGCGATGAAATGTTTGTTGGTCTTCCACAGTCCTCTTATTGACCACTTCATTCAGTTCAAAAGAAAACTGTATGTCTCATTTTTGCTTCCCTTTCCTATTGACATGCCTATTTCTTCACTGGCTTTTCATTGCACAAGTTGGTCCTTCGTATATTTATTTTATTATTCCCTGACATCCTGCTTTCTTTCTTCATTCATCCTTTCAAAATCTTCTTACCTTGATTCATTTACCTATTGCCAATTTTGTCATTTCCTCCTCCTCTTCCCTTTGCTCATTTTTCTGTTCATTTTTCAAAAAACTTTCTTTGAACAATTTTCTGTCTCTTCATTGTCTCATAAGCCTCCAGTTGTTGACTATTTCTTATTTTTGGCTATTTATTATTATTAGTCAGTTTTTATTATTATTGTGTCCTATTGTTCTTTCCCCAGAAATTTGAATCAGAAGTTCTATTTAAAGGAATCCAAACTGCTCTCAATGAAGTCCAGTGGCAAAATTCCCTCAATAAATATAATGTGAATATACTCTAATCTAAATAGATATTAGTAAAGAAAGGAATAAGCAAGAGGAATGATGAAATTGATTGTGTTAGTAGACAAAGAAATAAAACTGCAAAAATATCTGTTATGCTGGATTATGTAATACACTTTATAATTCTTACTTATTTAAAAATTAAAAAGGTAATTTATAACACTGTATGAAAGGTAACAGTTTTTTTTCACTTAAACTAAAGCCTCTAACTCATTGGTTTTTTAATCTTAATCTGTAAGAGAGTATTCAGATTTTAAGCAAGTGATGGGCCAAAGCTTAGTGCATAGGCTGCAGTCCCCCAGAAGAACTCCAGGAGGGATTGTGACTCATCAACATCCTTCTGAGGCATAATTACCTCCTTGCTTTCCCCTTGATTCTTGGATGGGCTGATGGGGCTAACTCCTATTACCTTGCACCCTGTGCTAGCTTATCTACTTTGGACAGCAAGTGGGTGAGAGAGCCAAGCCTCTGCCCTTTCCCCACCCCTCCCTGCTAATGCTCTGTACCCATTCTCCAGAGAGGAAGCAAGCAGCCATGTAGCACAGCTTACTCCTGCTTGCCAGGACTTATGAACCAAGTAGGCCGCATAGGAATGCAGCGGGATTCTTATGTTCTCTTATTCTGTTGAAGAAATGCATAGTCAAATCACAATATAGATCTAAGTGTATGTGGAGTTTTAATCACTCTTTTGTAGTGTGATTACAGTTTCTTTAGAGAGAGAGAGAAGTCTGCTATTCATTTACCAGTTCCATACAAAAAAATTTGACACTGCAAGAGCAATTTTTACAAGCTTTTCTCAAAAAATATTTTAACCTACTAAAATTGACCAGCATGTCAACAAGTAGGGAATGATTTAAATCACCATAGTGTTGCAGGTAATCTGAGAGGATACATCTGTAAATTGAAAAAATAAATTCCATGCTGTATTTGTTTATATATATATATATATATATATAATTTCATAATGTGCATTCAAAATTTATAAATATAATGAAGTCTTTATTCCTGTCTACTCTCTGAGAAGTTTTGGATTGCAAAAACATTATTATACTGCTTCAATACAATCTTGCATTGTTTTTTTTTTGAAATGTCAAAATCAGATTTTATTAAAAAAATCCCAATGCAAAGCAGGAGATTCAAACACTGAAAACTTTTAGAGCCAGAGCTCAACATCCCTAACTCAGGAGTCTTATTTGAATTTTGCAAATAACCGTTGATGGGCAGAACCAAAACCTGCATCCAAATAATCTCAAACTTTGTGGGTCTTGATTTCTAGATTTTGATCTTAATTCCATAGTGAACTTGTCTGTTAAATATAAACCAAGTATTCTGTATTGTTTAAAACATACAAGCCATATATGGGCTGTTTTCTGCACACCATAATTCAATGGAATTCCACTGAGGGAAATGAGGAATTGTGTGTGGAATTTTCAAAATTGCTCAGCATTTGGCCAAATTTGTTCCCACTAAAGTCAATGGAATAGCTCAATGTTTAGTATTTCTGAAAATTATCTTGATATGTCTATGATAAGAATTCTCTTCTAATTATGTCTACTGACGTAGTGCTAAAGTCTGACCTTCTGAGATGTTTCCAAAGCTAAAGTGTATCTTTGCATATTAGATATAATCAGAGTGTATAAAACTTGAACTTTTCATTCTACATGGCTTTCTGTGAAGATTTTCTCCAGATTTTGACAGATGTGGGTTCTCATCTCCTGTGTTTTGCTGTGTTTTAAACCAAAATGTTTAAATTCAAACACTTGAAACCTGGCTTCCCTTCAAAACCATGTGAAACTTCAAATTTGACATTGTTACATCATTAAATCATGTCAAGTTCACTCACTTTGTGGTGAACATCAAAACCAAATGAACTTAGGGATGATTTGAGGTTTAATTTAAAATATTTTACACAGCTCACTTCTATAAAACACAGTATAAACTTGAATAAACATTTCAGTTCATATAGAAACATTTCCACATTGAAGCCAAATATTTAAAACTGACTCTAAATAGATGAAAATAGATAGTGTTTCCCCCTAGAAAAACAGTCTGGTATCTCTGCCAACTGGTGGCCAGATACAAGAATAGATTTAGCCAATTAGCAGAATCCCCCATCTGGTGGTTGGATTCCCCGTAGAGATTTCTGGCGTATTACTACAGCTGTGACTCAAACTAGGCTCCTTTGCTGGGCAAGCTGAAAGGGAGCCCTTCTTATCTCTGAAGGAAGCTCATCTCATCTGAAAGCCATTCTTCATGTATCATCTTCTAGCTTTTCAATGTAGAACAGATGCTCCCCAGGCCTTGCCTACTTCTCGAAGTCTGTTGGCAAGTTAATGCATGGTTCTAACAAAGTAGCTGCCAGGAGACAAGATGGCAGGTATGTACAAGGCAAGGGGAATTGTTACTACATTTGAAATGTGGAGAACTTTTCTTCTTGGTGAAAGGAGAGTTGTAAATCTTTCTACATTGGATTTATATGTCAACAGGAGATAGTGACCTCATACCACCAAAACAACACTATAAAAAACAACCAATAGCAGTACTGCTCTGCTAAACTCCACTTCTGCTGAAATCTGTTCCTTCTTATCTCCATGCACTGACTATTTAGACACACTTCTCTGTGGCCTCTTTAGACCCAGCTCTTGGACTCCAGCATATATGTTTACTGAGAGATGATTACCTGGACTGAAAGCCTCTTTAGTTAAACACAGAACAGTTTTGGCCTTCATGTTTCAACTGGTGTGAACAATAGGGTAGTATGACGGAGTGTTCACTGTCACTTTGTTATAATGCTCATTGCCATTATATCTAAAAATTTCCAAGGTATTGTTGAAATATACAATATAAGATGTGAAAGCGACCAGATAATAAAAAAAGAAAAGCTCATGTAGTTGTTAATTTTTGGCACCATGTAATTAAACCACCTTTTTAAATGTTATTTTTTTGCCAGTATCTAATTAGCAGAACCATCTGCCTAAGGAATGCTGTACCATCTGTCTGGAATGTTGTTCTGTTCATTTTTTCTGGTTCCTGACTAATTAACTTCTTTCACTCTGAAATGTAATAGTACATTTTGTTTTTACACTTCAGAGAAGTGTGTACATAATATATGTGTACTTGTATTAATATATCCATTATGAGTATCTGTCTGTCTGCCTATAGTAATGCAGGTATTATACGGGGCCCAATTATGCTCTCAGTTACATGACTGCAGCTCCCAGTGATGTTAATGGAAGCCATGTGTTTTTATTCTCCCATATAATGTCTAATAATAGAAACCCTAACCAACCAGTCTTTTCATGGGCTTTTCAGATCCTGAATACATGGCTAACACTTTCTTATTGATTAGGGTTATGATTGCACACTGTGGCTATATTGAAATATGCTGTACAGAGATTTATTTTTTTCCTTTTTGCAGTTTGTAGCGTCTCTAGAAAATTCATGTCAGGACTTAATATCAGGTTGCATTGGATTGTGTGCACATGCGTGCACACGCACACACAGACACATGCAAAAGCTAGCTCTTTCCCGTGAAGACAGCAAGTACTTTTGTCCTTCTTGACTATTGTTTATCCAATAAATGAAAGGGACAGTTAAGCATTCTTCACACTTTTCATATTTTTCTGTTTGCCTTCTGTAAAGGTATCTGAACAAATCAGATCGCATTTGGCATTCCTTTCTGTTTTCCTTGGAGCCAGCCCAGCTTCATACATTTAGTTTGCTTACTAAAGATATCACTGTTTAACTTTGAACAAGATTCTACTGCCCACTCAACGATTAGACAAATGACAGAAATATTTTATTGCTGCAAAGTATGTAATTATCCTTAATAGTTCTTTGATGTTGAAAGAGTGCTTGAAGTCTGTTAGTTATCACCAGATCTCTGATAAATCTTCAACTTTCAGCTCAATAGCCAAGTTGACACTGAACCCAGGTGGAACAGATTTACGTACACAATTACAGTCTTTTCCCAGTCTGATGGCAGGCAACACTAGGTAGTGGAAACGGGAAAAAGATAAATAAAGGTGCCCTTCCAATAAGAGTACTTGGAATCTCCAAGAAGGTTCCCAAGTGACCAAAACAGAACCACAGTCATCTTCCTTTCAGGAGTCTTTGGTTTTCAGGAAGCAATGTGCTGAAAGAGACAGACTACTTTATCCCGTTTCTGCTGAGTGGAACAACTTGATTCCTCTTCTTTGAGAAACTGGTGTGGGCTAATCAAATGGCAATCGATGTCTCTGACAAAGACTTAAAATGTCTAGCCAAAATGAGGGTCATGTCCCCTTTCACCATTCAATCAGAAGATGAGGCATCACTTTTGAATATTTGCAATTGGGTCTTAAATTCCAGTATATTTGTGCAGAACACAGAACGTTTTGTGCCATACCAGTTTATGTAAGACTAGTTAGGCCATAGCCATTTGTATAGCCATGGTGGTACATACTTGAACACCTGCTGACTCAGCCGCAGTTAGCAACTTACTTCTGGAAGTTGCTTTCTATTGGCCTCTCCTGAAGTGCATCCTCTGGCCAACTTCATACAGTGTGCTTGCCAAAGTTGTATTTTCTCTTCAGCACTTTGCTGACTGCTGAAATGTCCAGCTTAAAGTTCACAGTTTGATACAAAGCCTCTCCATTGCTTTTATGATCTTATAATTTGTTTTAACTGTCCAGCATGCAGCAACACAGTGTCATTTAAAAAACGACTGTTCTTCAGCCAGCCAGAACACAACTGTATACATTTTTCATTTCTGCTCTCCTTGTTTTAAGAATAATGTTAGGACCTCTGTATATATGGCTGAGCTGTGTCTGTGCATTAGTGATCAAAAGAGTTGCATTTCTGATTATTCAATTCTGTGTTCAAGTGTCCTTAGAACATGTTATTTGGCTTTCTCTCTTTTATTATTATCTCTTCCAACATTGGTGTATTTCACTCACTTGTACTAGTTAAGCATACTTGATTGCAATTATTATTCTTACTTCATTAAATTCATCACTGATTTAAAATACATCAGTACGAACACCACTCCCTTCTTTTCTTAGCAGGATGCCTCTAAAGTAGATGCTGCAATTAATTGAGGGGTTCTCCATCTTTCCAAACTGCTGTACCCCTTTCAGGAGTCTGATTCGTCTTGCATACCCCAAGGCCATTTGTTAAAAAATACTTGCTTACAAAATCAGACATCAAAATACATAATAAGTCAGTTGGAATATAAATATTCTTACTTCTGTGCTGCTGCTGCTGGCAGTGGCACTGCCTTCCGAGCTGGGCAGCTGGCTAGGGAGTACACGTTGTTCACAGCACAAGAGGGTTTATTTTTAATCTCACTCCCACCCACTCCTGCAGGGCTCTGGAGCCTGTTATAAAACTAAGGATATGTATACACTATGGAGTGAGGTCAATTTATTTTAAATTGATTTTCACCCGCTGAATTTTAGAAGTCGGAGGAGCATGATCACACCACGCTTATTGTACCGGGGAATGGAGCCCCCACTGGCTGTGCCTGTTGACGATCAAAGCAGTGCACTGTGTGTAGCTATCCCACAGCGCAACTAGCCACAGAGGCTTTTGGGAAGGTTCCTCTGAATATTTTGCCTTAAGCATTGCGTTTTGGGGGCATTGCCATCTGATGGATTATGCATGGGCCTAGAAAACAGGACTTGGATTCAAATCTTTTTTCTGTGCCTAGTCTACAGTTACACTGGGCAAATCACTTCATCTCTGTCTCAGTTTCTTCATTTGGAAAATGATATATACCAACTTGGCAGAGGTGTTATGAGATACAAAGTGTGTAGCTTTCTTGTCCCTATGATGGTCCCAGGATATGAGAGAGACAACGTAGGGAATGTAATACCTCTTACTGGGCCAACTTCTGTTTGTTTCAAGCTACACAGCTCTTCCTCAGGCATAGAGAAGGTAACCAGAGTGTCTGAGTAAAATACAAGGTGGGACAGATTGTTACGCATGAGGGGTTCACACACACTGTAGGATATGCTATATGCTTAACTATCTAGTCCATCTTATATTTAGCTCAGACACCTTGATTACCTTCTCCAGACCTGAGGAAGAGCTCTGTGTAGCTTGAAAGCTTGTCTCTTCCACCAACAGAAGTTGGCCTAATAAAAGATATTGTCTTACCTACATTGTCCCTCTCATAATGCATATAAATTGCCCTATAAATATTAAGTAACATTTTAATCTGAGTGGCAGACATGGTAATAGAATGCAGTACTTCCTGGCTCATATTCTGTGCTTAGTCCACTAGATAGTGGCGTGTATTTTGTTTTGGTTTTGGACTGCCACCAGTATGTCCTCCAAATTACGCCATTGCCATGGAATTTTTGCAATGCTAGGATATTTGTACACTTTAGTGTAAAACCAGGGTTCAAACTCAGGCTCAAGCCTAACCCCCCTTCCATCTACACACAAATCACATGAACTTGGGCTCAGGGTCCCAGGACAGTATGGGATGGAGCGTCTGAGCCTGAGTACATCTGGGACCCATGCTTCAAGCCCTATTGGTTTGCAGTGTAGACACAGTCCCATTGGACTCTTGCTCTGGAAGTCCACCAAAAGTCCCACAGACTGACATCCTTTGTCCTCTGGACAGTCAAGTAAGGTGGCCATTCAAGTTTTCCCACACTGCACCATGAGCAAAGGGCTAGAGCAGCCACATTTTGGGAGGTTACTAGGGAGTCAAAGATATGGGTGGTTGGCCTCAAACCTGCGTAATGTAGTGTAGACACTGGAGCCCCAGATTGGGACTCAGAGTTTAACAGTTCCTAACCTAGGGTTACATATAAGTGTAGACGCTCAAGCCATAGGTTAACAAACTCAGGATCTGCTAACTTGAGTTCTACTAACCCTGAACTTAAATTGCAGTGTATATGTACCTTAGAAACTATCTATTTTGTTGCTGAAATTTGCCTTTCTGCTTATTTTATCCTTTTCTAATCTTCTCTATCATTCCTTCCTATATATCTGCTTGCTTTTCCTATTCCTCTGTGTCATCTACCTTTACTTTTCCCTTGGTCTCATCTCTCTCTCTTGGCTTTTTGTCTTCTTTTTCTCTACTCCCTATGCTTGGTACAGCCTACTAACTTCACATGTGGTGAGCATTCTCCTTCAAATCCTTAATTTAAACCCACATTTCTCATGAAGTTTTCCTACACTAATGATCTTCCAGTAACGCCGCCTGCATTGGAACCATAATAGAGTTTAACCTTAAGTGCTTTTATGGATTAAAATTTCCAAAAACAGACACAGGCGCATAACGCTATATATGTAACATGTAGGCTTAATGTGTCCTGGTCACATTTGCTTTAATTCTTCATTCTAAAGCAATCTTTATAATACTCTAGAAACCTAGGATACATTGGTGAGCCAAGAACAGTCTTTTACTTACCATTAGTGGGACAAAACTTTTTGTACAAAAGAGTTAAGACATTGTTCTCTTTTTATACAATTGAGGGTGTTTCATGCTGCTAGATACAATTTGTTATAAATTCTAGAGTCTTTCACGGAAGGATTCTTCCAGACGGTTTTAGAAGTTTTCAATGAATCCCCCCTGATGTAGAAATCCATTTGCAATACAAATTATTTTAAATGGAAAAGAGTTCGGGGAACAGGGTGAGATTGGTTATAAGGCTGTTATTTTTCAGAAAATAAAAACCTCATTCTTGGACTAGTTGAAAAGGCAAATCAAAGAGTACTCTGTACATTGTCTGGAAGCATTTTCTTCCCTTCATTTAAATAGGCTTTCAGCCTATTATTTTTACTAATTACAGAGTATTCTTGCTATTAATACAGTCTCCATGAAAGGGTAGTTACAAAAAATTAGCTACATTAAATCAGCATGAGTTGGATTTGGTTACTTAAAATGAAAATGGGGCAAACGGTGTTTTAAATTGGTAAGCTGCAAGTTAGCTAAGAAATCACAGTTCCTTTTGGTGAAAAGCAAATGCAGTCAGTTGTACTTTTTAATTTAAATAATACATATGAATACACACTCTAGATGTGAAAGGTAACATCTGATAGAAAAGGCAGTCTTGATTATACTGTATACATACATATACAAATATGCACAAGTATCGGTATATACACACTGAAATATACACTCTACTTCATAAAAGAATATACTTCCTAAATTGTAGTTTACGAATATTAGATAAGGCAATAATAAGGTTTAATTCATACACTGAAACTATAGCATGGTAAAATAGTGCTATGGCTGTGGCATAAATCTGTTGAATCAAAGAGACAGTACAGAAATGAGAGTAAATCACCTCAGTTCCATAATAGATAGTATTAGTGCTGTTTTTCTGTACGTTTCTTTGTTCTTTCAAACAGAAGTGTAAATTTTAGTGCTCATGATTAGCGCTGGATTGATAGCCTCTTGAATTTTTATTCACAGGAAGGACAGTGACAGTGCACACTTTTTCTCAGCATGATGACTATGTCTTTCAACAAAGTTCACCTCAGATGCTACAGGGAGGCAGACCATTTAACTACTTCGACTAACAGATCTGGGGATAGAGCATCTTTCCCTCTCCATACTTATTCAAACACTTAGCTTTGCTACACCTGCCAGGAACAGTGCTAATTAGTGCTGATTGTGATTTTTCTGATGTGTGCATTAGGTCTGGATTGAAAACACTAACCTCACTTCAGCTAGGTCACTAAGCAGCCATCAGTACAAATGTTGTATGTTTCTGAGGAAAACAGGTTATAACAATATTAGAAATGGATGCTTCCCAATATCAAATGTTCATGTGTCAGGATGATGTCATAGAAGCGTGCACTGTGCTAGCTGTCTCTGACACACCTATGTATTTTGTAGTTTACTTATTTTTGTCTATAAATATCTGTATTGGTATGTATTTCAGGCAGTGGAGTGGCAGTGTGATGAAGCTACTAAAAGAGCCTGTTACAGCAAGGGCAAATCAAAGGTAAGTAGGTGACAACTGCTGCTTAATCAAAACTTATATTTGCTTGACAAGATATCCAGTAGAGCCCTGTGAAGGACTAGTCAGTGTACAGACCTCATCTCCATAAAGTTCTTGTTCTCCTTCAAAAAGTAATAGGAAATTCTTTAGGGTGACAATGCTCCATTTACTGCAATGTAGGCAAAGAATATAAACAATAGTACTTCGGGAGTCAATATTTCAGTTGCTTCCTTCTGGAAACCGTCAAAGGCCCCACAGTAACGATACTCAATTTACTTAATTTGTATCACTTTGCTGTTTTAGTCCTACATTATGTGAAATTCAGTGGACTAGATTCTGATCTCATTGTCTGGACACTGATGTAAATCTACAATAACTCCATGGAAGTCTTTCCATAGTACACCACTTACCGCTTTGGCTATCAGGCACACTTTTAGAAATTTTGTTATTTCTGTGATGTCTTATTGGCACATGAGTTGCCCCAGGATTTTTTATTGACTTTTTCAGGATAATAATATGAAATTCATTAGCTTTGTAGACATACAACCATAGGTTTCTGCTGTCCGTTACCAGTTTCCAGTTTGGCCAGCTATAGTAATTTTTTCCCAATGTGCACAGCACAATTAAATTCAGTGTCAAGAAAGAATAGGTCCTATGGACATATGAAAAGAATAAATCTTGTGAGCTTTTAGAGGTGCACTTAACTAACAAAATTTATTTTGTGTGGCGTTGTGCAGAATCTACTTCACAACTTGGGCATTTTTTTTAATCTGAGGCTGCTTTATGTTCACTGTAAGTAAGTTACATTTTAGAAATGCTAACATTATGGACCCATATTGCTTATTGAAAGAAATGAATCAATATCTGTTTAATAACTTTTATTAAAAGTTTTAAACAAACAAAAACAAAAACAAGAAAACACATTACCAAAGCTAAGCTACTGTACTGTTAGTAATACTAAACTAAGAATAAAACAATACAACTATAAAATCAAGTCAAGACAACAAGTTAGTCTCAGAATTGGAATGAAATCAAATAATCAAATTAGGTCAAATCATCATATTAATTAAATTATAATCAATCCTTATAAATTATAACAAGGAACTAAAGAGGAGGCTGTCTCTTTGGTTAGAAACCCCATCTAAAAAAAACCCACCCAAGTGAGTCAAGTCTAACTTGGATCTGGTTAAATATTTTATATGGAAAACAAATTATTATCTAATAATAAAACTACAACCTTAGAGCCAGTTACAAATCTTCTTCAGATTTCAATTCCAGTGTGGTGACCAACCCTGCCCCAACCTTTCCCCCCAAATTGTATAGTACAGACTCTAACAAAACTCTTTGATAAGGAGAAGTTTGAGAAATCTTATGTACCAAATATTATGTATGACAGTTTAAGTTCCTTAGGACTTTTAAACATACAGTATGGAACACGCTTTAATGAATATCCTTGAGACTTTGGTTAGGGCTGTTTAAACTGGGGAACTTTTTTGTGTTGCCTTTCCTTTATAAACTTCATGGATGCTCATGCACACATGCATTCACACAACCATGCTTTCATACCTTAAAATGAGAGAATAAAAAAGCTGGACTGCCTCCCAGCTAATAGAAGCTAAAGACAATATTAGAAAAAGTAAAAATAAGATACATAAATAACAGGGAGATTCCCAATACTTCAGTTCTCTTGGCCTTCTGGAGTGTCATGGAACAGGAGCTGTACCTGCAGTCCAGCAGCGACATGGTGATGTTCCTGGCTCAGCACTCAGTGGCAGCCATCAGGTGCAAGGAGACTGGTGAAAAGCTGGTGTAGTTATGTAGATGTCTCGTTTTCCATTCTCTAAGGTGGTTGACCTTATGGTTTCAGGCATGTCAGTCATCCCTCAGATGGTTTATTGACCCAAAAAACAAGGCTTCTTGGTTTTCCATTTGTTTCTTATAGTTTTCAATCTTTGCTTACTCCAGCTTGCAGTGCCTCCTTTTAAAGCCTGTGGGCAACTCAAGAGCAAGGCTTATCTTGGAGCCACACAAGTTGGTCAGTTATTGTTTAAATTAGGTTCTTGTCAGTGAGCCTCAATTTTGGGAAAGTCCTGCTGAAGCCACCTTTTCTTTTTAAATCATTGCTGTGCATACCACAGAGACTTTCAGTCTAGGACACATACCCCCTCCAAAAAAAGAAATAAAATAAAAAATATAGAACAGAAATCACTTTTAATGACCTTGACAAGGCCATCTCCAAGACTGAAAAAGTCTTGACATGACATTATGTAACCAGTTACTGAAAATTAACCCAAAATCCTACAAAAATAATGGGTTGAAAAGACCCTAGCAACTACCAGCCTCTCAGCATTCATCCATCAGCAAGATAAAAATAAATGTAAACAGTTTAGGACTATATGTCACCATTCTTCTTATAAACAAGACAATTTACAGTAATTATCATATTTAGAAACCAGGCCAAAAATCAAACCGCTAATCTTTGTAAGGTTCCATCTTGATAAAGAACAGTTACCTTAAAACTTCTCAAGATGAAACCCTTTTAAAATAAAAATAATTACAATGTGTAGAAGATCTTTATTCCTAAATACACCATTTCTCTCACACTGAGTTTGTTATGGTAAACTTAACTTAAAAAAACCACGATTCTACAAAAAATCATACATTTTGTCTTTGTTACTTTTTGAATAATTAAATTTAATTAAATCCTTATGAAGTCAAGGTCACTGAAAAATCCAAGCCCTTACTTCAAAGCTAGAGAAGATTGCCTATTCTGTGACACAGTGTAACCTTTAACTTTTAGTAATCTAGAAATTCTAGGCTATTGAGACATCCAGGTTAAAATGAGTGTTTGTATTAAAAAAAAAATTGCTATAGTATGAGCTGTAGGAGATGCTATGGAGAAGTACATCAGTTAGCAATTTACTACAATGACCGTTGCTGTTTAATGAATAAAATGAAGTGAATTAAAAAGATAAATAAAAACAACACACACAAAAATAAATCAAAAACAATAATTACAAAGTTACATAGTAGGCTTCAGGACCCTGATTGTCCCCTCAGCAGGACACAAGTCAATTCAGTTATTTATATCCAGGTTCCAAAACATCTGGATGCAGGTATCTCTTACAAATGCTCCCATTGCCTTAAACATAGTTTTAAACATATTCACCTTTTCCACTTGTCAAAGATTTAAATATAAATAAAGTTGATTGGCATCGCAATTTTCCTAGGTAAATGCAGGAAAATAACTTGGCTTTGTAGGGCTGACCTACCCTATTCCTTTTGGGATTGATTAAAAAACTTAAAGACTCACATCAATGGCAAAGTTGTGAAATATTGTGAAGGATAAAGAGGCAGCATTTTTATTTATTTGGAAAAATGTTGCTGAATACGTAATCTATTAAGAATCATACATATAAAATATATGGGGACAGATTAAGTGATGCAAACGAGAAATGAGGTATGAGGGCTGCCAGATGCCAACATTAACTGGTTAGACTTTGGACATGGTAGACAACTTCAGTCCTGTGTCTTCTGTACAAACCCAATAGGAAAACCATTAGTAAGATAATAAGCTGATGACTTTCCAAGATATTATATTTAAATCGTCTTTGAAATGTCTCTATTGATTTTGAATTTTGTGTTTGTGAGTCTGGAGAATTGCATGTGTACAAAAGAAATATCATAGTGTTGATTTGTTGTTATTTAGTTTGATATTAATAATTCATACTTATAACTGCTATATTAGTGGAAAACTAATAAATCGTTTATTTAGAAAAAAGCAAAATAATTAGGGATGTGAGAGGAATAAATATAACCACTGCCTCAGGTTTTAATAGGTCATTGTTACCCATGCAATGATAACATATTTTCATAAAGATATACTGTATGATGAGTTTTAAATGAGTTTCGCAAAGAAGCACTGATGCTTTAGTAACTTTTGCGTACCGGGTTACTGTATAACCAACTTTCATAATTTATAAATTAATTATCATAAATGCTACTGGCAGAACATTCACTTCAGAAGAGTGAAAGATAAAGAAAGAAAATATGCCAAATAAAGTGTTAAAAAAATCACTTCCTTGTAATTAGTTTCTATGTTGTCTGTATAAATCAGCTCTGTTCTTCTGATACCTATGAAAGCATGTTCAGTCTCTCTGATTTCTTTAAAAAAATACACAGTTTATGTCATAAGCATAGATACATAATCCCCTAATGAACTATGCTCCATTTCCCAATCACGTATTGTAAAAACTTTGAATGCACAGATGTAAACTTCCTTGGCTCCAGTAGAAATCTGTTGAATCATTTTTGTCTGTCTCAAACTCTATGCCTAGACTTGTTACCAACAGTTAACTGCTGTACAATATCAGTTCAAATAATTCATTGGATATTGTTGAATACAGGATATGGTTTTGAAAGATTCTTTAATGAATTATGCTGCTCATAGATGCTGGAACTAAGGGTGCGGGGGTGCTGCTGCACCCCCGACTTGAAGTGGTTTCTGTTATATACAGAGTTTACAGCTTGGTTCAATGGCTTTCAGCACACCCACTTTGAAAATTGTTCCAGCACCACTAATGCTGCTCCACTATAGCTATTTTGCTTAATATGGTCTCAGACTGCAGAAGAAGATGTTGATTCTTTCTGGGGAAATCGCTAAACTGTTTTTACTTAGTTTCTCTTCATTATGGGAAGAAACAATACATTTAAAGAAGAAACATTTTTTAAAAAACCCTAGAACCACTGCCACCGAGTAACCCAGTCTTCCTGCTAATTTATAAAGTCTGGAAAAAATAGATTTATGAAAATACTTTTTGTGTTTCTTGGTTAGAAAATATGTCTGTCAATGCTTAACAAAATAGGTGGAATCTTAAATATAGCTGATTCTGAAAACTGAAGAAGAATATTCTTATGTATTCTTTAAAGGTCTAGTCCTGCTTCCTTTGAAATCAATGCCAAAATTATCATAGTCTTCAAGGGCAAAACGATCAGGTGTTAAAGTGGGAGACTTGGATGTGTAAGCAATGTAGAATTGGGCCCTAAAAAAATTACTTTAAAGAAGTGAAGAGTAAAATCCTGTTCTCATTGAAGTCAGTGGCAAAATTCCCATTGATTTCAATAAGCCTGCATTTTTCCTAACGGCTCAGCTGGAAATGAAAGGTAAATTACTGTACAAATCTGTAGTTGTGAGCTAATATAAATTTCAATTTTCTACCGCTTGTGACTTCACACAGTGGTTCCTCTCATAGTGGTTTGGTGGACTGGCATTTTTTTTCCTCCATATTCCTTCATGCTATTGCCGTAGCACTCCCCCTTTTTCTGTTCCATTCCATCTGTCTTGCCTCTTTTTTTTTTCCCCCCTCTCTTCCCTTTTCCTCCAGTGAATGATTCTTCCCTTTCTGGTCTGACACACAAACAGTCAAAAATCACTCACAGCCTACCATATCTCTCAATCCTTTGCCATTGAAAGAGACTGGAATTGTATCACACAAAGCACAGTCAGCCTGAGGAATTCATTGCCAAGGGATCTTATGAAGAGCAAAAGTATAACTCAATACAAAAAAGGCTTAGATAAGTTCATGGAAGGCAGTTCCATCAATAGCTATTAGCCAGGATGGTCAGGAATGCACCCCATGCTCGGAGTCCCTAAACCTCTGATTGCCAGAAGCTGGGCCTGGATGACAGAGGATGGATCACTCAAAATTGCTCCCTTTTGTTCATTCCCCTGGAGGTATGAGGTACTGACCACTGTCAGAACAGAGCATACTGGGCTAGAGGGACCATTATTGTGACCTAGTGTGGCAGTTCTTATGATAGGTTTTGCTGTTGTCTTTTTGATTTTTTTTTTTTTTACTGTTTTGTAGGTTGTGCATGAAGAAAGTTCAGGGGGATAGGGAAGAGCCTGTTTACCCCCCCTCCAGTCACTTTTGTTTCCCCCCAGAATATCCCTTCTGTCTTCCACCTGAGCTGTCTCTCCCAGCTCACCTCTGTCACACCCCACCCCAGGTTCCTTCTGCCTTAAATATATCAAACAAAAGAAGGGAAGGAAGGAGGAAAGATGACTGGCTTTCAAAGAGCCATCTTTGGCTGCAGGAGCATGCTTGCAGTTGGGGGAGTTGGAGAAGTTGATTTGAGTTTGTTTCCTGTCTCTGCCCCTCTCCTCAGTACCAGTGAAGCCCACATCCCAGTTTAGGAAACACTGGCTTATAAATATTGTTCTATAGTTATTAAAATGCAGCCTTTACTATGGAAATCTATGGTGGTAAAAAAACAAAGGGGAAAATTGATTATTAATATTTTATTTAAAATTTTTAATCCAAAAAAGCTTTTCTGAGATGCTTCATCATATATGCAAAAGAATTTAATGATAGAATAGATTACAAGAAAATAAAACAATTACGAGTCACTAACTAAAAAAGTAACAAAGACCCATATGGGATCTCTTAATCAGGTTTGCATTGAATTATGCATAATACTTAAGGGGTTACACTTTCTAAGTAAATCTGTAAATCTAAGAGATTTATGATTCTTAATGTAATATAGCCTTCAAACATTCATCCAGCTTTATCAGAAAGCCAGTTCACAGACATCAGCACATTGGAGTTTAAAAAAAAAAAGAAGAAGCCTAAATGGCAATTTACTATGACAAATTATATTGATCAAAGGGTCATACAGTAGAAAATATGGTTGGAATGTGTCACGTAAATAAAAGCATAGGCCTCTGTTTTAGCAGCCGTTGCTTTGGAGGCTTAAAACTCTGAGAGTAACAGGCAGCCCATGTCTGCGAGTCACAGCACAGTGATTGTGATCTAACATGATGGATGTAAAGAAGGGTAACTCTGAGCCTACACTAGCATACTTTGAATTTTATCTTGACAACATAAAATGGTTCCCCTGTTCCACGCTAGTCATGTAATATCTAAATTCAACTCTACAATATGAAAGCATATGCTGATATTAAATACTTTTGCCTGGAGTAATAATAATAAGTATTTCAAAAAGACTATTTGGAATGGTCCTTAGGAGTGCGGTACACAAGCACAGATTTTCAGTCACTCTCATCACACCCTTCTGAAAGAAATAGTTAAGTGTTCTGTAGCAATGATCCAACACTGTAACTCCAATATTTATGTCATTACAGTACAATAATATAGTATTTGTGTAGGGACCCTTAGTTCTCAGTTTTTCTTTTTCAAGTGGATGCACATGTCCATTCCACTCTTGCTGTGCACGTGTTGCACCTCAGTCATTGGAAATTTTCCCTTCAGTGGTACCCTTGAGTCCCTTGAGTGCCCTTTGCTGCTGGACACTACCTGGCACCGGTATAAAGGACCCAGACAGCCTTGAGCCCCCTCAGTTCCTTCTTACCACCCAGAATGGTCATTGGAATTGGGTGCTCTCAATGTACGTTTTGTAGATTTTATTGTAAATAGTTTCTATGGTGTTATTAAAGTTGTTAGTTAGTGTAACACACTGTACCCCGAAGCAGCACACTGTAAACCCCATATTCATCATTTCTGTGTGGTTGTAATAATTCATATTAAACATGCCATGTGAGATATCTGATGAAAGATCAGAATCTGCTAAAGCCCATTGTGCTGTCAAGTTATGCATTTTGCTAATAAGTATCAAGTTGTAAGATTGTGCTGTTAGTACAATATGTTACAAGTTTTCTAATAACAGCAGAGGGTGCTCCCCCACCCAGGAGGGGCTCGATAGCCATCAATCAGCAAAAGAGTTGTAAACAAAGACTGTTTACAATACAATACTATACAATACAATCACTGTTGCAAAAGACTATACAATAGAGATTGCTCAACTCTGTGACTCACTTGCATGGGATGGATTAAGCAACCTAGTGACTCAGCAGAGCCCACCTGGTCATGCCTGGACTAAAGTCTACTGGCCACATGGTCAAAAGATATAAAATAAAGAACGGAGGTTGCATGTCTTGTCCTTTCCTCCCCCATCTATGCTGAAAGCAACAGGAATGCTGGAAGACTAAAGCCTTGTCTACACTAGCACTTATGTCGGCAAAACTTTTGTCACTCAGGGGTGTGAAAAAAAAAACACCCTTGAGTGACATTAATTTTGCTGGTATAAGCGCTTGTGTGGACAGCACTGTGTAGATGGGAGATGCTTTTCCGCGGACATAGCTACCACCACTTGTTTAGGCAGTTTTATTATGTCAGCGGGCAAGCTCTCTCCTATCAACATAATGCGGCTACACAAGCGCTCTTACAGCAGCACAGCTGTGCTGATACAACTGTGCCACTGCAGAGTTTTAAGTGTAGACTAGCTCTAAGAGATTGGACCCAGTTTTAGGTGAAGCCTGTGAGCTGAGACCTGGAACATCCAAGTGGGATGAGAAAACTGCTTAATCTTGATACTGCCTAGTTCTGTCTGGTTAAAGATTTAGATTGCGTGTTTATTTTTGTTTTCTTTGGTATGTATCTCTGATCTCCTATGCCTACCACTTATACTCACTTTAAATCCATCTTTCGCTAGTTAATAAACCCGTTTTATATTTTTAACTAAAACGGTGTGTTTCAGTGAAGTATTTGGAAAAATCTCCGCTCAGTTTAATAAGAGTTGGTGTATGTCTTCTCCACAACGAGAGTGGGACGAACCGGATAATAAACGTATAGTGGTCAGATTTCTGATCAGGGCAGGACAGATGACTTTGGGGTACAGGGCAGAGAGCTAGGGTGGGCTAGCTAAGGCCTTTCTCTGTGAGATTCCTGAGTGGCTCTCTGGGACCATTCATGCAATCTAGCTGGGTATAGGGTTCCACCTACTGTCATGCTGAATGATAACAGTGTCTGGAGGGGTTGCTGCTTGTCACTAGCAAAGAAGTGTGGGAGACAGCCCAGTCTGGAGAGTTAATTGTGTCGCAGGAGGACCAATGACAGTTAGTCAATAGTGTAGTTAAATTGTTTTACCGTGCCTGAGGATTTTATCCAATACCCAGTACTGAGGGATGCTTCCAGCTGCTTGAAGCTTAAGCTGCTTGAGGTGTTTGGGGGGAGCTCATATTTGGGATCTGCAGAGACTAAACATAGCACCAAAAAGGACCATGAAGCCAGGATAAGGCTTTAAATTATGGAGACAGCCTTGAGACGTCTGTCAGAAGCAGGTCAGTGAGACTCAGCACTGAATACCTCGGCATTGGTTAGGAGTGTGCTTCTTACCTTGCCTTGGAGCCACTCTTGCTGCTTCCCACCGAAGCACTATTACCTTGCTAGGGATCCTTCGGCAGGAGTACTACTGAATGTGTGGCCAGGAGGTCCCTAGGGGCCTGCATCTGTACAACGAACTTTTAAATCTGTGGGTTTTCCCCAGGTTCCAAATCATATTCCAGGCACTGCTGTTTGATGGCCTCAAAGAGGGGTGCAGCACCTACTCACCATGCACCACCAATTCCTGAGTCTGGTACTGAGCCCAGCATGGGGCACCAACAGCTGGCTCAGGGGGAGCCCGCTGCACTAGTGTTGGAGGAAGAGCAGCCTGAGCATGTGTTGGTCTCTTTCCCACCCTTTCCGGAGGAGGCAGTCTCATCAGGGACCTTTCATCTTCCCCAGATGACTTTAAAACCCACCTAGAGTTATTGAAGAGGGTGGCCTTAACCCTGGGCATGCAAGTAAAGGAAGTGAAAGAATCCTTGCATCGCCTGATAGACAATAGATCCTTCCAGAGTGGCCCAACCTCTCAACAAGGCAATTATGGATTCCATTAAGGCTCTCTCTCAGACTCCTTCATTGCTTCTCCTGACATCTAAATGGACCAAGAACAAATACTGTGTGCAGGCACAGAGGTTTAAATACCTCTTTACCCATGCCTCACTCTCCCCAAACCCAGACTTTCTGATGGTATAGGCAGACAATAAGAGAGAATGATGTCTGAGGCATCAAAGTGTGACCCCCCTCTCCCCAGTCAATCAAAAGACACCAAAAAAATTAGATCTGTTTGGTAGGAAAGATTATTCAACTGAATAATTGCAATTTAGGATTGCCAACCAGCAGACACTCTTGGGCCAATATGATTTTAACGTCAGGAACTTCAAGCTCAGATTTAGATGCTAAAAAAGATGGTAGGCAGGAATTTTCATTAGTTGATGAGAGGAAATCTGTGGCAAGCGCTTCATTGCAAGTTGCACTGGATGCAGTAAACTCAATGACCAGATCCATGGCGTCTGCAGTGGCCATGTGCAGGTGCTCCTGGTTATAGTCTTTGGGGCTTCCACAGGAGGGCCAATAAAATTTACACAACCTGCCCTTTGAAGGGTTTTTGCTCTTTTTGGAATAGATGGACTCTAAGCTCCATGGTTTGAAAGACTTAAGGGGAACCTTAAATTCTCTGGCATTACATACCCTAGTCCCATCTAGGAAGCACTTCCACACACAGCAGACCCACCACTACACTGGTCCCACTCCTCAGCAAGATGTGCGGGGAAAGGAAAGCAGCAGTTATAAGCGTAGACCACCTCCTCCTCCTCCTGCCTCTGCATAAATGCTTGCCACATATAGACATCCAAGGAGTGCTAAACAGGTGTTTTAATGAGACAAAGACTATAATGGGGTTCAAAAAAGAAGTAAATTAGTTCATGGAGGATAAGTCCATCAATTGCTATTAGCCAGGATAGGTAGGGATTCTTGTTTGCCAAAGGCTGGGAATGGCTGATGGGAGGGATCACTTGATGATTACCTGTTTTATTGATTCCCTCTGAAGCACCTGGCATTGCCCCTGTGGGAAGATAGGATATTGAGCTAACTGGACCATTTGTCTGACCCAGTATGACTGTTCTTATGATGCTCAAGGATGCTGTATCAGTTCCCAGAATACTGAACCCCATTTTTCCTTTGTTTGCACACTGCCTTTTCCATTTCCTCAGTGCTTGGTTCCACATTACCACAGACCAGTGGGTGTTAAGCACTATGGAATGGGATATACCCTCCAGTTTATTTGTGTCCTCCCTGTCCTTCTTCAGGGACCACTTGCACAAGAACTCCCAATTCAAGGTTTCAGTCTCTCCGCCAGCTGGGAGCCACAGAGGAGGATCCATAGAGCCTCAGAGGAAAGGGTTTTACTCCCTTTATTTCCTAATCCCCAAAGCAAAGGGTGATCGCAAACCTATTTTGAACCTTCATGAGCTCAATAAATACCTCAGGTTCTTCAAAATTTGTCTGGACTACATTTATTCACCAAGTCATCATTACCTGAGCACTGTGCTTACGGTGCTCTTGGAGGTACTGACTTCACTGGGTTGGAGGACAAACTTGTTCAATGTTTGAGTTGGTGTTTCCTTCACTAGCCTTCAGCCTTCGATAATGCTGGTGTCAGATGCATCCATTCTGGTATGAGCAGCTCACCTGATCTCCCTTTGGACTCATGTTTTGTGGTCGTCAAGGGATCTGAGTCTTCATACCAATGTCAGAGAGCTAAGAGCTTTCTGCCTTTCCTGTCAGTCCTTCCTTCCCCATATTAAGGGGAAAAGCAGGGGAAGCTCACTGTTCCTTACTGTGTTAGGAAGCAGTTCATCTATGGAACTTTTGCATAGCCAATTCAATAAACTTTGAGACCTCTTATCTTCTAGGAGTGCAAAACAATCTGATGTGCTGCCTAAGCAGGTCATTTACTAGTCACCACAAATGGTCACTCAACCTGGATGTAGCCAGGTCCATTTTCCAACTGTGGAGAACTCCCAGATAGACCTATTTCCAAACAAGGCCAACAGAAATTGTCATCAGTTTTTTCTCTCTGCAAGGGCACAGTCTGCACTCTATCACAGTGTTTTTTCTGTTGCCCCAGACAAGCAAGCTGTTCTACCCTTTTCTCCCAACTCCACTCCGACACAGAGTGCTACTGAAGATCAATGGGACCAGGCTCAAGTTATAGTAATAGTTCCAGCATGTCCTCACCAGCACTGGTTCTCCACTCTGTTCAACCTGTCAGTGGGAACTCCAGTCTCGGTCCCGTTACATTCAGACTTGATCTCCCAAGATCCTGGTCAACTGCTCCATCCAAACCTGTGGGCCCTTCATTTAACCACCTGAAAGCTCCATGGCAATCTTGGGCATAATGAGTTTATCATGTTTTATTAAATAGTAGAAAGCCCTTTACTATGGCTGCTTACTTCTCAACATGGAGGCATTTCTGCATCTGGGCTCATGAAACCAGAATCTTGCAGATTCAGTTCTTTAGCCAACAAATACTGAACTATCTGTTGCACCTAAAACATCAAGGGTTAGCAGTTTCTTCTATCAATATCCACCTGGCAGCAATGTCAGCTTTCCATCCTCTCATAAATAACCATTTTATATTCTTTAATGATATGACATTCAGATTTGTGAAGGTCCTGGAAAGGTTGTACCATCAAATAAGGGAACCTGTTCCCTGGGATTCAAACTTAGTCTTGTCAAAATTTATGTGACCACTGTTTGAGCCTCTAGCAATGTGCTTCTTACTATACCCATTTCTGAAGACAGCATTCCCGATAGTGATCACTTCTGCCAGAAGGGTGGCTGAATTACATGCTATGACATCTGAATTGCCTTATACAGACTTTTTTAAAGATAAAGTGTACTTACGTCCTCATCTGAGTTTCCTCTTTAAAGTACTATCAAATTTTCATATGAACCAGTTGAGTTACTTACCTGTATGTTGCCCAAAACCACACATCAATAGAGAGGAGCAACAGCTACACACATTGGATGTTAGAAGAGCAGTGGTGGTCTATGTAGATAGAACTAAACAGTTTTGATGATCAATCCAACTTTTTGTGGCCATTGCAGAGAGAAAATGAAAGGTCTCCCAGTCTCTTCACAAATAATTTTGTCTTGGATAACTTCCTATATTCGTGTTTGTTTTGATCTGCCAGGTAACTCTCCACCAGACAAATTACTAGCACTCTCCACAAGATCACACGCAGCCTTCATACCATTCCTTGTGCAAACTATCCAGACCATTTATAGAGCAGCAACATGGTCTTCTGTTCACACCCCCTTATGTCATCACTCAGTACTCAAGAGTTGATGCTAAGTTTAGATGAGTTGTTCTTTGGTTGTCGTGTACATGAACTCCAATCCCTCCTACATTACTGCATGTCAGTTTCCAAGAAAGGAATGCACATGTGTGATCACTTGAAGGAAAAAGTGTTACTGGCCTTTCATAACTGTTGTTCTTCAAGAAGTGTTGTATATATCCTTTCCATGACCCGCTTGCCTACCCCTCTGCATCAGAGTTATCTGGCAAGAAGGAACTGAGAGGCCTCAGGGTCAGTTGGCCCTTTCTACTGGCACCTGGTGGCATGCAGCAGCAGAGGGTGCTTGAGCCACCCTGATGAGTACCACTGAGGAAAAGATTTCCAATGACTGAGGGCAGGGCACACACACCCCAACAGTGCAATGGACATGTGCAACACATCTTGAAGAACAAGAATTAAGAAAGGTCAATAACCATTTTTTCTATTGTTTAATGTATTAATAAGTTAGCAGTGCTTTTAATTTTGGACCATAGTCATATTCACCATTCACAATCTGGAAGGGAAATAGAAACAAAACATGGCCCTTTAAGGTTCAGAACTGACTGCGCACAATCCCAATATTGTCCCAAGGATGAAATGCCCTTTACTCATATCTCTGCTACAGGGACTTCTCCAAGACCAGCAGGAGTTAAACACACAGTTATGTTTGGCAGCTATGTCTTATTAGGAACTATATAACCTGCCAGCCTTGTCTGGGTGTTGTTAGGGAGCTCAGATTAGCTAGGCAATCAACAAGTCAATACTTGAACACAGAGAGCTGAGAAAGTTGATTGTCTGTTCTTAAAATTATTAATTTATTTTGCTATAATTACTGTTGTGTTAAAAATGAAACCAATACAATGAGTGTGAGACATGAGAAGAAGGAGCTTGAGGGGACCCCTTTTTTGGTGTGTTCTGCTAACAGACTAAGCCCATAAAGTAGGAGCACTTTTTAATTTTTTTTGGTCAACCATAGGGTCTGGTTACATAAGGAGAATTTGGTCTTTACTTACAGGGTCCAGGCTCTGTGTTTAAAAACAGGCTGTGCTGGTGAAGTAGGGAGCTCTGACTCTGTGGCATGCTCCTTCTCTCTACTCACATCACAGAAGCCTTTACCCAGGACAGCTGTGCAGTTGGAGGGGACACGAGAGAATGAGGCCAGGGAGCTGGTTTGCTCCTGTAACTTCCCTTCTCTCACCCACTGAAATCCAGTGGGGGAAACAAATTAATTTGTACTGCCTGAGACTATTTACATCTCCATTGTCATGGAACCCGCTCTACTGGGGTGGAGGATAAGGATTACCAGGGACAACTGGACAGAAGGACTCATTTGAATCATGGTTTCTGCTGCAGCTGTATAGTCAAGGTTGCAGCAGGGAGCCAGTGGGTCCAGGCAGTAAAAAAAGAAAGTTCTGATGAAGACGGTGCTCAGAGAAAATCGTATTTTTCCTCCTGCCGCAATGGAAGAATGAGTGGGAAGACTTCATAATTGAAATTCAAGGCATTGCCTCTCTTAATGTAGGTTGTTTCCCTCATAGGGGTGAGTGAGGCCCAAAAATATTTTGCCCAGAGGATGGGCCATCCTCAAGTATGCTACTGAAGAATGGATTTTCACTCTCTTGAGGAACTCCATTGGTTCCTGGATTATGGCTATTGAGATTTTACTTTATTTGCAGAAAAAGAAACTGTATGGAAGTTTGCCTCCAGACTTTACTAGTAATTGTCATTCTGAGCTTTGGTAGAATCCAAGGAGGGAAGAGAGTTGGAAAGGAAAATATATAAGGACATCTATTACATATGATAGAGTAATGCACACTTGGCTTCAGAAATCTGATAGTTGTTACTTAAACTTCATAGGGTTATCCACCAAAAACAGTGCTTTAAATAACTTGTGGATCAACAAGTGAGTCAAATAAAATAATGTCATTATGACCAGCATGAGTTAGCATTTATAAGCTCCACAGAAATTCACATGGTTAAGATACTAAATCTGGCCTTTCAGGTTGGCACTTGCAGCAGGGATTGTTGTAAAGCAAGGAAGTAAATATGAGCGATAAAGGGAAAAAATAGAGCAAAAGAAGATTCAAAATAATTTTCAATTTATTCATTTAATTATTTAAGGCTCTAAGGGCCCAGTGCACTAGTGTCTAGGCTCTTCACAAACGTATTTAAAAACACAAAAATCATATATAGATATATCTGAAATTGTAACCTTGAAACAATGAATTTGATACAGACAGATAAATATCTACAACCAGATTGCTCTCATCTTGTCAAGTAGGTATGAAAAAGGAGTAAAAAACCTGACCAGATAAGAATTGAAATGTTGGCATAAATTTTGTTAGTCTTCTTCAAATATATTTTTGTAAAATCAGAGAATGCTTGGTAAGTAAATTGTTTTTTCACAGAGATTTTATATAAGGGAATGGGAAAGTAAAATGATGGGTAAAAAAGCCACTCAAAGAAAACTTTGTCCTTGAAGTCATAAGCATTCAAAAAGGCCATCCCTCAGACCAAACACCACCTTTTCACAAAGAAAACAGTTGTAATCCCCTGAAGACATCTAAGACTCCTGAATTTGAATATCCAAGTGGTCTTCTATAGTTAAGTTTGCCTCTGAACCCAGCAAACTGACTCTGGATGGTTCATGTGACTCTGACCTGGTCTACACTTACCTTCTGGATTCGGTGGCAGTTGACGGGAGATACACAAGTGACATAAATCATTTGAGTATCTCCCGTTGACTTCACTGTGTCTGCTCTGTGCACCGTCCACACACACTGCACCAAAAGGAACAGTGTTCCCTTCGATGCAGCGCTACACCACTTACCAGAGTGGTTTTCCTACGTTGATTGCTGAATCGACTGAGTGGGTCTACACAGACTTCTCAGTCGATCCAGAGCAATCGATCTGATGGTGGTGAATTTGCTGCCATCAGTGTAGACCCAGCCTCTAATATAATAGCTTTTGCAATTCTTTTTTTTTTAGGGTGCTGCTTTCTTTTTTTTTAATATGGGTAAAATTATATGAAAATGTGCTTTGATTCATTGGAAGAGAATTTGATTTTTTATTCTCTCTGAAAGTTTGATTTTTTTATTTTAAATATTGGTTGTTTTAAGCATGATTCCTTATAAAAATACCACCAGGATGAATTTAGGCCAGTGTTAAATCTACTTCGACTGAAGAGTGGGCTAATACAAGGGATGAATTTCACCCAAGATCTTTTGCTTACTCTGTTGCATTATCTGAATCATTGCAAAGTTGGCACAGAGATTGAGACCATAAAAGAAAAGAATGTTACAAATGCTAAGAATGTCAATGTTGAAAATGAACATTATTTTTCTTGAGTACAGACTGGGTGCTTAGCGTACAGCTAACTTTATCTCAGAGCTATTTCAGCAGGGGGTGGAGTAAGAAGAGAAGAAGTGAATAGGTCTGAATGGTTGTAATATCATAGCCCACCTGCTTTTCCTACACTTACATTCCATGGCTTGCTGACATATCAAAATATGAAAAATCTCCTTTTGAGTCTATACAAACATTCTTGCCAATATACTCCATCAGAAGAAGCAAAGATGGCATTTCATTTACCCAGATTAAAACCAAAATCTGCAGTCAGGGAAGTGTTCAAAGCTTTAACCATCACTTTTTAGAGCTGAAAAGGGCAGATAATACTGCCAAAGTACTCTGTAGTGCACAGGAGTTCCAGGCTTCTGTTTGGTTCTAAGAACGTTAGTTTAAATTAAAAAAAAAAAAAAAGGTTTGGTGAATTTAAAGTAAAGGTATGATGTGAGGTTTTGGAACTCAGTCTGAATTTTTTTAAACTTTATTATTATTGTTTTATATAAAATATAGACACACAAAACAAAACATATACATACATGCACAAGATGGAAATAGCATATAAATAACAAAATCCAATGTTTATTAATTGGAAAACCTGGAAAAGAAAGAAACAAAAACCCCAAACCTGTGAACTTGTAGAGGTCACGCAGGACATCAATTATTGAACTGACTAAATAGATGAATAAGTAAGAACATAACCTATGAGTATTGAGGACTGATATATACTAAACTACAAAAGTATGCAATAATTTCATGTGTGACCAAACATCCTCATGTTTTTTTTCTAAGCATTTCTATTAGACAGAGTAATTTTTTCCATTAATGCAGTAGTAGAGAACTCACTAAGCCAGTCTTCATATCAGAGAAGTATTGCAGATTTCCATTTTCTCAAAATAACTGTTTTGGCTACTAAAATAGTTACTGCAATCCATTTCTTAACGTTAATTAGTAATACCAACTCATCCAGAACCCCTAAAATACACAAGCTTGGAAAAAGGAAAGATAGCAACATTTGATGTTTTTGGGAGAGCACTGAATATGGTATTCCAGAACACACACATTATTTGACAGGGATAGAAAATGTGTGAAAGGTTGGCATGTGGCTGTTTGGCAACACACAGTGTATGTTGAAGATGCAATCAAGCCTTAAACAAACTTTCTGGATTCCAGCAATACCTATTTAATATCTTGTTCTGGAAGAATCACAAGGATAAAAACTTGAAGTAACTTTCACCTCCCTGGTTTCTGTTGTGTTAGTAAGACTCAGTTCTTGTCTCGATTTTTCTTTGAGACTGAGATTGAGATGGTAATACAAAGCATTAAGCAACCTATAAATAATTTTTACAAGGTGACTTTTGTTTCCGTATTTCTTAATATGTTCTTCTAGAGATGAGATAGTTGAAAGAGACCAATTGTCTCCCATCCTTACATGAATCCTTGAGCATAGCTACTGAAAGAAGGAACTCTTAGACAGCAATACATGATATTTTACACATGTAAACAAAGGAGGCTAGTCTATCGTCTTGTGTTATA
>ML675601.1:3513216-3592859 GCA_007922155.1 Mesoclemmys tuberculata | reverse complement strand
TATAGCAGAGTATTCAAAATGCCTCTCAGTATTAAAGGAATATCTATTTTATTAGAAAAGATGTCTGCAATGTCTTTGAAAAATTCAGAATTACCTCCACTTGGGCTATAAAAGCTTCCTAAAAATAACTTTTTTGAGTTGAACCAGCCTTCAAGAAGAATGCATCGTCCTTTGGGAGCAGGCCAAAACTGTATACATTGAAAAGTTATACTTTTATGAATTAAGATGGATTTTCCTCTCTTCTTAGAATTCAGTGATGAATGATACTCAGTACCTACCCACGTCGTCTTGATTCAATCAGCATCTATTTCTGCTAGATGAGTTTTCTGCAGTAAAGCTGCTTGGCCTTTTTTGATCTGAGGAGTCTCAGGATTTTAATTATTTTGGAAGGTTTGATTAAGTCCCCTCACATTCCAGAAGCACATGCTAAGAAAATTCCTGGCAAAGTTTTACATAATATATTAAGACATATAGCCTTATTCTAAAGATACCTATTTCATATAAATATATTTAAAATCAGATATTACACTGTAAATACCATTGGATATTCTAGAACCAGTATAATACATTCCTATCTACAAACTTTTTTTATGTATACATATATACAGAGTAATCACATGTAAATTCACAGTTGATTTGGTGAATCAAATTCAAATGATTACAAAATCTAAATATGAAAAATACAGTAATATAACAAATCATATTCATAGTATATCAAATTCTCTGCACAAATTGAATAACTAATATTTTATAACTAAATTTAAGGTTTAGGTTATAGTCAACTTTACATGTAAGGTGTATTGACAGTTGTAAGGGACTTGTGATTACCATAACATGATCCTTTGGAGGCAGAGCTAGTGAAGAGATTCTGTATAGGAGTGTATGCTGTGATGAGTAGTGCAGATGATTTTTTAGTCCAGGTTCATGCACAAGGGGAAGCAAGCAGGGGCATGGGTCCCCCCAGTAATTGGCAAGGGCACAAAAGTCCTCCTGGGCCACAGGGGGAGCTGACAGCTCCTACGGCCCTGTTGCTGCAGCAGGGAGATTGGCTCCTCCGGGGCTGCAGGGGGAGAATGAGCTCACCTGGGGCCGCAACAGGAAGAGTGAGTTTCTTCAGGCCCCTGGCAGAAGCCGATAGCTCCTTCAGCCTCGGAGCCATGGTGGTGGCACAGAATGCGCCCCTCCAAAAGTGGTCACATTTTTATTCCTGCACACTCCTCTGCTTTAGTCAGTAGATGGTGCTATAAACCACATCTTCAGGTTAAACTATTACTCTATGCATTGCAGTACTTATACAGTTGTGATTGCTCAGTTCCAGAGGAGATCAACAGAAGAGTTCATCTTAGCTGGTTATATGAAGACTATATAAGTGAATATTACCATATCTATAAGGATACACAGGAAAACAAACTGGCTTTTAAACTTGTTGATGTATGCTTTTCATGATGATAAATCCATTCTTGTATTTTTGGTCAAATCTGGTCTCAGTCTTTAACATGTCTGCCAAGCTTCAGAGGGGGCTTTGCAAAATCTTGGAAAGCCCACTAAATTCATAGTGAAGGTGGATGGCTATTTGATGCTGTATCTGACATTGGTCCCCCTTTTTTTCATAAGCTCAGCTGAGAAGTCAGGAAGAGGAGACATTTTGTGGGCTCTGTACATAAAGGTTTCCCCTTTTCTGTCAGCATTCATTAACATTACTTCAGCATTTTGAAGTTATTAGGTGTGGGCTTATCAGACTCCTACTTTCTAGTACCGGCCATTCAGTGAGCCCTTTCAATATCTAATGAGCGTCCAATTTAAGTACGTCAGGGAGCAGCTTTTGAAGAAAGCTGATAATATCCTTCCCCTCTAGAACCTCAGCAATGTCCAAGAAGTTAAAGTTGTTTCTCTTAGATCTGTTTTCTAAGTCATCCTGTTTTTCTTCCAGTTTATCTAGTCTAAGCTTTAAGGAAGCAGTTGCTTTTTTAATTTCACTGGTTTCAATGGCAGTCTTTTGTAGCTCATTTTCCAAGTGAGCCATTGGGGATTTTAGATCACATACATCTTTAGAGAGGCCATGAATATCTTTTGGATTGAAATCCAGTCAGTCTGTGAGGAATTCTTTCAGTGCCGCACTATTCTGGGCTAGGTTCTTCTCTGGCCTTGTGATCTCTCCCTTCAGTTGCATAGGTGATTCAGACTTAGGTCTTTTGTTGTCCCTTATTTTATCATTGGAATCCATAGTCAACAGTTTGAAGTTTATCTAGTTGGATTAATGTAAACTTTTGTAGTAGAAACTTATTGCCAATTTGCTAGGAAAGTCGTTATTAGAGAAGAATTGGTATGTGGGGAGGTGGTCTGGGACTAGCCAGCCACCTTCCTCATGAGTACGATGTGACTCCCCCACTCTAAATTTTAAAGTAGTAGAAAACCTTAATGTTAAGAATGAGAGGATTTAAAAAAATGTAACTTTAATGAACAATGGGTTTCTTGAGAGATTCATGCACTAGTGTTTTGTGGTTTTGTACTTGGTGTTGAAGAAAAGAGTCCTAAAGAAATATGGTTATGAGAGCTGTGTCATGGGCCTTCATAGTACAGTTCTTTTTGTTTTTTAATCTGTTTATAGCCTTTTCAGTTTACCAAGGCTCATTTTCCAGATTAGAGCCAAATAAACAGCGCCCTCACTAACACAACTAGGGGAGATGGGAGGCCAGTGCCTCTTCTTTTGCAATCCTGCAAGAGCGGTGCAGGATTTCATGGTAAGGGCTGTTATGGTGGTCCCTAGAGTGCACTATGCCACTGAGCTCCAATCGCCTGCTCCTACTCCCACTGAAATCAATGGGACATTTTCCTCCTTGTGTGCAGCAAGTATTGGGGGAAGGGGAAGGGTTTGCACTGGGGAAAATGTTACACTTTTGTAGATGTAGTAAAGGTCAATGAGCATGCTCCCCGCAGTTCACGTCAAGGTATTGTGGCGTCCTGGCTTTTGCCTGTATAATGAGCAAAATGCAGTCCTGGTAAAATCACTGCAATTGCAGTCTTACGTCAGGCCTGAATTTGGCCCATTGCCTCCATCCATCACCACTCATGTGGTAGAAATCCTTCCTTACCTCTCAGTGTAGCTCAGATACATTATGTCTTAATTTGTCCCTTTTTAATTTAAAACCGTAACTGCTAGATGTGCACACATATACACAGTGCAAGGCAGTGCTACAGATTCTGTTGTATACTCCAATGGGTTCAGATGGCTCCTCTTTGCAAAACATATGCACAGTGCATTTGATGTCATTATTTGCAGCTAAAGCTCAGAAAATGCTGCTTTCTACAGGATAAGGTACCTTTTCAAAGGGTATAGATTTAGATGCATGACCTCAGCTAATATCAGAAATCACATCACTAAGTCCCCACAATATGCTTTAAAACTTTACCCCAAGAACTTCTTGAGAATTAGAAGCAATATGGAAAGCTTGAAAGCCCTTCACTGAAGCCAGAGGTATCTGTGATCTGTTTTCCTACAACAATTTTTCTTTTTGGCTTGAGTTTTAGTGAATTCAAGCTGGAACAGGACTGTTTGTATCTTCTTGATTTACAATTCTGTTGGATTTTTAGTACTGCAGCAAAAAGCTCTTTGCCGGGGGATGCATACATGAACCAACCATGAAAATTTGTGTTGGTGTCTTAATTTCTCTAATTTCAGAGTTGAAACATAATAAAGCTGTCACACATTGGAATGGAGTAAACAAAAATATATATAACAGAATTCCTCCAGGAGCTTATATGTTATTTAAAGAGATGAAGTTTTGGAGGCCATCTTGCGTAACCTCAGTGCTTGGAGAAATGTATCTTCTGTGAGTAATTTAACATGCTTCTAATGACAAATGAAATCAACTAAGAGGGCCAGATCCTCATCTGGAGATCTGGCTCATAAGGTGTATCTATGGTAGCTTTAATAAACCCTAACCAATGAGCCATTGACTATCCTAACCCTGTGGCCTGGCCTGTCATGAGATACAGTGTTTGATCTTGTGGGACAGACACTTTTAATCAAGGTAATGCATATCACCTAAAAAGTTTAACTGGATCTTTAAAATATCAGTTTGGCAGATGCATTCAGTAAGGGACAGGTTTATTTAACTCTATTGAGGGCTTTTCTTAAGGAAAGCATGGATTCTTATACTATTGTTAGGCATTCCATCTATGTACTTATTGATTTCTCACTCATCAGGTAAGTTTCAAGTGTTGCTTATCTAAGTTTTCATGTATGATCACATTGCCTTGACAAATAGGCCAAGTTTAAAATGGTGTCCCTCTACATTGCAGCATTGCTTAATATACTGTTTCTTTTCTGCATGGCAGGAAGAATGCCAGAACTATATCCGTGTGCTTCTCGTTGGTGGTGACAGACTCTTCACGTGTGGAACCAATGCTTTCACTCCTATTTGCACCAATCGGACGGTATGAGTAAATGAATTTATCCTACATGTTCACAGAAATTGTGACTATTGCCATTGTGAAACAAAACAGCTTCCAAGTGGCTGGGCAGATAGGTAATGGGATGTTTCATTTCTGGACTGTTAGTTCAAATTCAGCCCTAGATAGTAACTAAAAGTATAATCTATCTGATCAATTGCCTGTGTAAGAGGTTGCAATCTCCGCAGTGAACAAGCATGCACATCACAAATCCCACCACCTTAAGTGACTCTGTTTAGTCCTCTTGTTGGCAAAGAGAGACTGAATGAGCTTTCAAGGCTGAACTAGCCTCTTAACTCTATAGAGATATCTTTAAAGTTAGGGATGAGGTATATCGGTAGGTGGGATAGGGAAGTTTGCGCTGCTGCTGCCCGTGCTGTGAATAATCAAAGTATTTCACTCTATAGGGTTGTCGATCCAACAACGTTAAATATAAGCACTAAATGCAAATGCATTCAACATTAAAAGAAATGAGACAGCTCTAACTGCAACATACAAATCAAAAGATGATTGGTCAATTAAAAAACTAGACTTCAGGGCCTTGGCCTAAAATCTAAACACCTTTTATCAGCTTTTTTCAAATGCATTTCAAACTTGTCAGAACAATTTCAAATACGTGCAGTATGTAATTTAAAATGAAATATATTTTAAAAGGTGCAGTAACTGCCTTGTTTGCAGAAGATCAAAGGGTTTAGTAATCTTTTTTTCAGCAGGAAAATATAGAGCAAATATAGTTTTTTTTTATTCCAGAGCACATTCACAAACATGACTGTGGGGTGTATTAAACCTTTCCAAATTCATCTTCTGGTTTTGGGAACAAGCAAACACATAGATATGATAAGATACAGACATTTGAATATCTTCACAGAGAGAAAAGAAATTTTAGCATGATCTCAAAGTGTGATTATGGTAAAAACATGAAACTGACATCATTTTTATTTAAGTGACTTTGTTGAATATTTTTTCTTACTTAATTTTACACATTAACATATTTCACAATATAGCAGCACACAAGAGATGAGACACAGAGCCACAATTCAAATCTATGAAGTTTAACAGAGTGTCCAAAATCCACATTTAGGTGCATAAATCAGGACTTAGGTACATACAATGAAGAATCACATAAACTTGGTGCATGCATCACATTGTGTAGAATTTGGACATCTAATGAATGTAATTGTGGGCCAACAAAAGTAAAGAAAGGTAGATGCAGATATGTACAGATATATTTAACTAAGATAAGAATATATACACACACATAGGGGTGTGTGTGTGTATCAGTGAGAGACACTGATTTCTAACTGGTGTCAGCAGGAAACCCCCCAACTTTTGGAAATGTTATCCTGCTATTTTTAACAGAGCCACTTTTTTAGTTTATAGATTTAAAAAATATCAAAAGAAATATGGTGATTACTTATTGGTGTTTTGTTTTGTTTTTATTTCAAAAAATAAATCTACTCTATGTCAAATCTTTGGGAACATGTACACTTTTTAAACATACTGTACATCAATTTCCAAAAAAAATATTCTTTTAAAAACTGGTTTGTGGGCCAGTGCATTAGAGCCTTCTAAATCATACTGTCAGTTCCTCTGTGCTGGAAAGCTCATTATTATTTTGAGCTCATTAGCCCTGTGTCCTGGAAGACCCCAAGACAACCAAAAGATACTGTTTCTGTGTCCTCTAGTCAATTGCTCCAGTGCAAACCTTAGTTGACTGTGACAGACTTATGAACTTTCATGACAAAAGCTATGAACATTGTACATTGAATGTGGTTTTTGGCTTTATAGAGTCATTTTTTAATATTAATGTGTAGAAGAGGTTATTCCCAAGACACATACATCCTGATTTTTTTCTCTTTGGAAGGGTATTATATAGATAATTTATTTTCTAAATTGCTGGTAATAAATAACATTTTAAGTATAATTCTTAATTAATTAATGTAAATGTTTTGTCCACTATGTTTCTTTGGAGCTGAAAGATAAAAAGACCAGAAAGGCATTATATATTCTGACATAGGCCTGGAAAAAAGTGTTGCAGTTTGCTATGTCTCCTGTATTGTAGTAACATGAAACAGTGGTGAGCTTCTGATATTTTTCTTCACTGATGGTGTGGTTTCTCTCGCCTTGTAATTCTTATGTGATTTTTTTTTCTTTGTCTTTTCCAGTTAAGCAACCTGACAGAGATACATGATCAAATCAGTGGCATGGCTCGCTGTCCTTACAGTCCCCAACACAACTCCACAGCTCTTCTCACTTCTGGTGGGGAGTTATATGCTGCTACAGCCATGGATTTCCCAGGAAGGGATCCTGCCATTTATCGGAGTCTGGGAGGCCTTCCTCCACTCCGCACTGCACAATACAACTCCAAATGGCTGAATGGTAAGTATTGACAAGCCACAGTGCTTTTGTTTTTTGTTATACCTGTGGCAATTTCCCCCTGGTGGGTCTTGCACTTTACCTTCTCTTCCTGGGCCAGGGCGCCCCCAGTTACCTCGTCCCTCCTGGCTGTAGAGGAGCTTTGTCTCCTGGCCTGGGAGAGAACCATCTCCTCCAGCTGCTACAAGCCTTCTGGCAGCTTCCTCTGCGTGTCCCCCCCTCCCCTTTAGGGAAGGCAGGGTTTAAATACATCTGGCCTGGCCCTTCATTGGTGCCAGGTGCCTCTAATCGCCCTGCTGTGCTCTCTCTCCTGCCTGCAGGGCACAGGGTTTTTAACCGTTTTGGGCCCTCATACCAGCCCCAGCACACCCTTTTATAGCTGTCTGGCTTGACTTTATCACATACCACATTTCCTCCTTATCCATATTCTTCAAACCCTATGCATTTTGAAATGCTGTTTTCTTTACTTAAAAAATTGTTTCAAAACATTCCTTTCTTTGATCTGAGATACTGTGATACAAAGCAAAGTCCGTACACAATGCAGCTAACTTTACCTTGATGCAGGACTTTGTGGGTCATATTTTTAAAAGTATCAACCTGTCTCCCATTTGTACATGTACAACGGTGTGTACAATTTTTGTTACTTGTGTATACAATCAATAGAAAATACATGCACAAGCAAATGTGCACACACAGTGATTATGCTTCCATTCCAGCAAAACTCATAGGCATAGCTTGGCCACTCATACATCCCCAGAATATCAGACATTCCAGTACTTCTGGGAACAGGTGGGCCTGCCCCCACCTATGTGACTCCATCCCCATCAGTGTGAGTTCACACCACATGGGAGCCGCTGTTTGCAAGAATGTATTGGCAGGGGCAGAATGATGCACTCTTCAAAATGGAACCTTTCCACCTGCTGCTGGACAAAGTTATGTCCAGGTTTGTCTCCGTACTGGATGGGAGACAAACCTTAGAAAAGAAGGACTATCCAGCTTAAAACCAGACAAATGGCCTGCCTACTTAGGTACATGTTTTACCTTAAGCATGTGAGTAGTCCCATTAGCTTCAAGGTCTTTATGTGCAAGATGTATAAGTGAAAATTTAAGTGCCATATTTTGAAATGTCAGCCCAAAAAAGACATTGTGGATCATGGTAGAAATAATTCTTACTTGAAAATGTTGACATTGTTCTTTTAATTAACTGATCCTTGTAATGCTGTGTTTAACTAACTGATGATTCACTTTTCACACTTCACATTCTTTAAGTAATTAAATATGAGTTCTGGATGCTTATCCAAACCACTTTGCTCTGGAAATCTTGGTGTATGGAACAGCACTGGATGTATCATTTGGTCAGTATATCCCATAAATGAGGAAGCAGCAAAGTATCCATCTTTTCTGTAATAAATGTATATGAAACTTGCTTGGTGAAAATCTTTATGAAAAGTACTGTTGTTACAGTCTCTGAGCCTCTGCTAGCCATTTTTAAAATCTCTGTACTGATGCTTTTTACAAAAATTAGTTCTGAAAATATCTTGAGCCTTGGTCTGCTATGCAGAGTATTGGCTTAAAAAATATATTTTGATAAACATTTTCTTTGGTTATTGACTACTTAAATGCTCTTCCATTGCTCTGTGTGATTTTTATAATAGTTGAAAAAAGGTAGCTGGTAAGTCATCATATTAATATCTATAATGAACTGCTCAAAGGCTCATATAGTTTTACTCTTGTAGCAAGTATTACACAAATGGAATCAGGGAAGGGTGAAAATGCCTAAGAACTATTTTTCTGTCCTTATGCAGATATGAAATGGCCAAGCAGACCTCATTTGAACCATTAAATCATACGTAGACATGGCAAACTTCCCATTCACTTCAATAGGACCGTAATGGTTTGAATGCCAAATTTGAGTCTAGAGTGAATGTTTACAGCAGTTACAAATACATGAAAATAGAAATAGTGCAGGACCTGTAATTTTAGGGACAGTCTGACAGCACTATACTTCTGTGTCTGTGCTTAATGCTTAAATTATTGTGAGCTGAAATATAAATATAGCAGCAGTTTGCAGAAATGTAGAAACTTGACCATACACAACATATACATGTTTGTGTTGGCAGACATAGAAATTAACTGTATAGTGTTTCTCAGGTATGCTTATATATGAAAGCTCAGTCTTCCAATAGTAGTAACCTGTCTTGAATGTTCTTCTGTTAAATACTTTGAAAAGCAGAAGCAAAAAGTAAACAAAGGAATAGACTGGATTCTTCTGGCTCTCTTTGTAGGGCCTTGTCTTGACCGGCAAAGAGGGTGTGTTTTTCAGTTATGTTATGTTAGCTGAGTTAGCTTTACAGGATTGATGGAAAACCCCATTAAGTTGCAGACTAACAAATCTGAAATTTTGCATAGCCTAAGGAGGAATACTAGACTACAGTGTGGCCAGCTACTACAGCTAATAAATTCACATTCTAAGTAAGGTTTACTTGGTCACAGGGGTAATCAGCTGAACAGGACTTCCTTCTGGGTGAAGCAATTAAATGGCAGCTTTAACTGTGGCCTGGTCTACATTGCCGGCAAAATTCGGCAGCAGTTGATGGGAGTTACACAAGCTACGCAGAGTAGTTTATGTAATTTCCGTCAACTTCATAACTCCTGTTTAGCGCTCCGTCTCCATGTGCTGCACTGTGCTCCACTGTGCTGCATCAGCCCTGCGCTGCATTAAAGAAAATGAGGTCTTTCTCGATCAATGACATCATTTGTTACTACAGGAACAGTGTGAGGAAAATTCAGAGAAGGCAGTGGAGGGAAAACAGAAGAACAGGGAAGAAAATTGGCAGCAGGTGACCTCCCAAAGAAAGAGAACCCATATGCCCACCATGCAGACAGAGGTACGCAATCATTTTCAGGCTCTCTGCACAGGTACTACGGCGGTGAACAATTTGCAAGATTCATCTAAGGAAATGGATCAGAAGGAAACCTGTTGATCAGAGGGCAAGGCATGCCTTGTCCTAGGGATGGGGGTTCCACAACCACCACTCCCAAGAGGAAGAGAAGGGTGATGGTGGTTGGGGCCCTCCTAAGGGGGCCAGAATCATCCATCTGCCGACCTGACTGGGAAACTAGAGACGTGTGCTGCTTGTCTGGAGCTAGGATTCAGGATATGATGGAGAGACTGCCAAGACTCCTCATGCCCTCAGACCGCTACCCCTTCCTACTTCTTCAGTGGGTACCAATGACACTGCAAAGAACGACCTTGAGCGGATCACTGCAGACTATGTGGCTCTGGGAAGAAGGATAAAGGAGTTTGAGGCACAAGTGGTGTTCTCATCCATCCTCCCGGTTGAAGGAAAAGGCCCAGGTAGGGACCATCGCATTGTGGAATTAAATGCGTGGTTACGCAGGTGGTGTCAGAGAGAGGGCTTTGGATTTTTTGATCATGGGCTGTTGTTCCAGAAAGAAGGATTAGTAGGAAGAAATGGGATTCACTTAACAAAGAAAGGGAAGAGTATCTTCGCAGACAGGCTTGCTCACCTAGTGAGGAGGGCTTTAAACTAGGTTCGATGGGGTATGGAGATCTAAGCCCGAAGGTAAGTCTGGAAGTGGGACACCACGAGGAAGCAGAAAGAGGAAGGTTCAACAGGGGAGACCTCCTGATTCGTACTAAGAAAGTAGGGCAATTGGCTAGTTATCTCAAGTGCCTATACACAAATGCAAGAAGCCTGGGAAACAAACAGGAGGAACTGGAAGTCCTGGCACAGTCAAGAAACTATGACATGACTGGAATAACTGAGACTTGGTGGAATAACTCACACAACTGGAGCACTGTCATGGATGGGTATAAGCTATTCAGGAAGTACAGGCAGGGGCGAAAGGGTGGAGGAATTGCACTGTATGTAAGAGAGCGCTATGATTGCTCTGAGCTCCAGTGTGAAACTGGAGATACGCCAGTTGAGACTCTCTGGGTTAAGCTTAGAAGCAAGAACAATAAGGGTGATGTTGTGGTGGGTGTCTGTTATAGACCATCAGACCAGGAGGACGAGGTAGATGAGGCTTTCTTCAGTCAACTAGGGAAAGTTTCCAGTTCACAGGATCTGATTCTCATGGGGGACTTCAATCACCCTGACATTTGCTGGAAGAGCAATACAGCAGAGCACAAACAATCCAGGAAGTTTTTGGACTGTGTCGCGGATAACTTCCTGGTGCAAGTGTTGGAGCAACCAACTAGGGGCCATGCTGCTCTTGACCTCCTGCTCACAAACAGGGAAGATTTCGTAGGGGAAGTAGAAGTGGGTGACAATCTAGACAGCAGTGATCATGAGATGGTTGAGTTCAGGATCCTGACAAAAGGAAGAAAGGAGAACATCAGGATACGGACCATTGACTTCAGAAAAGCAGACTTACTCCCTCAGGGAGCTGATGGTCAGAATCCCCTGGGAGGCTAATATGAGGGGGAAAGGAATCCGAGAGGGCTGGCTGTATTTTAAAGAAACCTTATTGAGGGCACAGGAACAAACCATCCTGATGTGCAGAAAGAATAGCAAGTGTAGTAGGCGACCAGCTTGGCTTAACACAGAAGTCATTGGTGAGCTTAAACACAAAAAAGAAGCTTACAAGAAGTGGAAGTTTGTTCAGATGACTAGGGAGGATTATAAAAATACTGCTCGAACATGTAGGAATGAAACCAGGAAGGCCAAAGAGCAATTGGAGTTGCAGCTAGCAAGCAATGTGAAGGAGAACAAGAAGGGGTTCTACAAGTATGTTAGCAACAAGAGGAAGATTAAGGAAAGTGTGGGTCCCTTACAGAATGGGGGAAGCAACCCAGTGACAGAGGATGTGGAGAAAGCTGAGGTGCTCAATGCCTTTTTTGCCTCTGTCTTCACAGACAAGGTAAGCTCCCAGACTACTGCAGTGGGCGGCACAGAATGGGGAGGAGGTGAACATCCCACAGTGCTGAAGGAACAGGTCCAAGACTATTAAAAAGATTGGAGATACACAAGTCCATGGGGCCAAATACAATGTACCCGAGGGTGCTGAGGAAGTTAGCTGATATGATTTCAGAGGCATTGGCTATTATCTTTGAAAGCTCATGGCAACTGGGGGAGGTACCTGATGACTTGAAAAAAGCAAATATAGTGCCCATCTTCAAGAAAGGGAAGAAAGAGGATCTAGGGAACTATAGGCCAGTCAGCCTCACCTCAATACCTGGAAAAATCATGGAGCAGGAATCCATTTTAAGGCACTTAAAAGAGAGAAAGGTGATCAGGAACAGTCAACATGGATTCACCAAGGGCACATCATGCCTGACCAACCTGATTGCTTTCTATGAAGAGGTGACTGGTTCTGTGGATGTGGGGAAAGCAATGGACGTCATATATCTTGACTTTAGCAAAGCTTTTGATACGGTCTACCACAGTATTCTTATCAACAAGTTAAAAAAGTATGGGTTGGATGGATGGACTATAAAATGGATAGAGAATGGATAGAGCAAAGGGCTCAACGAGTAGTGATCAATGGCTCCATGTCTAGCTGGCAGCTGGTCACAAGTGGAGTGCCCCAGGGGTCGGTTCTGGGGCTGCTTTGTTCAACATCTTCACTAATGATCTGGAGGATGGAGTAGATTGCACCCTCAGCAAGTTTGCAGATGATACTAAACTAGGGGGAATGGTAGATACCCTGGAAGGGAGGGATAGGATACAGAAGGACCTAAACAAATTGGAGGATTGGGCCAAAAGAAATCTGATGAGGTTCAACAAGGACAAGTGCAGAGTCCTGCACTTAGGATGGAAGAATCCCATGCACAGCTACAGACTGGGGACCAACGAGCAAGGCAGCAGTTCTGCAGAAAAGGACCTGGGGGTTACAGTGGATAAGAAGCTGGATATGAGTCAGCAGTGTGCCCTGGTTGCCAAGAAGGCTAATGGAATATTGGGCTGCATTAGTAAGAACATTGCCAGCAGATCGAGGGAAGTGATTATTCCCCTCCATTCGGCATTGGTGAGGACACATTTGGAGTATTGTGTCCAGTTTTGGGCCCCCCACTACAAAAAGGATGTGGAGAAGTTGGACAGAGTCCAGTGGAGGGCAACAAAAATCATACGGGGGCTGGAGCGCAAGACTTATGAGGAGATGCTGAAAGAACTAGGCCTGCTTAGTCTGGAGAAGAGAAGAATGAGGGGGGATTTGATAGCAGCCTTTAACTACCTGAAAGGGTGTTCCAGGGAGGATGGAGCTAGGCTGTTTTCGGTGGTGGCAGATGACAGAACAAAGAGCAATGGTCTCAAGTTGCAGTGGGGTTGCTCTAGGTTGGACATTAGGAGAAAGTTTTTCACTAGGAGGGTGGTGAAGCACAGGAATGGGTTACCTAGCGAGGTGATGGCATCTCCATCTTTAGAGGTTTTTAAGCTGAGGCTTGACAAAACCCTCGCTGGGATGATTTAGCTGAGGATAGTCCTGCTTTGAGCAGGGGGTTGGACTGAATGACTTCCTGAGGTCCCTTCTAACTCTAATAGTCTATGATTCTATGATGGGAAATACATACCTGTTCATGCAGTGCTCTGCTTTTTTGGGAGGTGGTTTTATTGGATCAACTTCCAGATCAATTGAGCAAGTCTTCACTGGTGCTCTATCGAACCAGATAAATGGATCTGATGGAGGCAAATTTGCCACCATCAGCATAGACATAGCCCAAGGCACAACACACTCTATTCATTTACTAAAAAGAGAAGTATTTCCAAAAAACCAACCAAACAAAAAAACCCTGTAATGTAACATAATGTCATAGTATATATGAAACCCTCCTGAGGGCTTGTCTTCACTAGTGTGGTACACCAGCCCCTCTTTCTGGCGCTCGCCCACTGGCAACAGTCTCTGTAGGCTGTGGGGCCTGAGGTAGTCCCACCCCAGTCCGGGAAAGTCTCTGGGTCTTCCCCTCTCTTTGGCCACTCCCTTCAGGGCAAGCAGGTGCAGGCCTTTCTGTAGGCCTGAGGGGCTGTCTCCCCAACCTCACTGGGGAGGGCAGCTAGCCTGTTTATGCCAGTGGCCCAGCAGGGTACCTGTTCTCCCTGTAGGCTGGGGGGTCCAGGATCAGGGTCCCCTTAGCTCTGCTTCCCCAGCAGTAGAAACCTCTACCTCAAAACTCTATCTCCAAACTTCTCTCTCCAATACTCCAGCAGCTCCTTCCTCTTCTCCTCACTCTACCACCTCCAACTGCCTGCTTGCACTGGAGGTTTTTAAGTGTTTGGGGCGGGACTCCTTGATTAGCCCCAGGTGGCCTAATTAGTTAAGCAGCCCCAGGTGGCCTAACTGCCTAATCAGCCCCAGCTGCAACCTCTTTCCTGCCTGTAGGGAAGAGGGCTTTAAGCATTCTAGGGCTCACATATCGGCCCTGAAATACTCTGCCATAGCCATCTGGCTTGCCTTTACCACACTAGGAAGATGCATCTTATTAAAACTTATGTCAAGTAACACAACACTGACCATCACCAACCTGATACTGCAATCAGGTGCACTTATTTAACTTTATGCGTGTTCCCATGGGACTATTCTCATATGTAAAGCTAAGCACATGCGTAAATCTTTACAGGTTTCGGACACTAGTGTTAATGATGACCAGTTAACATGATTTTAAATATGGCAGCCCTTGTATAAACTGAGTGCTAAGTTGTGTTGAACATTTTGTATTGCCATGTGTGTGCTAGCACATATAGCTCAATGCATATTTCCAGAGCAGACAAGTCTTAAGAGAGAGCCTAGGAAAACTAATGAGCTTTGTAATATGCCCAGCATATCAGCAGGTTTCAGAATATAAAATATGGAAGATATTCTATGATTCTGATCTTCTTCCATGAAAAACAAGAGAACTCCATTGAAATCAGTAGTTACAGCAGTGCAAAACTGGTATGAGAGGAGAAACAGGCCTTCCTTCCATGTGTGTGCTATTCTTATTTAGTCAATACTTATCTACATACCTAAGGTGATAGAACTAAACACTTCATTGGGATTCCCTCTGGCAGAAAAAATATTCCTTATTCCCAGGTTTTCCTGTTAGAAGTATACATACTGTATTGTATCTGAAGGGCAGAATAAAATCTGCTCCCTAAAACTGTACCAGTTAATCAGATTGACTCTATTAACGTTTTCTTTACTAACTAGCTTCAACCGTACCTATTAACTCTCTATTTATGCTCCTGCTTGAGCATCAAAGCTTTTATCTGTTTGATTTAAGTCTTATCATCAGAACAGAGATTTTAGCTTTAGGAAAATAATGTAAGAATTGTAATTAGAGTTTGTTGAAAGCAAATCCAATAAAAAATTGGAAGCCCCTAACTGAGGGGGGAGCACCTCCGGGAGCCTCAAGTGTCAAGGTACTGGTAATTTCATCTGTTGTTATGTCTATCTGCCTGCCCACACGTGACTCAGACACCTCCCAGTAAATCACGCTGGCTTTGCAGCACCGGACCACAGTGGAGACTTTCATTTCCTACAACGAGAGAGTGAAATTTATATGCAGCTAGGAAAATAGGCAGTATGACTAATTGTCAATGGAGGCTTCATATCACATATTAGTTATGCAACACTTGTATATAGTTACTACACTTTTACTGTGCGTGCATGCATGTTCACATGTGCGCAAGCTAGCAGCATTGCAATAGAAAAGATTTCTCTGGTGCCAGCTGCAGCAGGAGACGGGGGAGCACCATGGCCACCTGCTCCATGGCACCAGCCAGAGCAGCAGCTGCCCCGCACTACCCAGCTCCAGCTTCCCACTTCCAACCTGGCCAAGGGGCAGGGCCTTCTGGGGGCGTGTGTGTGTGTGTGTGTAGCTGTCCCTGGCACTGCCTTGCTCAGGTTAAGGCACTGCAATTTGGAGGAGCAGCACCGCTCCATGTCCGCCTCCAGCTCCGCCCAAAGGCTCAGGGCTTCTGCCACATGGGACAGTGGGGCTCATGGAGCACCTGAAGCTAGCTCACAGCACACCAGGGGGCCGCAGAGCCCCAGCTGAGAACTGCTGCTTTATCTGACATGCAGGATTTGCTGCTCTGTGCTGTGAGAGCTTGCCAATATCCTACAGTTCAATTGGCTATGTTGTTTGTTTGTGGCAAGATAACAGTAAAGGGGTGGGCCCAATTCCTCTTAATGGTTAGTGGGCTTCTTTCCTAGAAAATTCAGAGGTTTGGGAAGCCTCCAGTAAGGCTGAAGAGAGCTGCTTATGTTACCATGGCATATATTTGCGCAGCATACCTTTACCACTCCCTCTTACTTGCTGTGGAGGTTCTTGACAGTGGAAGATCTGCAGTACCACCATCAAAGAGATCCTTATCCTAATTTTCAATTTCCAAGGTCCTATTGTCACTGGGACTGCTAAAAGTAGATAGGGAAGGGAAAATATAGCTTCACCTGTACTGACGATGTGGCAGACTGGACCCTATATTCTATGATGAGATTTCATCTACTGAAATTCCAAATATCAAGGAAGGGAATAAGTATAAGGAGAGTGTCCATCTCCACATCTGTCTCCATTCATCAACGTATTGCTACAGACATATATTTGTTACCAGGAATTGCCTTGCATAGGAGACTTGATGGGTTTCAAAATAACCCAGCTAGAGGAACACTTAGGTAAACCGCATTTTAGCATGTGTTACAAGACATCATTATTCACAGTCCTTCTGAGTCTATGCTGAAGGGAAAGAAATCTTTGGTGTTAATTGAAAACTATACCTGGTATAATGACTTGGCTATGATGAGACTAGGTCACATCAGCATATGGGTGTTTAAAGTTGACCAAAGCATGGAGAAGTCATTGAACTTTCATTTGTTTATGTAACAATTTCTTTTACATAGAGTTTTAGCAAGCCATATTTTCACAAGTGATTTAAGTTCTAAATATGAGATAGGGCCATTAGCCTAAGAGTATTTCAAGAAATTTGTACTAGTTTAGAAACATATAGAGTGTGTGTGGCACAATAACTTTTCTTCTATACAGTTACAAATTAAAATAATAGAAATGTGGACAGTTAGTTAGTTTATCACACATCTAGCCTGATTTCTAAATACTTTATTTAATTTAAAATAAACAACCACAAAATGCTTTTTAAAATATCCAGTTATGTAGTTCTTCATGTAGTAGGCTTCCTCTCCAGAACATAAAGTTGTTAATAACCTTGGTACTCATGCCTTTTAGGGAGTTTGTAGACTGCTAGAGAACTTTATGAGAACACATAGTGACTATAGGTGCCCTTTATATTTCTTCACAGATTCATGGAAACTCTTTAAGAAATTCAACAAATAGTGCAATATAATAATTTTTAACCTTTCTGATTTCTAGCCCAAGTCAGATGCTCATAGTATAACTCTTCAATAATTTTCTCAGAGGCAGTGGGAATTACACTCCCAGCTCAAAGTGAAGACATACCATCACATCAGTCTTTCCTTTAGAAAAAAACAACATCATGAGTTTGTTGCTACTCTGCAGCTGGTGTGGTGCTTAAATTCCATACGTAACACAAAGCTTCATCATATTCAGGCTGGACTACTGTAATGTGCTCCTAAGGGGCTTTCCTTGAAACTGATCCACAAGTTGCAATAGATAGAGAGCTTATGTGTGCTTACCCTTTAGGATAGACGCAAAGGAATGGATTATGTTTGTCCCGCACAAACTGCACTGAGTGCTAATATGCCTAAGGATTTCAGGCAAAATTTTAATATTGATATATAACTCCATTATCTAGACCTTAAGAACCAATGGAATTCCTCTCATGACCAACATCTACAGTCAGTAGGGACATTTCTCTTCCAGTTGTCCTCCCAGACAAGTTCTGCACGTACATCTCAGTGTGAGATTCAGTTCATGCTGCAAGATCTGCCTGTACATTTGGCAAAAAGGTCAAAGACAAGTCACGTTTTAAATCCCTTCTAACTCTCCCTTTCCACTCCATCATTCTGTGTAACACTCTGAACAGAGTTAAGTGGTTCATCTTTGGCAACAATCAGTTTCTCTTTATGCCAAATTCCTTTGCCTTTTGATGATTATGTATTTAGGTTGCCTGGTTCACTTTCACTGGTTTTAAATACATTGTTCTTGTTTTTATCACATCAAGACACACAATGATAGATGCCACCTCTGTGATTTAAATAAGTTAAAATTCTATTCCAGGTGTCTAGCTACATTGTCAGTGGACAGACAAATAATGATTAATAAGTGATCTGATACTGTGTGTAGCTCCAAAAAGGGACACAACCATAAGAAACATTGGAGAGACTTCTAGCTGTGAAAAGTACAGGAGTGTTTTGCTTGTTCTGCTCTGTTGGCAGACAAAATATCTGGGCATTTTCATACCATTGTGTACATTTGCAACATTAAACATATTTATTTGATTTGGGAGACTTGTGCAAGATTCCTAAAATAATTCTTGTGAGGTCATTTTTGGCATATCTAACATAAGAAGCTTTTCTAACTAGAATAAAAACTTTCAATGTGTCCACACTGTTGTTGGTAAAAATCCCCAGTGGTGCACTGGAGAGAGGTGTACAATATACAGCATAGTTTTCAACCTGCTATAATTACTGTTTATCAGTGTTCTCTACATTGTGGAAATAACTGGTATTGCAATTGGGATGGACAGGGAGGAAGAAGAATATGAGCTAAGAGCACAAAGATTAATCTTTTCACTTATGTTGTTAAAGGTTAATGAATATGGTTATAATAATTCAAGACCATCCCTCAGTTTACAATAAAAACACTATATTATCTAAACTAATTTTACCTTACCAAGCAATATTTATTATTATTTTGAAACACGGTGTTCTTGGGGTTATTGCAACTTTGACTTTTGCTTATGAATATGAGATATGAGGATAGATATACAAAGCATCCTTCATATACTGGCAGTTGTTGCTGGTTTTTCAAAAAGACAATGATTTTTATTTGGTTATATCATCAGCATTTTTGCTGTAAGCAAAATGTAGTTTTTACTGTTGGAAATGTGCCTTTTTCCCTTTAGAATCTGGCAAAAAAACCCACTAAATGCAAATTATATTTTACCCATATTGTAACACATGTATGGCTATCAAAAACCTTCACAGTTGTTTTATTGTGCACACTGTGGTCACTTGCAAGATCCCAGCTATAAAAGAGATAAAATGTACAACATCCTGATCTTAAAGCACAGATCCATGTCACTTGAGCTATAGGATAATTTCCAGAGCAGTATTATACAGAGTTAAGCATTTTTTATTCTGTCCAGTTTTGGGTAATAGTACAAACACTCTAGTCAGGATGTCACAGTATTGTAGATTTCCAAGGCTAACTTTTTTTCTCCTCGGTTTATGGTATTTAAAAAAATCAAATTGTAATCCTCCTTACTGTATGTTACATCACTAGTGCACTTTCAGTGTTCCTGTTTGGGAAAAGACAAATAGCAAAGGAGAGCTAAAGGCCCCAAATCCTGATTTCATTATGTCAATGGCAAACCTTCCATGACTTAAATGTGAATAGGTCAGACTTACCCTTTTCTAAAATGTGGGTACTTCTGAACACAGGTATTTGTGCATGGTCTGGAGCCATGTCTAAGGAAAGCTTGGCTGTGTGGTGCCTATGATACAGCCAGTGGTGTTTTCTATTTGTTTATTTTCATGAGCACCAAAATTCACCACATTAAGACAAAAGTTAAAATGATCACACATGATCCTATCCTTTACTCCACAATTTATTACTGGTGAGATTAATTTATATTAGTGGTAATTACAGTGGTAATTTTATTTTTAGTATTTGCATGACAATATCATCTAGAGGCCTCTGGTGAGAGCCCCAATGTGCTAGGCACTGTACAAACTCATAGTGAGAGGCAGTCCTTTTTCTGAAGACCCTATGATCTAAATATACAAGGCAGACAAAAAATGGGAGGGAAACAGAGGCATAGAGAGGTCAAGTGATTTGCCCAAGGTCACGCAGCAGGTCAGTAAACACAAATGTCCTGGTTACTTAATAAGGTACCTAATATGGATTTCAGAGCCTAGCTTTAGACATTCCATATTTTAAAATATTGTCCTGGGTCTCCATTAATCATTTGTAGTCTGATTCTTCCAAGATGCTGTGCACCTGCATTTCCCATTAGCTTAAATATGAGCTGGGGTTGCTTAGCCCTTCAGAAAACCAGTCCATTAATACTCTACCCTTAGCTCACCATAACCAACGATCTATAGCAACATTGAAACTTCAGAAATTAACTTTGAAATTAGACTTTAATCAACAAAATCATAAAATCATAGAAATGTAGGACTGGACAGCAACTTGAAAGGTACTCTAGTTCAGCCTTCTGAACTGAGGCAGGATCAAGTGAGCTTAGACCATCCCCAACAGATGTTTATCTAACCTGTTCTTAAACACTTCCAAAACTGGGGACTCTGCAACCTCCCTTGGAAGCCTATCCCAGTAACTAACTATTCTTACAATTAGAAAGTGTTTCACAATATCTAATCTCAATCTCCCTTGCTGCAGATTAAGCCCATTACTTCTTGTCCTCCTTTAATTGGGCATAGAGAACAGCTGATTACAGTCCTCTTTAGAACAACCTATAACATGTGAGAGATGGTATCACATCCCCTCTCAGTCTTCTTTTCTTAAGACTACCATGCTCAGTTTTTCTTTTTTAATCTTTCCTTATAAATCAGGTTTTCTAAACCTTTTATCATTTTATGTATAGCAGAACTAGCTATACCACTCCAACTGAGGTCTCACCAGTGCACAATAGAGGGGGACAATTACTGCCCTTGTTTTACAACTCAGAATATTAGCCTTTTCAGCAACTGCATCATTGCATCATAAGCAACATTGTTGGCTCATATTCAGTTTGTGATCCACTGTATTCTTGAGATCCTTTTCAGCAGTACTATCACCTAGCCAACTATTCTGCATCTTGCATTTGTGGATTTGATTTTATCTTCCTAAGTGTAGTACTTTGTACTTGTCTTTATTGAGTTTCATCTTGTTGTTTTAAGAACAATTATCTAATTTGTTAAAGTTTCTTTGACTGCTAATCCTATCCCCATAATGTTAGCATTCTGTCCCAGTTTGGTATCATCCACAGATTTTATAAGCACACTCTCCATCTTTCATCCAAGTCATTGATGAAAATATTGAATACTACAGAGCCAGGACTGATACCTGTGTGACTGTACTTAATATGTCCTCCCAGTTTGACAGCAAACTATTGATAACTACTGTTTGAGTACAGTCGTTCAACCAGCTGTGCACTCACTGGATTGTAAATTCATCTGGATCACACTTCCCTAGGTTGCTTATGAGAATGTCACGAGGGACTGTATCAAAAGCCTTACTAAAATCTAGATGTATCATGTCTATAGTTTCCCCCCATCTACTAGGCCCATAATCCTGTCAAAGAAGTTAATTAGGTCGGTTTGGGATGATTTGTTCTTTACACATCCATATTGGCTATTATTTAAAACCCTATTATCCTCAAGGTGCTTACAAATTTATTACTTAATTTGTTTCAGTATCTTTCCAGGTATCAAAGTTAGGCTGACTGGTCTATAATTCCACGGGTCCTCCTTTTTCCCCTTTAAAAGTTGAGTACTAACTTTGACCTTCTCAAGTCCTCTGGGATCTCACCTGTCCTCCATGAGTTCTTGAAGACAATTGCTAACAGTTCTGATATTTCTTCAGCTAGTTCCTCAAATACCCTAGGATGAATTTTTCAGGCCCTGATGACTTTAATACATCTAATTTATCTAAAAATTCTTTAACCTGTTTTTTTCCATATTTTAGCTTGTGTTCCTCCCTTTTGTTGATATTGCATTAAGTATCTGGTCACAATCTACCTTTTTAGTGAAGACTGAAGGAAAATAGGCATTAAACACCTCAGTGTTCTTGATGACATCCATTTTTAGCTCTCTTTCCCTAGTAAGTGGAAGGCCTATATTTTCTTTTGTCTTTTCCTAGTTCGTAATGTATTTAAACAACTTCTTCTTGCCTTTAATGTCCCTGGCTAAATATAACTCATTTTGTGCCTTAGCCTTTTTGATTTTGTCCCGATATGTTTGTGTTGTTCTTATGTCTTCCTCCTTAACAATTCGTCCACATTTCCACTTTTTCTAGGATTCGTTTTTGATTTTCAGGTCATTAACCAGCTCCTGATAGAGCCGTATTGGCCTTTTATTAGTCTTCGTGGCTTTCCTTCATATTAGGCTAGTTTGCAATTGTGCCTTTAGTACTGTCTCCTTAAGAAACTAAGAGAGCTTGTGAATTCCTTGCTCCCTTAGATTTTCTACCCATGGGACCTTACCTACCACTCTCTGAGTTTGTTAATGTCTGCTTTTTTTTAAATCTGCTGTCTTTTTTTCTGTTGCTCTCATTCCTACCTCTCCTTAGAATCTTGAAATCTATAATTTCATGATCATTTTTATCCAGATTGCCCTCCACCTTCAGATCAGGAACCAATTCCTCCCTATTGGTCAGCATCAAGTCTCTTTGGTTACTTCTTCCACTTCTTGAAACAAAAAGCTGTCCCAATTCCATTCCAAGAATTTATTGGAAATTATGTGTTTTGCCATATTATTTTTCCAACAGATACCTTGTTAGTTAAAGTCACTCAGTGCTGCCATGTCTTGTATTTTGAATATTTCTATTATTTGTTCTAGAAATGCCTCAATTACTCCCTCTTCCTTCCATACCCTTACCATGAAATCAGTCCCGTTTAAAAAAAAAAACCTCTGCTTTTATCCTTACCCAGGGTCTTTTAAATGGTCTGGATCTCAGAAAAAAGTATATATTCCTGCTGTAATACAACATCTCCTCCCTTTTTTCTCACTCCCTGTCTTTCCTGAACAAGCTATAACCCTCTATGCAATATTCCGGTCATGAGATTTATCCCACCATGTCTCCATGGTGCCAGTTAAGTCATAATTTAGCTTATGGAGGTCCTGCTTCATTCACGCTGTTGTGGGTTCTGCAATATTTGGTGTGATCAGTACCTAAAATGGATTACCACTGAGAATGCCAGGCTGGGCAGATTGCAAGAAACAGGGCAGATACACCCCAAAACTGGTGGTTTATTCTAGAATTAAATTCACCAAATCAGTGACAAGTGAGCTTCTGTGGCACCGTACTGGTTAACAAGAAGCCAAAACACAGTCTCTTTTAGGCATTCTAGCCTCTGATTCATCATCTAGATAACTGATCTTTCTGATGAGGGGTTACTGAAAACCAAATTCACCATATATATGAGCTTCTACCAATCCCAAAGGATCAGACATTTACCCCCAGGTCAGTATATATTTCATATCTTACCCAAATATATGGCACTGTCAGCCAATCCTTAGTAAACTTACTAAAAGTTTTATTAATAATAAAAAAGACAAAAGAGTTATTAAATGGTTAAAAGAATTATATACATTACCACTGATTGCAAAGTCCTTAGATGAGAACTGTAGCAGTGATGGTGAGTCTGCTGTTTTACGCAAAAATATTTCCGGAATCGTCTAAAAAATTGAGAATCCAAATGGCAACTGAGATGTTGAGTCTGTTAGGCCATGTCAACACTACAGAGTTAAGTTGACCTAAGTTATGTGGATGCTCATAGCCACTTGAATTACATCGGCTATCCACATCCACACAATGCTCCTTAGGTCAGCGGAACACATCTATAGTCATTGCTCTAACCCTGATAGAGCTATCCTGTTGTACAACTTGCCACCCTCTGCCACTGGGAGCTCTGGGAACGGGTTGTGATGCATCATGGGGGCATACTCGCCATCCTGTGATGCAGTTCTTTCCGTCCCATCATTCCATTGGCTTCCGGCTTCATTTTGCTCTGTTTGTCAACAGCCCTTTTAAGCTGTATGCTTACCATCTCTGCCTGACAGCATGGGTCCTGAATGGCTGACCAGACTTTGATGAGTATTATGAATGAACACAACACAACTGATCCTGCAGCATTTCATGAACTGTGAAACAGAGAGTGAATCAATGATGCCTCACCTGCTGTATGCCATGGAAACAAATAATTCAAGATTGCTCCTGTCATTCGTGGAACAGCTGCACACAGTGAACATTAGGCACTGGGCTGAGGAAACTGAGTGATGGGATCACATCATTATGCATGTAAGGGATGATTAAGAGTAGATAGAGAACTTCTGGATGTGCAAATTCACCTTCCTTGAACTGTGTGCAAAGCTCGCTCCAGCACTGCAGCACAAGGACGCCAGAATGAGAGCTGCCCTCACTGTGGAAAAGCTAGTGGTAATCTCTATGTGGAAGCTGGCAACTCCAGACTGCTACTGCTCAGTTGTGAATCAGTTTGGAGTAGGAAAGTGCACCAGGCGGATTCTGGTGATGCAAGTGGGTAGGGCCGTTAATCACCTCCTGCTATGAAGGACTCTGACTCTCAGTAATGTACAGGAAATAACTAATGGCTTAGATTCCCTAGCTGTGGCGGGGCGATGGATGGAAAGCATGTCCCAATTTTGGCCCCAAACCATATTACAACAGAGCACATCAACCAAAAGGGCTACTTCTCCCCGGTCTTGCAAACGCTGGTGGATCACCGGGGCCATTTCACTGACATCAGTGCAGGGTGATGAGGGAAGATGAATGATGCATGCATCTTTCAGAACACTGGACTATACAGAAAGCTGCACGCCGGGACTTTCTTTCCAGACCAGAAGATTGCAATGGGGGATGTGGAAATGCCCATACTGATCCTGGAAGACCCCGCCCACCACTTGCTCCCGTGGATCATGAAACCTTACACAAGGAACCTAGAAAGCAGCAAGGAGCGCTTCAACAACAGGCTCAGCAGGTGCTGAAGGACCATTGAATGTGCCTTTGGCCGATTTAAAAAGATGAGGGTTATTCTGATGGTCTGAATTATTCTGAAATATTCTGATGCTCATTGTGGCCAGTTGTACTCTGCATAATATTTGCGAAGCAAAGGGAGGAAGTTTCCCCAAGGCGGACCACTGAGGCTGATTGGCTGGCTGCTGATTTTGAGCAGGCAGATGCCAGAGCGATTAGAGGGGCACAGCAGGAGCCCTATTTTAATCAGAGGGGTTTTGAAGGAGCATTTTGACAATGATTTCCAGTAATGTGTCTTTATGTGATGAATTCAGCCAGGCAATGTTTACTTGCCACTTTGAATTACCCGTGTAGTGCTTGCTTCCTGGGAATTAACTGTACTAAGCAAATATTCCTACGTATAGCCACTTTGTTTGAACATTAGCACTGACCAACGTGTTTATGACACAAATAAAGACTCACCTTATTTCAAAGTCTCAAATTTAATAATGGGATGAAACAAATATTTGGTCAAACAGGGGACATGGAAAGAGGAACAGTCTTGCAATTAGGGCTCTCATAGCTGTGTACTTTCATTACGAAATCAGTCCCTGGGTACAGGGTACTGTGAGGGACTGTGAACACATGAGGAATGTAGTGGGGGAGTATGAGGAGGGCATGGAGCTGAGTTCTGTATTGGCTGGAGGGACTCTACCCACTACAGTTTTATTACATCCTTTGCCCGGCATTGTGCCTTTAGAGGCTGCCCCACATGCACTGCCGTGGTTATGGCTCTGTAGTTGTACCAAATTGCCTGGTTATTAAAAAGAAAAAAAAAAAGAAAAGAAATCACAGGCATAACATAATAGTTGAGGGCTTATATCATTCCAGAAGTTTTTTTTTTTAAACAAACAGGTCTACTGTGGTTTTTCCAAATGACCACTATTAATTAAAGGCTATTATCACTTTTCTGCGATTTTCCATTTCTTATCCACAACTCAGCTGCAATTATTTGAAGATCATCCCGTGATTCAGGTAGGGTCTTACTTATGAACTAATATTTCCACTTCTTCTTGTTTATTCCCCATACTCCTTACATTCGTGTATGGAGCAGATTCCCTCACTGTTATCCCTCTTGTTGCTCCTGTGACCCTGTTGTAATTTTCCATTTCCTTCATCGTCTTCAACAGTTAGTTCTCTGTCAATGTCACCTTTTTTTAACCTACCTCTGCACTTTTGTGACCCTACACCATTTGAACCTAGTTTAAAACCTTCCTCGCTAGGTTGGCTAATTGGTGTGTGTGTATGTGTGTGACGGTTATCAGGGTGCCTAGGACTTGTTACTTCCCTTCCTCCAGCATTAGGAAGGCTTATGCTTAACTGCATGTCAGCTCTTTGACATCGCCAGCCTGCTAGCCACCCAAACACTCTCTTCTGGTCTCTGCCAGCCCTTACTTTGCTTTGCAGGTTAACGGTAGGTGCACGCCAAGGCCCTTGAAGTGTTCTGCTGTAGTGTTCACTCACAGAAATACCAGATCCGCTGTCCCCAAGGGAACAATGTACACACCACCTTGTATGATTCAACTCAGGATCAGGAACTTGCTTAATATCACAGCACTTAAATATATTTATAGTGAAAAAAAGGATTAAATTTATTATCAAAGATGCAAGGTTCAAGTGAGTGAATAAGGATATTGGAAACAAAAGGTTAATATAAAACAAAATCATCATATGTTTTCTAGAGATTAAACCTAACTATTAGGTTAATCTCCTGTCTAATGGAGTTTCTCTCACCCAAAGCCTTTTGCAGCATCTTCAATTAAGTTCAGCTGAGAACCTGTTTTCCTAAATGCACTGTCAGTTTAGTTTTTAGGTGCAGGATATGGGGTGCCTTTTTTGCCTTCCACCTATATTCCCAAAGTTCATTGTCTGTATGCACTCAAGATAATCATCTGTGGCTTATTTTCCTTTGTGCTGCTTCACTGTTGATTTCACGTTTTTCTCTTGACGTTTTAAGTTAACACAATGGATATCCATTTGTATAGAATACTTCATTTACCTCTTGACAGAGACACAGGTGAATAAACATGTCATCTGACAAAAAATGTGTTTGTCAAGTCTGCCTTGATACAGACTTTCAAACATTTTCAGCATATATACACATAACTCTTTACATAGCATCTATACATACATTTCACAATGATATTTCTTTTAATTCAGCTTGCTTTCTTTTAAGATCACACAACATTATTTTGTGAACCGAAGTGTTCATACCAGAATCTGAACATTCTTGTATCCCCCTTGCCAGTTGACATAAAGTGATTCTTGGATTACAGTGTGCTAAGATATTCTTCCCCTTTAGGTTAGGTGGACCCCTCTCTTCCCAGCAGTCCTCCTTCATGTTGATGCTGATGCTATGCACTTATTTCAACCAGAGGAGTCCACTTAACTGAGTATTGTTTGTGTCTTTATCTTTGTGTGTGTGTGTGTATAACATTACTACTCATTTTATATTCTTATGAACAGAACATCACTATCTTGAGGGGCCATATTTTAGTTACCCCATGTCCAATTTGCTTCAGATTTGATAGGTTTAGAGATGAGGCAGAATTTTTCTAACTTACTAATGTTGAGTCCATTAGGACTGTTTCTGTAGTTTATCCAAATGGAGGGAATGCAATGCGGGAGCAGAAAGATGGTCCACTTAGGTGCTAGCCTGAATCCTGGGTTCAAGGTTCTTGTTCTTCCCAGTTTTTTCTTCTGTGACCTTTGGTCTCTCTGAGCCTCAGTTCCCCATCTCATAGAACTTCTCTACCTCACAGAAATGTGAAGATAAATGCGTTTAAAAGATTGTGAGGTAACCACAGTAAAAAGGGCCCTATATGTGCACGTAGGACAGATGGAGAAAATCAAGGCTAAAATAGAAACCCAGTCACAAACTTAATTATGTTGCTGCTGCCATCACGCTGTAGTATCTAATCCAGAAGCTCCTTTGCAGATGCAGTGCCCACTGAAGTCAACGGAAGCTTTTCATGTGCAAGGCCATGGCAGGTTCAGGCAATAGCCACGGTTACAAAATACACAGTAACTATCAGATGTTTCAGCATCAAAATTGCCAGAAGAGACAGATGTGATTGTGGAGAATTTCCTCTAACCTAGAGATGGAACATGTGGGACATTTAGCCTTGTGCTAAGTTTTAGGGAAAAAAATGTCCTATGTACATATCTGTATAGTGAATGGACTACATATTTTTCCCCTAAAAGGATACTGGCAAGATTAAGTCACAGGCTTCTTCCTGTCTTGGGCTAGAAGGAGGACTATGGGCATGCTGCCAAAAGGATCATGCTTTCCAAGAAACAGAGTTTTATAATTTAACAGCAGCAGGTCATATGCTCAGAAATCTGTTCTTAATTCCTGAGTGTCTAAGTGCTGGAAGACATATGGTATGCTTCTAAATACAATTTAGTTCACTAGCTACTTTGCCATTGGCGGACTGAAATGTAGTTTATGAGCTACAAATATAGCTGGTGCAAACTAGTCTGAACAGCACAGCAACAAAAGCAGTTTAATTCCTTTTGTCTCTCTGATTACTAGTGTTTAAAGGCCTGACCCAATGCGCAAAGCATCTATTGACTTCTGTGGTATCAGGGCCTAAATGTGTGGGGGGGAGGTTCTTTTTTTTGTTTTGTTTTGTTTTTTTGTGTGTGCTATTTCCCCCCTATTTTTAATAGCCTGTAGGAATGAAAAGTATTTTTTAAATGATGCTGTTTGTATTTTTTACAATGACACAACAACATATAGTAACATAGTCTTTTATTTAAAAATTTTACTTCTTGACTGAAGTATGACATATTTTACAGCTAATGCAAATGTAAACCCTTTCGGGGTAATTTGTAATGAGAGTTGTGCAAAATAGAGGACATATTTTCTGTTTTATTTTCCACCAAAAATACCTCCATTCAACTTTGGATCATTCCACACCACCTGAAAAGTCTCTCTTTTGCATAATTCAGTGCAATTTCTCTTTTTGCACTAGATAATATGAAAGCACTTACAGCCAATATTGCTCAAACCATGCTTCTTTTCAAATTTTGAGCAAAAGTGGAATTTCAGGCACTATTGGATATCCAGAATCTTAGAAAATTTTCTTCTGAGAGGAGGTGAGATGGTGGGAGACTAAAGCCTTGTCCTTACTCAGACATAGCTACAACTTAGCCATTGGTGGGAGCTGACCACTAATGGGGAAAGTAAGGAGAAAGCCAGGATTTGCACTAATTAGCTCAATCCGGATTTACCTCAGTTATTATCAGCGGTACTAGATATACTTCAAATTTAGCTTTTCCCTTATAGCTCAGCAATAAAATCACCAAACAAAACTGAACAAACCAGTTAGTATGATCACTCTTAAGAATGTACTGGTATAATTATTTTTGGTTGGATTCATGTTCCGGTATATTCAAAGCACAGATATTAAGATTTTCTTTACGATACCACTTATCTTTTTATAGAAGGCCCCCTTAATTAGCAACCCCCTCTCTTGTTTTGTAGTCATGAAGTTTTTAATATAAGCTGCCGTTGTTTAGTAGTTGCACCTTTACCATGCATGTATACCTTTACCATACCTCTCAAGCTTCAGGCGAAAATAATTCTACTGAATAGATCCCTCGTTCTTTTTCTGGTTGCCTTTGATTTAAACCCATAGGAGAAAGAAATTATGTTTAATATAAAAGATAGTTTCTAAAGGAAACTATATAATATCCTATGAGTTGCTGTGTAGATGATGCTTAAAAATGTAAACTGCAATATGGTTCATTAAGGTGGTCACTTATCCTGAAAATGACAGAATAATGATTTGTTAACAGAGACCTTTCACTCTGCTTGAAATAATTGTTTGAAAGTTTAAAGTGTGGGTTTACTCTGGAAAGTGACTGTGTAAGTGGGAACTTCTGGCTCAGCTAGTCTCTGCCTTTTGTGCATGTAGTCAGATCTGCTGACTTGAGTGACAAATACATTTTTACCTCTTTTATACTCTTCTTATAGCCCTGCAAAGCCCCACAGGTAATGAAGATTGCACTAGATTCTGTTTCTTCTTCAGTATCATTAACTTACTTGCCAACTGCCCAAGCTTGGCTAGGCCTGCTCTGTGGTTTTGAACTCAGTCCCAGGACTCACGGTGCTGCCCAAATCAACTGTTGAAGAGGAGTTGTTATTTTTAAATTAATGTGCATGCCACCAGACAGCAATATACAGAGTAGGAAGGCAGCAAGCTGAGTGCACCTTCCTGGGGCTTCCAGGGCCAGATTAAGTTAATGGAGGGCTCTCTTCGGGTTCCACCCTCATGGCCTAGCCTGACATGACAGAGACAGGCACCCCTCCTTATGACAGTATGGGTAGAGGCATGGAACCCTTTATCCTCTCCAGGAGCAGCAGCAGGGTTCCTGTTTCCCTCGTGGAGAGACTGGGGTACCAGAAGGGTTTTCAATACTTACTTCAATAGTCCCTGCATCCCACCTTGTCGTCTGCTAGCATGGTGTCTGTGAGTCTTCCTGGAGTAACAGGTCATATAGCTAATATCTCTATTGTTTCAGGTTGTCTGCAGACTTCTCTCCATTGGTTACACCTGGGGTCACAGTTTTAAGCTTTTGTTTGCAACCCTCTGGCTAAAACACTTTATGTGAAATGAAAGTTGAAATTGTGCATTAGTCACGTGACTCCTGGAGCTGGGGCTCTCAGTGTAACTCTAGGTTGCCTGTGTCTTAATCTGGCCCTGCCTATGTGAAGTCCTCTGAGTACTCAGACACCAGGAGGAGAGGTTGAATCAAAGAGTAAGAAAGGAATCCTAGATTGCCTGCTGTCAGAGACTGGGATGTGGGTGCTCATGCCTAGTGATTGGAGCTGGAGTCTGCAACTGGGAATAGTAGTCCAGGGTCAAAGCGTGAGTCAGAGCTGGTGTCAGCAGTAATGAATCACAGCTGAGGGTTAGTCAGAGGGCAGATGTCAGAATCGAGTGTCAGAGCCACAATCAGGAATTGGAGCTGAGGGTCAGAGTCGAGGTACCTGGAGTTAGTCAAGGCAAGGGAAAAGCTGGGTCTAAGGAGGAGCAGGGTTGGGAACAAGCAGGCACAGGAGCTATCACAGTCATGAGCAGATGCTTTTAGCAGCCATCGAACTCCTGCTGCTACTGCTGGGCTTAAAACAGTGGTCCCCAGATTTTTTACCCTGCAATCGCATACTTCTTATGCTTGAGGCTGGGGGGCTGCAGCTGAGAGTGGGACCATGGTTAGGGGGCTGTGGTCAGGGCCAGGGGCCAAGGCTGTGAGCGGGGCCTCGTGGGCCAAGGCGGGGACCGTGCACTGTGGCCAAGGCTGAGGTGGGGGGCCAGGCGCTGTGGCCAGGAGCTGCGTCCAAGCTAGGGGTAGAGGCTGTGGTTGGGCCCAGAGCTGAGCGGGGCTAGGTGGTGCTCCGTCCATGTCCCCCCAAACATTTCTCTGCACCTCCTTTGGGGGGCGCACCCCGTGGTTTGGGGACCTGTGGCTTAAGAGCTGGTTTGCTGACTCCTCCTGCCAATCAAGCTGCCTATTACAGGCCAGGTGTGCTCGTTAGGTTGTCCAGAGACTGACTCTGCTGCAGGCCCTGGTTCCTGACACTACCCATTCCTCTTAGTTTCTTTGGGTACTTTTGATGAAACTCTCACAGTAGGTCCAAGGTGTATGTTCTCTACCAGTTCCCAGTGCCGCTCCCCTGGACCATCGCCTTCCCACTCCACCAAGTATTCAAGCCTTCCCCTAACTCGCTGAGAGTCAAGGATTCACTAGACTAAGTATACCTCCTGTCCACGGACTGTTATAGGTGGCAGGTTGAAGCAATTTGGATATGGGTTCTCCATGAAGGGCTTTAAAAGTGAGGTGTGAATGATGGGGTGGATCTTCAAGGATGTGGGCAGCTGAAACCTGAAGGCCTCTTTTCTATAAACCTGAAAGGGTCCAGGTATTGGTAGTCAAGTTTGGTAGATGGGTGGCTTGATTTAAGGTGTTGTGCAGAGAGACACACCTTTTCCCCTAAGACCATATTAGGGGCAGCCCAACAGTCTAGTTCTGCATGGTATTTATAGGCTTATTTGGTAGACTGCAAGTGTTCCTTGAGTTCCTGGTGTATCCGGTGTAGGTGGAAGGCTAAATCTGCAACAACTATTCTGGGGTAACTAAGGCTAAGGCCCGGTCTACACTTAGCTTCAGGATTCGGCAGCAGTCAACGGGAGATACACAAGTGATTTACGTCTTCCATTGACTTCATGGCATCTGATCCACACGGCATCCACACTGAGCTGCGCCAACGGGAACAGCATTCCCTTCAACGCAGCACCACGCCACTTACCGGGGTGGTTTTCCTGCGTCACTTGCTGGATCCACTGAGCAGGTCTACACAGACCTCTCAGTCAATCCAGAGCAATCGATCTGCCGCCGTCAGTGTAGACCCAGCCTAAGTGTGGGTGGAAGTGGTTGGGTAGAAGCATTGATTGCATTGTGATATGCACGTTATGCGTAGCACAGCATGGGAAACAGTCATTCTGGTGGTTACTGAGCAAGAAGCAAAATTACTGCTTTAAGATTTGATTGACACTCTCTGAACATTAGTCTGTGTGGATAGGGATATGAGGTGAGGTACTCAATGTCAAGAAGTCTGAGAAATTCCTGCCAGAGTCAAGATATGAACTGGGCTACTGGTCTGATACAGTGCATGTTGGTAACCTGTTGTCATGTCCTGGGATGCAGTCCAGACCTACATGAGGTTGTCACCACCTGCCCTGTAACGCGGGTGCCTTAAATGCTCTGCTGCTGTTACTCACAGCCTGGACACCAGTGTCTCTGTGTTAAGCAGCTCTGATTCAGCAACTCTGACCCAGAAGCCTGCTTCTGACACCCTAACCATATCCTTATATCCACCAGCTTTACTTCCTACTAGTCTAGTGATCCAATACACTCCCAAGCCTGAATTTTCTCACAGATGTGTGCTCCACAATGCTCAACCCCTTCCTGGATCATTCAGAGGAAAAATAAGATTTGTTTGCTCCTTTGAAGTATCAGTACCCAGCAACTTACCATGTCAACTGGAGTTAATAATCACACCAATTCAAAAACAGCGTGGTGTTGATTTAGATTAAAAGTAAAACAAAAGGAGTAGTAACAAAAGGAGATATGATTTCAAGTGAGTTTGAGCATAAAGGATAAAGTTAGAAATGGCTACAAGCAAATAAAAGTGAAAAAATGCTTTTTAGTGACTCAGATTTAACAAAACCACAGTCTTGGGTAAAATAAGATTCTTACAACACTCCCAGCAAGATGGCTGACCACCCCTTTAGTCAGGATTTCTCACAAAGGCCAAAGTATTAGGTTCCCTTGTCTTCTTAGGTGAAAGATATCTTCAGTTTCTTTGCCCTCTCTTTTATAGTCTAGTGAACATTTGAAATCAATTAATCTGAAGGCACGCACCCAAAATAAAGTTCATTCAAGCTATGAGGAAGAAGACATGGAGTCTGGTGGTGAAGGATGTTCCATGCTGATTTTCTCACCTATAAGTTGATCTGTTCTTGACCCCTCCAATGTAAATGAATGGTCACTTGACATGTGATTGCCAGTTGACTAGGATGACACCGGGATAGAGGTGATGGCCTGGCATTTGTCTGGGAGAAACTGTTTATCCACTCCCCAGACTTGCCCGGTAAATGCATTTTATTTCCACATTTCCTTCAAATTTGTATGCCCCTCTGGGGCATTTACTGTGCATATAGTACACGACAATATTAATGATCAGTGTGTTATTAGTTTTCCAATGAGACCTTCCATGACACATATCAGATACAGTTTATGACATTAATAAATCGGTGAACTGGTCAGGCCAGCTGAAATTCACTGCCAGCAAGCAGTGAGCCCCTTGCCCTCCTGCAGTGGAATGCTGTTAGTCACAACTGTGTTAGCAGAAGACATTTTCCAGGAAGAGCTGAGCCATCTCCCACATACTAGGAATAGCATAGCGCAGGATGAAGTGCACCATCTTTGTTGGGAGGCTGATGGAACCCAGGATTACTGAGTATCCCTGAGAGCATGACAGTTCTACAATCAAGTCCATTGATAAAGTAGATGAAGACTGAAGAGTTGTGGGTAGAGAGGTTGGAGGAGACCTATGGGTTTTGATTGTGGATTCTAAGTATGAATGCAAAGGCCACAGGACTTTATATAATCCTTTGTGTAAACTCATAGGCCTGGTCAGCATGAGCTCCTTGAAACCAGATTCCAGATCTTGAATTGGCCAAAATGTTTCAATACCTGAAGCCTCAGTTGTCCATCTGGAATGTAAATACAACCCTTGTGATAGAGGACACCTTTCTGAAATCTGAACTTGGAGTCATATCAGGTACCGGCATCATTCAGGGTATGGCGGCTCTGGGTTCTAAATGAGTCATTGGGGTGTGCGAGCGCATGGAAGATGTCAGACTGCTGCCAATCATCCCATTGACAAAGTTTGATTTCTTGAGCTTGGCTGCAGAAGGCTCCTTGGCATGTTTGAAATATTCATCTTTGTTGGATAACTCTTCCACCTTCCTCATTCGTGTGCAATAGATTATCACACAAAGAGGGACTAGCGAAGCTGACATTGGTTAATTAAGGTGTCTATTAGTCCACAGCTACTCCAGGTCCAAGTGTCTGTCAGGACTTGGATTGGGAATCAGGCTCCTTCCAGGAGGTGGCACCACTCCTTGAATGCCACCTTAAAAGCCAGTAGCTTCTGGTCACAAATTTCATATTTTTCCTCTGAGGTTAGCTTCCAAGAATAAAAGGCACAACAAAGAAGTTTGTTGCTGGGGGGAGGTGGTGCATGTTGAAAAAATTGAGGTGTTGGACTTGGTTTAAATGGTTTAGTGGGATCTGGTTGAATCAAGAAGGGTGCTAAGGTGAAATCCTCTTCAATTGATGAAAATCTGACTGAGCCTCCATGGACCAGGCCAACTAGGCCCCCTTGGGCAGGAATGCCATTGTGGTTGCAACCAGGCTAGAAAATCCTTTAATGAATTGCCTGTAGAAATTGGTGAACCACAAGAATTGCTGCACGCCTGATATATCCTTGAGTGTGGCTCAGTCAGATATTGCTGCCAACTTGTTTAGGTCCATGATAAGTCCCTCAAGTGAGACAGTATATCCCAAGAATTCCAATGTGTCTTTATAGAACTTGCATTTCTTGAGCTTCATGTCGAGATGGTTTTGGAGGAATCTTTCCAAGACAGTATGCCATGATGATTGTAGAGGGCTTGACTTTTTGGAGAAAAAAAGGATATTGTCCAGGTAAATGATGAAAGATTGTCCCTAAAGATGTCATTGATTAAATACCAGAAGGTTACCAGGGTGTTGCCCAGCCCAGCTGGGCTGCAAAAGGGGAGACAGAAAGTAGCAGATCCTGATGCTTGCCTCACAGTTCACCTAGGTGGGGAAAGTGAACTGGATGCAGGGAACCATGGCATTGCACCTCGCTTCCTCTCCCTCACAACCCCTTAGCGGGCACAGAGGAATGATGGAGCAGTAAGCAGTATCTGTGGGTCACCACTCACCCCACCCCCACATGTTCCTCTGCCAGGAAGAAGCAGGGAGGCTCACAGCCCCACACTTGGGTGGGATTGGGGCTCACAGTCCCACGGGTGGCAGCACTCCAAGCTCACAACCCTGCACCCAGCCAAGGTCAGGGCTGCTGACAACCCCTTGCCCAGCCAGGGTCGGTGCTGCTCACAGCTCACGACTATCACATAACCACATTGCAATCCCCTGAGGGGTCACAACCCCTAGTTTGAGAACCAATGATCTAGGCCAATGTGTTCATGCAGGAAAATGTAATAACCCAATATAGCAATACAGGAATTTAGTCTCACTGATCTTGTAAAATACAGTATTCATAAAATTATTACAGATCAGTATTCTTAGTTATTACATAACAGCTCCACACGTGCCACATCTTGTACAGAGATATTTTGACCATCTTCAAAATTCAAAAATATATTTACCCTTTTAGAACTATTGCTATCTGCAGATTCATCAGAAAAGAAAAGAGCCATTTTATTTCTTGTATCCAAAATTCTGTTGGAAGGCACCCTCCATACTGATAAATTTCAGTTCTCCATGCAATATCTAGGCATATATAAACTAATTTTTCATGGACAAAAATCACCCTTACTCTGAAACTCCAAAACGACTCAATAAATTTTCCCCAAATTAAAAAATGAAATAAAGTCTGACAGGATAATCCCAGTAAATCCAGAGAATCCCCTGAGGTGGTGCTAGTATTAATACATTTCATGCAAATGGGAACAGCTTTCACAGCTTTCAACAGCTGGCTTCCTTTTTATCAAATCATAATCAGTGAAGTATCCAAAAAGGTGTTTGTAGATAGATAGATACATTATTTTTCAATTTTGAGTCAGTGAACTATATGTAGAAGTTTGCGTATTATATATAGCATATATACATTTTAAAAATCCAGTCCAGTAAAAGATTTACATGGATTTATCAAAGGAAAATGAAACCACTCAGACTGCATTTCATCACATTTTTTATTCCTAAAGGTTTTGACCATCTCAGCAGCATGCCTTTGCCCATACTTTCAGCAATTTTAATGCTGCTTTCGGCACTGACCCTGCAATCAGATCTCTGTGTGTGAACCTTATGCTCCTATGGAGTCCCGTTGAAGACAGTGGGCTTCCACAGAGATGGAAGTGTCAGCCGATCCAATTGCCAGGGCAGGGCTTTAGTAGTAATTTTTTTTAACAGTATATTTTTAGGAAAAATGAGGGACTCTAAGTGTTGAGTGTTTGTACAAGTAGAAACTATTTTAGATTAGACATTATACTGCTGAGATGGGTTAAAAGAACAAGTGGGCTATTAAACTATAAAAGTCAAACTCGTCATTTGAAATTCCTTCTTTTTCATTCTGAAAGTCTGTCATGTTCCTTTCTGCACGCAATTAGTGGATATTGATTTAAATAGGACTAAACCTTCTATTCTACACAAATAGCCCAAATTACATCCATATTGCTGACACCCCCCAGCCAGTGGTTTTTCTCCTGAGTATTAAAACATTTTGTAGGGATAATGGGTGGGAAGTGCTAACATCAACCATTATATGGTAATGGAGGTCCAAGGTTATCTTTTACACCCCTTACAGGTAAATAGAAACAGATATGCTGCAGATATAAATTAAAGTCTGTCAATGGGGAGCAACAGTGTTTTCATTCCTATTAACCTGACATTCCTACATGTACATAAAAGAGTGTTCATTTAGCAAAGGAACAATACAACATTTGTTCTAAGAACTGAACGTTGTGGTGTCTTTTAGGAATACATGAAAGATGGCTTGGGTTTATCATAAGAAAAACTGATATTTGTGTACATGGATCTGTCTTTTGTGTTTGTGTAAACTGTCTCATATATGATGGTATGGTATGTTGTAAAGGTTTCACGAACATAAATTAATGATTTGTGCATTACAAGTGGCTTTTATAGCTCATTCCAAATAAGTGACAGTAAAACATTTATATCACACTACATCAATATCTATTCAACATTTGCTCATATATTTTACAGTAAAACAAATATAGAAATATTTGAGATTTTAAAATTATTATTGGAACTTTTATTCATCTTGCTCCATCTGTAACGCTAGGTGTGTGTGTGGGATATATATATGTATGTATATATGTATGTATGTATGTATTTGGGTATCTATATCTGCCTTATATCTATAAAGAATGAGAGTTCATAAACGACTATTACTAAGTTCTGCAAATCTATGAACTAATGGTTTTTAGGTTTGTGTGTTGGGTTCATGTGTTGTGATCTTAGTGGCGGGAAAGAGAGCAGCTGGACAAGGAAGTGCCCACAAACACTGGTTTATTGACACAGATCTTAGGCTATATAGTTTAAAAGTAAAATGCTAGTGCCATAACATGAAAAACCTACATTACTATCAGTAGCCCACAGCATAAGAAGAAAGCGCTTACCAATAAAAGTGAGTCGCAACCAGGGAACCGACCTGCCCGGGGCATCCACAAAGGCCTTGACAGATCCACGGAGAGTCTCACCAGGGTGGTGCCCGAGGTGTATATAATATAACTCTCTTCCCGAAGCTTAGCAAATGGGCTTTACCCAATAATATATTGCGTAGTTCTCAATCCCTTTTAGGGATTGTGCCTTATCACTTGTTTTTCATTAGTCTATTGGCTGTTAGCTCAAAGTGGCCACATGAGCAGTTAGATTTGGGAAGCTGACCTTTTACTGGTCTAAACTGGTCTTGTGGCCAGCTAACTTCCACTGTTATGCCAGGATGTTTATGCAGGGGTATTTCCAAGCTTGGGGCTAGTTCCTTTTTCCCTCTAGGGGCTTTCCATCTGGTTCTTTCCCAGCAGGGGCCTACTATTGCTCATAAAGCCTAGTCTGGACTTCTAGGGCCTAGTCTTGCCATGCTAAGCTGTCCTTGTGTTACAATATTCTTCCACACCCTACACAGCTCTATTACTAAAGTGATCTAATTATGTGCATCAGTGTTTTTAATCCATGGTAGTGGGTGTGTTGGTTGGTTGGTTTATTTATTATTTTTAGGATGAATTCTGGAAATGAATATAAGAAATATTACACTTCTCTTCAGGGGCACCAATTTTTTATAAATACATTTCTCCCACTCCTCAGGTCAATATATCTAATTTGTCTTCCCTTTATGAAATCATCAAGTTGTCAATCTCTGTCAAGCTCATGGATTCTCTTTAGCTTCAAGTAATCCTTATGGGAAACATACCCATATCTTTTAATCTCTGGTGTCCCGAATTTTTTATTTTGTTTCTTTTGTTCCTTCTTTCTTAGATCAATATTTTGTATTTCTCTAATTTCTCATGAATGTGTTTTTCTTGCTTGCCAGAATACATTTGTCATATCATTTTTTAATTCAGTTTTATTTTTTAAAAGAGGGGAATCAAAATATTCTAAAGTGTATTGAAAGTTTATTTTATGTCTTTTTAAAACCAGGTTATTTTGCTCTTAAAGACTCCCTTCAGTAGTTCCTTTCTTTTCATCAAAGAAATTAAACATATGCTTACCTACTTTGGTGCCTGATCCTGAGCTTTTAAGTCAATGGGAGCTTTACCACTGACGTCAGTGGCCACAAGATCAAGCCCTTGCTGAACAGGGATAGACTGATGTATGTCCCTGTCAGGGCCTAATTTACTACACCACACTCAGGTTAGAAATTGCTGGGTTTTGTCACCAAAATTCAGATTGTGTGTTCAGTAACTTCTGTCTCTAAAGTCCCTTCACGATGTCCAGAAGTACAGAATTCTAATTCATGTCTCATGAATATCATTATAGTTTACCTTATTTTAACATAGAAAAAATAACAAAAATAACAAGAATTTTGAATTTTGAAAAAAATATACTTTCTCTGGCTGATGTACAGAGAAAAATCTAGCATTCAAGCAGATATCAAATGTGCATCAACTATATATGATATATTTTTTTCCAACTATTTTCAGAGCCAAATTTTGTGTCATCCTATGACATTGGAAACTTCACCTACTTCTTCTTCCGAGAGAATGCAGTAGAGCATGACTGTGGGAAAACAGTCTTTTCCCGGGCTGCTCGGGTGTGTAAAAATGATATCGGGGGCAGATTTTTGCTAGAGGACACCTGGACAACCTTTATGAAGGCTCGTCTGAACTGCTCTCGCCCTGGAGAAATTCCATTTTACTACAATGAACTACAAAGTACTTTCTTCCTGCCAGAATTGGACTTGATCTATGGGATCTTTACCACTAATGTGTATGTAACTTGCCTAATATTTTTTGTTGTTTTTGTGCTGTTATATTCAGAGTAAAGTGTAAGGCTCTCAAGTTCTCTTCTGGGTCACATGTGGAAGGGATATTGGGTAAACAGATGATCAAGTAGTCCACCTAGTCCAGTGATCTGGCTCCAACAAATAATGGTCAACACCAAATGTTTCATTTATAGGTTGCTGTGGCAGTGCAAAAGAAGGAAGGATGTTATCCTTTCTTTCCAACTGTGCAATATTTGCCTTTAAGATTTGTTTTGTCATCTTGCTCCTTTAAATAGAAAGTTTATCCACTTTGTGGAGCCCAACAAGCTGAAAGGTGAAAAGGCAGGAAGCTCTTCTTAGTAGAATAAAACATGAAATGTATTTGAGGGGAAATATTTTAATTATAGTTGTCATGGAACAACCCATAGGGAGGGAAAACTACTTCAGAAATCATATGAGGTTGATTTAATTGGAGTTGGAAACCCATTCTTCCCTCCAAGTGGAGGGTCCTGCGGCTTCACAGAGTGGCGAATTCACAGGCTCTGCAGATCCCACAGGTTCTGAGAAGCTGTGAGGGAAGCAGAGTGTGATTGAGCTGGTCCTTGCTCATTCCTAAGGATGGCCCTGCTCTCTGGAGTTATCCTTTTCCCATGAAAGCTGGCTTTATTTGAAGACTTGTTGCCACTAGCTACTTTCTGTAGTTACTGCCCATTATACTGTGTCCATGAAGGATAGATGCTGCAGAGAGGAGTTAACTGATTAAGGTCAGGAAGCCTTGTTTTTTTTCTGTGAAAAATTTCAACATTTTCCCCTCCATAAATTTTTTTCTATATTTTTTTAATTTACATTGAAACCCATTAAAAATGAAAAATGGATGTTTCCCATGGAAATTTCTGGTTTTGTGACATTGCCACGTTCTTTTTGGTGGAAACTTTTCAGCCAGTTCCAGATTTAATGCTGCCTTCCCAAGCTTGAATCCCTGCATGCATTTCTCCATAGAGCTCCAACCCTATAGTGTGATTGTGGAGAAGTTACATGGTCTTCCAATGAGGGTGAGGAACATGCCCCTCTCCATCAGTGTAAATAGAGGGGACCATCAGGAACTACTGTGCTGCACCCAGCTCTCCACACTCTGGGCATTTTAATTACAGTGATTTTGGTTTGGATTATCTACAAAATTGCCACCTGGAGGATGAAAATGTTTCTCTTTGTAAAGATTAAGAATCATAACTTCCTTCCCTTCCCCCATCCATATAGTGTGACCACTGAATCCAATGTCATGGCTGCTTCATTAACTGATTATCTTTCAGACAATCAGAATCTATAAACAATGAGTCTGAGGTCCTTAGTTGGCTCCAGAGGATCCAGTAATGATGAGTAGGATGTCTGTTACGGAAGTTTACATAGATGAGGTTTTAGCATATTTGATGCTAGTTGCTTGTGTACAAATGCATAATACGACCTTTACTTTCATCTGCTAGTTTTTGTTTTTTGCGACAAGACTGACAAGCATAAAGAGTCAAAGTGCTCTTTTGTTATAGTTGTAAATCCATACTGCTACGCTGTTTGTTCATTCATTGGCAGGTCTGATCCCCAGGGATTATTTTCTCCTCCCATTAAGTTTGAACAATATCAATTTGAAGCTTCTACAGTAGATTTGCTTTCTAAAGCCTTGTTTAAACAACAGAGTAGGTTAGAAGAAATAAATGTTACGGGGACCACTTGTCAGCAGTTTTGCCCTCAGTGAAAGTTTGTGTAACTGTCTGCCTGTTTCGTTATCTATCCATTTATCTAACACTGTGAAAGAAAGGACAACTCAGGAGTTTAATTCCATGAGTTATGTGTATTGTTAAAAGAGTAAAGTCCAGAGCTTAATTCACTGTTAGCTCTTGGGCGTTCAATTTATTTTGCTTCTGTTAAAAGCATTTTTATAAATATTTTAAAACCTGCAAATACTGCAGTTCTTTTTGGAGTTAGTTTTATTTATATTTTTTATGCCAACACAAAGTTGTAATTTGCGCTGAGTCCCATTTTAGGAGTTCTCACAGATACTGAATACAGATCTATAGTGCTTACATGGTGCAGAATTAACACACTGTTGTACATGTTTCATTTTCAACATGAAAATAGGGGAATGGTATAACTGGGTTGGCCAGTGTTTAACGCTCTGAGCAAGTGACTTTACGGAATATTCAGTTAGAGTTACTTGGTTATGGGCTTATTTTTCCAGCTAGCGGGCACTTGTTGGGGATAGTGATATTGTTTTGTGAAAGACCTGGGTCTCTTGGAAGTTCAGGTCTCTTGGTTTCTGATCCCACAAGAATTTGGGAATATTTCAAAGGGAACAGAGTTAGCCAATGTCACAATGGCTAACTGGCTCTGGCTGATCAGAGAAGGAGAAATATTGATGGATAGTGAGATTCCCTTATCTGGAAGAATGGTGGCTGTGATGCATGAAATCAAGTGTTTAAAAGAACAGGATTGGGAGGTAGGAATTCCTGAGTTTCAGTCCTTGCTCCCCCAATATTCTGGACAAGCCACTTTACTTGGTTTTAGTTTTCCTACCTGAAAAGTGGAGATGATAATATTTCCAGTAGGTATCACACAGGAGCGTTGTAAAAATGGCTTAATGTTTATAAAGTGCTTTGAAGATGAAGAGCTTGATTCACTCACATGGGTGCAGTAGTGAGCAACTTGCTACCTCTTGTATTCATTGGGGTTGCAGCAACTTTACAAGTATTGACTTGCCCACCCTCAGCTGGTAGGCCAGGGCAGCTTTTAAGTCCAGCCAGGATACCTGTGGTCTGCTGAGAGGAGTGGTTGAATCCTGGCCATGACCAATTCCTGGCTGGCCCCACTCATGTTGTGAAGTACTAATAGAGTTGCAGAGTTAAAGAGGGGAAATTTTTGCTTTTTGTGGGCAGTAAATTGATTCCTTTATGTCTTTATTTATCTTATGTTTTTGTTTTCTTTTGCAGGAACAGTATAGCTGCCTCAGCAGTTTGTGTTTTCAACTTGAGTGCCATAACTCAGGCCTTCAATGGACCATTCAAATATCAGGAGAACTCCCGCTCTGCCTGGCTGCCTTACCCCAATCCCAACCCTAATTTCCAGGTACTTAAACAGGAGGGAAGGACACTAGATTTTAACAGTCTTCTTTAAAATGTAGCATAGTTTAAAGGTATCAAGGTATAGACCGTGAGACAAATCACTGGAGTTCTGTACCTGGAGCCAGTCTGGTTACTGGGTAAACAAATCTTTTCAGTTAGATATCAGTGAAATGAGCTGCACTATAAAGACATTACGGAACACTGGCATTGATAATTGGCACAATATATCTTTCTGATATGTTTTGCCCAGATCCTAACAAAGAGTCTTTAGCCAGTTTACAGCTTTGAGGGCCCATCTAGCACTTGATTGGTATAAGGTGCGGCCTCCTCAAGTGCTCACTAATTTAATGTACCTTTAGCAAAAACTGCTTGTGTTTCAGTATAACAAGGAATAAAAATAGTTTGTGAAGCAGTATAGCCCTTCATTTAAACTTGTTAGCTGGGGTGTAGCTAAAACACAGTGAAAATGACTGACAAATCTGATCCCATATTGTAAAAGTAATTAGTCCAAAGGTGGGTCCATCTTTGAAACTTTCTAAAAAAAGAAAAAGAAAGGAAATTTTAAGATAAGTACAGATACATTTTCCTATTTTTCCACACAGAAAGTTCCACAGATCCTAACAATAAGATTTTATCTGCAGTGTCGCTCCAGTGGGAGAAATAGAAAGGGAAACTATATAAAATAACTAGTTACAAAGTTAACTTGTTTTTATTGTGGTATTACTGTGTGCAGCACCTTTCACCTAATGTTGATGTTTGTGTGTCTGACTTGTAGATTTAGTGAAGGTATTGAAAGAAGACCACATGCATGCCTTGCATATCTTCTTTTAGGAGGAAAAAGATCTTTACATCCATGAAGTAGAATCTCCAGCAAGGGACTTGCTGCTAGTTTCTACTTCTTTTGTGCTGCCTGAGTGATACAAATGAAGCAGAACAGGACCGAGAATCTGCCCCAGATTATCATTTAGAGCCCCATGCCCTTTTTTTAGTAATATGTTTAACCCTCAGGTCGAAAAGGCTGGACACCACTTGGGTAAGATAAACTGCAAACTCAGTCTATATTTATATAGAGCTTTTGAGTTTTTGGTATTTTAGGTTTGAAGATTTCACATGGAGCAGAATATGTATATGTAGAATTAGGCAGCCCAAAAATAAATTTGAAGAACAACTAACAAAAGACCCAAAAACGAACAGCACAATTTTTTGTAAGTATATCAGAAGCAGGAAGCCTGCCAAACAATCAGTGGGGCCACTGGACAAATGTGGAGCTAAAGGGGCACTCCAGAAACACCAGGCCATTGCAGAGCGGCTAAATGAATTCTTTACATTGGTCTTCACTGCAGAAGATGTGAGGGAGATTCTTACACCTGAGCCATTCTTTTCAGGTGAGAAATCTGAGGAATTCTCCCAGGTTGAGATGTCAATAGGAGGGATTTTGGAACAAATGGATAAATTAAACAGTAATAAGTCACCAGGACCAGATGGTATTCACCCAAGAGTTCTGAAGGAACTCAAGTATGAAATACAAAACTACTAATTGTGGTATGTAACCTATTGCTTAAATCAGCCTCTGAACTGGATGATTGGAGGATAGCTAATGCAATGCCAAATTTTAAAAAAGGCTCCTGAGATGATCCTGGCAATTACAGGTTGGTAAGTCTAATTTCAGTGCCAGGCAAATAGGTTGAAACTATAGTAAACAGCAGAACTATCAGACACATAGATGAACGTGATATGTTGTGAAAGAGTCAACACAGCTTTTGCAAAGGGAAATAATGTCTCACGAATCTCTTAGAATTCTTTGAGGAAGTCAACAAACATGTGAACAAGGGTGATCCATTACATATAGCGTACTTGGACTTTCAGAAAGCCTATCCAAAGACTCTTAAGCAAAGTTAGCAGTCATGGAATAATAGAGAAGGTCCTCTCGTGGTTAAAAATACCCCTACAGTTAGGAAGTTTTTCCTTATGTCAAAATTAAATCTTCTTTGCTGCAATTTAAGCCCATTACTTCTTGTCCTGTCCTCATCTTTTTAAAGTCTAATTTAGACATTCTTGGTCACTTAACCTGAGCTGATGAATTGAGCTGGGTGAGAAACTTTTTCCCTGTACCTTTAATATTTTTGAGCTTTTGAATTTTGTTCTCAAATCAAGATTAGAAGTCAAAATCTTAGAACAAAAAAATCAATTTGGGTGATTTGAAAAATGAAATTGGTTGGATAATTTCATAACCTGTTTCCAACACTTCTCCTGGTTAAAAGACAGGAAACAAAGAGTAGGAGTAAATGATCCGTTTTCACAGTGGAGAGAGGTAAACAATGAGATCGCCCAGGAATCTGTACTGGGACATGTGCTGTTCAGCATATTCATACATGATCTGGAAAATGGGATTAACAGTGAGGTGGCAAAATTTGCAGATGATACAAAATTACTCAAGATTCTTAAGTCCAAAGATAACCGCAAAGATTTACAATGGGATCTCACAAAACTGAGTGACTGGGCAACAAAATAGGAGATGAAACTCAGTGCTGATAAATATTAAAATAATGCACACTGGAAAACATAATCCTAACTATACACACAAAATGATGGGGTCTAAATCAGCTGTTACCACTCGAGAAAGAGATCTTGAAGTCATTGTGGATAGTTCTCTGAAAACATCCACTCAGTGTGCTGCGACAATCAAAAAAGCTAACAGAATGTTAGGAACCATTAAGAAAGGGTTAGATAATAAGACAGTAAATGTAATAATGCCACTATATAAAGCCATTGTACACCTGCACCCTGAATACTGAATGCAGTTCTGGTCCCTCCTCCCCTAAAAGATATATGGGAAATGGAAAGGGTATGGAGAAGCTTCTATATCACGAGAGATTAAAAAGACTGGGACTATTCAGCTTGAAAAAGACAAGGTTTAAAAAAAGAAAAGGAAGTACTTCACACAACGCATAATTAACTTGTGGAACTCATTGCCTGTATATGTTGTGAAGGCCAAAAGTATAATTGGATTAAAAAAGAATTAGATAGGTTCATGAAGGCTAGGTCCCTGAATGGCTATTAGCCAAGATTGTCAGGGATACAACCCCATACTCTGGGTGATTTTAAGCCTCTGACTGCTAGATACTAGGATTGGATGACTGGGGATGGATCACTCACTAATTGCCCTGTTCTGTTCATTCCCTCTGAAGCATCTGAATTGGCCATTGTTGGAAGACATGATACTGGGCTAGATGGACCATTGGTCTGACCCAATATGGCCATTCTTAAGTTCTTATATTCTTTAGTTTGGTAGCTGAAAAAAGCTCTCTCTTTTCATGTACACTTGTTCCTTAACTCCAGATCACAGCATTTTTAAGGCAACGAGATTTTTTTAATATAACAGTGGATACTTAACCACCTGTTTTACTGCAGTTTAAGGGAATGGAAACATTATGATATACTGTACAGTTATAAAACATGAAATTGTATTATGTCCCATTTTGTGTAGGCAGCTTTGCAGCAAAGTTCCAGAATTTAGGGCTATCCCCTGTCCCTCTGTAACAAAGTGCTTAAACTGTAAATTTTAGCAGATCTCCATTTGCCATGAGTGATACCAAATTTCTGCCTTTTCATGCACATCTCTTTCTTTTGCTCTGTGGATCTGGCTGAAGGTGGGGTTTGTGGCTCCATACTTCAGAAACTTGCAATGTCAAGGTACATCAAAAAGCTAGCTCTGTCTCTGGGGTCTTTTAACCATTTTTTATTATTCAGAGTGCTTCGCTGTAGATTCAAAACACCTATTTGAACTTCCAACTGATTTAGTGATCTGAAAGGACATTGATCTTCTTCCTAACAAGGAATGTTATATTTTGTAGTATATTTATGTTTGTGATAAAAGATCATAGCATTTAGACATATAATCTTAAAGAATCCACATTGAATGGATCCCTGAATATTCAGTTTTTAATAAATATGAGCCAAAGTTATGTAATGGGAAGGCTGAGTATGGCTACGCTAGTGTATTAGATGCATCAAACTGTTGTGATCCTAGGGTTGTAAGAGTCTGACACAGGCATAGCCACTCCTGCAGTCTATTACCCCATCAATAATTTCCATACTACATTAGTCAGATGCTTCCCAGTATTAAATTTGATAGTCCAATAATACAATATGCTTGATTTTTGTGCAATGAAACATTATGCTGTGGAGGCTGCAGCATCTTTGTCATAGGCCTGGTCTACACTTACCTTCCAGATTCGACGGCAGTCGAAAGGAGATACTCAAGTGATGTAAAACACTTGCATAACTTCCGTCAACTTCGCTGCTTCTGTTCCATGTGCCATCCACACTGCGTTTCACCACTTACGGGGGTGGTTTTCCTCCATCGATTTCTGGATCGACTGAGTGGGTCTACACAGACCGCTCAGTCGATCCAGAGACATTGATCTGATGGTGGCAAATTTGCTGCTGTCAGTATAGACCCAGCCATACTTTAGTGGGATTCGCACAAACTATTTGTCTGTGGTAGATGAGGTTGGATGATCTTTTCATTTCCATTAGTTTCAGTTTTCTGTATGGGCCCCAAACTCTCTCAGATGTGGCAAATCTGTAAGAAGTCAGGCTAGGGCCCTTGCTCTGACTCAAATGCTTTCCTCCACAGCCTTTGTGACTACCCTCTCTGCACAACACTTTCTCTGACCAACAAGGCTAAAGGACCGCACATATTTATGTCTTACTAAGGTGTCAGGTGGCATCCAACTCCTCTTTCCTGACTGATGTAGTCAGAAAGCACCCTGTTGGTCCACTCTTTCTCCTGTGCTTTTATGGGCCAGTGTCCTGAATACTTATAAAGCAGTGAGGAGAGTTCCCTTCACAAAACTACTGCCCTCACATTCGTTCTGTCCCCCAATCCATAGGGGATATCTTCAGGGGAACAAGCAGTTATGACTTGTCTCACTTTTAGCTTCACCTGTAGCTTTGGGATTTGAATAGATCTGAATTTACAAGTGAATCTCATAGTGCAAAATCTGGGAAACTAAACCTCCCAGTTTGGGCTCATCAACACCATTCAAACCCAAAGCTGCAGAATTTTGCACAGCGTATTATCTAGGCTGTGCTGTGATTCAGCTAATTATAGTACACCATGGGCTTTTTTAATATAGTCACGAAACAATTACTATAATATGCCTTTCACATCACTAACATGCATGGCACATGCTATAATATATTTTACCCTTGTCCTATATATGAGTTACATATTTTGACATAGATTCATTGACTTTAAGGTCAGAAGGGACCATTATGATTATCTAGTTTGATCCCCTGGACAACGCAGGCCATAGAACCTCACCCACCCACTCCTGTAATAGACTCCTAACCTATGACTGAGGGACTGAAGTCCTCAAATCATGATTTAAAGACTTCAAGATACAGAGAATCCACCAGCAAGTGAACTGTGCCCCATGCTGCAGAGGAAGGCGAAAACCCACCAGGGCCTCTGCCAATCTACCCTGGGCGAAAATTCCTTCCCGACCCCAAATATGGCGATTAGCTAAACCCTGATTATGTGGGTAAAACTCACGAGCCAGACACCCAGGAAAGAATTCTCTGTAGTAACTCAGAAACCACCCATCTAACATCCCATCATACATACTAAAGCAACTGCAAGATAACTATCCGCTTTGCATACTCTGGAAAGGTGAAGGATTAAAAAAGGTGCCAAATTAATTGCCATATATTTTGCTCCGTTGATTCATGCTTGGAGGTGTCTCTTTTGTAATTTCAGAATGCTGGTTGGGAGGAAATGTGTGCAGTTTTCCTTTACATAATAAGAACAATTCTGGAGCAATATTTTATTTCCCTCTGATTAATAATAATACAGTTAGGTCTCCATGTAATTAGTCCTTTGCTTTATGAACAAGTGCTTCAGAAACTGACATAATTCCACATAATGTTCTGTATGCTGTGTTTTATATTTGATCTTTTATCAGACAGCTGTGAAAAACATATGTGATCAGTCGTGTCTTTAGGACTACATCTGTGTGGATATAAAAGAGAGCATGTTACATTAACCTAACATGAAAAATTATTCTTCCTAACTTACCTTTTTCTGAAGTTATTGTGCAATTTAATGTGACATTGTTAAAGCCTTATCCTCTTTTGATCAGACTAATCCCTCACAATACAAATGAAGATGAAATACTGATCTGGAGAATCATTCTCTTTGGACTACATCCCGTAAATGGATTCTGTCCCCCCGTGTGTGTATATATATATATATATATATATATATATATATATACACACACACACTTTTTTTTTTTATTTACAGTGTGGTACAATGGAGCAGGGTCTGTACGTGAATCTGACTGAGAGGAATCTTCAGGACGCCCAAAAATTTATTCTAATGCATGAGGTGGTTCAGCCAGTTATTCCAATTCCTTACTTCATGGAAGACAACAGCCGATTTTCCCATGTGGCAGTGGACGTGGTGCAGGGCAAAGACATGCTTTTCCATATCATCTATCTGGCCACAGGTATGGCTTAATGGTTCTGATAAAAAAGTACAAAGTCTTGGATCCTAAACCACCCAGGACAACTGGTTTGTAATTTGACAACATTAACTGTGCTCTTCAGCTCAGACATTTTTTGGTGTGTGTGCGTGTGGTTCTTTTTTATAAATGTAAAAAATTGGGCTGTCTCCCCCCTGCATGGATGTTAAGGGGTTAATTTTCCAATTGCTGGTTTGGTGGGTCCCCTTTTCCCCCATGCCTGTTCTACAAGGTTGAAGGGGCAGACCACACTTACCCAGATGGAACGATATGCTAGAGACTCCAGGAATGGTATCTTGCTGAGTTTCTTTGCCTCTTTCTTGGTTTTTGCAGCACAGAGTATGATCTCACTCATAGTTAGTAAAGTGTTTTGGGATATTTTCGTATAGAAGATGCTACACAAATGCTGCATATTATTATTACGATTGGTATTTCTATTTCTTTTCCCCCTCATTTCCCTACTGCTTCAGCCAGCACATATTAGATGAGAAATCCCTTTTCAGCTCATCCCTTAAATAGCTTATCCTTAGAAAACTTTATCTCCTACTTTCCTACTTAGGCTTTTGCACTGAAGTTCAGAAATGAAAGAAAAATATTCTTCGATTGAGGGTGTCACTGTCTTCTTGTCTATAAGCCTTTTAGTAGAGAATGAATTTTTGTCTGAACCTTTTCAAAGGTAGTTGAGAGTGTGAGAACTGTTTGTAATGAAGAGTGCTCTAATGCAGAGTGAGTCCTTGGCTACATTATTCCACTGATTGAAATTCAGATGCACAAAGATTGATTTGAGTAATAGCAAGTATAGAGCTTGAGCCTGTGAACCCTTCTTCACACAATTAGTCTTCACTGACCCAGTCCTATAGACATCAATGGAGGACTGCTTAGGTTAGCAGTAGTTTGTAGGATTGGTTTTATAATTAGTACAGTAGCAAGTGTGGAGAATTTAGGGAAAGAGCTCTTAATTTAAAAAACCACAAAACTACGGGCTTGCATCTGCGCTCATTGAGGTCAGTGCCAAAACTCCGTTTGCTCCCTTTCAGAGCAGGATCCATATTTCTTGTTATAAATCTCCAAAATTACAGCTTCTTAATGAAAACTCTTAATGCAAAACATCTTGTTCTTTGGAGCACTGCGGTTCAATCCACACTGTGATTTTCTTTAGATACTTCTGAATCCAAGCAATAAATCCATCTTTTATTATGATCCTGCTTCTTATTGAATATTATTAGGACTCTGTGTTATAATTTGGTGTTTTCAGCTGAGGCAGTGCTTTCTGAAATACTACAATGGAATATTAAGCTTATTCATTGTATAGAAAACATATGCCATGCAATAAAAGCCTTTAATAGGCTATAATAGCAGAAGGATTTGGCTAAATATAGTCAAAACAATCCAGTGTTTGATGAATTATAGTATCTTTAGTGAAATCATAGCCATACAAAATGTTTATCCTGTGCAAGCCCCTTGATAGAAACTGGATTACCGAAACACATTTTGAATTGTTTTTATGCTGGGCTGCTATTTCTGCATTGAGAGAGATTTGATCCCATCATAATGCCAGTGTCTAGAATGATGTAATTTCTCACAGTTCCTGATTGTATCTGTGTTTTTAATTTTGTTCACTGTGCTTCCTGTTATAGCGGATTTGATAAATGAGGGCCCAAAGTTTTAAGGCTTTCAAGCTGGCTAATGAACAGCCCTATTCATTAAAAGGTATACGCTATTTTTATGCACCTTTCATGCTGATAAATTAGGGCTGGATCCTCCAGTCCTTATTCAGGCAAAATCATTTAGTGAGTTCAGAAGTTGTTGAGGGTACTTAGCCTCTCCGAGCAGCCACCTGGCACCTTGCAGTTGTGACAATTATACAGTGAAAGAGAGAATGCGAGAGTGCGCATATAACTACAGCTAAAGGTGGAGGTTCAGCTTTAATTTTAACGTTACCAAGTGTGTCAATATGAACTTTGAGCCCAAACCTTGTTTTAAACCTAATTTTTGCATTTAATTTCTTTGTTTTTGTTTTTTTTTTAAACTATCATTTACATGAGAGGCCAGAAAGATTTTTACCTTTTACTTTCAATTTTTTGTTAATATCAGGAAAATAGTATGCTATGTACTTTGGTAAGGGCTTGCCAAATTTCACATTTAGGGTTTTTTTTCTATCTAGACACACTCCTAGTTCATGACTACATTCCTATTTATAGTTCACACCAGACATTTCCCCCCATTGAGTAGTAAAGCCTGATATCGACTTTAGCTCCTATGGCAAAAACATTATATCTGCCTATTGTACAGTCTGCATTTGAAATGACAAAGCAGTTTGGGATGTTGTGTCCACTCAGATATTGGACAGGATAATGATTCCTTGTCTCGACATTTTGCCTGTAGCACGTGCTTTGTCTTGCAAAACTAATTCTTAGTTTGTTCCACTCTTAAGGCCTGGTCTACACTCACTTTCTGGATTCGGTGGCAGTCGACGGGAGATACGCAAGTGGCGTAAAACACTTACGTATCTCCCGTCGACGTTGCTGCATCCATTCTGCGTGCCTTCCACACTACGCTGCGCCACTTACGGGGGTGGTTTTCCTTCGTTGATTTCTGGATCGACTGAGTGAGTCTACACAGACTGCTCAGTCAATCCAGAACACTCTATCTGATGGTGGCAAATTTGCTGCTGTCAGTATAGACCCAGCCTAAGTTTTGGACTGTCCTGTTTGTATGTTTGTACAAGAGAAAACAATCCCACTCATTAGAAGGACCATGGAATCTTTCACCTCTTTCATTTAGAGCTATGCAAACAGTTTTACATAAATTTCAAAATTACCAGAAACCAGCCTTCAATCTACAGTCATGAGAGCCTGACTTAACAGATAATGGATAGAAATAACACAGATGGTTTTTAAAATTCTAAAACATTTCTAAATAGTGTTTTCTGTCTCTTGTATACACAAAATACATGATGATGCAGTGTGATATTTTCAGTTTTATTGACGCTTGTCTGGGATGACCTTGACTCGAGAAATTATCCTGAGACGAGTGACAAAGATGATCAAAGGGATGGAAGGCATATGAACAAAGGCTGAAGGAGTTGGGTATGTTTAGTTTGGAAAGAGGAGGTTAAGGAGGAACATGATAGTCTTCAAATACTTGAAAGGCTGCCATAAAAAAGATGGAGAAAAGTTTTTCTCTCTTGTCACAGAGGGCAGGACAAGAGGCAATGGGCTCAAACTACATCATAGCAAATTTAGATTACATCTTAGGAAAAGCTTCTTAATTGCAAGACAGTGGAACAGTCTGCCTAGGGAAGCTGTGGAAGCTACTTCACTGGAGGTTTTCAAAAGAAGGCTGGTGAGCCCTCTGTCTTGGATGGTTTAGCCACAACAAATCCTGCATCTTGGCAGGGTGTTAAGCTACATGACCCCTGCAGTGCCGTCTAATTCTTTTGATTCTATGATTCACTCACTCATGACCTCAGCATTCAAGGCATATGGGGCTGTATCAAACTGGTGGTCTGTGACTCTTTTATTCCATACCATGGCATGATATCTTTTTTAATTCATGTTTCAAAAAGTAATGTGTTTGGAAGCTCTTGGTAGGTTGTGTCTCAGTGTAACATACTGAAAAAACAAATGTATTATAGTTTATATTCTAGGGGCAGAATTGACCTGTAGGAAGGAATGAGGTAAAGGCAGACTATAGGACAGGATGGGAAGAAGGTGGGAAACAAGTCAAAGGGTTATAAAACTGTTTTTTAATTTTCCCTTTCCAAAGTTTTGCATCCATATTTTTGTTTGTTTTTTGTTTTTTGAGTTTTTTGTTTGTTTGGTTAATTATTTGTGTATTTATTTGAGTGTTTTTCCTTTTCTTTCCTATGTGTTTTGGAATTTTCTGCTTCTGTTAAAGGAGGTGAGAAGCTGCAATGAAGCATCTTTTTCAATGACAAACAGCCTGAAAATTCTGAGTTCAGGAACCAGTGAGGGCAGAGGAATTATAATAGCTATCAGAATTGAGAAATGTGCATGCTCACAGCAGAGTTATTGAGAAATAACTGTACAGTGATTATGCAAATCAGATACTTGGTGTCAATTAGAGGGTAACATTTTGTGTAAGTGGGAGAAACAGGACAGTGAGGCATTAGTATGTATCTAGTGTCCCTGTATTCTTATTGTCTCAGTAAATCCATTTCAATATAGTATATTTTGGTTTATCTAATTCAGTGGGGTGGGGAATCTATCCATTAATTAAAATATATAACAATCCTTCTAGGTTTAGACCCCAGTCCTGCAAACACTTGTATAACTTTATTTACATGAAAAATCTCATTAGCTTCAATGACATTACTCATCTCAAGTTACACACGTGTCAGTAACGTTGAGGCCTTTGGGGTTATTTTCTTGAAATTTTTCATATTAGTAAATCTGGTAAATTCCTGAAATATGGAACAATTCTTTGAATACTGTCTCCCTTATATTTGGTGTTCTTATACATTTTACTCTTTCTGTTGCATTCCTGAAATATATAGGAGGTTTCCTGTAGCTAATTTAATCCTATAAATCTCCATGGTTTTAGGAAAGGCTGTTGAAAACGGGGTGTTGGTATCTGCTTTGTATTTCAATGGTCAGGAGCTCAAATCCTGTGGAAGTGATGCTTTTTTTAAAAAACTTTCTTCTCTCAGTGAGATGATAGTTCTAGTTGTGGTGAGAATTAATTAATCTAACTGGTTCTTCATTCCTGAGGTTCATACACATGCACATGAGGGCTCTGAATTGGAATGGTGGGACCAAGTTAGACCCCGAAGACCTGTATAAACAAATTGCAAAACTTTTCTAACAATGTTTTATTTTGTACAGTAGGTATCACATCTTTATATATTTAACTTGGCTAATATATATATTTATTATATATGTAACTTGGCTATTTTTTTTTCATTTGAAATGTCCTGAGTCAATCTTAGTATTTTCTTAATCATAAATTCTTTCATTCCCTTGAAATTGTTAATATTCTGTTTTTGATGTTCTGTTCCAGTCCAGATGCCTGGATTATAGTTCCTCCCAACCAGCCGATAGAGACAGAACACTCAGCCAGTGATGATGTTGGACCCTCTTGTAGGATAGATGAACAGATTTAAAGAACAGAATTGACCATTGGGTCATCTAGTCTGACCTTCCATATAACCCAGGTCATAGAATTTCTCAGTTACCCTAGTATTGATCTTAAGACCTTGTGTTCGACTAAAGCATATCTTCCAGTAAGGCATGCAGTGCTCCCTTGGCTACTTGTTCCAATGGTTAGTCACCACTGACTTAGCCATCTCTGAGCCTTAAGTCATTCCTGTCTCCAAAAGGTGAAGATCAACCTAGCATTGCCAGATCCTTCTGCCTGAATTCAGGAACATTTCAGACTCAGAAGTAGTAAGCAGAGAAGGGCTTCCCCTTAGGGAGTCTTGGCAATTTAAGAAGTCCCATAAAGAACATCCTTCCACATGGGACTCAGCTCATTCAGTGCAGAAGGGGATGTAGAAACCCCTCAGATGAAGGACTACCTCTTCGCCCCCAACCTCCATCCTCCAACTCAGCAGCTCGAGCCCTCAGGATATGAAAGGGAGGTGAAAAGACAGAAATCTCAGCCCTGCCCCAGGCAAAGTCTACCCCTCGATAAAATGTGGTGAGGCAAAAGACTCTCAGCCCCTGCCTCCGATAAGATCAGCCATCAGGGTAAGGAAGGGAACTTGAGGATCAACCCTGCCTCTGCTTTGGAAAGAATGCTCCCAGCTATGGAAGGACAGTGATCCCAGGAAATGATCTGGGGATGGCAGGAGATATCCCTCTCTGCAAGCACCCCCAGCATGATCTCCATTTCAAGCTCTTCTGGGACCCATACCCCATTAGAAAGGATAATTCTAACTGTAGAGGCTTTTCCATGGTAAGGATTCACCAATCATCAGGGAGCAGGAAACCAGAAAGGTACATGAACTGATTGCTTAGGCAGGATCTGCCTTGAGAATCAGATTTCTTTTGCAGAATGGTCTGGGGACAGAGAAGAGAAGTTATTCCACATCCTCTAATGGCTCCAGTAGAATTCAGTACACCAATCACCCATGGAAATCCTTACTGGTTTTGTCATGCTACCTGAGCTCAGTCAGATCACAGCCTCCAGCTACCCTCAGGAACAGGGACAGTAGGGGACAAAGAACGAGCCACCCTTCTGAGTTCCACCCTAGAGTGAAAGAACAAAGTAAAGGATGGCACATACATCACCTCCCAGCTACCAGTCCAGCTCAAGTTACTTGTGGACCCCTCTCTTTGGAGGCAGAGACACTACAGAAGAGAAGTCTGTACTGTGGGAACTTGGGCAAAGCCTCCTCTCCAGCTTTTTTGTGTAATTAAGATCATCAGGTTGCATGCTACACTCCCAGGGGATAAAAACTCTTCGGGGAGATAAAAACTCAGCAGAACCTCTGAACCTTCCCTCAGAGAAGTGGTCTGGTGAGAAGGAAGAGGATGGATTGAAGGAATGTGGCTTGTAACCTAAGTATCCATCGTGATAGCAGAGGAAAGACTAAGGTATCACAGACTATCCTTGGAAAGAGCTTACCCTTCTACATTTGCTACCTGGACCCTTTAGGAGTTTCAAAGCTCTTAGCTCTGTGCTGGCACACTAATTTGAGTGTGGTAGAATGCATCAAGGGGGCACTATTGCTGATGCAATCAGCAATAAATAACTGGTTAATTTCAAAGGTTAAGTTAGTTATCTAGAAGAGCATGCTGTGAAAAATAGTTTCTACCCAACTCAGTGCACATTTCCAAAGCTACACAGCCTGTCCCCATGAAGCTGAAGTGGGAGGCCTCTGCACACTGAGGGAATATGCTGAAGAGCTGCTGCTTTCTCCTCTCTCTCTTGGCTGTGGCTCTTCTGCCACATTTTGCTCCTATTGTGGAAGGTAGCATTACAAAAAATAATATTGCTGATATCAATACAGTATCAAACTACATTGAGCTAAATTTTACCTTTAGCTACAGGCCTGTGATAGAGAATGGCATGTAGCTGTACTGCTTAACAGGGGAGTGTAGAAATGATAACAGTCTGTCCTTCTCAGAGGGTATATATTTGTACAATTTCATGAACAGTTTGCACTTCCCTGTGTCAAGTGCAATGGATTTGGCCCATGCTGTGCACCATGTGCTGTGCTGTAACTTTAGAAAGTTAAATTCACTGTAGGCAGCTTACAAAAATAGCATCTGAAAACTAACATTCTTATTCAAGTGATTGCACTTGTCCATTCCACTGGAGGATGTGCCCACCTCATGCACAGTTGTTGGAGATTTTTCCCTCATCAGTACCTTCAGGGTGACGTGAGCATTCTGTGTTGCTTCATGCCACTGCATGTGGGTATAAGTGTGGTACGGCCACCAATCATCCTCATTTCCTGATGGTTGTTGGAGCCGCTATCCTTGCATCTCCAAGTCTGACCCTCTTTAGTGTATATCGTACCTAGTGTGTTAGTTTTTAGTCTAGTTTAGTGTTGTTGTGCATAATGTAGGGACAGACTTCTGGATGGCACAAAGCAGGAGTTTACTGCTGTGGTGGAAGAAGGCAAATGAGTTGCCAGAACAGCCTTGCAGGCAAGTCGGCATGTGGCAGACTCTGGCTTGAGCTCAGGCTTCTGCCATCACTAGGTGGCACTCACCTTGGCGGAAGTTGTCAGGTCTTCCCCCCGAAGTGGAACAGATCAGCCAAGACCCCCCATTAGAGTGCCTCTCACTCTTTTCCAAAAAGACTGACAAGAAATTACATAATCTTAAGGATTCAAGGGATCTTGAGTCTCTGGGGATTTACACATCAGAGACGAAAAGAGAGCTCTTCTGTCTGCAAGAAGCCCAACGGTTTTAGCCTTTCATGCCCATACTCAGGACCTGTTCCAGAAGAGGGGCAAAGGTTACAAAAGGTGTCCTCCTTCCTCTTCTTCAGGTGTCACTTAATTTAGGCCAACTGTGTCCTCTGAGCAGACATTATGACCTGTTAATTTTGAGCAGTCCTCCACTTCCCAGAGTGCCATCTTTCTCCACCCTAATATTTACCAACCACCTATACCATACCCTAAGTGCTTGGTACCACATCACCACAGATCATTGAGGCCTAAAACAGTGGATCTGGGGTACACCCTTCAATTTGTTTCTATCCCCCCTTACAACCTCCATCTTCATCCTTTTTCAGGGACCATTCTCATAAAATCTGCTACTTCAGGAGGTCCAGTCTTAACTCATGGGGACCATAGAGGAAGTTCCCATGTCGCTCAGAGGAAAGAGATTTAAATTCCCGATGTGTCCTAATTCCAAAAGCAAAGGAGGTGTGAGGGTGGAGGAAGGGGTCCTGAGCCTAATTTTTATCTAAGACAGCTAAACAAATTCCTAAAGAAAATTAAATTATGAACGGTCACTCTAGCATCTATTTTTCCTTCCCTAGATACTGGGGACTAGTTTGCTGCTCTCAGTTTAAAAAATGCTTATTTTCACATGACAATTCACCAGAGCCATAAGGACGTCTCAATGGTCCTTCTAGCCTAGTATTCTGTCTCCTAACAGTGGCTAATGCCAGGTGCTACAGAGGGAATGAATAGAATAGGTAATAATCAAATGATCCATCCAGTCAGCCATTCCCAGCCTCTGGCAAATGGCAATCCCTGCTTATCTTGGCTAATAGCCATTGATGGACCTCCATTAACTTATCTAGTTTTTTTTTTTAACCCTGTTATAGTCTTCACAACATATTCTGGCAAGGAGTTCCACAGGTTGACTGTGCATTGTGTGAAGAAATACTCCCTTTTGTTCGTTTTGAAACTGCTCCCTATTAATTTCATTTGGTGACCCCTAATTTTTGTGTTATGAGAAGAAGTAAACAGCACTTCCTTATTTAATTTCTCCACAGTCATGATCTCTGTCATATTCCCCCTTAATCCTCTCTTTTTCAAGATGAAAATTCCCAGTCTTATTAATCTCTCCCTATATGGAAGCTGTTCCTTATCTCTAATCATTTTAGTTGCCCTTTTCTGTATCTTTTCCAATTGCAATATATCTTTTTTTTGAGATGGGGTGACCAGATGTGCATACACTATTCAAGATGTGGGCATACCATGTATTTATAAAGAGGTAATATGATAATTTCTGTTTTATTATCTATCCTTTTCCTAATGATTCCCAACCTTCTGTTAGCTTTTTTGACTGCTTCTGCATATTGAGTGGATGTTTTCAGAGAACTATCCACAGTGACTCCAAGATTTCTTTCTTGAGTGGTAAAAGCTAATTTAGACCCTATAATTTTATATGAATGTAAAAATGTATAGGATTGTGTTTTCCAATGTGCATTACTTTGCATTTATCAAGCTTGAGTTTCATCTGCCCTTTTGTTGCCCAGTCACCCACTTTTGTGAAATCCCTTTGTAACTCTTCACAGTTTGCTTTGGGCTTAAATTTCTTCAGTAGTTTTGTATCATCTGCAAATTTTGTTACCTCATTGTTAACCCCCCTTTTTTTCCAGATCATTTATAAATATGTTGAACAGTATTGATCCCAGTACTCTTTGCTTAAGAGCCTTTGGTGAGGGACCTTGTCAAAAGCTTTCTGAAAATCTAAATCTCCAATATCCACTGGATCACCCTTTTCCACATACTTGTTGACCCCTTCAGAGAATTCTAGGAGATTCGTGAGGAATGATTTCTCTTTATAAAAACCATATTGACTCTTCTCCAACAAATCGTATTCATCTGTGTTTCTGAGAATTCTGTTCTTTACTGTAGTTTTAACCAATTTGCCTGGTACTGAAGTTACGTAACTGAAGTGAGGGTTACCAGCTTGTAATTGCCAGGATCACTTCTGGAGCCTTTTTTAAAAATTGGCGTCACATTAGCTATCCTCCAGTCATGTGATACAGAAGCTGATTTAAATGATAGATTACACAGCACAATTAATAGTTCTGAAATTTTACATTTTAGTTCCTTCAGAACTCTTGGGTGGATACCATCTGGTGACTTATTACTGTTTTATTTATCCATTTGTTCCAAAACCTCCTCTAATGACACCTCAATCTGGGGCAGTTCCTCAGATTTGTCACCTAAAAAGAATGGTTCAGGTGTGGGAATCTCCCTCACATCCTCAGCTGTGAAGACCTATACAAAGAATTCATTTAGTTTCTCTGTAATAACCTTATGTTCCCTGAGTGCTCCTTTAGCATCTCAATCATCCAATGGCTGCACTGGTTGTTTAACAGGCTTCCTGCTTCTGAGGTACTTAAACATTTTTGCTGTTATTTTTTGGTGTTTGGCTAGCTGTTCTTCAAATTCTTGTTTGGCCTTCCTAATTATATTTTTATACTTCACTTGCCAGAGTTTATGCTCCTTTCTATTTTCTGCAATAGGATTTCACTTCCACATTTCAAAGGATGTCTATTTGCCTCCATCTGCTTCTTTTATGTTGTTGTTTAGAGATGGTGGCACTTTTTTGGTCCTCTTACCATATTTTTTAATTTGCAGTATACATTTAAATTGAGTCTCTATTATGGTGTCTTTAAAATGTCTCCATGCAGCTTGCAGGGATTTCACTTTTGGCACTGTACTTTTTAATTTCTGTTTAACTAACACCCTCATTTTTGTGTAGTTCCCCTTTCTGAATTTACATGTGTAGTATAGCAAGGGCAGAGGGCAGGGTGGTATGTAAATTCTAGAATGATCCAGGTTTTATTCCCTATAGACTAGCCAGAGGCATTAGAGGGTAATTAGGGTCAGCTGACACCAATTAAGGCCCCACCCAGGTGCCTATAAAAACTCTCTACTCCTGAGAGACAGGGTGGGAGTTGAAGGAGTAGGTCCATGGTGAACAGTGGTGTGTGGAGTTGTGAAGAGGAGCAGAACGGAGTACAGTGGTGTGTGGAAGAGAGGTGGAGTCCTGAAGAAGGTACTGGGCTCAAGAAGACAGAAGAATAGAGGGGGGAGAATAGCCCAGGAGAGAAGTCTGCAGCTACAAGTACGGTGCTGCAGTACATAGCTGCTACTCAGATGGCCCCTGGGTTGGGACCAGGAGGAGCAGGCGGGCCTGGGTCCCTACCCCTCTCCCTGGGAAGACAGGGTAACCAGTGACGCCTTGGCCCACTACGAGAGGCAAAAGTGAGAGACCCACTAGGGAGAAGCTGGCCGTTTGTCACACATGCTACTGTGGTGGGCTGCTTTGCTCTCCCTCCTTCCCCACGGGGATGTTCAATTTCATTGTCTTATGGTCACTATTACCAAGCGATTCAGCTCTTGGACCAGATCCTGTGCTCCATTTAGGACTGAATCACTTAGGACTAAATCACTTAGTCCTAAACACAAAAAAGAAGCTTACAAGAAATGGAAGCTTGTTTAGATGACTAGGGAGGAGAATAAATATACTGCTCAAGCATGCAGAAATGAAATCAGAAAGGCCAAATTAAAATTTGAGTTGCAGCTAGCAAGGAAAAATGTGGTCCCCTTATTGAATGGGGGAAGCAACCTAGTGAAAGATGATGTTGAAAAAACTGAAGTGCTCAATGATTTTTTGCCCTGTCTTCACAGACAAGGTCAGCTCCCAGGCTACTGCCCTGGGCAGCACAGAATGGGGAGGAGGTGAGCAGCCTTCAGTGATGAAAGACAGATTCAAAACCATTTAAAAAAGCTGGATATGCTCAAGTGTATGCGGCTGGATGCAATGCATCCAAAGGTGCTGAGGGAGTTGGCTGATGTGATTGCAGAGCCATTGGCCATTATTTTTAAAAACTCGTAGTAACTGGGGGAGGTCCCAGATGATTGGAAAAAGGCAGATATAGAACCCATCTTCAGAAAGGGAAGGAGGATTCTTGGAACTACAGACCATTCAGCATCTCCTCAGTCCCTGGAAAAATCAGGGAGCAGATCCTCAAGGAATCCATTTTGAGATACTTGGAAGAGAGAAGGGTGATCAGGAACAGTCAGCATGGAATTCACCAAGGGCAATTCATGCCTGACCAACCTGATTGCCTTCTGTGATGAGATGACTTACTGTGGATCTGGGGAAAGCATTGGAAATGATATATCTTGACTTTAGCAAATCTTTTGATACAATCTCCCACATTTTTGCCAGCAAGTTAAGGAAGTATGGGTTGTATGAACTGACTATAAGGTGGATAGAAAGCTGGCTAGATCGTAGGTCTCAATGGGTAGTGATCAACGGCTCAATGTCTAGTTGGCAGCCGGTGCCAAGAGGAGTGCCCCAAGGGTCATTCCTTGGGCCAGTTTTATTCAAAATCTTCATTAATGACCTGGAGGATGGAGTAGGTTGCACCTTCAGCATGTTTGCAGATGACACAAAGATGAGGGGAGTGGTAGGAATGCTGGAGGGTCGGGGTATAATACAGAGTGACTTAGACAAATTGGAGGATTGGGCCAAAAATATCTGATGAGTGTCAACATGGACAAGTGCAGAGTCTTGCACTTAGAATGGAAGAATCCCATGCACAGCTACAGACTGGGGACTGGCTGGCTAGGCAACAGTTCTGCAGAAAAGGACCTGGGTGTTACAGTAGACAAGAAGCTGGATATGAGTCAACAGTGTGCCCTTATTGCCAAGAAGGCTAACGGCATATTGGGCTGCATTAGTAGGAACATTGCCAGCAGATCGAGGGAAGTGATTAGTCCCCTCTATTCGGCATCGGTGAGACCTCATTTGGAGTATTGTGTCCAGTTTTGGGGCACCCACTACAAGAAGGATGTGGACAAATTGGAGACAGTTCAGAGGAGGGCAACAAAAATGGGTAGGGGGCTGGAGCACATGATTTATGAGGGGAGGCTGAGGGAACTGGGTTTGTTTAATCTGCAGAAGAGAAGAATGAGGGGGCATTTGATAGCAGCCTTTAACTACCTGAAAAGTGGTTCCAGAGAAGATGGAGTTATGCTATTCTCTGTAGTAGTAGATGGTAAAACTAGGAGCAATTGTCTCAAATTGCAGTGGGGGAAGTCTGGGTTGGATATTAGGAAAAACATTTTCACAAGGAGCATGGTGAAGCACTGGAATGAGTTATGTAGAGAGGTGGTGGAATCTCCATCCTGAGAGATTTTTAAGGCCCGGCTTGACAAAGGCCTGGTTGGGATGAATATGTTGAGGTTGGTCCTACTTTGAACAGGGGGTTGAACTAGATGACATTCTGAGGTCCCTTTCATCCCTAATCTTCTATGATTCTATGATTCCAATGTCAATTTAAAGCTTTGGCCCTTGTCACAGGGTCCTTTTAAAGGTATCTGAGTCTCTGCCGCACCTATGATAGCGAACTCACCTGCCTCGGTGGGGAAGATGGATCATGTAACTCAGTCAGGCCTCTGGTATAGATAAGGGAGAGGAGTGGCCTGGACTGCAAGAGAGGAGTGGCTTTAGCAGAGGCTTGGAGAAGGCTACTGCGAGCTGCAGAGAGCAGGAAGGCTTCTGCTGGAGACTCTGAGACAACAGGGGAGAAAACGCTACACTTATCTAGGACTGTGAGTGGCCTGCCAAAGCAGGGAAAGACTGAAGGCAAGAAAACTTGGGAGTGGTTTCTCCAGAAGGAGAAGCAAGCGACCCAAAGGAGCCCAGGAGGGGCTGAAGGGAGAAATGGAAAGGACCCTTGAAACAGGGAAACCTGAGCCCAGAGAGTGGGCAGAAGAGTTGAGAGACACCAGATCCTGAGAAAAGAGGGGCTTGGCTCAGTTTGAAACTGACGTGAAGACTCTTTTGTGTTTGGTTTTTGGACTTGTACATCCCAGAAGGGGTGGACTTTCCATTAATGTCTTAGCTGGCAGACTAGTCACTAAGAGGAAACTGAGGTAGGGATGCTGCCGGGCCAGCTAATTCAGTGATGTGGTGCTCTGAAAGCAGCATACCTATTACAGTCTTGACTTTGAAAGTAATAAGTGGATCAAACTCCAGCTACAACAAAGCCCAGATTTCATCTGGAAACATGGCAACAGCTGTGATCTTTTCTAAGGCAATGCAGATCACAAAGCCCAGGACAAAACACATCAGCTCGGTTCAAAGTACTGAGTGTTGAGATATGTCTACGGAGCAAATTTTCAGAGGAGTTCAGGTGAATCTGGAATCTGACTTCCTGCTTTAGGAAAGTCTGCAAAACCTTCCTCTTTGAAAAAGGCTTTTCACCATAAAAATGATACACAGCACACCGACACCCCCTTCTATCCAATAAGCCTCTACCAAACAAACAAACAAAAAAAAGGGAGAGGGGAAATTAATAGTTGATAAAATCTAAAAAACCAAGCCCCTAATCCAAGTACTGTTTTGATGGACAAGTGCCAGACACTCCATGAAGTCCAAGGATGTCGCTGTTGCTATTGATTTTATATGAAAGGTGCTCAAATATCACAATGGTGGGCAGAACTATAAAATACAAAGACAGAATATTTACGCTGGTATCATGATGCTTTCGCCTTCTGCAAATGTTCTTAATGAAATCTCACTCTATCCAAATGTTCAAGAATAAGGAAATAAGTCATTAATGCCAGCCAAATGAATCAGGGGGGTTTATTCACACCAATATTGGTCAATATTTTTAGGGGGTATTAACCTGTCTCTATTGATAGTATGCAATAGGTCTTCAAAAGAAATAAAGACCTTGCCATGACAGAACACTTTAATAAAATGTATGCCCTGTTTAGTCTGCTGTGCTGAAATAGGACTTGGAAGAGTTATCACAGTTTAAAGCTGTGTTACTCCAAATATTGAGGCCCTTTATATTCTCACGAGACTCACCCGAAATAACTGAGAGAGCATACCCATGACATACTTATCATGGCAATGGCAGGAACGGAAGATAGTCAAAAGTTACAGCAAGGGTAACTGTCCAGGCATATCTACCTGGGGTCAAGCTGTCTCACCTTTGGGAGACTGGCAATGATCCAGGGTCAGCAAATCATAATAGTTTTATCATGTCCAAAGCTGCTTCGATGTTGGGTATTGTTCTTTGCTGGTCTTTGTCCCGTGCTAAACCTAAAATCACAAAGACTCTATACATCTTCCAATTAAATATGCCATCATTTATTATTTAATATCTCCTTTAGACTTAAATTGCACATGTCTGTGGGCTTGCTCATTTTCCCTCTCTGAAATTCAGGCCAGGTTTACTGAACAAACTTTTCAGTGAGTCTGAAACATGTTTTATTTGTGCTGTCCTGAGGGCTGCTGAAGACTTTGATATTTGAGTCTATAGTAAGCTGATTCTCCAAGTCTTCTAGTTGTTTTACTAGAGGCTGTAGTCTCTGTAAATGTCAGTACTGCTGCTATATTGGTAGCAATCTTTATGGTCCTTTTTTTTTTCTTTTCAAGACCCAGAAAATCAAAACTCCACGTCCCTTGACAGCTGTAATGTTTCCCATTCAGTTCCATTAAAATTCATAAATCTTCTATCTTTTTTACGCTGGGGATTTTTTTAAACTACAATAAAGGTTGGATGTTGCCAACAAGTCTACATGTAATTACAGTGAAATGTCAAACAGGCATTCACTGGAGTATATTTTGTTCTCACACAAATCTTGATACTCAATCTGCTTAGTCATCATCTGACTAGCCTTAGGGAATAACACTTTTCATGTTTGGGTGGGAAACTACTTGAGAACAATATTTCTGGACATCTATTCTTAGGCACTACAGTGAAACCTCTGATTCTGACTCTCAGATCCTAATTTCGAAATGATGGCATAAAGCGTGTGCCTAGGTGCGCATGTGGGTGCAAGATGGATGACTGTGCAAATGAACAGGTGCATAAGTTGCTGCTACAACTTTTGCAAACACAAATACTTTTTGTTTTTTGCCAATGCATTCATTGTCTTCCCATTGAAACAGTGGTCCTTAAATTTCAGCAGAAATTGCCAGCCTTTAATCTCACATGAGACTTGAGGCAAAACAAAGCCACTCATCATCCACTTGTGCATCACAATAAGATTTTGGTTATGAAGGGAATATATATATATTTAATAGATCAGAATATGAGAAACTTTTAAAAATGTATTTTATATGCTGGCAGTCTTATAAAAAGCATAGCAGGTGGTTACAGATTAATATATGTATTAGGAGAGTGTGTTTTAAGCAGAGTAACTATTGTAAAAGACACAAGAGAATTGTGTGTATTTTCTCTCAATGTTAGGTTTGATAGACCATGATGCTCAGGGTCCTAGTATCTTTTTTCTTTTTTTCTGTACCCTGCATTGCTGGTACACATTCTTTTCCAAGCTATAAGGACATGCCCTGTAAGGACATCTCCTCCATCACCCCCACATGCCATGTTGTTTCAGCATACTGTAACTGAAAACCAAATGATACTTTGTTCTGGCCAGCCACAAGGGATTCCATTAACTTCTCGTAACGATTGTGAATTTTGTATTACTGGGTAACTTTATAGTCACAATCTCAGGACAATTAAGAGCAAATAAAAAAGTACTGCTTGGGAAAATGAAAGGCTTTGTACTTGATGTAGACATGAATCAAATGTTTGCTATGTTGCCTGTACGAGACCCCCTGATATCTCTGGATATGAGAGTAGAGCAGCCAAAAACAAACAAAAAGTGAAGTATTAAAGGAAAGTGTGAAATTGCTGTCAGCCAGCCATCAGCTCCTTTCTGCCAAGTTATGATAAACAGATTCCTATTCCTCTGTTCAGCACAGCCGGAATTAAAGATGTTTTCCTTTTATGCTATATGATCAAACCATATCCTCCTCATCTGAATCACCTCTCTTGGTCCAACAAAATGATTGTAGCCAAGTCATCTGTTACATGTTTGAAGAAGTATTATCTTTGTAGTAAGCCTTTTTTATATGAATGTAAATAATTGATACAGTGTAACATAATGTAGTATTAACAACTGAAGAGCTATTTGTTTTAAATTCACTACTGTATTTGCTATCAAATATGTATGATTTGATTTCTTTCTTTCTTACTTACTGGAGGCCACATGCCCCCCTGTTCTTATATATTACTGTAAAATTACATGCCCCATGGGGCTAAACCAAACCCTATTATAGGATTAGCCCCACCTGAGAAGAATTAGATAATTCCAGTACAAAAGGAGATGGAAGGTTACAGTGAAGGGGGTAAGCCCAGGAGACTATAGTTCTAGCTACAAATGGTGCAGAGAGCAAGAAGCCTTCTGAGTCACCAAGGGAAAAAGCTTTAGAAGTAGAGAGAGGCACGCTCTTTAGATAGAGAGATTTGAGAGAGACCCTGTACAAGCAGGGGGGAGGCTACAGACACCTGTGGGGCTGTCCGTAAATTACAAAATGGATTGGGGGAGAAGAGAGGCAGTCCTTAATTTTGTGTTTGTTTCAGTGTTACAAGGGGGTGGATGGGTCTTGAAAATCACCAAAAAATGTGTAATGTAATTTATGGACAGTCTCTGTGGAGAAGGACAAACTCCAGGCAGAAGGTGCAGAGAAGCAGGAAGAGAGTTCCACAGGGAGGTGAGGCTGGGACCTGGGATGAAATTTCTGTGAGTTTGAAAGACTGCTGTTTTGGTCTATCAGGAGAAAGGAACTGAACTGGGGTTGCGGCCAGTATGCGCTTGAGGCTCACTAAACTAGATCCCAGGAGAGGATTGTTCAGACTATCTTTGAACTGAGTGAGTTCTTAAAATGCCTGAAACAAAAACAGGGTGCTGTAGAAGGAGGTGGCTGCCTGTGCCCTGGTCTACACTGCAAACTGAGGTTGGTATAACATATCTCAGGGATGTGGAAAATACACAACCTTGAGTGACGCAGTTATGCTGACTAAACTCCCCGTGTCGGTAGCGCCATGTTGATGTGATTGCTTCTCCTTTCAGCATAACCATTGCCTTTCGGGGAGATGGCGCATCTATGCCAGTGGGAGAAACCCTCCTGTCTGTGTATGCAGTATCTTCGCTAAGTGCTACAGCAGTGCAGCTGTACCAGTGCTGCAGCACTTTAAGTGTAGAGAAGCCCTCTACTAGTTACCTTTTGGGTTTTGTGTGTAGGTGGTGTTGGTGGCACGTGATAAACATAAGGTCAGACTTGATGGTCTGGTGGTGTCTTCTAGCCTTCAACTGTGACTTCTTTTACTGTTTTTTCCCCTTTTGCTTTATGTTTTCTCTCTCTTATCCCCAAATCCTTTTCCCCCCACAACATATACCCATAAAGCTTGAGAAACCCATCCCATCAAGCAAAACTTAAATACTACCCTTGAGGGAATAATTATTTGGCGGTACAATTTGGCAGGGGAAATTAAAGAGACTGTCTGTCAACTTAAGTTTGGCACTGAAAATCAAACATTTAATAAATGCCATTTTCTTGTTCTTGCTAATATCTGACCCTTCATTTACATTTTTCTATCAGATAACAACTACTGCTACTTTGATCAGATGATCCTGTTCCCTGCTCATGGTTTTAACTCACACAAACAGAAGCAATGTAGTGTATACAGCTATGTGGTGATAGCCGGGGGCACATTCATGGGTATTGACTAAGTGACATACGTGAGTATGCAGACTCTGTTCTGTTTGCAGAGCATGGAGCAGCACCAGAGGCAAGTGCTGTTGAGAGTGGAAATGAGTCTCAGTCCAGTGCCTTAACCACAGGACCATTTTCCTTCATAGGTGCAGCCTATTGAATCGATATGGTTAGTTAGATGTCCTTACAAGTAGCACAGCCTGGCACTTTTTATCCTTTCTTGCCTCCTCCTCTTCTGAAGACAGACAGCAGGACATGTGGTTAATAGCAGCTTTTTTTCCAGAAGGAAGAGAGGAAGAGATGGGGGGGACGGGTGTGTGTGTGGGGGGAAATCCTTCCCTCAGTTGCCTGACTTTTCTGCATGATAATCTGTAGCGTTTCCAGTTAGACCAATTCTTTCCTTCTTCCAAATCGATGCTGTAAGGATTTATTTTGAGAAAGAAATGGGAAGGTTTTTAAAGTATGTTGTAGGGGATAATTTACTGCTTCCATAGCCAAAACCTCTATAAAGGTTCAGCATGGCCATTACTTTATAGCCATACGTATTGTAACATAGAGCAGCTGTGTTCATTTTGAGATTCTGCTTATAATTATTCTAAGTGTTACCTGTGAGTAAGTTCAGTGCATGAACTTTTCTAAGAAGATGTGTTGCATTTTGACTGTAGACTGGAGATCATGTGAATGGGTGGAAGCCTGCTTTACCATGGTCGGAATATCCCAGCACTGAGTCTTTGCACTGCTTCCTGCAGATCTTAGGCAGCAGATACCATTGATGTATAGAGTTCTGCCTGAAAAAGGCCCATAGGATCAGGTCTCTGATGAACTGCAACATCACCAATGAGTGGATCTCAGATTAAGTGGGAACGGGCCCATTTATTTATTTATTTATTTATTTTAACGTATAAAACTTTACCTTTTGGTCTTTCTAGATATTTTTATTGGCACCTATATGGTTCTTGAAACATGGTTAAATCAAAAATGTAATCAATAAGTATCAGCTATTGCTTTCTCAAAGAGGAATTCCTATATCATATAACAGTAATAAAAGTGTATTACAGAATATCATTGTACTGCACTTTACAAAGAGCTTCTTGGGCCAGAGATTAAAAAACATGACTCCTTTGCTCAACTGTGAATGCTTTGATTTGCTCACCATGTCGTGGTGTGCACTACATCACTGTCTTTAGCAGTTCAGAGTCCATATATAGCTCACTACTTTTAATTTTGTGTAAAGCAAGCTGGGATTTAGCTTGCATGAGACCTTATACATAAAATCAAGCTGCATTCTCATTGTTTGATATAACCATTACAACATGTTGATTTACAATTAAATACCCTTACAATTAAATTGGGTACATCTTTTTGCTACCTACATGGGTACACTATACCTATGTACATTTATTTATGCAATTATATAGCTTGATATTTTCAGATTCTACTTAATTAGTTGTACATTTTTAGTATCTTAAATGGAGAACGATATATTAACTTTTTGCTCATGATTTGTGTAAAGCTATATTAGGAGATTATTTGTAACCTATTTAAACACAAAACGCCATATATATATATTTTTATTAAACAAAACAAGTCCTTAATATAGTACCTGACCTATTGTTCCATATTTATAAATCCTGACCTCAAAAGTTAGATGTTTTTCCCTGATTCATTTTTATAGAAAGGTAGGAGTGGAAGGGACCATACGTCACCTCGTGCAGTCCCCTGCACTCCAGGCAGGACTAAGTAAAACTAGACCATTTCTGACAGGTGTTCTTAAAGCCTCCACTGATGGAGATTCCACAACCTCCCTGCTCAATTTGTTCCAGTGCTTAACTACTCTGACGGTTAGGAAGTTTTCCCTAATGTCCATCCTAAACCTCCCATTGCTTCCTGTCCTGTTCTCAGAGATTAACGAGAACCATTTTTCACCCTCCTCCTTGTAGCAACCTTTTATGTACTTGAAAACTGTGACCGCATCTCCCCTCAGTCTTCTGTTCTTCAGATAAAACAAACCCAAATTTTTCAATTGTTCCTCATAGGGCGTGGGTTTTTTTTTTTAGGCCTTTAATAATTTTTATTGCTCTTCTTTGGACTTTTTCCCAATTTGTCCTCATCTTTCCTGAAATGTGGTGCCCTGAACAGGACACAATACTTTAGATAAGGCCTTATCAGTGTGGAGTAGAGTGGAAGAATTACTTCTCATGTCTTTCTTATAACACTCCTGCTAATACATTCCAGACTGATGTTCACTCTTTTTGCAAAAGTGTTATATTCTTGACTCATATTTAGCTTGCGATCCACATAACTCCCAGATCCCTTTCCACAGTACTCCTTGCTATGTAATCCTTTTCCATTTTGTATGTGTGCAATTGATTTTTCCTTGGAGTGCTTTGCATTTGTCCTTTATTGAATTTCATCCTGTGGGCAAGGAAGCTGAAACACTCCTGGAAACACCATCCCCACAGCCATGCATTCACCTCCAGGATTCATCTGTCTCTGCCTGGGCCTCTACGCTTGACTGGAAGGATCAAAGAGAACACTAGTTGCACTCCCAACTCCTTCATCGTTACTCTCAGTGCCCATTAGTCACTCTGGATCTACTCATGGTCATACCTCACAGTATCATTAGTTTTGTACATGGATAAATAGCATGGGGTAGTAGTCAGAGGTCCAGCTGATCCTCGACAATACCTCTGTAACATCTCTGATGTGACCTCCTGGCAGGCAGCACATTGCATGGGAGGCCATATCAGGCTAACAGAGGAGTGCCTCCATCCCCATCAGAAGGGAGTCTTCGATCATCACTACTTACTTTTCCTCTTGGAAGTGGTGAGTGAGATCCTCTGAGCCTTGGGGGTACAGAGTGTCTCCTCCAACTTTGGAGGTGATTCCTCATCCCTCATTTCCACAAGTGAGCTCCTCAGCTTCAAACCCACACCTACATCACACCTGGGGCACAAACTAGTAGGCATGCATCAATTATTTAGCTGAGGATAGTCCTGCTTTGAGCAGGGGATTGGACTAGGTGACCTCCTGAGGTCCCTCCCAACTCTAATATTCTATGATTCAATGTCTAGCAGCTTGGGCACCACACAAAACGCAGTTGCCATAGGCAGAGAAACTGCCCCCTTCGTACTAGTAGCCCAGTAGCTAGACCATCAGTAACTGGGAGACCAAAGTTCAAATCTCTAGTCTTCCTGATATGGAGCAGGGACTTGAACCCAGGTTTCCTGTATCACAGGTGAGTGCCCTAACCACTTGTATGTGAGATACTCTGAGGTGGGGCTCTCATCTGTCCTGTTGAAGCTGTTCTATTTTTTGGTATAAATCATCATATACTTATTGGAGCAAGGTTTCCCACATCCAAAGTGAGTGCCTCAGCCGCTGAGCTACTGAGTCGATTTCTCACTCTGGTCCCTTGAGTATTTAATTATCTATACAAAGTGGAACAGCTTCCACAGGAGAGATTGAGACCTCCCCACCACAAAATACCCAGGTTCAAATTCCTTCTTTGCCTGATGTGGAAGAGGCACTGGAACCCTGGCCTCACATCTCCCAGGTGAGTGCTATAACTACTGGGTTATTGTGTATTGGGGGCAAGGGACCGCATCTCTATAGGGTTTTTCTTGAAAAAGGACTGATCTGGCTTTTGCCACCTAATTCCAGGAGAGGATTCACAGCTGTCAATTCTACATGGAGGGAGGTGCCTCCTTTTGCACAAGAGTTTGTCATCTAACTCCATTTGAGGGGTGAGGCTTAGGCTTCTCCCCTCTTCTCAGCCTTCTCTATTGGGTACCCTAAGTGGCTCCCCAGTCAGTGCACTGCCTTCTGTGACTGCCTTTTATAGGCACCTAATTCTTCCCATAAATTCTATAAAGAACCTGGGCACCTAAAACTTGGGATTGTGAATTCCACTAGGCAGCAGGGCACCTAAAATTTAGTTGGTGCACTGCTCAGCCTAATCCTTGTGAATCCCACTCTAAGCTTTCCTGACCTGGACTGTAAAAGGAATAGTAGATGAGGTGGAGAGAATGAGCAGCAGCAGTAGTGGTAGTCCATTGCTGACAATGATGATGATATTGTCGCAATTCTGATCTATGGCTATGCATAGGACTTTGAAGTCCGAACTCTGATGCACAGAGTTGGCCGCACTGATGGCATGGGAATTCCATATCTATGATGTTTGATGATGCAGGTCTGTGGTACCTTTCACATTCAGTCTGGAGATAATTTTGTCAATCCCGCTCGAATGTGTTGCATGCTAATCTTGTCAGAGATTGCCAGTGAGTCTTGTTCTGAGCCCTTTGCTTGAGTTCTTTGAGATTGATGCCAGCCCACTGGAGTCTGTTCTTCAAGTTATCTTTGAAGTTCTTAAACAGATGACCCTTCTTTCTTTTGCCCTGCCTCAGCTCAGGATCTATTTTGGGAGCTGGTGGTCTTCCATTCTGATAACATGTCCATTCCACTTATGTTCTGCTATCAATAGCATGTCCTTGATGCTGGTTGTGTTTGCTCTCTCTAGGACCTTAATACTCATCACTCTGTCCTGCCAGCACATGCTCATTATTGAGTGAAGGGAGTGCATGTGAAATTGCTCAAGCTATTTAATGTGCTGTCTATAAAGAGTCCATGTCTCAGAACCATACAGGAGAGAAGTTAGGATGACTGCACTGTAGATCTTTAATTTGGTGGAGAATCTAATGTTGTATGTTGGTTAAGGGCTTTTGTTCGGAGTTGGCCAAGAGTCTGGCTGGCTTCACTGATTCTGGAGGCAATTTTCTGATCAAGGGAATCATCACTAGAGATGGTATTGCCCAAATACTTGAACTGATCCACATTTTTCAGCTGTGTGCCTTGGATGGAAATGTCTGGCACTGGAATGTTGGAAGGAAGTGCTGGTTGGAACAACAGCTCTGTCTTACCAAAACTAAAGGTAAAGCCAGAGAGCTGGGATGCTTCAGAAAATCTATCAACAATGACCTGAAGGTCGTTATGTCTGCACCAGCAGGATGCAGTCATCTGCAAAAAGTGCCTTGACGAGAAGTCTTTCCAGCATCTTGGTCTTAGTATTAAATCTTCGAAGATCAGCCATCAAGTCAATAGCGAATGTATGTATATCCCCTGATCAAAGTCCTTTGTGGCATGTCTAAAGACATGTCATAATAATGTGCCTAAGGACAAAGAACAAGCTGGATAGCACTGGAGCAAGTATGCAGCCTTGCTTCACTCCATTCGAGATTTCAAATAAATGAGAAGAGTCACTATTGGAGAGCACTTGCACTGTCATGTAGTCATGGAACAGAGAGATGATTTGTATGAACCTTTTAGGGCAGCCCATTTTATGTAAAATAGCCCAGAGACCCTTTCTGTTGACTGTATCAAAGACTTTGGTCAAGTCAATGGAAACTGCATACAGGTCCATGTTCTGCTCTTAACATTTTTCCTTGACCTGCTTTATGACAAAAATCATGTCTGTAGTACTGCAACCTATTCTGAAACAACACTGCACTTTTGGTAGATTCTCCTCAGATATATTTGCAATGTGTCTGTTCAGAAGAATGCGAGCTAGTATTTTCCCTGCTGTACAGAGGAGAGACATGCCTCTGTAGTTCCTGCTGTCAGTTTGCTGCCTTTGTTATTGATCAGTGATACAATAATAACATCTTTGAAGTCTTGTGACATTTCTTCCTCCTCCCAAATGCTACTCAGGATGTCATGAAACACCTTGATAACCTTTGGGCCTGCTGCTTTGTACAGTTCTCCTGGAATTCATTCCTCTCCAGGTGTCTTGCCAGAGTTCAATAATTTTATGGCTTTCATGGCCTCTTCAACTGATGGTGAGAGGTCAAGATCCTCTTTGATGGGTTTCTCAGGTAATTGATCAAGGACACATCGATTGATTGCTTTGAGAGAATCAAAGAATATCTTTGCGTTGTTCATATCTGCGTAATGCTGAACTTCCGCAGCTTTCCTTTACCACCACCCCTCCTGCATTCTCCTCAGTTCAAACTGTTCAAACTCAGTTCAAGCCTTGCATATCTTTCTTTTGAGATGAAAATGAGATCATTCTGCCATTCAACAAACGCTTTCTGCTTGTCACTCAGGAGTTTGGAAATGTCCTTGTTCTCATGAAACCAAACCTGATTAACCCTTCTCTTTGACCCCAGCATGTTACCCCGAAATTTTGGGACAATGCTATAATAACCTGCCTATTGCCCCCATTAATCTGTTCTTTCTGAGGTAACCTGATAAAGTAATTGACACAGGCAGTATTCTTTTCAAAACAAAGTATCTTTTATTGATGTAACTAATAATCCCTTTTACAATATGATCTAAAAATTCTAAACAAGGCACAAATCCCTGAGACACAAATCCATTATTGCACGTTAAAGAGCACTGAAACTACAATAGCGTAGAGCAGGGGTCTCAAACTCGCGGCCCGCGGGCCAACTGCGGCCCGTGGGCTTGTGTTATCTGGCCCGCAGTCCGAATCCGGGCCGCAGGCTTGTGCTGTCAGTGTTTTCTGAGCGGAGCTCAGGCAAGTTGTGGGACATCTTGCGTGAGCTCTTAAAAAGGAAATGGCCGTGTTAAAAAGGAAATGGCCGCCGAATGTGACCCCACAGGGAGATTTAACGGCGGAGAGTGGAGTGTGCAAGTCCCTGTGAGAGCCTCTCTCTCCTACTGTGCCGCCGAATTTTACCCTGCGGGGAGATTTTTCGGCGGAGAGTAGAGCATGAAATGTACAGTAGAGTAGTGTGTGTTATGCGTGGCCCCCCTGAACTCAACTTAATGTAAATGTGGCCCGCCATACCAATTGAGTTTGACACCCCTGGCGTAGAGTTTTAATGATTCGAAGGGAAGCAATTTGTTGCAAGTTGCTGGTTTGCAACAAATTGCTGACAGCAGATCTTAAAGTGCTTTAAAGTTTACATAGATATGTTGTGATTAATAACAGAAATGTATACAGTCTTATAACACACGTACCCTAACTCTATATATTATACTATACTTATACCAAACTATAATTAAAAGAATATTAAGCTTACTCTATAAGTCCATTGATGTTTCCTTTTAAAAATCACTGCTGCTGCTGTTTAGTTCCTGGTCAGTCAGCTCTGCTTCACTCCACTCTTCTCTCTCTGTGCAGCAGTTTTTCTTCGTCTTCTCTCTCTGGTTTCCCAACTCTCCCGGAATGCTTCTCTCTCAGACCCAAATGCCAAACTCTGAAACTGTTGCGGGCAACTGATCTTTTATGCTACATGGTAACTCTCTCTTTATATACCATGCTGTTCTTAGAAGCAATTACCTCACTTGCACATGCTCAGTTGTAATCATTACCTCTGAAGTCTGCTTGACAGCTCTGACCTTTAAAACCAGTTGTGACTAGTATGAATGAGTTCTGTCAAGCTCGTTGCTCAGTTAACTGACCTCTCTGTCATGCTCAGACATGCTCAGTATGCCACCAATCTTGCACATGCTCACTGTCGTCATTTACCTTGGAGCTGTGATTCTGCTGGTCCACACACACATACTTGGTGCTTTGGCAGGGCATCATTTTAACATTCCTAATTTCTTACTGAGCACGCTCCGGGGTTTGTACCGTCGATCACAGCATGGAGTGATTTTTGCTTGTTCAGAATAGAGATCAGAAATGCAAAGTAGAGGCTGGACCATTTCTCTAGTAATAAGCACTGATTTAGCTGTGTCAATAACCACATCTTTGAACTGATTCAATTTTTCTGTTTGGTGGCCAGTGATTGGTGGCATGAAATAAGCCTATCATTGAGTGACTGCAGAAAATGCACCTGATAGTCAATGTGCTTGAGCTTTGCTATGTTGAAGGGTATTCTGTTGAGCGTGGGGTGCTTGCACTGGGAGGAGACTGTGTGCAGGTTGAGCACTGCTCCTACCAACCTGGGTCTGTCCAGATTTCTGCACCATGCATGGCTCTGAAATTCTGACATCGACGATGTCTCATTTGTGGATGATAATATAGTCAGTCGGGTGCTGTTGTTTGTACCGTGGGTGCATCCTCATTGTTTGAGATTTAAAATTTTGCCTACCGATAGTGTTAGTAGGAGCAGACTATGTTCTGCACATTTATCCAAGAGGAGGACTCTGTTGCTGTTCTCCTTTCCCACTCCATGTCATTCTATCACACCTCTCCAGTCACTTCTGTCTCTACCAGCTCAATCGCTGAAGTATCCCAGCAGGATGAGCTTGTCATTTGCAGGTGTGATCTGAGGATGGAGTCCAGGTCTAAGTAGAACTGCTCCTTGCTTTCCTCTTTGCTCATCAGTGTAGCGCACAGACACTAATGACAGTGACGTGTTAAAGGATTCAGGGGGAATCGAAGTTTCATGAGCCGTTCGTTCAGGCCAACAGGGAGGTCGGGAAGTTCTTTCAGGAAAGTCGTTCTGATTGCAAATCCAACTCAATATATCCTGTCTTCACCCTCTGCTTCTCCTTTCCAGAAGTAAGTGAATCACCTCCTAGCTCACTGATGGGGCCTTTTCCAACCAGTCTAGTCTCACTCAGTTCTGAAAGAGCAATATTTCAATGGGCAAGTTCTCTACAGTCAAGAGCTGTTCTTCTCTCAGACCTTCATGCATTCACCTTTGTCCATAAGGGTTCAAACGATCCATGCTCCTAAAATTGGTCTTTTCTTTGTTGTTTTTTGGCTGCTGGAGGACTGCTGCAGCAATCTGGCCAGATGTTATGGGGCAGGCAATGTTTACGGCACCTTTTCTAGCCTCCTCCCTTTACAAGGGTGAGCAGTGCTATTCTAAGAAGGGCTGCTCAGTTGCCTAGGATGCAGCTGAACTTCTCTGCTGCCCCAGGAACTGAGCTGAACAGCCACTACTCCAAAGTCTGTCTGGATTGTGCAGGATTGTAGCTACGACTGCCAGGGGTCATCTCACCTGTCACTTTGCCATGCCCCCATCGCCACAGGACTTGGATTAATGATAAAATAATATTGATGGGATGAGATTTGTAAGGGAAAAAAAATCCGTAACTCATATAAAGTATATACATTTTCAGGCATTTGAAGTATTGTGCTTCCTTTGAGAGACTTAAGAAACAACATTAGTTTCAGAATTTAGGAGGGTGAATATAGGGTGACCATATGTCCCAATATTATCAGGCCTGTCCCAATATTAGGGGCTTTGTCTTATATATGCAACTATACACCTTCCTCTCTCCCCCGCTCCCCAAAAAAGTGTCCTGATTTTCCACATTTGCTATCTGGTCACCGTAGTTGAATATCAGGGACTAGTTTCCAATGCCAAGAAAAAGTGGTAATTTGTTTTGTTTGTCATTTTGTATGGAGGGAAAATCTTTGTTTTAGTTTTAAATTAATATTTGAAGGGTACATAAGCGCTTAATGGTTTGGGGTTTTTTTTTTACTAAAAAATCTAGCCAATGCCTGGGACCAGAGAGGATATAAATTTCACCATTGAGAGAGTGAGAGGGTAATTTAGACTTCATGCTCATATGCACCGTATTTTAGAAAAAGGCTGCTAATTTTGCCAAATATGCTGTTGTTTTGTATTTTAGTCTGTAATAAAGCTAAAGCAAGTAATTTCCCTTTATAACCTTAAATTGCTTCCTTAATGGAATGATTTTCAGTCAGGCTGATTGGAGTTAGATTTAAGTCCTGGTCCTGGATAAAAGCTCAGGGAAGGGCACCCAGAGGAATAAGCTAATTGCACTATTGTTTTAAATGTAATACTGTGTTTATTCTCAGGAACACTAGTGGTAGAATTTTTATCACCTATAAGCTTATGATTTATTGTACTTTAAGTAGTAGTAATTTTGTGTACTAAAACAGGTGCTACTGTTTTATTCCTTGCCCCCCGCATGGCAAATATTAAACAGAACAGTTGTTTTTAGCAATTTCACTGTAAATTGGAGATGAGCTTGGTCGCTATTAATAATTAAAATAGTTGATTGTATAATTGATCTAAAATATGTTCTGCTTGAAAAGGAACAGTAAGTAAGGAGAAGGTTGAAATCGGGGTTGTCCCAGATACTTTCAAGAAAAATGTGCTGTTTGTTGTGTTTGGAAGTTCTGAAAACTAAGTAAGTTTTTTAGAAAACTTAAAATATTAAGTAATAAGCAAAATCTGAGTGTTTCCAGAACAATGTGGCAGGTCTAGACTATCTTTTCTGTATATTATTTCATTTCTGAGCTAAAAGTGCCTAGATCAATCTTGTTGATTCATTCATTCACTTGTTCTTTCAGTCATAACAAGCAGTGCTTTTGATTGAGGATAACTGCCAACTAAACTGGTGCACATATTTAAAGCAATAATGAAAAGAAGCACTGCAGGTTGAAGTGTGTGTGTGTGAGGGGGAAATAGGCATAATTATCCCATTGGTGAAGTACTTCCAAGCAGAAGGTATGACATACAATTGTCAAATACTCATCCACTTACAGAAGGTACAACTTCATTTCTCTTAGGATTGCTGAGAGGACTGCAGAAGATATGCAAATGGATTATCACTAAAATTGTGCCCTTTCAGATTCTGGACTGTTTGCAAATGAATTCAATTATCTCTCCAATTTAGAAGCCCAGGTGCCTCTAATGGACCATCATGCCTTCTTGTTGATAACCATTATCAACACTCTAGCTCATTTCTTTCAGAAGTTTAATTGTCAGTACTGCATTCACTCAAGAAGAGCACTAGCATTTAGTTGAAATATAAAAGGCAAACATACAGTAAAAAGGGGCTGGAGCCAAAAATAATAATGATAAGTTTAATATTTTACAATAATATCCTAGCTTTTTAGGGTCTATGTTTCATAACTACTTTTACCGTAAGCCAGAGAGTTTAAAAATTGGATCAAAGAAATACTGACATTTTTAAACCAAGTGAATAATGTTTAAAAGCAGACATTTTTCTTTATTTCTTAAGCACTGCTTTCAACACTCTCTGCAAAAAGAGGCCTAAATTTTTCATGTGTTTCTGGTAACCTTGATAACTAAATATCCTTTGGTGTTTAGACCATTGTACACTGAACAGTGCACTGTATAATTATGTAGCCATAACTTATCTCATACCTCTTACTATATTGTAGTTAATAAAAATAGCTGCTTTTATGAAAGCCAAGAAGAACCAATTGCACCTTTTTTTAATTGCCAGAAAACAGTCTTTAACTATAAAGATGCTATGAAATGGAAAATCGATGAGTTGGAGGGAAGCAGGAGACACTCATAGTTCACTTGGTGGAATAATTGGAGAAGTGATCTTTGCCCTTTGTTCTTTCTTTCTACTGACTTTGTTTTACCATGGGGCTGACTTTAATTTTGCCTGGAGTTTCCCAAAAGCCTTTAAATTATGGAAACTTGGGTTACAGCATGACTGACTCTTGGGTTGCTCCTCTCTACAAATATTAGAGTTTCATAAACCAGCCTATCAAATCCAGATCCCCTCTGAATGTGGAGATGGAGGGAGAGAAGGGTTGGATTTTAAACCAAGGAACTTGAAATATTACTTAGATGTTGGTTCTGGAACAGATTCTGAAGTAGAAAGAGTCTATTTCCCTATTTGTCATTTGTGGCCAAAAGCAGATCTTTCCAGACTTCTAACATTCCAGACTAAGGCTTATGTGAACAACTCACAAGTTTTCAAGACCACCCCCAAATCTCACTTAAACTTTATTTGCATCCAGCTTGAGTATCACCTTCTTGTCCCATCTACATCAAAGATATTGGGCCCTGTTCCTTGCTATGCTATAGCTTTTTATGATGCTACAGTGACACAAAGTAGCAATAAATATACTTTAACTCGTGGGTTTTATAGGTTTATGACTGCTTATCATTGCCAAAACAATGCAAAGCAGCTAGAGTTTATCAATGATTCTCACCCACAAATGACAAGTAAAGATGACTTCTTGGTTCTTGCAAGTGTTTTCTGCATAGTAAAGAAGACACTTACTCTTTACTTTTATTCCAAGAAATTTTTGGCAGCATCTGTACAAGTGTTGAGAGCACTAGCTTTGTCACTCTGGATTTCACTGATATAGACTCATAGACTCATAGACTCATAGGTCAGAAGGGACCA